>CM046032.1:250660-980625 GCA_025215565.1 Flaveria ramosissima
CAATATGCTCCACATCTGAGTCACTGTCCTCGTGGCGCCACTTCCTCTTTGCTGGCGCCACATAATCGGCACGGGCCAGATGCCCAAACAACCTCCTGACAGGGGGCTTCACCTGCTTCCCCCTGTATACCTTCATCCTGCCAAGAGTCGTGTCGTCCATGACCTCGAGAATAACAGCGTCATCCTTCTCCTTCGGCAGGGAAGGAAGCTTCTGATCAATGATCATCTGTAGAATCTAGGGTACATACAGAAGCCTTCCTTCCCCTTCCCCTCAAGGTTCTCCACCAAGTAACTGAATATCATCCTGGAGAAGCTGAATGGGTGGTTCAGCACCAACGCTGCATAAGCGTTCTGGATCTGGTCAGAGAGCTCGTCAAAACCTCCCTTCCGTGATGCTATGCACTTCAGCAGCACGTGCGCAAGGTACTTAAACTGGGGACAGAGGTTACTCTTGTTGAGTACCCCGGCTTTGATGTCCCCAGAGTACTTGGCTCTCATGAAGCATCCACGGACCGTGAGGGGGTGTAGACGAGTGGGACACTCAGCATCGTCTCCAACTGTAGCACTATCCTCAGATCCTCCTCAGAAATAGTGATAGCCTCACCAAAAATCGAGCTCCTGATGCAATGAGGCTCGGTGGATCTATCTACAGATGCGCCTTCCCAGAAGGCCTGCTGCACTGATCTGTACGGTGTGCAGGGAGTAGATATAGCATAGCGATCCTGGATCTCTGTAGGAAGTAATAATGCCAGCGAAGTCGGCTGCGTTCCTGGATGTCAAGTCCAGGTGAGCACATATGTTGTGTGGTGCTCATATTCCATCTACTCGCCATCTGTAACACATAATAATATAAACATTAGTTTCATCGGCTAAGAGTACAAAGCAACACTTAGACTTTGAATAAAACTGCCTGTCATGCGATTGGGGTTGTACGACTGAAGACAGTCGTGCGACTGAATCGTGCGCGATTGAGGTTCAGACGTGCGATTGACCTCATACGCACGACTGAGTGTGCGACTGGACTCATGCGCATGTACTCTTGTGCGGTTACACCAGTCGTGCGATTGAGTCTCATTCGCATGGTTCAGTCGTGCGATTAAGTGAATCGTTCCCTTCAGTCGTGCGACTGAAGTTCATCCGGACGACCAGTCGTCTGTCTCATGTGTTCAGTCGTCCAAAGATCGAATCTACGCAGAATAAGTCTTATCACTCAATTAACCGGTTCTTTAGTGTCGCATTCTATTCACTAACAACCTATTTGACTCAATTTTAACATCTTGCTCAGTTTTAATAGGTTATTAGGGTTTAAGGTCTCGGTTCGCCTTTCACGGTTTTAACAATCAATTAGGGTTCCATTCTTGCTGATTTTGATGGAAATGAACTTCAAAGTACCTGTACGATGATGAACGAACGTCAGTATCACAGAATCAACAAGAAAAATCAGGCAAATAAAATTTTGGCAGAGTAACGGTAGGATATGCGAATTAGGGGCGATTTGAGAATGAGGAGTCTCTGCGACCGACTCCACCTCTATTTATATCCACCCTAGATCCAATCGTGCGACTGAGTTCATTCGCACCTTTCAGTCGTGCGAGTGGGACTCAGTCGTGCGATTGGGTCATTCGCCCTTCTCCAGTCGTCCGACTGAAGTTCAGTCGTGCGACTGACTCACTCGTTCGCACTTAAGCCTCCGATTGGACTAATCGTATGATCCATTCGTGCGAATGGACTTCATTCGTATGGTTAGTCCATACGTATGGTCCATTCGTGCGAATGGGTCATACTTAGTTAATTTTTCTGCTATTTTACCAATTTACCTTTAAACTCTTTTATATTAATTAAATTAACGTTATGAACTTTTGATCATCTCAGACATGATCCTCTTATCTTGAAAACACTTTGATCACCTCAGACGTGATCCTTTTAACCACTTTGGTCACCTCAGACGTGACCCCTTTTAAAGATACTTTGTCACCTCAGACGTGACTGATATAACCTTTCAAAGTACATATGGTCATCTCAGACATGACCCTTTTAGTGAGTTTATTCCTTCTGATTTTCCTGATGTAGCCCGATACTTGACTCAAGTTAAAAATTAAAACAAACTAACTAATTTAAGAATTTAAACTAATTACATAATCAGACATATTTTTGGCTTTTTGTGAGAGATAAATCCAGAGATTGATATCTACGGGATTTGGATCGGGAGTAGATAGCTTCAACTTAGGTTGATCACACCTGGACCAATTTAATTTTTGGAATCATACAGGCAATTCAATTCATTTGGGACTAGTTATTAAACCTTTTGATGCTCAAGTCCTCGGTGTTCATCCAGAGTCGTTAGCAACATAAGGAAATCATACTGAAACTCTTAGGTTTTCACATTGATTTGAACCTTTGAGGATGTAGCCACAATGATTGTCAGTATGTTTGTCCACGTAAATCCATACACAGACTTTTGACACAGACTGGTGACTTATTTAGGTTTAATTATTTCAACTAACACTTGTGGATCCCACACTTATATGGTAATCAACATCCTCAGGAGCTTTTGAGCGGTCTACGGGTATTATTACAAGAAAAGACTATTCTTAGAGCTTTCAAAGAGAAGCCTGTCCTCAGGTCAGTGCCATCGCACAGCAGAGAGGCGGCAAACAACAATGAATTCTAGAATATCTAGGTTATGCTTATCCTCAGGTCAGTGCCATCGCACAGCAGAGAGGCACATAACCTATCTCTTGTTAGAGCAGCTTATTTTATTTTGCACAAAATGCACCAACAACGTAAGTCATTAGCTTTATTGCATTTGTCTTTCATTTTTTCTTGCTTTGCTCTAGTTATGGTCATCCGCACACATTTGTGGCGTTTACTTGCTCATTACCCCTTATTGGAATATTGTTGATTGTGTTAACCAGTGATAAGATGGACGCCCACAGTCAGTTGAACACTTTAGTTTTATCTTGAAATCACCAATCCGGTCTAGTTGTCTATTGTGTTGAATCTACCAACATATCATATATGGTCTAGCAGCCTCTAAGTCTACTTCTTTGTGTCACCTTAGGAGTTGCCAGTTTTCTATCATCTTTCCTTTAGTATTGCTTTGACTACACAGATTTATTACTTTGAACTTTTGCATATTACTAACACTTAAATTTTAAAGTCCCTCTTGATTTGTTCCTTTGTCTATCATTTTTAAAAGGTATTGAATCGGTATCACAGATACATTCTTTTCGCTACACCTTCTCCCTCATTTCTCAATTTTTTTTTTTTTTTTTTTAATGTTAACTTGCTGACATATTCTCCCCCTAAAATACTAAAATCATTTCTGGTTTAATTATTTTAGGATTTTAATAAACAGCAAGCGAACATGAGTTTAAATAAAATTAAAATCAAATAGAAAAATCAAAATAAATAAAATAAAATTTAACTACACGATCGGACTACACATTTTCATCATCAGGAATTACCTCACTTTTCTTTTTAACACCGTTGACCTCTAGTATATATTGAAAACGTGGTTTATCAAAAGCTTTAGTATAGAGGTCAGCGCGTTGAAAATCAGTATTAATTTTGACCACATCAATTAAGTTCTTTTCAAAACAATCTCTTATGAAATGGTATTTAATACCGATGTGTTTGGTCTTAGGATGTTGGACCGGATTTTTAGTTACTGCAATTGCAGCAGAGTTATCAACAAAAATAGGAGTAGATGAGAATTTTAAACCGTAATCCCGCATTTGCTGTTGAATCCAGATGATTTGAGAACAGCAACTTGCAGCAGCAACATATTCGGCTTCACAGGTTGACAATGCAACCGATGTCTGCTTCTTACACTGCCATGTAACTAATCTTCTCCCAAAGAATTGACACCCTGCTGATGTAGACTTGTAATTCATCTTGCAGCCCCCGTAATCCGAGTCACTATACGCGGTAAGCTCAAAGTCATCATCATGAGGGTACCACAATCCAAGTGTGGGTGTACCCTTCAGATAACGAAAAATCCTCTTGACCCCGATCAGATGGTTGACCTTTGGTTTAGCCTGATATCTTGAGCATAGACATGTAGCATACATAATATCAGGTCTTGAGGCAGTGAGATACATGAGGGATCCGACATTCCTCGGTACATAGTGGCATCTACTAGATCGCCATTATCATCCGGTGCTATATCATGATTAGTAGCAAGTGGAGTCCCAGCAGCAGATGCATTCTCCATGTCAAAGCGACTGAGAATGTCTCCTACATACTTGGTCTGATGTAGAAAGATTCCATTTGGTGTTTGATCCACCTGTAACCCGAGAAAGAACTTCATCTCCCCCATGGCACTCATTCAAATTCTTTCTTCATTACTGCTTCAAACTCTTTACATAACTCTTCGTTCTTGGACCCGAAGATTATGTCATCAACATATATCTGTACAAGCAGTAGGTCGCCATCCTTTTCCTTAATAAACAGTGTACAGTCAATTACTCCCCTGCGAAAGCCGTGTTTCACAAGATGAGTTGAGAGTTTCTCATACCAAGCTCGAGGAGCTTGATGAAGCCCATACAAAGCTTTGTCGAGCTTGTAGACTCTATCCCGATGATAAGGATCTTCAAAACCCTCGGGTTGACTTACATAGACTGTTTCTCTGATTTCCCCATGAAGGAATGCACTCTTTACATCTAATTGGTAGACTTTGATCTTCATGTACGATGCATAGGCAAGGAAGATACGAATAGCTTCCTCCTTGCCACGGGTGCAAACACCTCATTGTAGTCAATTCCCTCCTTGGCGAAAACCTTGAACCACCAGTCGAGCTTTGTTCCTGATAATGACCCCTTGGTCATCCTTCTTGCATTTTAGTACCCATTTAGTGCCAATGACTTTAGCACCTTTAGGTTTATCAACCAGTGTCCATACACCTAACTTCTTAAACTGCAGAAGTTCTTCTTGCATGGCACTCACCCACGCCTCATCATTGAGTGCCTCACTGACATATTTTGGCTCAACCTGCGAGACAAAACATCGATAGGCACCATCATGAATGTAACCTTTCTCCATAACCGAGGCGTAATCAGCTGAGTACAACTGATTTCGGGTTTGTACTCCTGATCTGACATCCCCAATAACATTGTCAAGGGGATGATAGACGTTTAGTCGTGATCCTGGAGTAGTAGGAACAGCTACCTCAGAACCAGATTATGAACATTTGGTTCTGCATCTGAGGTAGTTGGAGTTTGAGGTTCTGAAGTCGAAGGTGCATCACTCGTAGATGCTTGTGGACTTGCTGGAACTGGAACCTGTTCCTCCTGACTGTTTGGTCATCTGCTTCAGCTTCATCTTCAGAGGAGGAGTCACTGTCGTCGACTACTCCCCCTGACTGAGTAGATGATTCTCCCTGTGTGCTAGATGGTGTATTCAGAATATCATACATCATCCTAGTAGCTAGCTCATCGTCCGAGGGAGAGAGAGGTATGTTGAAGGATTTGAAGAATCCATCATAATCGAAGAAGTAGGCAGGTCCTTTGCCTGTAGGAGGCGTGGTATATCTCTGAACGTCGACATTACACCACACTTCTACAAGACCCGTTGAGTTATTGTAAACTCGCTTATTCGGTATGTTGTATCCTAGAAAGATTCCTTCATCTGCCTTCTCGCTGAATTTTCCTTCTTGTGTCTTCTTCAGAAGTGTACACGGCGCGCCAAAGGGTTCAAGATACTCCAAATTCGGTTTGCGTCTTTGTAGTAGCTCATAACATGTCTTTCCGTGGCGCTTGACTATTAGGACTCGATTCAGTGTATAACATGCATTTGCTACTGCCTCATTCCAGAATTGGATAGGCAGTTTCGAGTCCGCCAGCATAGTCCGTGCAGTCTCTATCAAGCTCCTATTTTTCCTCTCAGCAACACCATTCATCTGAGGCGTGTATGCTGAAGTGAATTGATGAACAATTCCCTTTTCCTTGCAGTATGCCTCCATCCATTGATTCTTGAATTCGGTCCCGTTGTCTGAGCGTACTTGTCTAACCTTTAGCTTGTAGAGAGATTCCAGAGTGGTGACTAATTCCTTGAATGACTCAAATGTTTCTGATTTGGATTTCAGAAACATTACCCAAGTGAACCTTGAGTAGTCATCAGTGACCACAAAACAGTACAGATCGCCTGCAATGCTCCTTGTACTGACTGGACCAAACAGATCCATGTGAAGAAGTTCAAGAGGAAGTTCTATTGAATGAACTTTCTTTTCCTTATGAGACTTCTTTGTCTGTTTGCCTTTCTTGCAAGCTACACAAAAGTCAGGAAGTTGGAAGTTCTTGACATTTACTCCTCTCACTAAGTCCTTCTGAATCAAGTGATTCATCTTCCTTTGACTAATGTGTCCCATTCTCCTATGCCAGGAGATTGAGTCCTTCTCAGTAGCTTTAGATAGAAAGCACTGCACTTCATGATCCGTTGGAGCAGCTGTTGACAGATCCAAGACATACAGGTCCTTATATCTTGAAGCAGTCATCAGAACTTGGTCCTCTGGAATCATATAGTCTTTCTTCAGCACGTAACACTTGTTGTTGTCGAAGATGACTTTAAATCCTTTATCGCAGATTTGGGAAACAGAAAGTAAGTTATTCTGAAGTTGTTGAACGTAGTTCACCTTATCAAACTTAACTTTCTGATTTCCCACTTCTCCCTGTGCTGTGATGTATCCTCCCTTGTTTCCTGCAAAGGAAACATGCCCTCCTTTTATTTGTTTGAATTTGATAAAAGGGCTCTATTTCCTGTCATGTGCCTGGATGCTCCGCTGTCTATAATCCACGTGTTAGTCTCAGCGCTATACCGAACACCCTGCACATATCAAGTAAATGTATTAGTTTAGGTTAGGAACCCAAGCCTTTACTGTCTTGGGTTTCCCAGAGGCATCACACATCATAAACTCTACCCATTGACCTTTAGAAGGTGAGGGTAACTCAGATTCCTTCTTGTCATCAGTATCAGTCACACAGGTAGTCTTCTCTTTCCATAAGCCAGATTTGTGCAATGCCTGTTTATGATAAACAGTCGTCTGGCTTACAGGTTGGACTTTAGGTTCACTAGATCTTCTAGGTGGAGTTAGAGAACTCCTCTTAGAAGACCTAGGTCTAGAGTCCTGAAGATCAATCTTCTTCCTAGGTGTCTGATAGAAAGGACAATAGGAAGCAATATGTCCACATTCTCCACAGTTGTAGCACAATCTGCTATCAACCTTATAATTTGACTTTCTTTGTGGAGAAATGCGTGACACTTTAGGAACATCAATCACTTTAGGTTTTGACTCTTGCATGTTTGATGTTTTCTCTGGTTTAACAAATTTAACTGTTTTGACCTGTTTAACTTGTTCAACCTTTTGGTTAACTGGTTTTTGACTTGTAGCATGTGAAAAATTAACGTTTGAAGTCTTTTGGGTTCTGATTTGACTCTGTTTGACCCTGACTTTAAGTTAACTTTTTCAAATTCATTTTCCAGATTAACACAAGGCAATTTACCCTTTGCCTTTGAAGTGGCCTCCTTTTGTTTCTGTCCAGATTCAGTAGATGAACATGATGTGTCTGGATCAGTAACAAGAGGAGTGGTCACCACATGATCCTTGATTGGGTTGTTGTTTACTGGTTTAGACTTGGTGTTCATCAAGGTCTCAGGTGGTGGTGGAACCACTTTGTAGCCTAATCCCTCCCCATTATTCCTTTCTCTCACTAAGTGTTGAACTATGTGTGAAGAACTAGTCCAACTATGCAGTTTCTGTTTTAAGGAATTAACTTCTACTTCTAGAACTGCCTTTTGTTTCTTAGTGTCCTCTAGGGAGTTTAGATAGTACCTAATGTCATTTGATTGATTAAAGGCAACTACTTCGGTTTCCCTAAGTTGTTTAGTCAATAGGTCTATCTTTTCTTTATAACTATGCTCATTTTGTTTTAGAACTCTATTGGCCTCAGTGCATAGTTGTAAGTCCTTTACTAAGTTATCATTGTGATCTAATAACCTAGCAAATTTTTCATCAATGCTATTCCTAAACATATCACAGTTAGAACAAGCATGATTATTAAACATTTGGTCAGTTGTACTTACCTGTGTTGTTTCAGAAGAGTTAGCCATCAACGCAGCATCAGACGTCTCTGGTTCTGGTGATTCTGACTTTTCTGTATCTGACGTGGAAGTCTTTTCCTTTGGTATGTAACTGACTTCAGCTGCAGTTGTTTCTTCACTGTGTGACATCGCTATATCAACTGCTAAATCACCTTCACTCGCAGAATCATCATCAATATCTTCAACACTGGCAATGTTAGATTCTGGGGAGACAAATCTAAAACTCCAGTCCTGTCCTTCATCATCATGAGCAGTCAAGGCTTTTGGGTCCTTGTTTGATGAAGTAGAACTGGAAGCTTGCTTGTCTTGGCGAGTAAAGGATGAGAACGGGTTCCCATTACCCGTCTTCTTTGGCTTGACACATTCCCTCTTGAAGTGCCCTTTCTCTCCACAGTTGAAGCAGGTCACTTTGCTCTTGTCAAAACCAAATGTGGTATCCTTAGTAGCTATCAAATTTTGTCCTGTCTTCTTAACAAACTTCTTCGCCCTTCGGACAGCGCTAGCTAAGGCCCACATTATATCCATTCTTTCAAGCTCCATTTCATCTACCTGCTCGTAGTCTTCATCTGCCAAATGACAGTTTCCAATCTTCCCAGCCACAAGTCCATCATATGAATGAACTACTGCGGCGAGAAGATCCATATGCTCTCGTGCTACTTCTACGGTCACATTACCGAGGTTCTCGGTCTTCAATTTGGTAGCACTTGCTTCTGATCCAATATAATGGGTACATGACGACCCTGACGTGTCTGATCCAGAAGGAGAAGCATGTGAAGGACCTGACGAGCTAGACACAAATGCTGTCTGGAGAGGTGCTCCAGATGTCTTAGCTTGAGGCGTGGCATTGTATAAAGCTGGATTTTGTGTATATGAAGACTTCTGTGCTCTATACTTCATCCTTAGTGCTTCTTCACGCAGCCTGAGAATAAAGTCATTTATATCCAGCTTTATAAGTATACCATTCTGTCTAAGATTAGACACGAATGAGGCCCACTTATCAGGCAATCCATCTGCGAAGTTGCTTACTTTCTCTTCCATAGTTGTTTCCACTCCATGTGTATGCAACTCGCTCATCAAGTGGTAGAATCTGTCTATGACTTCATCTAAACTCTCGTTACCAATGATGAGAAGTTATCGAATTCCTTCTTTAACTCCTTTGCTTTGATTGCCTTTAACGATGCATTCCCATCATACCTTTTCTCTAGCTCATCCCACAGTTTCTTGGACTGCTTGTTCTCTGAGTACTGGTGGAATATATCTTTGGGGATCGACTGAGTTATCATCGCATAAACTCTTTTCTCTGCATTATACTTTACTTTCTGTGCGTCAGTCATCCCACTTAACGTTAATTTTACTCCATCTGCTCCCACCGGTGTACTATACCCAACCTCGATAGCTTCCCACAGATTAGGATCTACTCCATTGAGGTAGATCTCAAAACGTTGTTTCCAGTGAGGAAACTCATCTAAAGTCAATAGCTTTGGTGGTTTATTGTGAATACCCACCTCACTCTCAAGCAGCAGCAGGTTCTGAATTCTTGAGTCCTTCCCAGCAGTAAAGGCTGACATCTGATCTTCCATGGTTAATAAACTTAGAGTCTAATCAAATCAACTTTAACTGATGCGACTGAAGGATGCGAATGGTCTTATCGTGCGTATGAACTCTGCGATTGGTTCAACCGTGCGACTGAACAGGGCGAATGGTTCAGTCGTGCGAATGAATCTGGTGCGTATGAGCTATGCGAACGAACTGTTCAGTCGGCCGAATGAGGGTGCAACTAGGTCCAGTCGTGCGAATGAACACTGCGAATGAGTCTAGTCGTGCGAATGGGTCACTCGTGCGACTGAAGCTGCTGTTTTGCGAAAATTTCTAGGTTTGACGGGTTTCAGCCGTAAAAATTCGAAATTTTGCAAGTCCAAATCGTCTAAGTCCGTAGAAACTGAACTTCAATGAGCAGGGAACGTCCAAGATCACTTTTGATGCAAAAGATTGCGTTTTTCGTGCAAAAACACAAACTTTTATGCAATCTTGATTGAATCAACACGAAATCAAGAGCCAAAGCTCTGATACCACTTGTTAGGACCTGGTATTTGAACGAAATACCGAGTGATTGCGTGTTAAACCAACTCAAATAGTGCGGAATCCTATTTGATTGGCGATCCAATCAGTGAGAACACACGATGAATCAATCAAGAATTGAAATCAACGTCAGAAATCGATTAGGAACCGATCTGATGTGTTCTATGAACTTGGAGAACGATTTGGGAGGCTTCTGGACGGCTAGGGTACGTCTGGAATCGTAATGGGATGAATGCTTTCGTTTTCCCACGAATTGGGTCTATTTATAGGTTAGTATTGTTCAATCGTGCGACTGGGCCATAAGTATGGTTCAGTCGTGCGATTGAACCATGCGTTTGATTCATCCGCACGACTGAGTGTTCAGTCGTGCGATTGAGTCAATCTTATGTGTCAATCATACGACTGATCCAGTCTCCTGGTTCAGTCGTGCGATTGAGTCAATCGTATGAAGTTATTCATGCGTGTGGTCCATTCGCATGGGCCATCCGCATGAGAACTTCATTAAGTTAAGTTTGAATGTTCTATTTAATATAACTTACTGTGCACTCATTCAAACACTCATAAACCCAATCAATTCAATTACAACACATTAATGAAATATTAAACATTACAAGTAACAACCAATTCATATGATTTCATTAATCGATTACAATTACATCATAATCAGACAGACAAGTTCATTACATTACAAATCATGATCTAGGGACATACATGTATCAACACTATGGGTAAGACAAGCCTGCTTGGTTGATCCAAGTACACTTAGCTGATCGTATATACTTTTAACGTTTGAGACTTGTAAAACATTGTCAAGGTTTGATTGTTGCATTGTTCATAGCATCCCTAATCACTTTATTCACTAACTTATGACTTGAATTGCCATCTTTTTTTATATCTATGTATTAAAAACTATGGAATGTTCACCAACATGATTGTTGACCTTTATTTTTAACATGTTTCAGGAAATGCCCAAGTTTGATTATCTACTCATTGAAGCTTGCACATCTAGGAATGGACCTAGAATATTAAATAAAATAGAATGAATTGTTACATTCTATGTCATGATTTTATTTCCTTTGAGACTTATATTTGTAATGTGACAAATGGAACTTATGTTTAAACTATATTTGGATTATTAATAGCGTTATGTGGCTATGAACGATCTTAACTCTCACTCCTCGACGTTTCCGCCGTCAAGGTTGGGGTGTGACAGATTGGTATCAGAGCCCATAACTATAGGGAACTAGGTTATTAGAAATGGTGACCTAGGCTATAGTATGCATGAACCTTATAGAATTATATTTCTATCTTGTAAATTATATACTTTTCATGCTACATAATGCTATGCCTCTTATGTGCAATTTGATGCCTTATCATAGGATTGCCTAAACATTGTTACTTGTCTCCCTAAACTTAACTTTGACTCATTGACTCTCCCCGAACATGAACTCTCTTAATCTTATTCTCGTCGACACGTGGAATCTTATGCTTATGTTATGACTTGGATCTTTAGACGTTATGTCTAATCTATATAAATCTCATCAAGGTTTTGATTCTATGAACCTAAGAAATATTGTGTGACACATGGACACCTGTATCCTGGTTTTCCTGGCAAAAGGCCCTCGGGCTAAGGCAAGCATATCGCATAAATCCTACGGGACTAGTTATGCTTACCTGGGGATTTCTGGGATGAGTGATAAACTATGGTCAACATACACAAGTTTCTAAGGTAAATGGGTCAATTCACCTTGACGTGTCAACGTTTTCAAATGGTAATATGTTACCAAATGGAAACATCCCGTGTACCTTATAACCCTTAGCTTATCTTTGTTAAACTACTATCCTTTGTTATCCCCGCTCCTGTAACTAACTCATTTTTGTATATCCAGCATGTCTCGTCACCATGGAAAGCGTGGAAGTTCCGACCGTAAGCTGGCTGCCATGATTGCCCGACAAATGGCTGCCGTTCTTCCGACTATGGTTGCTGAACTTAATAGCACACTAATGACTAATAGCAACAACAACAACACCAATGGGAACAATAGTGGTGCTAATGGAGACAATAGCAACAATCAAAATGGGAACAATCAACAAGGGAACAACCGTACTTACACCTTCAAACACTTCAACTCGTGCAAACCCACTAGCTTTAGTGGAAAAGAAGGAGCCACTGGACTTCTCGAGTGGTTTGAAAGTATGGAGAACACGTTCATTGTTAGTGAGTGCCCCAACGAGTTCAAGGTTCGCTATGCCACAAGTGTTCTTCAACAGCGAGCACTCACATGGTGGAATAGTGAAAAAAGAAACCGTGGAACCGAGATTGCTTTGGCCTTACCTTGGGAGAAATTTAAGGAGATCATGATCCAAAAGTTTTGTCCGAGGAGCGAGTTGCAAAAGTTAGAGGAGGAGTTCTGGAACCTCAAACAGGATGGTGGGAATCATTTGGCTTATTCTACCCGGCATCATGAGTTGAGTATGCTCCTACCACACATGGTGGACACCGTGCCCCGTAACATCGAGAAATTTATCAAGGGGGTGCCACCTCAAATTCAAGATGCCGTGGTGGGTAGTAGGCCCACAACCTTGGAGGAAGCAATTACCATCACTGCACAGCTCACCGAGAATCATATAAGAGCTGGCACTATGTCGGCAAAGGGTTCCAAGTCTGTTACGAAGGTGATACCCGAGGCAACAAAGGAGGTAAGGGCCGAGTCATCTTCCCAAAACAAGAAGCGTAAGTTCATCCCGACACGCAACTACGCCGTGACCGCTCCTAATGCTCCTCAAAAACAAATGGTGGTTGCGAATCAAGCTCCCATGGCTAAGGTTTATGCTGGTCCACATCCTATGTGTAACACGTGCAAGTACCATCATGCAAGCAACATTCCATGCCGAGTCTGCTCGCTGTGTGGAAAGTATGGTCATTTGGTGGCTACCTGTCTTCGTGCACCAAATAACACTGCCATGCTTACCAACCGAACCTGCTACAACTGTGGCGAGGCTGGCCATATTCGCCCTCAATGTCCTCGCAATGCGGGAACGGTGCCACCGGCTCGTGGAAGGGCTTTCAACATCAACGCCAATCAAGCACAAGCCAACAACGACGTGGTGAATGGTACGCCGTTGAATTTCTCTTAGTCCTTTCTTGTCTTGTGAAATTTCCTATCTATGTTCATCATACCAATAATAGGTTGTTACCAAACAGGTATGTATCTTGTAAATAAACATTATGCATCTGTATTGTTTGATTCGGGTGCCGATAGGAGTTTCGTGTCCCTGGAATTCGAGTCTTTACTTTCTAAACCGCGCGTCAATCTAGAAAGATCTTTCACTGTCGAAATCGCCGATGGAAAATCTATTGTCGTGGACGTCGTAATACGTGACTGCACTTTAAGCCTTAACGAACACGAGTTCTTCGTCGACCTTATTCCTATGCAATTGGGAAGCTTTGATGTTATCATTGGTATGGATTGGTTAGCCAAACATCGTGCGGAAATTCTATGTTTCGAGAAGTGTATCCGAATTCCTTTACCGACTGGGGATACTTTGAAGGTCTTTGGGGAGAAATCATCCCAAAGACTCAAACTCATGTCTTGCATTAAGGCCCGCAAGTGCTTAAGTAAAAACTACATGGCTTTCATGGCATATGTAGTTAATACGAAAGCCAAGGGTAAGGAGTTGAAAGACATTCCTGTTGTGCGAGACTTTCCCGAGGTTTTTCCCGAGGATCTTAAAGGGTTACCTCCCGTGCGAGAAGTTGAGTTCAAGATTGACCTAATCCCTGGCGCAAACCCTGTGGCTAAATCACCTTATCGTCTTGCACCGTCTGAAATGCAAGAATTAGCTAGTCAATTGCAAGAGTTGACCGATAAGGGTTTCATTCGCCCTAGCTCATCACCGTGGGGTGCACCTGTACTGTTTGTGAAGAAGAAGGATGGTTCATTTCGTATGTGCATCGACTACCGGGAACTCAACAAGCTTACTATCAAAAACCGATACCCTCTTCCTCGAATCGATGATCTCTTCGACCAACTTCAAGGAGCAACTCAATTCTCAAAGATCGATCTACGTTCTGGGTATCATCAACTACGTGTCCACGATGATGACATTCCAAAGACCGCTTTTCGTACTCGATATGGACACTACGAGTTCATGGTTATGCCTTTTGGCTTGACCAATGCGCCTGCCGTGTTCATGGATCTCATGAATCGAGTATGTAAACCGTATTTGGATAAGTTCGTAATCGTGTTCATTGATGACATTCTTATCTACTCCAAGACGAAAGTCGATCACGAGACACACTTGCGACAAGTTCTTGAACTTTTGAAGAAGGAGCAATTATACGCTAAGTTTTCCAAGTGTGAATTTTGGTTGGAAGAAGTTCAATTCCTAGGACATGTGGTGAATAGCCAAGGAATTCACGTTGATCCTGCTAAAATTGAAGCCGTGAAGAATTGGTGCGTTCCAACAACCCCAACCGAGGTTCGTTCTTTTCTGGGTTTAGCAGGATATTACCGTAGGTTCATAGCAAATTTCTCGAAGATTGCTAAACCATTAACGGCGCTAACTCAAAAGAATCGACTCTTTGAATGGGGATCCGAGCAAGAAGAGGCTTTCGAGACATTGAAACGCAAGTTGTGTAACGCTCCTATTCTCACACTTCCCGATGGAAACGACGACTTTACTGTATATTGCGATGCCTCTAATCAAGGTCTTGGTTGTGTTCTCATGCAACGAGGCAAAGTTATAGCATACGCGTCGAGGCAATTGAAGGTTCATGAAGTGAACTACACAACTCATGATCTCGAACTTGGTGCTGTGGTTTTCGCATTGAAGATTTGGCGACACTATTTATATGGAACGCAATGCATAGTCTACACCGATCATAAGAGTCTCCAACACGTGTTTAACCAAAAGGATCTCAACATGAGACAAAGACGGTGGATCGAGCTAATTAGCGACTACGACTGCGACATTCGCTACCATCCTGGAAAGGCGAATGTTGTAGCCGACGCGCTAAGTCGCAAGGTTCACAATAAGACTGTCTCGCTTCAAGAGATTCGAGATCGAAGGCAATGGTTTGATACGCTAGGAGAATTTGATACCGAGATCCATGTGGATGTCAACGAGGCTACTATCATGCTCCAAAACCTAAGGATCGATAGTGACCTCGAGTTATGCATTCGCGAGGCTCAACAAGCGGCATTAACCGCGAAGGGAAGGATGAAGATTTGATGTCTAACGTTCGGTCACAACTGGAGACAAAACCGAATGGCATGTGGTACTTCTTGAATCGACTTTGGATCCCAAATCGTGATAATCTTCGACACTTCATTATGAACGAAGCTCATCAAACCCGATATTCCATTCATCCTGGCTCCGATAAGATGTACATGGACTTGCGTGGTCAATATTGGTGGCCTGGAATGAAGAAAGATATCGCGTCTTATGTTTCTAAGTGTCTCACGTGTGCAAGGGTCAAAGCCGAGCATCAACGACCAAGTGGTTTACTTGAGCAACCTGAAATCCCTATGTGGAAATGGGAGCATATATCCATGGATTTCATAACCAAGTTACCTCGCACACCTCGTGGTCATGATAGTATTTGGGTCATCGTTGATCGTTTGACCAAGACAGCACATTTCATACCCATACGAGATACGTACAAGGTTTCAAAGCTGGCTCGAATCTACATTGACGAAATTGTGAGTCGTCATGGCGTTCTGTTGCATATTATTTCCGATCGAGATGCTCGTTTCACTTCACACTTTTGGTCTTCGATGCAAGAACTTTTGGGTACTCAATTGGATTTAAGTACGGCTTACCATCCTCAAACCGATGGTCAAACCGAACGAACAATCCAAACCCCTCGAGGATCTGCTACGTCTTTGTGTCCTTGATTTTGGTGGTGATTGGGATACGCATTTACCGCTCGCGGAATTTTCGTATAACAATAGTTATCACTCAAGTATCAAGATGGCACCATTCGAGGCTTTGTATGGTCGTAAATGTCGTTCTCCAATCTGTTGGACTGACATTGGGGAAAATCTTATCACTGGTCCGGAACTTATTCAAGAAACGACGACAAAGTTTCCAAGATCCGAAATAACCTTGAGGTGGCTAGAAGTCGTCAAAAGAGTTATGCCGATAGAAGACGCAAACCGTTGGAGTTTCAAGTCGACGACATGGTTCTTCTTAAAGTCTCTCCATGGAAGGGTGTTGTACGTTTTGGGAAGAAGGGTAAATTAGCCCCACGCTTTGTAGGACCTTTCAAGATTCTGAAAAGAATTGGGAAAGTGGCTTACCAAACTAGTGGCTTACAAACTAGAGTTACTTCTGAACTTAGCGGAGTTCATCCTGTCTTTCATGTCTCAAACTTGAGGAAGTGCCTGGCTGATGAAAATTTGCATGTTCCACTAGAGGAAATTCAAATTGATGAATCATTGCATTTCGTTGAGAAGCCTGTTGAGATTATGGATCGAACCCTGAAGAAGACCCGAACAACTACCACACCTATCGTCAAAGTCCGTTGGGAAAACAAACGTGGAGCTGAGTTCACTTGGGAGCGTGAGGATCATATGAAGGAGAGATACCCGCATTTATTCCTTAGCTTTATTCTTAATTTCGGGACGAAATTCTTTTAAGTTGGGGAGACTGTGACATCTTGTAATTTTGGTTAATTAAAAATTAGCGTCGTTTATTCTTATAAGGACTATTTATGTTTTTCATGAAACTTGGGGCTATTTGTGATTATTGATTAGTTAGTCTTTAATTCTTTAGTGTGAAAAGATTATAGTTTATCTATTAAAATTGAACATAATAATAATCATAAAAATAATAACAAAAATAACTTTTAGTAATAATTATGATATTAATAATACTAACAAGTAATACTAATAATAATAATAATAATAATAATAATAAATAATAATAATAATAAAAATAATAATAACAACTAAGAAAAATAATAATAATCATATTATTATCAATGATAATAATATGTAAAACTTAATAAACTTAAAAAGGTTTAAAGAAGTTTAGGGGGGTTTTATTGTAAATTTTGAAACTTTAAAAGGATGTTTTAAACATGAAATGTTAAACAATTGAATTACAGGGACTAGATGTGTAAATTCTTTAAAGAAACCCAACCCAAAGCCCTCCTACTCCCGTGAATCCGGCGACCGGCTCCGGCCACTGCCGGCAGCGGCGCCGCACGCACGGCTCGGCGACGCCGAACACCATCAATCCAACTCATTTTGATCCGAAACTGATCCTAAACGTTTCCTGAAGCTGATTCGAACACAATAAACAACCTTAATTGAGCTCTAACGTCGGTTACAAACCAAAACGATGCCTAACCGAAGCGACCGGCTCCGGCCACTGCCGGCAGCGGCTCCGGCGACGCCGAACACCATCAATCCAACTCATTTTGATCCGAAACTGATCCTAAACGTTTCCTGAAGCTGATTCGAACACAATAAACAACCTTAATTGAGCTCTAACGTCGGTTACAAACCAAAACGATGCCTAACCGAAATCGTAATTAAAGCATATAGCCGTTCGAGCATTTACGCACCATAATAGACCAATTAAACTAACCTAAACGATTATCTATCAATCATTGATCGAACACAACGCTCAATTGTACTTGAAACAAACAAAACCCTTCGAATCCGTCGACCTCTCGCCGTGAATCTGCAACTACATCTTAAACGACCTTTCGGGCATTTTAAACTTCAATTGATAAAGGGTTTTCGATCAAGGACGACACACGAAGCAGCCCACGAGTTTAATTTGGTTATCATCGTCAATTGGTGCATCAACCAAATCCAACTTGGTCGCGTCTGTTCTTCGTTCGGTTCATACTCCAACCATCATTGTTCGGGTAATTACTTACATCCACATACTCGAAATCATGTGGGGAACGAAAGCCCCACGTTTGCTTTCATTATCAACAACAAAATTTGGGTTAATTTGGGAATTAATCAAATCTAGGGTTCTTAGGAATTGGGGTTTCCGGGTGGGTTACTTTAAAACATAAGGGAATGGGAATGTGACAGGCCTAGGCGACCCAGCCTAATGGTAAACTGTCCCTCTGAAAACCTGGAGGTCCCGGGTTCGACCCCGGGCCACTCCACAATATTTTTTTGATGCTTTTTAGCCTTCCACAATAATTGTAAATATTTTTGAAAATTATAAAAAGACATTTTATAAAAGCTGATAATTTTAAATGTTTTCAAATATTTTCTGAAAATTTATTTCTTTAAAAGAAATATTTTTTTGTTATATATTTTTTAAAAATATATATATAAATGGTAATAATCTTAAGTTTGTTTATAACAATTATATTGTTCACCTTGTTCCACAAATATGATTATTCCGAACGTAGTTTCAAACTATCGTTTTAAAATGTGTTATTAGACTTTATTTAATCTATATATATATATACAAAATTATTATAGGAGTTACAATTTTGTGTAAAACTTTATATAAAATATAATAATTTTCTTTAATATTAATGATTAAAAGTGTTGACATAGTTATACGACAACCCCTAAATTCCACTTAGAACCCCAGTCTCCGTTAACTCGTTAAACTTAACATAATTAAACTTAAAAATCTTACAAATATATATTATAGGTACACCGTGAAGGGCTACTTTGAATCGACGCTTTTGATTATTTTCTTATTAATCATCCGATAAATACTTTTGATCATGTGAGTATTCCATACCCCCTTTTGTTTAATTTCACACTTTGGGGTGAAACATGTTAACATATACTTTGCACTTGTAAACTTATTTGAGACTTGTAAACTTTATGGCAATTCATCATGTTAAGTTGTGGTTAGTTGAACTTATGTGGTTACCATGTTATGGCGTTATATGTACAATCCTTAACTATTGCTAGCCCAGCGAAGTCATAGATCTATGGTAAGACAAGCCTGCTTGGTTGATCCAAGTACACTTAGCTGATCGTATATACTTTTAACGTTTGAGACTTGTAAAAACATTGTCAAGGTTTGATTGTTGCCATTGTTCATAGCTCCCTAATCACTTTATTCACTAACTTATGACTTGAATTGCCATCTTTTTTTTATATCTATGTATTAAAACTATGGCATGCTCACCAACATGATGTTGACCTTATTTTAACATGTTTCAGGAAATGCCCAAGTTTGATTATCTACTCATTGAAGCTTGCACATCTAGGAATGGACCTAGAATATTAAATAAAATAGAATGAATTGTTACATTCTATGTCATGATTTTATTTCCTTTGAGACTTATATTTGTAATGTGACAAATGGAACTTATGTTTAAAACTATATTTGGATATTAATAGCGTTATGTGGCTATGAACGATCTTAACTCTTCACTCCTCGACGTTTCCGCCGTCAAGTTGTTGACGAAGGGTTTGAGCTAACAAAGATGACTTCAGGGAAACTGTACTCTCTGCAAGCCCATTACGGCAGCCGATTGGAGCTTGGAACAGGCAACCTGCTGCTCAAGACTGCATAAAAACGACGATGGCTGCAGGTTGGCCTTGGACCGAAGAAAGGCCTTGAGAAAAGAAAGAAAAGAAAGCTGATCTGCAGCTCAGGAGAGAAAGGATCACTTTCCTACTCTCCAGAGGATTCTCTCAAGAGGAGTTGTCTCCACACAATATTGACCGATCTTATGGCTCTTCAACAAAGAGCAAGATCAAATGGAGAAGGAGAGAAAGAGAGCTGCAATGGAGAAGCTGGTGGAGAAGAAGAAGAGAGAAGAAGAGGCTGGACTGTCTGTCGCCAAGAAGATAGGTGAGAAAGCTTGGATGAAGAACTATCTTAAAGCTCATGGCTTCTCTGCAGGCAAGTGGGTCCAATGTCTGAGAAGACTCTCCAACGACATGTCAGTGACATCAAGGCTGACATTCGTGCGGGGAGAAGAAAAGAGATGTATAGAAGGGGACAGGGGATGACCTTCAAAGCCACCTCTCAGCCCAAAATCCAAACCCAACCTCAACCTGAACCTATACCCTTTCCCTTCCCAATCAAAACTGAACCTGAACCCTTCACCCCTGAACCTACACCATCACATCTACCAACTCCTTCACCTCAACCACCTAAACTACCCATCATCCAACCTAAAACCTTAGCCAGAACCCAAACTCCTAAACCTACCCAACAACCAATCAAACCATCCCCTCAGCCTTCCAAACATCTCTCTATGGAGGAATTCAAGGCGATCAAAACTAAGCTCATCAACTGCACTACTCTGAGCGACATCTCCTATGAGGAGGATTCAGTCAACCTGACTTATGTTGATGGATCCTCAAGTTCCCTCACAAGAGATGAGTTTCTTGATCTGCCCAGAGGAACTTTGGACCAAGCTGCAAGACTCCTTGGCCTCAATTCAGATACATTGAATGAGGAAGAAAAGAAGCTGAGGAGAAAGCTGGTGACTCTGCTGGACACAAAGAAAGGAGATAGGGTACCAAGACAACCTCTTGTACCTAGAAAGAAGATAGTCCAGTGGAGGTTCGAAGACTCTTCCCACAACTTTGTTGTTGAGAGAGAGAATGGTGAGATTAACAGGCTGAATGCCTCATCTCTGCTACACTTAAGCAGTTTTGATATTGCTGAGTTAGCAGAGAAACCATTCTCCAACCCTTTAAACTCCGATGTAGCTGCCCACATCAGAAATCATCTAGGCAGCCTTCACATGGCCGAGCTTACTGCCAGAAGCAAGGTCGAAGAGGAGTCAAAACTAAGAGAGGAGGAGGAAAGGAAAGGATCAGCAACCAAAGGCAAAGCCTTCTTCAAATGGTTGAAGGTCCTGAACTTAAGTCCATAGTTAGATGGGAGTATGACTACAACTCCCGTCAACTAACTCTCTTCAGGGGGTCACAACAAAGGGTACATGTCATTCAAAGTGATAGACTGGATCTCCTATCCACGAATGACTTGTACAAGCTTCTCAGCACCACTTCCGGGAAGAACAGAGAAACAGACAAATATCTTTTGTCCCTGGTGCTGAAAATTTGAGAAGTAGAAATAAGTGAAGTTTTGGTAGCATCAGCCATAGGGGGAGTTTGTTGGATCTAGAGAGGCTGTTGCAACCAAACCATATCACTTAGAAGATTTTGAGTACAACATACAAAGGACTTCCGAAGCCAAGTGTGGGACTTCCGAAGGAAGAAGGAGCTCTTCCGAAGTCTAAGTGTAAAATACACTTCCGAAGGAAAACTCCAACTTCCGAAGATAAAGAAGTTACTTCCGAAGAATCAAGACTTGAAGACAAAGTTCTGAAGTCAACTTCGAAGTATAAAGAAGTCCTCAAAGCCTTGGAAGCATAGAAGCATCTTCCGAAGTATAAGTGGCTTCGGAAGAACTTGTTCTTCCGAAGCCAGTTAACCTTCGGAAGACACTTCTATTATCCAGTAGACATAAGTATGGTCTGTCTGACAGTCCGCTGCAAATCTCTGAGATACTGCATGGCGTTTTCTCAAAAGCCATGTAGTTGACCATACTTTAATCTACTGTTTACCTTTATATGTTAAGTACAGTTGCCATCTTTAGCTGGTGACAAAAGGTAAGTCATGGACATGTCATGACTACCATATCTTAGATAATACTTTATCTAAGATACCTTAACTATAGCATTGTAGTATATGCTTTAGTCGTAGGTTTCCAGCTGGTATCAAGTATAACCGGCTGTAGGATCTAGTATATATAGTTTCTCATTGTAACTCTTGTAATATGCTTGTAAGTGTCTTGTAATCTTGAGTTGAGAAGTAATATATACAAGTACCTTGAAAATAATCCTGCTTGTTCCTTTGATTACTTATTATATTATTATCAACTCTTGTTAAAGGCATTGCTTCATCTTGTTTGAGTGATATTATAAGTGAGTTTGAGAGAATTACAAGTGTTAAGTGACAAAACCCGTTCCTGCATTAACCTTTCTTATCATTGTTGGTCCTTTATTGATTTCTAGACTTCAATTTACTACGAAATTACGTTCTAGAAGTTGTGACTTATGAATCTAAGGTACCACGGTAACTCGTTATCGTTTTTCAACGTTTTATCTCAAAACGTCTCGCGTTTATTATGTTAAGAATCTTGTAAGATTCCATAAAGGGAAGCGTTCCATCTGTAATCAAACGTCAAACACTGTTCGTTGAACACTTACCTTTCATTATAAATCCTTTGTTCATCTAAGTTTATTTTTAATTTCGGGACGAAATTCTTTTAAGTTGGGGAGACTGTGACATCTCATATTTTCGTTAAATTAAAAGTAAACCTTGTTAAGTTTTAAAAGGATCGTTTATGTCAATTTTGAAACTTTAAAGACTTATTATGCTTAATAATTAATTTGGTGATTAACAAATTAATTAAATGAATAATAGAAATAATATTAGTAATGTTTAAAACGTTTATTTATTATTATAAAACTTAACATCAAGTATAATAATCTTGATAAATATGATTTTTATAATAATAAAACTAATACTTGTAATAATGCAAGTAACTTCGACATTTGATCTTGTTGTTAAAAATAATAATAATAATAATAATAATAATAATAATAATAATAATAATAATAATAATAATAATAATAATAATAATAATAATAATAATAATAATAATAATAATAATAATAAAAGTAATATTAAACATAAGTTATGATAATAATACCAAAAAAATAATAGTGATGTACTAATCTTTAAAATGTTTAAAAACTTGAATTACAAAATTCTAGGGGGTTTAAAATGTAATTCATGAAACTTGATTTTAAAAGTTTTTCATAAAATAATACCTTTGCTAAACCACAGGGACCGAAACTGTAACTTATTCAAACTACCCAAACCAAACCCCCCATCCCCGTCGTTTTCCCCCGTCACCGGCCATCGTCTCCGGTGACTATCAAAACGACTGAAACATGAAATTAAATCGCGATTAAATCGAGCATTAACTATGGCGTATCAGTTTCGAACTTGAATACGAAGTTAATTGGATTAATTCGGCCGTTTAAGCTGTGCACACGAAACCGAAACACAAGTTCAAAACCTTAACTCGTTCGTGGTGAAACCGACTAAATCAATACCTCATACCAGAGGACTAATGTACTAATCGTCCCCCTCGACCATTCTGAACCATCAATTATCACTAAAACACTTCAACATATCATAATCGGTCACCGCGTTTTGGTTCGACCTACAACTCGATCGAAGTCCAATCTCTGAGCAGTTTGACTTGAAATTGGTAAGGGGCTTTGAGTCCTGATCCCCATTCGAAGCCTCACATGAATCCAATTAGGTGATCATCATCGTTTGCCCACAAATCGAATCAAGACTTGGTCGCGGTTTGTTCATCGTCGTGTTCGAATTCGAATCAACTTCATTCGGGTAATTATCCATATCTACATAATCGTTCTAGCATGGGGAAAAAAAGCCCCATGAATCGAACCTGTAATTGAATCGAATCGGGGTTCAATTTGGATCAAAATCATTCTAAGGTTCTTATGAATTGGGGATCATTTGAAAAAGGGTTTTTATTAATTAATTTCTGTTTGTAAACAAGAAATGGGCTTTAGCCCAATTGGTAACATAAAACTAATATAAGCAGGAGGTCAGGGGTTCGAACCCTGCCTCCGCCATATTTTGTTTTTAATAATTTTTTGAATATTTTTATAATTCAGAAAAATTGTATTATATTGTTAAATCTAAATAAAATTTATTTTGTTAACAAAAAACGTTCTAGAAATTACTAAGTTAATTTTAAAAGATTTTAAAACTTATAATTCTTAAATTAAAGAATAAAAAGATTATAAAAACAATATTAAATCTTTTTTATATGTTATATATATATTATAACTTAAACTTGGTTTATTTTAAATGTATTAAACTTACATGTTATAAATACTTTAGATAATAAACTACACAAATGATTATTTAATAATTATTTAAATATTATTCATCTATTCAACTAGCCATATTATATACATAATTAGCCAATAGAATTATTCTTTTAACTTTCATTTAAGATTCTTGAGAATCTATAAAATAATATAACGTTCTATTAAACCTTATTTTTTAAAGGCTTGATATTACAAGACTTTCACAATAAATCATATAAAAGTTCAAAACTTTATAAAATGATTTTTAAATAGTTTAAAGGCGTTTAGTTAAGTATTTAATTAATTCTCTTTATCAAACTTTAGATAATTAGTTATTAAATTAATTAACTCTTTTCACGCATTATACTTAATCTACATTAAATTCAATAAACTAAATTATTGAATCTTACACCATCATTTTTTAGGCTTAATTTATTAATACCATCTTTTCTAAATCAAAACATAAACGATTCATTATTTTATGTAATTAATTAAACCCCCAAATCCCAATTGAAACCCTAGTTCGCATTAAAACATTAATCTTATTATTTAAACTTAAACTTGTAAAATATATATATTTAGGTAACTTGTGAAAGACTACGTTGGAGCGTTGCTTATCATATCACTTATTAATCGTCATTCTTTACTTATTTGATCATGTGAGTATTTCCATACCCCTTTTTGCTTATTTTCACACTTTGGGGTGAAACATGTTAACTTATTATCATTGCACTTGTAAACTTATTTGAGACTTGTAATCTTTATGGCAATTCATCATGCAAGTTGTGGTTAGTTGAACTTTTGTGGTTACCATGTTATGGCGTTGTATGTACAATCATTAACTATTGCTAGCCCAGCGAAGTCATAGATCTATGGGCAAGACAAGCCTGCTTTGGTTGATCCAAGTACACTTAGCTGATCGTATATACTTTTAAACGTTTGAGACTTGTAAAACTTTGTCGAGGTTTGATTGTTGCATTGTTCATAACATCCCTAATCACTTGATTCACTAACTTATGACTTGAATTGCCATCTTTTATATACTTATGTATTGAAAACTATGGAATGCTCACCAACATTTTTATGTTGACCTTTTATTTTTAACATGTTTCAGGTATACCTCAAGTTTGATATCTACACTTTGAAGCTTGCACATCTAGGAATGGACCTAGATAAATAAATAAAATAAGAATGATTTGTTACATTCTATGTTATGCTTTTATTTTCTTTGAGACTTATGTTTGTAATGTGACAATTGAAACTTATGTTTAAATTATATTTGGATTATTAATAGCGTTATGTGGCTGTGAACGATCTTAACTCTCACTCCTCGACGTTTCCGCCGTCAAGGTTGGGGTGTGACAAAACCGAAAGCTCCAGTCCTATCCTTCATCATCATGGGCAGTCAAGGCTTTTGGATCCTTGCTTGATGAAGTAGTACTGCTAGCTTGCTTGTCTTGACGAGTGAAGGACGAGAATGGGTTCCCGTTCCCAGTCTTCTTTGGCTTCACACATTCTCTTTTGAAGTGCCCCTTTTCTCCACAGTTGAAGCAGGTCACCTTGCTCTTGTCAAAGCCAAATGTAGTGTCCTTAGTAGCAACCAAGTTTTGTCCGGTCTTTTTCACAAACTTCTTCGCCCTCCGGACAGCACTTGCTAAGGCCTACATAATATCCATCCTCTCTAGCTCAGTCTCGTCTATCTGCTCGTAGTCCTCATCTGCCAGATGGCAGTTTCCAATTTCCCCAGCAACAAGTCCATCATAAGAATGAACCACTGCTGCCAAGAGATCCATGTGCTCTCGAGCTACTTCCACAGTCACGTTTCCGAGGTTCTCGGTCTTCAGTCTAGTAGCGTTTGCTTCAGATCCAATGTAATGGGTACTAGAAGACCCTGACGTTTCAGATCCTGAAGGAGAAGCTTGTGAAGGGCCAGATGAGCTAGACACAAATGCAGTCTGAAGAGGTGCTCCAGACGTCTTAACTTGAGGAGTGGCATTGTACAAAGCTGGATTCTGAGTGTATGAGGACTTTTGAGCTCGGTACTTCATCCTAAGTGCTTCTTCTCGCAGCTTTAGAATGAAGTCATTGATATCCAACTTTGCCAACATTTCATTCTGTCTCAGATTTGAAACAAAAGAAGCCCATTTTTCTGGCAATCCATCTGCAAAATTTGACACTTTTTCTTCCATGGTAGTAGCGACACCATGTGTATGCAGTTCGCTCATCAAATGGTAGAATCTATCAATAACATCATCCAAACTCTCATTTCCCATCGATGAGAAGTTGTCAAATTCTTTTTTCAACTCCTTAGCTTTAATTGCCTTCAGCGAAGCATTCCCGTCATATCTCTTCTCCAGCTCATCCCACAATTTCTTCGCTTGCTTATTTTCCGAGTACTGGTGGAAAATATCCTTAGGAATAGACTGTGTTAGCAATGCATAGACTCTCTTTTCTGCATTATACTTAACTTTCTGAGCATCAGTCATTCCTCCTAAAGTAAGCTTCACCCCATCAGCTCCCACCGGCATACTGTAACCCGTCTCAATAGCTTCCCACATATTTGGATCCACTCCATTGAGGTAGATCTCAAAACGTTGTTTCCAGTGGGGAAACTCATCTAACGTTAAGAGCTTTGGGGGTTTATTATGATTCCCCACCTCACTCTCAAGTAACAGTAAGTTCTGGATCCGTGAGTCCTTCCCGGCTGTAAACGCTGACATCTGATCTTCCATCTCGATTAACTTTAAGTTTCTTAAACAATCTGTTTACTGGTGCGACTGGAGTGATGCGAATGGGCTATCCGTGCGAATGAACTATGCGACTGGTTCAATCGTGCGGTTGAACTGAGCGATTGGTCCAGTCGTGCGAATGAAACTGATGCGTATGAACACTGCGAACGGTAGGCTTAGTCGTACGAATGAAGATGCGACTCAGTCCAATCGTGCGTCTGGAGGATGCGAATGAAGTCTAGTCGTGCGATTGGGTCAATCGTGCGACTGAAGCTGCTGTTTTGCGAAAATTTCTAGGTTAAACGTGTTTTGGCCGTAAAAATCCGAATTTTCACCAACGCTAATCGCCTAATGCCGTAGAAACCAAAACTTGATGAGCAGGAGACGTCCAAGACAACTTTTGACACAAAAAGATTGCGTTTTTAGTGAAAAATCACAAACTTTGTATCAAAATTGATTGAATCACACGTAATCAAGAGCCAAAGCTCTAATACCACTTGTTAGGATCTGGTATTTGAATGAAACACCAACTGATTAACGTGTAAACCAAACTAAATAGTGCAGAATCCTATTTGATTGGTGATCCAATCAGTGAGAACGCACGTAGAATCAATAAAGTATTGAATCTAACGTTAAGAATCGATTAGGAATCGATCTACAACATTCTATGAACTTGGAGTATGAACTTGGAGGCTTCTGGACGGCTAGGGTACGTCTGGAGTCGAAATAGAATGAATGCTTACGTTTTTCCACGAATTGGGTGGTATTTATAGGTTAGTGTTGTTCATTCGGGCGACTGAACCATTAGTATGGTTCAGTCGTGCGATTGAACCATGCGGTTGATCCATCCGCACGTCTGAGTGTTCAGTCGTGCGACTGAGTCAATCTCATGTTACAATCATACGACTGATCCAGTCTCCTGGTTCAGTCGTGCGACTGAGTCATTCGCCTGAAGTTATTCATGCGTATGGTCCATTCGCATGGGCCATTCGAATGAGAACTTCATTATGTTAAGTTTGAATGTATTCATTAATATAACATTATGTGTATCAATTCAAACAATCACAAACCTATGTAACCAGTTCAACATCAACTCATTAATGAAATATTAAACATTATATATCACAAACAACCAATCTCATTTCATTAATATTCCAAACATTACATCAGTGTAAGACAAACAAGACATATTACATTCATATCAGGATCTAGGTACATATGTATCAACAAAACAGAACAACAAAAGACTGAAACCGAACACTAAAACTTGAACATGACCCCGTGCTCAAAGAGGTACGCCTCCGTGTTCGACAAAAAATGACACCATCTGACATTTTTCAGCCTTTTGTCTTGTTTCCCATCAATTTTGCATGATAAAAACCGAACTAATGTGCCTGCAAAGTCGTATCCACTTTCAATTCCATCTTGTTTTCCATTTTCCTTTCATCTTTTCAAGTGTTCTTGCAAGAGTATTTGGCCAAGAGGTTCGTACACTAATTCCTATGATTATGAAAGTCATTTACATGTAGTTAGGTGATTAGGTCTCTAAACAACCAAAATCCCAGCAATTATGTGTAAACACTTGTTCTTAAACGTGTTATGGAATGATGAATGCTTTTAACCTACTTGTTCATGTTTATTCTTGTAGTAGATTAGTGTTAATTAGTGTGTTTAGTTAGATATTAGTATGTTTAGTTAGTTAGTTAGTTGTTTTCTTTTATTGTTAACACGACTTTCTTCATAATTCATGGTGAAACCTTTGTTAATCATGTTCAAGTTACAAGAATTGTCAAGTGATGTAAAACAATATATATTTTGAGTATCTTGAATTATTAACAAATGATTAAAATGTTAAAGTATAATCTTTGATTTTTAAAACAAGAAAATGTTAAACCCATGCTTAATCAACGATTTACAAACAAAACCACGATTGATCGAGTCAAGATTTAATGCCTAAACATGTTAACCGCACCCCCACGTTTTACAAAGCGCACCCCCATGTTCAAAAATTTTCCTTGGATGATAAATTCTTAACTATTTTTTTTGAACATGAATTGAATCATTATGATGTTATGTCTTGAAAAACATATGATTTTCACTAACATCATGAAACTGCTTAAGAATTTGTTTTGTCTAGATTAACTTATTTTTAAAATTTTAGGATCATGGATCATCCCTACTTACATTTTGGAGGGAGCCGCGAGAGATGGTGTCATGATAGACTTCAAAGATTGCTACAAAGGGTCGAAAGATCCCATTTACAAGCAGATGAAGAAACACTAGCGGCAGTCGGACAGCTACAAAGATATAATAATTTATTAAGTGTTCAGTGGAAACGTTTATTTTCACAAAATAGACCTTCCGTTTATGAACTAACTCTTTAATTTTTAGCATCTTTTAAATTTAGCATGAAAGACTCTGATCCTTGGGATGAAAGTGCAGTTTCATTCAAACTAGCTGGGAATTGGCATAAAACATCCATTGCCTTGTTCGGTGTCTATCTTGGAATATACACGGAACAAGAAATGGAGGAGGAGGCAATATCTGGAATGCCGGCGTATCTTACCTTCCCGGACGAGGAAAGTAGAGACACGGAAAGTGGTGCAATGAGGAAAGCATTTTGGGAGCGGATTGGAACCGGAGGGTTCAACTCAAGCAAAACAAAAAGCAGTCACATACGAGACCCGTTGCTGCGATACATTCATCGGTTACTCAGCGATTCCATAACAGCTCGTTGTCAAAGCGAGGGAGTTGTTAATTTGAAGGACTTGTTTATTTTATATTGTATGGTTAATCAGTTGTCATGTAATATTGGGTATTTGTTTTGTAATCTTTTGGCCAGGAATGCGATTGCAGGTGCTCCAACACCCATGTTTGGAGGAAGCTGGATTTTGAACTTATATGAAAGCTATGGTTATAACACTGAGGGAACCGTAGGAATGATGCCGGGACTGTTAGACTTGAGCATTTGTACAAGTATGTACATGGTGACAAGCTTATCAAATGGGCAGCCGAGATTCATGGATAAGAAGGGACAAATCTGGGATCCGGCGGATCCCGAAGAAATTAGCATGGACCTCGACATGCCGATACAGCCGGAAGGAGCCGGTGCTGGATCTTCAAGTTCACGTACAAGGGAATTCCCAACCATGTTAGTCCTTTATGAGTCAATCCAAACCACCGAAACCCATGCAAGGCGATCATTTGAATATGCCCAACGAGCCTTCAACCGAGTCGAAAATCTGCATTCCCGAGTCGATGACTTGAGCAAAGATGTCATGTACATCAGAAACCGAATGTACCACGAGTGGGGGGATATCCCACCACAAAGCCCTTGAAAACCGTATCATTTTCGGGGCCCCGACACAGTTGTTTTGTGCCAATCTATCTTTTAATTTATGTCGTTTTGTTTTTATTTTGTGTGTTTAGGATTTTAATGCTTTCAATAAATTGGTGACATTTCAGGTGATACCGATGATTCTAACAACGCGAGGGCAACCAAACACAAGTGAAAAATTCATCATTTTTAGGGGAGTTATTTCATTACCCTTTCTCGATCCTGAATATGTTAATCACATTGAGGACAATGTGTTTTTTAAGTGTGGGGATGTGAGTAATGCATTTGACTTTGCTAAAAAGGTCCGAATTAAAATTTTTAAGAAAAGATCACTTACCAAGTAATTTTTGTGAGAAGAAACCAAAATTTTAATATAATTTTTGATAAACCAAATTATAAATATACGTTTTCGGGAAATAAAGAAGTAAATCCATGACGTCCAAATAAAAATTGAAAATGTTTTTTTTGTGATATCCTTAAAAGCAATAATCTAGTAAAATATTTAATCATGTAAAATGAAACACTTTTACCCAATTCCATCCGTATGTGAGTTTATTTTTGAGCCATAAACAAGCTTTTGCAAATTGCAATTCTACTTTCATTCTGGATTTAATTGAGGGTGCCATATGATACCTGTGATTAGAACTTGCTTTGGGTATACATTTCAAGACCTTAATTAGTATTTTTTGCATAAAAATGAGTTAGATACTAGGAAACCTTAACCATTCAAGCCCCAACCATTGTCTTTAATTTTCCTTACCCGAATATCAACCCTAGTTAGCCCCGTTGAGCTTAAACGTTTTTATCTTTCAATCACCCGAGTCACCAAGTCACTTAACCAAAAAGCCTTCAACAAAACCCGTTTTCGTTAAAAACACGTTTTTGGCTTATAAAAAAAATTGTCTTTTACCGGCAGACCTTAAAGAAGTGGAATGCATTCTTTTGATTTCAATTTGCTTTGTTGCCTTCATCACGCAAAACCGGGACTTCCCCCGGAAATCCGCGAACAAATTTTCAATCTCACGTTTGACGCAAGAAAGAAATGGCGAAAAAAGGAACAAGTTCCGCCATTTTGTGGAATTTCAAAAAGTGCTATAAAGAGACGGGCAAAAAGATATGAAAGATGCCCGAATTGTGGAAATTGGTCCCATAATGGAAAATGCAAAAAGAATCAAACTGAATCTCAATACGAATACACAGAATTAATCCGATTGGGTGCTATTAGGCTTCAAGCCGAACGATCCTTGAGAAAGGAAAGTTTTGTGTATCTTCGGGTAAAAGATGAAGTACGATTCTTGAAAGCAAAATAGTCTTGACAATCTGACCTTAAACGAGTCCTCAAGCTAGCATATCCCTTCTATCTTGAAGTATTGTATAGGGAACCTTTATTGCTTTCCTTGTAGTTTATGTTAGAAAAATAAGCCAAGACCGTCGTCTTTAGCAATTAGCCACTCTTTCCAAATATTCCATACCCGAGCCCGAGCCAAGTTAAAACCCATCAAAGACCTAATGATTAATGCAAATAAATATCTAAGTAGGTGGAGATTTGATCCCTTAACAAGCATATGATTTCACACGTATTCATACTAGGCAATTGAGTGTATTAGTCATACTTAATCTTGATTATGACTCCATATATTTAGCCAAGTGTGAGTGCATCTTGTGAGAAGTGTGGATTTTTACATGATGATAATTTTTACTAACCAACCTATTGCTTGCTAGGATATCATTTTACATGTGCTTAGAATATTTATATTTGGATGAAAATAGTATTTACTTGCATACTTCTCGAAAGACATGTTTATAATTTGATTTATTTGGTTTTTGGTGGAATTGTCATTTTAAGTGATTTTTGCTTGAGGACAAGCAAAGTTCAAGTGTGGGGATGTTTGATGTGCTCCAAATTATACATAAAAATCCTATCAAAAGCACATCAATTATTCCTTAATATCTTCCTTAAAATGATGAAAATGTACTTAAAAGTGTTAAATTGTGTTTTCAGGTGTTTAAAAAGGCAAGATGGACAAAAGGAGTATATTTAACAAGAAATTAAAGTGATCCGAGCTTTGGACTCCAAGCATGGGGCCGTGCCTCATTAAGCACGCCCCCATGCCTTGCCAGAAACACACCCCCGTGCTAAATTAACGCACCCCCGTGCTTGGACATCTTACAAGGACAAAAGTACTATCCCCTAAAAGTAGACACGGGGCCGTGCCCCATAAGGCACGGGGCCGTGCCCCACCTCCAACACGGGGTCGTGCCCCATTTAGCACGGGGCCGTGCCCGACACAACCTGTATGTACGAGCCGACCAACTTTCGTAAGCATTGTACTAGCACGGGGCCGTGCCTTTTAGGCACGGGGCCGTGCTTAAACACTCCGGAGAGCCTATAAATAGAAGCCTAAGCTCACCATTTTTGGCAAGCTTTGGTAGAAGAGTTACTCTGCTGAATTCTCTCGGGAATCAAGACTTCAAGATCATTCGGAGGCTCGGGAGGTGCATACAATACTTGGAAGAAGCTTGGGATCACCTAAACGTCATCCATTGTGGATTATCGGTTTGATTGTTCCATTTCACCGATGATCACTTATCTATCTTCTTTGGTATCTGTTGTTATGTTAAAGCTCATCATGAGCTAAACTCTATTTATCATCCTAATCGGATGAAACTTATGTAATTTGTGATGAACTAATGGTGTGATAAATATTATGTTAATGTTATGGTGGTCTTGGGAAAACTATTGATGGGTAGCATCTACATTTGAACAGGAAGTTATAACTTTATGGTTTGTGATTGTGATTGTCATACAAGGTTAAAAACCGTATGATTAACTTTCATTCACGAAACCGGTCTTCATAATAAATCCATGGCTAATGAACTAGAAATGGTTATTAGAAATCATATCACTTTAACTTTCTGATAATTTGCGGGTTCCCTTTTATTAGTTCGGAAACTTCAGTAATTGTTACGGTTTTCTAAAATTAATGGTATGTTAGGAAGAAACCTGATCAACTCTCTTTTTAACATTAAATTATGTTTTCAGAAATCGTATGTCAAATAGGACACAAAATATTCACCTACATTACTAGGGCTTTGATCTGAGCAGTAAACTCAGCCTGACAGGATCAAGTCACTACGACAACAGGATAGACGAGAAATCACGCCGGCTCATCTTTATAAACATTAACATAATTACATTAATCAATATCTTTAAATCACATCACCAATTCATCACAATTACATAAGTGGACTCTAATTAGGATGATAACTTTTATTTCCTGATTTTAAATCCAAACGCTTCAATTCTTAGTTTACTTTTTTTTATTATTGTTTACTTTTAAACCCTAAAAATCTTTCCAATACAAAATATCACTTTCTTTAACAAAAACCAAATCTGATAGTCAAACATCAAGTTTGTTGAGTAGGCTAGGTGTGTCCACGGATTGATACTCGGTTCTTACCAACACTATATTACCTCACGACAGGTACACTGCCTTTTGTGTGTGTGGTTTAGTATTAGTAACAACCAATTAAAACTGAATCTGTGCAATAAATCTTTATCAAAATATATACTATCCGCACTCCACCAGAGGTCTTCAAGTTTGATTTCTTGATCCTTTGCCAAATGAAAAAGCAACTGATTAATAAAGGTGAAAAGGATCTTGAGATATTTTATCATGAGTTATCTGAAAGAAAGCAAAAGATCTTGCTGAAACGAAAAATGTTATGTAAGCCTAAGCTGTTGGGGGATGTTATGGATTGTAGTTATGCAGATGATATGGTGTTTAGAGACCTAATAGGTGAAGAATTTTTAGGTGAGATTTTAGTTGACTGACGGTCTTCTACTGGGACATGTTTGAAATCTGAAGTAGTCACTAAGATTGATGGTAGTAATGGTGAACATAAGCTCACTATGATGACAGAGACAAGGAAAATGATTAAGGTTATAAAAAAAGCTGGTGATTAAAAAGTTGATAGTGGTACTGAAAAGGCAACAGATCATAGCATAAATAATCTAAAATCAATAAAGAGGGAATTGATGAATGTGAATTTTAATATGGGCAAGACATTAGAAAGTGAAAGTAGTCTTTTGTCTCCTAGGTTTATCACTAAGGTGTACAAAGTTCAGATCAAGGTGGTGGAACTGGGGATGGGGAGAAAGAAGGAAGAGTAAACTTTGATACAAGGAGTGGATCAAGTTCTACTAAGTTTCTCAAGAAGAGAATTTACTTAAAGAAAACGATTAAAGATGTGCTGAATGAGATTATGGATAGGAAACAAAAAATTAAAGAACAAGAACGAGCAATGAAGATCCAAATTAAGAGTGTGTGGGAACATGAAAATGACAAGAAAGATGTGGAAATTATGATGTTCAAAGCTGGTGGTACTAAATAAGGTATTGAAAAGCAAGAGAAATTGGTAAATTTACATTTCAACCCTTGAGGGGAACTAATCTACAGTTCTCAATGACACTATCAAATTCTCTTCCTGATAGTTATGGATAATAGGGATAAGGTTGTAATGCTAGATCCTAAATATATTAATATGGCTCAAAAGAAATTTCACAATCTGCCATATGGTTATTTGGTAGGAGCTAATATGAGTCTAGCATTTGTTAGATACAATTTGTATAGAATATGGAAACCATATGGGATAAATGACATTTATGCTAATAGGAGTGGGATTTTTTTATTTCAAATTTAAAACTGCTGAAGGGATGAATGAGGTTTTAAAATAGGGACCATGGGTAGTCAACGACGTGCTGTTGATTTTGAAGAAATGGGAGCCTGCTATATGTCTTGAGAGAGTTGAACCAAAATCAGTGTCTGTTTGGGAAATATTGAAAAACATCCCTCTTGAATTATGGAATATTGATTGTTTATGTCAACCTCTGAGTTGTATTGGGAATCCCTTGATATTTGATAATGCTACAAAACTGTGATGCTCTAAGCCCGGAGAAGCAGGGGATTTTCTAGAATTTTGGTGGAAATTGAGGTCTCAGATAAGCTCACAGAGGTGGTTAAATCTGTATATCCTCAAGGGTGTTTCTTTGCTGGAAGATAAGCTATTATTAAAATTCAGTACGAAGCTGTTCCTATTCATTGTCAATTTTGCAAAGTTTTTGGTCACTCTTATGGAGATTGTAGTCATAGGCCTCTCACTGAGAATGAAGTTAAAGAAAGGAGTGAGAAAAAGGAAGTTGGAAAAGCGAATGGAGATAATCATGACAAGAATGATGTTTAAGCAGGCTATGAGGGGTTCCAAACTGTGACTAAATAGGGTGGGACTCAAAGAAACTATAATAAAACTCAAATAATAAAAGCAATAGTTTAGGAAGATATCCTCAAAGTGCTCAATGGCAATAACATAATAGGAGGTTTTGCTATTTGAGAATAGATGATATGAAGGATCAGGTGGTAATGGTAAAGAAATAAAGCAAAATGGTAAGAAAAATACTATCAATATTGGTGTTTCTTTTGAAGGAAAATTCAATACTAATGTAGAAAAGGGAAAGGCGGTTATGAAGGCTACCAAAGAATACAGAGTTAAGTAGGGAAATTCTACAGGTGGTAATTAGAAAGATAGCAAAGAGGAGGATCTAGAGGTTCGAAATAGGTTTGATATTTTGGAGGATATGACTTATGAGGCTCAGGGGAATGACAAAGAAACCACATGTGAGCATGGTATTAATGATGGAATGTATAAGACTGATAAAGGAGTGCATAAGGGCAACATAGACAAGGTGGTCATTAATGGGATACCTCTAACTCTCAAACAAAAAGAATATGTGCAAAAGGTGTTTGATAAATGTGTGGTTCCTGATATATTTTTACTTGCTAAATGGCTTCCTATTCAGAGAAGGTATTATTCTCAACTGTGTTTTATGAATGATTTTATTGAAGGGTTAAAAAGTTTAATGGATGTGGAGGAGGAGATGGATATTGAAAATGATGTAGAATCAAAGGAAGATGAAAGTGCAAGATTCATGTTTAGGGGTATGAGCAAGAATAAAAGTAATAACCATCTTAACAAAGGGGAGGATCTTTTCCGTGGCAAGCAAACAACTAGTGAATTAGGCTTGTCTGGTGAAAACAGTGATTTTAAATGAATTTGAACATTCTATTTGAAATGTTAGAGTGTTGAATAAACTTGAGCATCAAAATCAAATTATAGATTTAATGGTGGAAAATAATATTGATAGTCGTGCCATTGAAACTCATATCTGGGCTAATAATATCAAAAAGATTTGCAACATAATTTTTGGTTCCTTGGATTATTACTCTAATAAGGATTATTGTGCAAACTAGGCTATAATTTTAATTGGATGGAATCCTGCTGTGGTGGATCTTATGGTCATTGATATAACTGATCAGATCATTAATTGCCTTATTAAACCTAAAGATGAAAAGAATAAATTCTTTTGTTCTTCTGTGTATGGGCAAGTTAGAGCTCAAGGAAGAAGAGATCTATGGAAGGATCATGCCAAGTTTAATGGCATGGTTGATGTTGATCCATGGAGTCTTGTAGAGAATTTTAATGTCATATTAAATCCGGATGAACGTTTAGTTGGAACCTCTACTAGTAATGGTTCAACGGGGGACTTTAGAAGCTATTGCAATAGTATTGGTTTAGAGGATTTAAAAAGTTGTGGTCTTAGATTTACATGGAATAAGGCCCCGGGAAAGGTGGATGGAGTTTTGAAAAAGTTGGATAGGATTATGGGTAACCATTCATTATTGAGTTCTTACCCTTCTTTGCATGCCAAGTTTCTTCCTTTTTACACTATTGATCATGTCCTTACAATAATATTGTTTTATCTCTTTTCCCTATAAAAGGTTATAGAAACCTAAACCTTTTAAATTTTAGAACTTACTTACAAAAAAGATTGGTTTATTCCTTGTGTTGATAGAGTTTGGAATAATAATGTATTGAAATATGTACAATGTTGTTTCCAAACTTAAAGGGTTGAAGGCTCCTTTAAGAAAGCTTATGCATGCTCATGGTAATCTCACTCTAAAAGTGAGAGTTTTAATAGAAGAGCTTGCTCAAATTCAATGCCTTTTAAAAAAAGACCCCTCCAATCAATCTTATAGAGATAAGGAAATTTGTTGCTTACAAGAGCTTAAGAATGCTATAGAATATGAAGAATTGTTTCTGAAACAAAAGTATAAAGTTGAGGGGTAAGCTGCTGGGGATCAAAATTAAAGTTACTTTCATAAGCCAGTTAAGTGTTAAGTGTCGGCAAGATAGAAGTAGAATAAATTTTGTGTTGGGAGTGGATGGAAAGTTTTATGAAGGTTCCAGGTTGAATGTGCTTTCACTCAACATTTCCAAGATTTTTTGGGTAAGAATGTAGAAGTGGATAAAGTGGATAGACATGAATCCTTGTTTGTGAATACAATACCAAGACAGCTTGCTGAGGAAATCGTTTGTAGAGTTACTAAAGAAGAATTTAAAGGAGATATTTTTGACATTGAAGATGATAATGCTCCCGAACCAGATGGATTTACATCTAAATTTTTTAAATCTTCATGGGATATTGTTAGAGAAGATGTTACTGAAGCTGTCCAAGAGTTTTTTTGATAACGGCAAGCTGTTAAAAGAAATCAATGCTACTGTTATCTCTTTGGTTCCTAAGTGTAGCTCTCCTAGCTTTGTTACTAATTACAGGCCAATTGCTTGCTGCTCTGTGTTGTATAAGTGTATCTCGAAGATCAGTTGTAACATATTAAAAGAGTGCTTGGATTATATTGTGAGTCAAAACCAATAAGCTTTTATTCATGGCAGGCAGATCAGTGACACCATCCTTTTAGCTCAGGAGCTAATGAGGCACTTTCACAAGAATAGAGGCCCTCCTAACTAATATGTGCTTTGATGATGATCTTCTTGTGTTTGCTAAGTTAGGTTTGTTGACATTTTAAAGAGGTCTTTAAAAGAATTTTGAAATGTCTCAGGTTTGCTCCCTAATATGAATAAAAGTACAATGTTTCTTGGTAATGTCTCACCTGCTGTTAAGCAAAGAATTAACAACATTCTCCCTTTTTTAAAGTTTATGAATCTCTGTGTTAGATTATTTATTTATCTCTTTTGCTTACTAAAATACTTTATCCAAGGGATTGTGTTATACTGGTTGAAAAAGTTAAAAAGAGAGTTAATGATTGGAAGAACAAGTCTTTATCATTTACGGGCAGCTTTAATTAGTGAAATATGTTTTGTTTCTATGCAAGTTTGTTGGGCTACTATGTTCATGTTTCCTATTAAAGTGATTAAGGATGTTGAGAGAGTTCTCAATATGTTCTTATAGGCCCAAGAGATGTTGTGAAAGGAAGGTGAGAGTTAGTTGGAAGGAAGTGTGCCTTTCTAAAAGTCAAGGTGGTCTGGGCATGAAGTCTTTCAAGTTAAGAAACCTTGCTCTTGTATCTAAACATATTTGGAATCTAATTTCTAGCAAGGATACTATCTGGAATAAATGGATAAAACTTCATAGACTCAAGGGGAGAAGTTTTTTGGATGTGAGCCTTCAAGATGGGATGTGTTAGAGCTGGAGAAACATTATGAAATGTAGAAATCTAATTTGGCACCATTGTTTATTCTTATATTGGCAATGGGGAGACAACACCTATGTTTGGTATGATATCTGTTAAGATCATTCTAAGAGGGAAATAAGAAGGGTTGGACTTGATGACTCTTGTAGAGTTAAGGACATCCTTCATGCAGGAAGGTGGAATTGGCCTATGGAATGGAGGAATAAGTTTCCAGTTCTCTATGAATCTAGTCCCCCTACTATTCAGCCTAATCAGCTTGATAGGATTATGGGGAGAACTAAGGATGGTAAGTTGATACCTTACAAGGTTAGTAATGTTAATAAGGATTTCAGCCCTGCATACATACTGTTTCCTTGGACTAAGTTAATATGGTATAGTCAAGTATTCCTAGACATTCTTTTATATTATGGCTAGCATATAAGATAGACTATTAACACAAGATAGGCTGAATCGTTTGGATGGGGAGAATAGCATAAGATGTAGTTTCTGTAAGGTGTAAGAAGATAGTCATAAACACCGCTTCTTTGAATGTAATTTTTCCAAGGAAATATGGCAGACTTTAAGTGGAAAAGCTTATTTGAATGACGCTGAAGGGGATATGAAGAATATGCTGATTTTTCTTATCAATAAACCAATTAAAAAGTTTAAAAGTATTTTACAAAGGTTGATGTTGGCTGCAATGGTGTATTACATTTGGCAAGAAAGAAATTTAAGGCTATTCCAACGAAAATATAGAAGTGTAACAGTTGTCTCCAAGTTAAGGAAAGGTGGATAAAATGAAATTGTCTACTTTGTCGATATATTACTCTAAGGACACTATAAAGGCCTCTGATTTCTGGGGTTTTCTAGTGCATTTTAAGACCCCTAAACATTGCTCTTTGTTAAAATTAAGGAAGTTTTAGATGGTGGTTTGTGAATCCAAGGATTGCAATCAGGAATTATCAGTGTTGGTTGAAAGCAAGTCAACGTTTGCGGAATCAACGTTGGCTTGGTTTAATTGTTTTGTAGTAAATTTCAATATCAACAAAGATTCAAGAACACACTAAAAGAAACACAATTAATGAATAATATGTATTTCATTAAAACATGTTAATGATTACAAATAATGAACGAATGATATTAAATTTTGTGATGAATGATGTGACGGCTGCTAGGGTTTGGTTGTGAGATTTTATGTGATGTTTGCTGCTGTGGAATTGTCGTATTGCTATTGTTGTTGCCGTCGTTATTGATTTGAAACCTAGGATCCATTTATATAGACAATGATGTTTCTGTTAAAGGAAACACCGGATCTCTTGGGATTTAAATTGTTTCTGTTAGGGAATCATCGGATTTCTTGGGATTCGCATAACTGCCTTGTTGACTTGTTGACTTGTAATACAAGTGTTTGGAATCCGAAGGAATATTGCTTCCGTAGATGTTTGTTCTTCCGTAGGAGTCTTGTTCTTCTGTAGCAGTCTTGTTCTTTCGAAGGAATCTTTTTCTTCCGAAGCAATCTTGTTCTTCCATCCTCTGAACTGGTTGTTCATCCGCAGAAGATCTTCGGATGTATTTTACTTGTAAGAAACTTATCTACGGAAGAACAAAATATTAATCCGTAGATGTTTCTTACACTTAAGTCAATTTTTGAAATTGACTAACTATAATGTTTGTACCTGCAAACATACATAAATCAACACACATATATATGGGTTAACTTATCTATATAATGCATACACAATAATGAATTACAACTATTCATTACAGATATTAATTCAAGTACTAAGCCTATACAAAATGGACTAGATCTACTGATCCTAGACCTAACAATACTCCCCCTTAGGCTTAGATACTTGTAATAAGCTCTTCAAAACTGAAAGTTCTTTCAATATTGCCACCATCCTTTTGTTGAAGTATGATACTGCATCCTTTTGATCATTGTACTTGTACTTGATCTCCATTCTACATATCCTTTGCAGAGTCTCAAAACTTAGGCCCAAAATGTCTTCTTCAGTGGTGAGTGTTTCCACTACACTTTCATTGTGCACTATCTTGAGCTCATCTTCCTCTTAGATTCTCGATTCTGATACTTCTTCAATGTTGGTTCTTTTCAGCAGTCCAACATCATGTCTTCTTCTTTTGTATGCTTTAGCATGTAGTTTATCCACCACTTGAATCATGTGCACATATAAGCATAGATCATTCTGTGCTCTTTCATCTGACAACTTTGGAAAGAACTTATCATGCAGGTATGATGTGTAGCTGGGGTGTAGCAATTTGATTTCTACTGGGTCAAAAATTCTTATCTTTTCACCTTTCCTCCCCTCAACATTCCTTAGTAGCACCATTTCTTTTGTCTTCTCCACATATCCCCACTCAGTTATGGGAAAAGTGTATTGATTTCCTGCTATGACTTTGATGGCTGTTGTTTTTCTGTTTGAGTATCCAACCCTCCTTAAGAGTTCATCATCAACCATAGCAGAGGAGTTGATGTTTGATCTTTTTCGTTTTTGAAGTCTTTTCTTATGTTCAGTATCTTCCTCTTAGCCTCCTTCAGTACATCGTCTATAAATCTTGTTTTCATCCTACCCACTGAAACAGAAAAGTCTCTTCCCCTTGGATGGATTGGATAGTTTGAGATGATTAGGCTTTGCAGGTCTTTGATGTCTCTCTCAGGAAGTCTCAGTAATGCTTCTACATCATGGAAGTATTCAATTCTTCCAGATGTCCTCTTGATGATAGCACAGTCCCATTCTTGGTCATATTTCCATGCCATGATTCTGTTGTGTTCCAGAGAGGATGGACTAGTATATGGTCAAACAATTCTATCAATGTAGACTTCTTCTCTTTGATTTCTCTGACTGTTGTCTCCAATGGCCACACTTTGCCAGGAATGACTGCTTTTGGTTCTCTGATCAGTTTTTCTTTTCCTTTGTGCTGATCTTTAGACTCAACAGTTATAGGATCAGCAAGAAGTTTGCTTTGTTGCTCATAGGATGGGTGTGGAGCTTCAGTTCTGAATCTGACTCCAATATCAAGTTCAACAGACATTACATGTTCCATCATTCTTCTCAGCTCAGCAACACTTCTTCCTTTAAGCTCATGACCCTTATAGTTGTGACCCTGTAGCCAACATACCATATTGTACTTGCTTAGTTTTGTTGTATCACAGTGACCTAGATCTTTCTTGATTTTCTGAATGGCTTGAAAAGTGGTGAATGCTTCATAGTCACAATTTGGAATTATGAATCTAGCAAGCTCAAACCCCCTTTCAACATATCTTTTATCATAGTCAAGTTCATTCTTTCAACCATGTCAAATGAGAACCCATGATTGATCAGGGTCATAAACACAGATGACTCGAACCTCTCTTCCATAATGTCTTTTGTTGTAAGTAGAACATCAGCCTTTGATTCTTCTTGATCTTTGTTAGTTTCATCTTCAATCAGCTCTTTCCATTCAACATCACTCTCAGCTTCATCTTCATCTTCATCATGAGTTACTTGCTTTAATGGTGACACATCCACTGAAGGAGTATGTTATGAAGATGTATGCCTTGACTTCTTGGGTGTCTCTTCAATATTGATTGTTTGTATATTTTTTGAACCCAAATACTTCCTTTTCCTTGACTATTGAATACGTTGCTTTGAAGTTTCAGCAGGTTTCTTTAGTTGATCTGATTCAAGAGCACATACCTTCATCTTCAGCTGATCAATCTCTTCTTCTTTTCTTCTCAACAAAGCTGATTGATCATAGAGAGAGTCATTTATTTGATCAACCTTCAGCCTTAGCTAATTATTTTCATTCTTCTCATTCTTTGCTAAGTCTTTAGGTTCTTTATACAATGCATCAATCACTTCATTGTTTTCTTGTAGTTTCTCCCTCAATCTTTCAGACTTGATTCTTGCTTCATCAGCTGATCATCTTTTACTTTTATCATTCCCTTCAATTCTTGAATTCTTTGCTTTCTATTGTTAGACTTCAGAACAAGCTTGTTGTACTCAGCAACCAGATAACTCTTGCTGACAGGGATATCATTATCACTTAGATCATCTTCATTTTAGGCAATCACATCAACATAGTTTGCCTCTTCTTCTTCTTCCTGATGTTAAGCAGCAATCTCATCATCATTTACTTCTTCAGGTGCTACACTTGCTGAGCTTGAACTAGCCTCAATGGCTTGATCTGCCAGTTCTTGATGTGGTAGTTGTTGTTGTTGATGGTCAGTGACCGGAGAGACTGGTTTAGTTTCATTTGAGAGAACAGGGGATTTAGTTTTGGTTAACGACAGTTGAACTGTACTTGCTTGTGAGACTAACTCTGTCTCCCTAGTGTAAATGCTCTCAGTGGATGAATTTTTTGGATTTGGAGGCTGTTGAAAAAGTTGCATTTGAAGCTGATTTGATGATAGAGGGTGAATTAGAGAGATAGGTTCTGTGTTTTGGCTGGCAGGTGAATGTGGTAGGGATGGTTGAGGTTGATGGTGTATGGGTGATAAATCTAGTGAGTGAGTAGATTGGACAGAGTTGGTTGGTGAACCCTCCTGTTGATCTTCCCACACAAGCTCTTGAGGAATGTTTTGTGACATCCGTCACCTTAAGGTTCGTCAATTAACGTGGTTTTCCGTTAACTATTCTTTGATCATTCATTCCTCATCCTTATAAACTATTTGTGTGGATATTATGCTTGCTTTATCATCCTTGTGCTTGTGCTTTCATTTTGAACGTGTGCTATCTTTAAAAACTTTTAAAACTTTCGTTATTGTTACCGCTAAAAAAACCGTTTTTATATAATATTATCGTCATTGATAAAACCATTTTAAGTTATAAATATCATTAAATACATTTTTAACCGAAGCAAACTTTGGGAACTCGGGGGTAAGTTCAGGGAATAAAATTGACATTTTACAAACTTCAGATGGGTATAAAAACCCCTTTTCCAGCCCTAGATTCATTGTTCACCTTCTTCATCTTCTTCACTTCTTCTTCTTCTTCACTTTTCATCTTCATCCTTGCACCAAAACCGACCCATTTGCTCTCGTTTTCGTCGTCAAGACTTCATCTACAACCGAGTCTAGTCCATTCTAGCAGGTAGACGACCTTGGTTGTCCCTTTTCTTGCTTATTCACGGCTGTCCAAACTAGGGCTTCGGGTGTTCGGGTTCAACCCGAACACATGAGGTCGTGTGAGTGCGTGTGATGTCTTTCTGCGTGTGCTTCTTGTTTGTGTATGTGTGTAGAGTGTTTCTGGAAGTCCTTCTTGTGTAAAAACCATGCTCGGAGCAGCCGGAGGCTGCTCAGCCACCCTGCAGTCGCGATTCTACTGTTCAGGCGACTTGGTCTGTCATGCGATTGAGCCATGCGACTGGGTGAGTCGTGCGACTGAATCAAGCGTCTGAGTCAATCGTGCGACTGAGTTGTGCGACTGGGTGTGTTGTGTGACTGAGTCGTGCGACTGTGTGTATGTGTGCGATTGAGTCATGCGAGCGAATGAATGTGTGCGATTGAGTCAGGCAACCGAATGAATGTGTGCGATTGTGCGTGTATCGCACGACTTAAGTCCAATCGCACGAATGAAGGTTCAATCGTACGAATGTAGCTAATTCGTATGAATGAAGGTTGATTCGTGTGTATGGAGGTTGAGTCGTGCGATTGAGTGTTGTGTGGTACGACTGAATACCAGTCATACGAATGGAGGTTCAATCGTACGAATGGAGCTGATTCGTACGATTGAGGGTTGATTCGTGCGAATGGAGTGTTGAGTCGTGCGTCTGGTCCTGTCGTGCGACTGAAGTTGTTGTGTGTGATTTTCCTTCTTGTGTGTGGTGTGTGTATGTTGTGTGATGTTAAGGTGACATCGACGCGGTTGCCATTACTAATGACAACTTTAAAATCAACATAATCAAACTTACTAATGTTATTCCAAATTAAATTAAATTAACATTTTACAAGTATCAATAACCGATTTGTAACTACTAATATTTATTAATTACTTCTTCAATAACAATGAAACTTTTACACAAATATCATCAGCAATGGTGACGATGTCTAATACTTGGATCTACATAAGATCTAATACGTGTGTCTGTTTGTGTGTGTTACACGCGACCCAACCGATACAACCCGAATCGACCGAACATTATTATACGCTTTATACATATCATTAATGCTTCACAATAACTGTCAATAGGTGTTTGACTGTTCATTGCATACTACATTTGGATACTTTGACCATACATACTTACCACCTAACAAATGAGTTTCGTGGCCCCTTTTTACGCTTACAATATTTCAATCATTTACAAACTTGGGGGAAAAGTATGCTCACCCATTTTCAATGCTGTACAATTTACGTACAATTTACATACTTGGAATCAATGTGATATTGTTTTGCAAGTACTTATCTGATACATGCTTGAGTCTGCTGTGTGGTACTTTCTTTGCAACTATTTAATTCCAATGTGGGAACCGACGGATAGGTATTGGTAGTACTACTGGGTTGACACCCCCACTGTTGTTAGTTGGTATACTAGTTAGTACCATCAGTGGCCAGGAACGGGCCATTGGGTGAATATATTCCGACAATATCTTTGTATACGTCGTTAGATTTGGTTGCAAAGCTCATTGCCATGTGATTTTACTTACTTATAACTGTATGCACGGTATTCCACATCGCTTACTATACAGCATCACTTACTTATTTACTATTTAAACCTGCGAGCTCACCAACAATTTTGTTGACCATTTTGAGCATATCTTTTCAGGTGATCATGCAAATTGAGGATCTAGGTGTGTTGCCTTAGTGGAGACCCTAGGATGCATTTTTGAGACTAAACATATTTGACAAACAATTATTTTGAACAATGTTGTAGTCTGATTAAACAATTACATTCTTTTGATACTTGTTCCCGGGTTGTGGGAATTTACTTTACAATGTTATCATCTTGTCTATGTGAATCAATTAATATGTTTATGCTTATGGCTATGTTGTCATGAATATTGACTAAACACGACACAAGTCCCCTTGTTGTCGGGTGTCGTCATGACACGCTTGTTATCATTTATTATATTGCAACTCTATCGCTTACCATGTGTTATGACGATCCCGATCTCGTTACATGCCCGTGTTTCCGCTTTTAGCGGGGGTGCGACAGATTGGTATCAGAGCCATTGGTTATAGAGAATTAGGCAATACGCTTGACCTAGACTATAACCAGGAACCTTCATGTAGATTTGCATGCTAGGATCTGTATGCATATTATATCTCGTGTATGTGTTCCTCGTTACTTGATCGTTTATCTGTTATGTGATCTTTTCACCCTATGAGAGAGCCCTCGAGCTCACTCCTTATGGGATGCCTCCATTGGATCTTCCGTTCCCTCTGCGCGCCGAGTTGGTTTATCAAATCCGGGTATTAAACCCGAAGAGATCTTCACAGATCATATTATTGCGCTTGACCTCGGACATTGAGATTGACCCTCAGGAGGTTATGTCTGAAACCTCGAAAGAGGAAGAGATAGACAACCTTCGCTAGACTAAACGTGATTATATACATGGATTTACAATTGATATGATGGACTAATGTTGAGACATTACAAATTCATGGTGTGATAACTACACGACTTGCGTGCGATGTGTGGTGACTATAAGTGTGATATTAACTTGGAATGCTGGACTTTGATGAATGATGTGGACAATATAATTTGAAATGGTTAAATCTTATGTGTTTACTACTTTTATGATTAGAAAATGCCGCCTCGAAGAGTTACCCGCAAATATAGTGGCGGAAGTGAAGCCCCGACGGGCAGAGGCAGAGGCAGAGGTAGAGCACCAAGAACAAGTGATGGTCCTACCAATAACAATCAGGAAACAAGAAACTCTGAGATGGCAGCTCTGATCGCTCAACAGTTGGCCGCACTGATTCCCACTATCGTAGCCCAAGTGAGCGATGCACTCCAGCAACACCACCCCTACGGGGATGGTGGCAATGATAATGAAGATAATGGAGAAAGAGGTCAAGGTGGAATCGAAATTGAAGTGGGAAATGGAAACCCGACTGGAAACGAAAGCAATCAGGAGACGGGGAATGGTGGAACAACCGGTATTGAGACTGGGGTTGTTAATGCTAGATGGGGGTGTTCATACAAGGAGTTTGTGGCCTGCAAACCGAGAGAATTTGATGGGAAAGGTGTGGCGATAGCCCTAACCAGATGGCTTGAGAAGATGGAGGCAGTGATTGACATCAGCGAGTGCCTCGATAGCCAGAGAATCAAATATGCCACATGTTCACTGCAGGGCAAGGCCCTAACCTGGTGGAACACCCAGGTTCAAGCTAGAGGAAGAGAATCAGCGATGCAAATGTCATGGGATGAATTCAAAGCTTTGATCACCGAGGAATACTGCCCCCTCAACGAGATGCAAAAATTGGAGCATGAGTTCTGGAATTATGCTATGGTGGGGGCTGGGCACGCAGCTTACATTGATCGATTCATGAGTTGGCAAGATTGGTTCCGCATCTGGTCATGCCGGAATCAAAGAGGATCGAGAGGTATATTTGGGGACTTGCGCCTCATATCCGAGCAATGGTAACAGCAGCTGCTCCTCCTACTATCCAAAGCGCAATTCTGAAGGCTGGCACTCTAAATGATGAGATGGTGAGAACAGGGGTGTTAGGAAGAGGGGCAGAGAAGAGAAAAGATGTTGGGGAAACGAGCCGGTCGAGTGCCGTGAAATTTAATAAAGGAGCCAAGACGCCCAAAAATTTTGTGGCCGTGACTCAGGGCAAAATAGAGTATGTGGGGCCACACCCCAAATGTGACAGGTGCAACTATCATCATCCCCCAGGAATGCAGTGTCGGGTGTGCGCGAACTGTAGACGCCTGGGGCATCTAGCGAGAGACTGCAGAATAGCGCCGAATCTCGTGGCACCGGTCAACGCGCTTAACCCCGCCGGGAATGCCAGGGTCTGTTATGAGTGTGGAGGCCCTGATCACTACAGAAACATGTGCCCCAGACTGAATCGGGTACCAGGTCAACAAGGAAACAACCAGCAGCAAGTGATGGCCATAGCTGGAAATCAAAGCCCGACCAATCAAGGGAATGCAGCTCGGGGACGTGCATTCGTCATTGGAGCCAACGATGCCCGTCAAGACCCGAATGTTGTCACGGGTACGCACTTACTCAATCATCACTTCGCATCTATATTATTTGATACTGGAGCAGACAATAGCTTTATATATTCTGAGTTTGTGCAATTGCTTGATTAGAGTCCTAGTAGGCTAGAAACTAGCTACTCTGTAGAAATAGCCAACGGTAAGGTTGTTCAGGCCGATGAGATTATTAGGAAGTGCTCGATTAAATTGGAGAACCATGCCTTCGATATAGACTTGATACCCTTTGAGTTAGGAAGTTTCGATGTGATTGTGGGTATGGATTGGTTGTTGCAACACGGAGTTGAGATTGTCTGTCGGGACAAAGTAGTACGAATCCCTATGTCAAACGAGGAGGTACTCAAGACTCAAGGAGAACGACCGGGAAGGAACTTAAAGCTTATTTCCTGCATGAAAGCACGCTAAAGTTTACGAAATCAGTACTACGCTTTTCTGGCTCATGTGGTAGAAAAGAAGGACAAAGAGAGGAAACCAGTAGATATTCCAATGGTACGGGACTACCCAGATGTATTTCCTGATGACTTGTCTGGTTTGCCTCCTCCACGACAGGTGGAATTTCGTATAGAGTTGGTTCTTGGAGCTTCACCAGTAGCAAAGACGCCATATCGGTTGGCGCCATCAGAAATGCAAGAGTTATCTAGCCAGTTGCAGGAAATACTGGATAAGGGTTTTATTCGACCAAGTCACTCACCGTGAAGAGCACCGGTATTATTTGTCAAAAAGAAGGATGGGTCGTTCCGCATGTGTATCGATTACCGTGAGTTGAACAAGTTAACCGTGATGAATCGATATCCTCTCCCTAGGATCGACGATCTGTTTGATCAGCTGCAAGGAGCTTCATATTTCTCCAAGATCGACCTGTAGGATTCTATGTGCCCAAGACACTTAGAATATTGATGTAGTTAGTACGTTATGATCCAAGTCGCGTTATACCCAATAACAAGCTTAGCAAACACCAATTAATATTTAATTGATGATATGATCATGCAATTAAATATTTACACCAATTTAGAAAATGGGTTTTCTAAATAAGTTGCATATGAGATGGAACAAATTATAAGGATAATTTGTTGATGAGTTTATTGTTATTCTTGTCATTTAAAAGGGGTTTAAATAACACTAATAACATATGTGTGTACTTTAATTAAATTGTTTAATTAAAGAATACATATGTCACAATTATAAAATAAGTCTAGATGGTGACCTTTTATTGTGTGATAAATGACTAGTTAAATTTTGTTGTGTCTTATCAATTTAAAGGAGGGAAACTCTTTTGAATTCCTCTCCTTTTGGCCGCCCCCCTTCTAAGCTTTCATTGGACCCTTTTGTCTTGTAAAACACACAAACATTTAACTAGTCTTGTGGTCTTACACAATCCAAAAAAAAAAAATCTCATTTTTGTATGCAACAAAACACCTTCTTCTCTCTCTCTAAATTTCGAAATCTGGCAGCAGCTTTAGAGGTCTTTGGAGAACGAAATTTGGTGTTCATTTGGTGGTGTTCTTCCTAACAAGAAGTGGTCTTGCAAAGAGCTTGGGGTATACTAACTTGAGGGGTCCTTCCTTGGAGCATTGGCCGAATTTCTTGCATCTTATCACCCTCTTTTGGTCGACTTTTCAGCTGGATAAAGGTAGTTAATCACAGCTCTATGTAGCTGTGATTTTATGTAGTTTAATAGATGTTCATAGCTTGTTCATTCACATATTAAAGATCCCTTTGATTGTGGGTTTGTTTTACACTTGTATGGTCACTTAAAGAACATATTTTTCAGCTTATAAAATCGGTTTTAAAGCTATATATCCGCTGCGTTTTCTGAAAGTTTAAATGGTTAAACTTGGTTTTATGTTCTAACAAACCCATCAATGGCATCAAGAGCCGGTTATGTGGATAACTTGCTTGTTCTTGTTCTTTAAAATCGGTTTTAAAGAAGTATTATCTACCTTTTATGGCTGATTTTGGGCTGCTATATTGTGTATGAATGATTCCCCAAACTTTCAAGGTCATATCACACATGCTAGTGATTAGATCTTGAAAGATATATATTATGAGATGTTGATTGTTTGGACAATGTTTAAAACCCAAAATTTCAGTTTATGTTGGCTGAAATTTGGTGGCTTTAAGTGGGGTTTTCATTATATTTTGGATGATATGATAGTTGCTTGTTTTAGTGCATAACCTAGCCATTGACCTTGTGATTGTTTGGATGTTTGTGATGATTGTATTCATTCATTCAATTGGGTTGTATTATTTGTTGTTTGTGCTTTGTTTCAAATGTAATTTATTTATTATTGGGTTGTAATAAATAGATTAGGTGTATTTTCATTTTACTAGATATCTTGTATTAGGACTTTATATCCTGTAATATGAAGACATTCACATTGGAAGCACAAAGGAAGGTCATGAAAGAAACATGGAGCATTTTGGATGCGGTTTCAAGTGGGAGGCTTTTGGAAGTTTTCTATATGCTTTGTTTGTGACCCTTAGGAATGTCCTATGGACCACACTTGTGATGGCAAACAAGTGTGGACCACTTTAGATGCTATGGTTATGCACATATGCTCATATGGTTGTTTATGTTTATGCTTGGTTGATTGTTTGTTGTTTGATTGTTTGGTTGATATTTGGATATTCATAACAAACTCATTAACAAACTTAACAAGCTGAAAATTGATGGTTCTTAAAAGTTAATAAAAGGTTATTAAAATGATTTAATGATTTTAAAGATTAAAATAGGTTTTAATCAAAGAACCATAGGGTACCTTGTATTTGAAAGCATGCAAATACAAGTACATAGAGTTTTCTAAACTAGAATTTTGAAACCTCTAAATTTTTTTTTACAAACAAGATCAACACCGTCCTTTTACACAACACTTGAGTCACTTGGGAACTCTTAGTGGGATAAAGGTCACCTAACCATTTTGAGGGAACTTGTGACTTGAGGTGAGAATGCCTTATTTGTGGGATAAAGGTCACCTAACCACTTGTTTTGGCAAACTCACACGTGGGTGTAAGTAGGGTGTCTTGATTTGCAAATCATGTCAAATGGATCACCTACGATGTGGTTTCCAAATGGTTTTGATGGGATTAACATGCCGACTTTACATATGATGTTTCAAGTCGATCCCATATTTCTAGAAGTTGCAAATGGTTGCAATCGTCAAACGTTGACCAACTTATTAATTTAAAACGTGGGATAAAGGTCACCTAACCACAATTTAAATGTAATGTTGGGTTCTAGATTTTAATATGAAAAGACCTTAAAAGGCATTTATTATTAAAATTACAATATCGAAAATACTAAAATAAAACTTTGTTAAATTTTGTAGATGGCCTCAAATAATGATAATTCCGATAACTCATCCGCGTCCAACCAATCTCTACGAGCGATCCTCCAAAAGGAACGTCTAAATCATAACAACTTTATTGATTGGTATCGAAACTTGAGAATCGTTCTCAAGCAAGAGAAACGATCATATGTTTTAGACGACCCTATCCCCGATCAACCTACTGAGGATGATCAGGAGGCCTTCAACGATTGGTTGAAGTACACTGAGGACTCCGTCCAAGTGTCTTGTCTCATGCTAGCGAGCATGACTCCGGATCTCCAAAAGGAGTATGAACATCACGGAGCTTATGACATGATAACCCAGCTGAAGGAAACGTTCCAACAGCAAGCGAGGGTTGAGCGCTTCGAAACGGTTCGAGCACTCCATGCATGTCGTATGGACGACAACCAATCTGTTTCATCTTATGTTCTTAAGATGAAAAGTCATATTGACCGCCTCGAGAGGCTTAACTGTCCCGTCTCGAAGGAATTGGCCACGGATTTGATCCTTAATGGCCTTACCAAGAAGTTCGAGACATTCGTGTTGAACTACAACATGAATGCTTGGGACAAAAGCATTGGTGAGCTTCACTCAATGCTGAAAACGGCTTAGGCGGCCATGGGTAAAAGGTTTTTACCCGTTCTCACCATCAATGAAGGTGGGAACAAGAAAAGGCCTTATCCCGCACCCAAGGCAAAGGTTGCCAAGGGTAAGGGACCTGTTTGGGGAAAGGGGAAAGGGGTGGTAAGGGTACCACCCAAACCACAAGAGAAAAAGCAAAAGGTTGCTACTAACGACCCATGCTTCAAGTGTGGGGAGATTGGACATTGGGCAAGGAATTGTCCCGTCCATCTCCAAGAGTTGAAAGCAAAGAGGGATGCCGGGCAGACCTCAGGTACAACATACATGATTTATATTGATCTTAATGTTACATCTTCAAACACATGGGTATTAGATACCGGTTGTGGAACTCATATTTGCAATTTGTTGCAGGGGTTCAAAAGAAGTAGGGACTTCAATCAAGGGGATGTTAGCCTCTTCATGGGCAATGGAACAAAAGTCCAAGTTGAAGCTCGTGGGGACTACATCCTAAAACTTCCAAGTGGCTTGGATGTTATTTTGAAGAATGTTTTGTATGCTCCTAGTTTGACTAGGAACATTATTTCTGTATCCCAATTAAGACTTTATGATTATGTATTATCTTTTATTGAAAATAATATTCATGTTTCTTTAAATGATATGTTCTATTTTAAAGCTATACCCATTAATGGTATTTATGAATTGGTTCATGAATATACTTTAAATAGTTCATTGTATCAAACTAGCACCAAGAAACTCAAGTTGGATTTGAGTGATACCTATCTTTGGCATTGTCGTCTTGGTCATATAAACAAGAAAAGAATTCAAACACTACAAAAGAATGGTCTTTTAAAAACAAGTGAATGTGATTCATTTGATGTGTGTGAATCTTGTTTACAAGGTAAAATGACAAAGGCACCCTTTAGTGGGACTAACGAAAGGGCAAAAGATTTATTAGGAATCATACATTCGGATGTATGTGGTCCTTTTAAGCCAATGACTAGGAATGGTGAAAGATACTTCATTACCTTTACCGACGATTATAGTCGCTATGGGTATGTGTACTTATTAAGGCACAAAGATGAAGCTTTTGAAATGTTCAAAATCTTCAAGAATGAAGTAGAAAATCAACTCAACAAGTCAATTAAAGTTCTCCGTACCGATAGAGGAGGTGAATACCTAAGTGATGTTTTTCAAGATCATCTTAGGAGTTGTGGGATTGTCTCACAACTCACTCCACCTGGAACACCACAACACAATGGTGTGTCTGAGAGGAGGAATCGAACCTTATTGGATATGGTCCGATCTATGATGGCTAGAAGCACATTACCTCTATCATTTTGGGGTTTCGCTTTGCTCTCCGCGGCCCGTATTTTAAATATGGCCCCAACCAAAAAGGTGGAAAGGACACCTTTTGAGATATGGCATGGAAGAGTTCCATCCCTATCATACTTAAGGGTCTGGGGTTGTGAAGCTTATGTTAAGACTCCCACCCCAAACAAATTGGAAGTCCGATCAACCAAGTGTATCTTTATTGGATATCCTAGAGATTCTATGGGATATTATTTCTATGATCCACTGGAACAAAAGGTGTTTGTTGCCAGAAAGGGTGAGTTCTTAGAAGCAAAGTTCCTTATGGAAGGAGCTAGCAGTAGAACAGTGGATCTTGAGGAAGATCAAGAACCACAACCCGATGCACGTTTGGTTGAAACTAGCACTCAACATGAGGATGTTGAAGATGATCAAATGGTTGATCAATACACACAAAACGTTCGCAGAAGTGGTAGAACTAGTAATCCACCTGAAAGATACGGATTTTTCATGGATGGATGCTATGTGGTAGATTCAGATGAACCAACCACATACCATGATGCAGTGTCCAATTTGGATTGTGACAAATGGCTTGAGGCCATGAACGTTGAGATGCAATCCATGTATGACAATCAAGTTTGGGAACTTGTTGTACCACCTCTTAATTCCAAGGTAGTTGGAAGTAAGTGGGTTTTCAAGAAGAAAACCGATATGCATGGAAACTTGGATACTTATAAAGCTAGACTTGTAGCAAAGGGTTTCACTCAAACTCAAGGGGTTGATTATGATGAAACCTTCTCACCTGTTGCGATGCTAAAGTCTATAAGGATATTGTTTGCCATAACTGCTCATTATGATTATGAGATTTGGCAAATGGATGTCAAAACCGCTTTCCTAAATGGATATCTTAGGAAGATGTCTATATGGTTCAGCCTGAAGGTTTTGTCGATCCAAAACATCCTAATAAAGTATGCAAGTTAAAGAAATCAATCTATGGATTGAAACAAGCATCGAGAAGTTGGAATCACCGTTTTGATGAGGAAGTAAAGAAATTTGGCTTTATCAAAAACGCTGATGAGGCTTGTGTGTATAAGAAGGCTAGTGGGAGCACAGTAACTTTCCTAGTATTGTATGTTGATGACATACTACTATTTGGAAATGACATTCCAACCTTGCAAGGTGTAAAAACCTGGCTTGGAAGTTGTTTTTCCATCAAGGATCTTGGTGAAGCCGCCTATATTCTAGGAATAAAGATCTATAGGGATAGATCAAGGCGGTTGATTGGTTTGAATCAAAGTGCATACATTGATAAGATCTTGAAAAGGTTCAAGATGGAGAACTCTAAGAAAGGTACTGTACCTATTCAAAGAGGAACGATATTGAGTACGACTCAATGTCCAAGCTCAAAGGATGAGCAAGATAAAATGAAGGCAATCCCATATGCATCTGCTATTGGATCCATCATGTATGCAATGATATGCACTCGACCGGACGTGTCATGCGCTTTGAGCATGACAAGCCGTTACCAGCAAAATCCTGGAAACAGTCATTGGATGGCTGTTAAGAACATACTTAAGTACCTAAGGAGGACAAGAGATATGTTCCTGATCTATGGATCTGGTGACGAGGAGCTCGTTGTAAAAGGTTACACGGATGCGAGTTTCCAAACCGATCGTGACGATTCACGGTCACAATCGGGATACATTTTCATTCTGAATGGAGGAGCTGTCTCTTGGAAGAGCTCCAAGCAGGATGTGGTGGCTCTATCAACTACAGAATCAGAATACGTCGCCGCCTCATTGGCAGCTCAAGAAGCTGCATGGTTGAAGAAATTCATTGCCGATCTAGGGGTTGTCCCTTCCATTCAGGAACCCCTAGAGATCTTTTGTGACAACGAGGGTGCGATTGCTCAAATCAAGGAACCTCGTGCTCATCAAAAGACTAGGCACATTGAGCGGAGATTCAACTACATACGGGATGAAGTTGAAAAGGGAAAGATATGTATTCGCAAAGTTCACACGGATCAAAATATTGTGGATCCTCTCACGAAGCTCCTTGAAAAGGCAAAGCATGAATGTCATACTTGTGCCATGGGACTTCGATATTCTAGTGATTGGATTTGATCTGTACATTTTGTATTTGGATATGTGGAACTCTTTATTATTTGAATAAAATTATTTGGTTATAATGTTTCAATTAATGTTCCAAATTAGCATGTTTTATCCATGAGTAAAATGTTTACTCTAAAATGTCCGTAGTCGCTCATACTTGTGGGAACAAGTGTGAAAGTAAGATTATTATGAACTTGGATTGGTTGATATTCATAAGGATGAATATAGGGCAATGGGTTGCCACCAAGGTTCATAGATATTTGTGGGATACAAATATTGGACTAACCCGCATCTCAAATTTCACTACATGGAATCCTTTTGATTGATCATAAGTAAATTTGAGTAAAGGCGAATATCATTTGGTATCCTCAGACCTGAGATACATATTGGGTTTTGATATTCACCAAGTTTTATACCTTGAGCTCATTCTTTACTGTCCTGAAATAGTGGACAGTACATAAGGGTATGTTCAGGTATAACACGAGGTGTTTGTGAGAAACGTATGTAGTCAAGATGGAATTTGTTCCTCTTATTCGTTGAGAGTTAGATGTCTAAGGCCTGACAAGTTAAATCAACAAGAAATGATCATTCTGTGTTCTTGGATTTAACATGACATCTGTGACAAAAGGATAGATGATTGATTCACCTAAATCATTTCAAGTAGGGTACTTGAAAGGGATGATGTTATTGAATGGCTATAAGTCATGCGTATTAAGGGTAGTAAACCGTTGTTAGGCGGTATTTACTGCTTGCATCAATCTTCTATGAATCTTGGGCAAGTGGGAGATTGTAGGATTCTATGTGCCCAAGACACTTAGAATATTGATGTAGTTAGTACGTTATGATCCAAGTCGGGTTATACCCAATAACAAGCTTAGCAAACACCAATTAATATTTAATTGATGATATGATCATGCAATTAAATATTTACACCAATTTAGAAAATGGGTTTTCTAAATAAGTTGCATATGAGATGGAACAAATTATAAGGATAATTTGTTGATGAGTTTATTGTTATTCTTGTCATTTAAAAGGGGTTTAAATAACACTAATAACATATGTGTGTACTTTAATTAAATTGTTTAATTAAAGAATACATATGTCACCATTATAAAATAAGTCTAGATGGTGACCTTTTATTGTGTGATAAATGACTAGTTAAATTTTGTTGTGTCTTATCAATTTAAAGGAGGGAAACTCTTTTGAATTCCTCTCCTTTTGGCCGCCCCCTTCTAAGCTTTCATTGGACCCTTTTGTCTTGTAAAACACACAAACATTTAACTAGTCTTGTGGTCTTACACAATCCAAAAAAAAAAAATCTCATTTTTGTATGCAACAAAACACCTTCTTCTCTCTCTCTAAATTTCGAAATCTGGCAGCAGCTTTAGAGGTCTTTGGAGAACGAAATTTGGTGTTCATTTGGTGGTGTTCTTCCTAACAAGAAGTGGTCTTGCAAAGAGCTTGGGGTATACTAACTTGAGGGGTCCTTCCTTGGAGCATTGGCCGAATTTCTTGCATCTTATCACCCTCTTTTGGTCGACTTTTCAGCTGGATAAAGGTAGTTAATCACAGCTCTATGTAGCTGTGATTTTATGTAGTTTAATAGATGTTCATAGCTTGTTCATTCACATATTAAAGATCCCTTTGATTGTGGGTTTGTTTTACACTTGTATGGTCACTTAAAGAACATATTTTTCAGCTTATAAAATCGGTTTTAAAGCTATATATCCGCTGCGTTTTCTGAAAGTTTAAATGGTTAAACTTGGTTTTATGTTCTAACAAACCCATCACGACCTTCGTTCTGGATATCATCAACTAAGGGTTTTCGAGGAGGATATACCGAAAACAGCGTTTAGAACTCGTTATGGGCACTATGAGTTCTTGGTTATGCCGTTCGGGCTGACTAACGCACCAGCTGTGTTTATGGACCTGATGAATCGGGTGTGCAAACCTTACTTGGATAAGTTTGTGATCGTATTCATAGACGATATACTTATCTACTCCCGATCGAAAGAGGATCATGAGGAACACTTTCGGGCAATACTGGAACTGTTACGGGAAGAGAAACTTTTCGCCAAGTTCTCAAAGTGTGAATTCTGGTTGCGGGAAGTGAAGTTTTTGGGTCATGTAGTTAACGAGGATGGGATTCATGTAGATCCCAGCAAGATCGAAACGGTGAAGAAATGGGATGCGCCCCAGACACCATCAGAAATACGGCAATTCTTAGGATTGGCTGGTTACTATCTCGCTTCATCGCGAATTTTTCAAAGATCGCGCAGCCATTAACCTTGCTTACTCCGAAAGACAAGAAGTTTGATTGGGGACATGCACAAGAACAAGCGTTCCAAACGTTGAAAGAGAAGTTGCGCAATGCACCGATATTGTCCCTCCCAGACGGAACTGATGATTTTGTGGTGTACTGCGATGCTTCACATCAAGGATTGGGATGTGTGCTAATGCAGAAGGATAAGGTGATTGCCTACGCTTCGCGACAACTTAAGGTGCACGAAAAGAACTATACAACTCATGATCTTGAGTTGGGCGCTGTAGTATTTGCACTCAAGATTTGGAGGCATTACCTGTATGGAACCAAATGCATTATCTACACAGATCATAAGAGCCTCCAACATATCCTGGATCAAAAGGAACTTAATATGCGTTAGTGATGTTGGTTAGAGCTTCTTAGTGACTACGATTGTGAAATCCGGTATCATCCGGGGAAAGCTAACGTGGTGGCTGATGCTTTAAGCCGTAAAGAACGCGTGAAACCACTACGTGCTCGAGCATTGGGACTAACTATTCAAACGAATCTGAAAGCCCAGATCCAAATTGCACAAAGTGAGGCATTGAAAGAAGAAAACCTTGCGGGAGAAGAATTCCGAGGGTTGAATAAACAGATGATTTGCAAGGATGATGCTATACAGTACTTCATGGATCGCATATGGGTACCCACATGGGGAGGTGTACGTACCTTAGTCATGGATGAAGCCCACAAGATGCGATATTCTATTCATCCTGGTGCAGACAAGATGTATCATGATCTCAAAGATCTGTACTGGTGGCCAGGTATCAAGAAAGACATTGCCATGTACGTCAGCAGATGCTTGACATGCTCGAAAGTTAAAGCTGAACATCAGAAACCATCGGGATTATTACAGCAACCTGAAATTCCTGAGTGGAAATGGGAGAATATAGCTATGGATTTTATTACCAAACTCCCTAGAACAAGCAGCGGGCATGACTCGATATGGGTCGTAGTGGATCGAATGACGAAATCAGCACATTTCTTGCCGATCCGAGAAGACTACAAAATGGATAAGTTGGCGAGATTATACATAAAAGAGGTCGTGACGCGGCACGGGGTGCCGGTGTCGATCATATCCGACCGTGACAGCCGATTTACTTCACGATTTTGGCAGACACTACAGAAAGCGATGGGCACTCGATTAGATATGAGTACCGCCTATCACCCTCAGACAGATGGCCAAAGTGAACGAACTATAAAAACGTTGGAGGACATGTTGAGGGCGTGTGTGATCGGCTTTGGTGGTAGTTGGGATGCTCACCTACCGTTGATCGAGTTCTCTTACAACAACAACTACCATACAAGCATTGGATGTGCTCCATTCGAAGCATTGTATGGAAGGAAATGTAGATCACCCGTTTGTTGGGCCGAGATTGATGAAAGTCAGTTAACAGGCCTAGAGATCATACAAGAAACAACCGACAAGATCTTTCAAATCAAAGACCGACTAAAAGCTGCCAGAGATCGCCAAAAGAGCTATGCCGACAACCGTCGGACGCCACTAGAATTCAACATTGGGGATCGAGTTTTACTTAAAGTCTCTCCTTGGAGAGGAATTGTTTGATTTGGAAAGAAAGGGAAGTTAGCCCCAAGATACGTAGGACCATTCGAGATTACAGAAAGAATCGGTCTAGTGGCTTACCGATTAAGGTTGCCACAAGAACTTAGCGGTGTGCATGATACTTTCCACGTGTCGAACCTCAAGAAGTGTTTGGCAGACGAATCCCTTCATGTACCAATTGAGGAAATCAAGATTGACGAAAAGCTTCATTTTGTTGAGGAACCCATTGAGATCATGGATCGAAAGGTCAAGCAGTTGAAGCGCAGTAGAATACCAATTGTTCGCGTAAGATGGAATTCAAAACGAGGACCAGAGTTTACATAGGAACGGGAAGATCAGATGAAACTCAAATATCCACATCTATTCGAGGATGACACTCTTGGACCTAACTCCAGCTGAATTTCAGGACGAAATTCTCTCAACTGGGGGATACTGTGACATCCGTCACCTTAAGGTCCGTCAATTAATGTGGTTTTCCGTTAACTATTCTTTGATCATTCAATCCTCATCCTTATAAACTATTTGTGTGGATATTATGCTTGCTTTATCATCCTTCTGCTTGTGCTTTCATTTTGAACGTGTGCTATCTTTAAAAACTTTTAAAACTTTCGTTATTGTTACCGCTAAATATACCGTTTTTATATAATATTATCGTCATTAATAAAACCATTTTTAAGTTATAGATATCATTAAATACATTTTTATCATTAATATAACTAATCTAATAAAGTCGTTCTTCAACCGAAGCAAACTTTGGGAACTCGGGGGTTAAGTGCAAGGACTAAAATTGACATTTTGTAAACTTGGGATGGGCATAAAAACCCCTTTTCCAGCCCTAGATTCATTGTTCACCTTCTTCATTTTCTTCACTTCTTCTTCTTCTTCACTTTTCATCTTCATCCTTGCACCAAAACCGACCCATTTGGTCTCGTTTTCGTCGTCAAGACTTCATCTACAACCGAGTCTACTCCATTCTAGCAGGTAGACGACCTTGGGTGTCCCTTTTCTTGCTTATTCACGGCTGTCCAAACTAGGGTTTCAGGTGTTCGGGTTCAACTCGAACACATGAGGTCGTGTGAGTGCGTGTGATGTCTTTCTGCGTGTGCTTCTTGTTTGTGTATGTGTGTAGAGTGTTTCTGGAAGTCCTTCTTGTGTAAAAACCGTGCTCGTAGCAGCCGGAGGCTGCTCAGCCACCCTGCAGTCGCGATTCTGCTGTTCAGCCGAATGGGTCTATCATGCGATTGAGCCGTGCAACTGGGTGAGTCGTGCGACTGAATCATGCATCTGAGTCAATCGTGCGACTGAGTTGTGCGACTGGGTGTGTTGTGCGACTGAGTCGTGCGACTGTGTGTATGTGTGCGATTGAGACATGCGAGCAAATGAATGTGTGCGATTGAGTCAGGCGACCGAATGAATGTGTGCGATTGTGCGTGTATCGCACGACTGAAGTCCATCGCACGAATGAAGGTTCAATCGTACGAATGTAGCTGATTCGTACGAATGAAGGTTGATTCGTGCGTATGGAGGTTGAGTCATGCGATTGAGTGTTGTGTGGTACGACTGAATACCAGTCATACGAATGGAGGTTCAATCGTACGAATGGAGCTGATTCGTACGATTGAGGGTTGATTCGTGCGAATGGAGTGTTGAGTCGTGCGTCTGGTCCTGTCGTGCGACTGAAGTTGCTGTGTGTGATTTTCCTTCTTGTATGTGATGTGTGTATGTCGTGTGATGTTAAGGTGACATCAACTCGGTTGCCATTACTAATGACAACTTTAAAATCAACATAATCAAACTTACTAATGTTATTCCAAATTAAATTAAATTAACATTTTACAAGTATCAATAACCGATTTGTAACTACTAATATTTATTAATTACTTCTTCAATAACAATGAAACTTTTACACAAATATCATCAGCAATGGCGACGATGTCTAATACTTGGATCTACATAAGATCTAATACGTGTGTCTGTTTGTGTGTGTTACACGCGACCCAACCGATACAACCCGAATCGACCGAACATTATTATACGCTTTATACATATCATTAATGCTTCACAATAACTATCAATAGGTGTTTGACCGTTCATTGCATCCTACATTTGGATACTTTGACCATACATACTTACCACCTAACAAGTGAGTTTCGTGGCCCCTTTTTACGCTTACAATATTTCAATCATTTACAAACTTGGGGGAAAAGTATGCTCACCCATTTTCAATGCTGTACAATTTACATACGATTTACATACTTGGAATCAACGTGATACTGTTTTGCAAGTACTTGTTTGATACATGCTTGAGTCTGCTGTGTGGTACTTTCTTTGCAACTATTTAATTCCAATGTGGGAACCGACGGATAGGTATTGGTAGTGCTACTGGGTTGACACCCCCACCCTTGTTCGTTGGTATACTAGTTAGTACCATCAGTGCCCAGGAACGGGCCCTTGGGTGAATATATTCCGACAATATCTTTGTGTACGTCGTTAGGTTTGGTTGCAAAGCTCATTGCCATTTGATTTTACTTACTTATAACTGTATGCACGGTATTCCACATCGCTTACTATACAACATCACTTACTTATTTACTATTTAAACCTGTGAGCTCACCAACAATTTTGTTGACCATTTTGAGCATATCTTTTCAGGTGATCATGCAAATTGAGGATCTAGGTGTGCTGCCTTAGTAGAGACCCTAGGATGCATTTTTGAGACTAAACATATTTGACAAACAATTATTTTTAACAATGTTGTAGTCTGATTAAACAATTACATTCTTTTGATACTTGTTCCCGGGTTGTGGGAATTTACTTTACAATGTTATCATCTTGTCTATGTGAATCAATTAACATGTTTATGCTTATGGCTATGTTGTCGTGAATATTGACTAAACACGACACAAGTCCCCTTGTTGTCGGGTGTCGTCATGACACGCTTGTTATCATTTATCATATTGCAACTCTATCGTTTACCATGTGTTATGACGATCCCGATCTCATTACATCCCCGTGTTTCCGCTTTTAGCGGGGGTGTGACATGTTTGCATGAACATCTACCACATGATCAAACATGGGCATGTCTTCTCCTTCATATTTCCCAGATATTTTATTCAGTACGGATCTACCTAGGTGTGCTTGAACAAACACATCACCATCCACAGTAGTTCCAGGCAGATAAGCATTGATGATTAGTTGCAGAAACGTTGGAAATATATACATCTTGTCAGCCTTCTGTACTTTGATGTGATCACATAAGCTGTTGAAAATGTACTTTGAGTAATTGTTGGTTCTTCCCTCAAAAACACCAATAATGCCCGAAGATATATGCCTTGAAAATCTGTCAAGTCCAGATTTCCTGTTTGAGATGCACTTAAGATAAGTGTGGCAAAGAAATCTGTATGGCTTGCAGAGTCTTCCTTTCTTTATTTCTCCCTTCTCGAAGTCACCATCATGCCCCATTAGAAGAAAGACTTTTTCTATGTATTCATTGTCAAATACATCAGGGTGACCAGCTTCTACATCTCCCAACTCAAGAACCCTTCTTATTGTCAATTCATCCACTCTCAGTCTTTGATTCTTCACATCAGCCACAATAACTTGACCATCTTCCTCTATTTGGGTGGAGTTCTAGAAATCAGTGATGTGCGATTGCTGAATCACATCACAGGTCCTGCTAATAAGGCATAGAACAGCCTGGATCTTCTTAGATATCAGATAATGTCTTGACACCCTACTGAAACAGGATCGTCAGGGTTTAAGAAAGCACACACATTGTGCTCTTTCGCAAATCGATTATCCATCTGTTCAGAAGAAGAAGATTTCGTTAGAATCACAATGAGAATACGAACAGTTGTGAGATTAAACTAGATTCGAATGGTTCATTATTGAATCATTACGACATGTTTACCTTGAACACAGTGATCTTAGAGCACAGATATATGTTTGTTTGATGTTTTGATTTGGTAAAATTTGAATGTTATAGAAGGGGGAAAAGTTTTTTGAGAGTGTGTTTTTCTAGGTCTGAAAAAGTGAGATGAAAAAGCGAATAATGAATTTTAAAGTCAAACAACATCATTTATAATCTCAGACACATTAATTTTATTACTTTAATGAAGTGGGACCCTCAACAAATTTTTCCGCAGATCATCTACGGATCCCATAAATCATCTTGAGGATGTCTTAACGACATCTGCTTGTTAGGACCTGGTATTTGAACGAAATACCGAGTGATTGCGTGTTAAACCAACTCAAATAGTGCGGAATCCTATTTGATTGGCGATCCAATCAGTGAGAACACACGATGAATCAATCAAGAATTGATATCAACGTCAGAAATCGATTAGGAACCGATCTGATGTGTTCTATGAACTTGGAGAACGATTTGGGAGGCTTCTGGACGGCTAGGGTACGTCTGGAGTCGTAATGGGATGAATGCTTTCGTTTTCCCACGAATTGGGTCTATTTATAGGTTAGTATTGGTCAATCGTGCGACTGGGCCATAAGTATGGTTCAGTCGTGCGATTGAACCATGCGGTTGATTCATCCGCACGACTGAGTGTTCAGTCGTGCGATTGAGTCAATCTTATGTGTCAATCATACGACTGATCCAGTCTCCTGGTTCAGTCGTGCGATTGAGTCAATCGTATGAAGTTATTCATGCGTGTGGTCCATTCGCATGGGCCATCCGCATGAGAACTTCATTAACTTAAGTTTGAATGTTCTATTTAATATAACTTAATGTGCACTCATTCAAACATACATAAACCCAATCAATTCAATCACAACTCATTAATGAAATATTAAACATTACAAGTAACAACCAATTCATATCATTTCATTAATCAATTACAATTACATCAAAATCAGACAGACAAGTTCATTACATTACAAATCATGATCTAGGGACATACATGTATCAACACTGCTGATGAAGTATAACTTATATTTTCACTGATTTCCAAAATATTAAATTAAATTATATTTGTTGATCTTTGCTCATCCGTAGTTTACCAATCTACGGATAAACATTTAGATTTTCCACAATGTAGCTTTTGCTGATGCTTAAGATGGCACAATGCAGAGAAATTTTGTTGTATGGTCCAAGTCCATTGCTTAGAACCATTTATTGCTTTTGAACCTTGTTGACTTTGTGTAAGGATTCCTATAAGTCTGATGCAGCTAAAACATCCAAAGTCTCTATGCAAGCATGCACTAAAGAACTGAAGTAAAAATGCTTCGGAAGTTTTACACCATGCACTAGAAACATTCTAAGTGTAAAATCTTCCGAAGACAAGACCAATATCTTCCGAAGCCAAAAGTGAAGTCTTCTGAAGCTTCAAAGACAAAGTATTCCGAAGCCAATTAGTGAAGACAGATTTCTTCTGAAGACTTTTAGAGATACGCCTTTATCTGATGTACTTTACCATAAAGCTGGACCATATTTCCACTGCAACTCTGTAAAGTCACCAACTTACATGAGTTGGTGAAAGGTCCATGCTTTTGGTAACTGAACATTGAGATCTTGAGTCCATGCTTTCTACATTATGTAATTTTATCCTTTTTGTAATATATTAGGATGTGAGCAATGGCATGTCACGTCACAAGTCAAAAGGCAGATATGCCTTTTGATTCTACAATTGATTTTGTTTGTGTCTAGTCAATTGTATCCAGCTGGCTTTCAAACTATAGCCGGCTGTAGGTTGTAGTATAAGTATTCCATGTTCTTGTATCTTTCTTTATACTTTGTAACACTTGTAATAGAACTTGAGAAAGCAATATACCGCATCCTTGAAACCCAATCTCTTGTGTTCTCTTGTTCTGTCTCTTACTTATTACTTGTATTCTTCGTATCATACTTGTGGTTAATCCAGTTTACTGTTTGATTAAGTTTGGTTAATCTCCTCTTTGTGTTGTTGTGTTGTAAGTGACCACCCTTCACCGGTCCTGCACTTTGTATTCATGACAATTTAGCACAAGAAATTTTAAATGATTTTAAAGAAAATTTCATGTATCCAGGAGCTAAGTTGTGCTCATATTCCAATTCCTTCAAATTGATAATGAAATAGACAAAGCTGCTAATTGATAAACTTAACTTCATAAATTTTACTCTCCCTAAATTTGTGATTAATGATGACAGTAAGCATTTATCATAAATTTCTAAGAAGAATAACATGAGTGATATTTAACTGTATGATGATGCTCAGACATATATACACATATGATGGGATCATACTATAATACTAAGCCTCTTCCTGATGAGATATTTTGTTGAATTGATACCTGAACAAAGTTCTGATTGCAAGTATATTGTCCACTTAAATCCATACAAGAGCTCATGTATCAACTAGGCATGTTGTTTATCATGTTTTCATAATGATTTGGAAATAACTATTATGGGATTCACATTCAACTCACAAAGATTTTGTCCTCACTTTGCAAGTCAAATCATCACTTTTTCACACTTAAGAACTATGTACTTTAAGTTATAAGTTCTATCTTGAGATGCATTAGGCATCTCATTAATGCAATGATGTAAAAACTCTAGATTAATATACAATTGATCACATAGGATTCTTTTGAGAGCTTAGATATGATCATCATCAGGTCACCAGGTCTTTACTCACATAAAACAGAGGTGCCTTTAACCCAGGTCTTTGTTCACACAAAACAAAGGGATGATGAGGACCATAATCTTTTCACTTTTTGTAACTGATATTCAGTATGGTGATCATACACCCATGTAACATCTCGTATTTTTGTTAAATTAAAAGTTAACTTTGTTAAGTTCTTGTAAGGACCATTTATGAAATTTATGGATTTCTTATGCTTATTTCTTATTATGTCTTTAATTCTTTAATTTGAAGTTTAATAATGTTAAATATTAAATAAAATATAATTAAGATAATAATAATAGTAATATTAGTAATAAATAATAACTAATAATAGTAATGATAATAGCAAAATAATATTGTTAATAATAATAAAAATAAATTGTAATTGTTACTAAACTTAGCAATGTTTTAAAACTTTAAGTAATTAAAGTTTAGGGGGTTTAAATGCCAATTTAGAAACTTTAACATTAAAGTTTGTACATAGAATGTTAACTACTATAACCACAGGGACCAAACTTGTAAATTACAAAACCCAACCCCATTCTACTTTCCCCTCCCCGCAAATCCGGCGAGGCGCCGGTGGCACTCCGGCCAAGTCCGGCGACGGCCAAAAATCATTGAAAACACTTGTTTTTCGACCCAAACGATTCCAATCGTTTCCAGAACATGATTCAAACCTAAACGTAAGATTTAATTGGGTTTAACTCGCTTATGAAGATGAACAAACTTGAAACCGAAACTCGAATCAATAATTTAACCGTTCAACAATTAAAACCTCATAATAATCTAATTAATCGAACATAAACAATCGTTTAACTATCCCTAAACTATCTACACTTCCAATTTCACCTGAAAAGAAATCGAACACCAGAAACTAACTCTCGAGCTCGTCGCGAACTGTAGCTAGTAGAACTCAATTTTCTTCATAATCTCACCCTCAATTAACCGAGGGCTTTTGTTCATTGGAGTCTTTAGAAGCTACCTGTGCAACGAATTTGATTATCATTATCAAATTCTTGTCCATTGATTCGACATAAACCACGCCTGTTCTTTGATTTATTCTTCATCTGTTCATCACCAATATATCTTCGAATCGGGTAATTAAATACATGTACATGCTCGTTTATACATGGGGAACAAAAGCCCCATGATTACAGACTCCTACAATAACGAATCAAGGTTCAATTTTAAGGATTCTGGAATTAGGGTTCATGAGAATTGGATGGGATTTTGTGTTGGTGTTTTTAAGGATTAAAAACCTAATCTAAACGCGTCTGAGTGCCTTGGTTTACTGGTTAAGACTTTGCACCTTGAACATGAGGTCCCGGGTTCGAACCCGGGCAACCTCATGTATTTTTTTAAGGATTTTTAGCCAATAAAATAATAATGGGAAATTTTTAATAAATATAAAAATAATTTTTGTAAACTTTAAATATTTTTAAAGACATCAAATTATTTTCTGTAATTTTTTTAAATTTAATTAACTAATTATCTTTTCAATAAAGCATTTTAACAAAGGTTGTTCTTGGATTATCTCTATTAAAATGGATTTTGAATAATAAAATTTATAAATATTACCATTAAATTATTATCGTTAAAATCATGATTATTTCAAATGTTTATTCAAGTTTATATTTAAACTTCATTAGCTATTATGGATGATTTAATGTTATTTTCTTTATAATAATTTACATAAATGGTATATTTCTTTGTTACATTATTTATAGTACTATAAAGATCCCCAAACTCCACTTGAAACTTTAGTTTGCGTTTATTCGTTAAATCTTAATATTAACTTAAATCTTGTAATATATATATATATATATATATATATATATATATATATATATATATATATATATATATATATATATATATATATATATATATATATATATATATATATATATATATAGGTGCCTTGTGACGATTCATCTTGAAACGATCTATATCATTCTTATTATTAATCTTCATTGCATACTTATTGATCAAGTGAGTTTCCTTGCTCCCTTTTTACTTTATTTCACACTATTTTGGGTGAAACATGATACTTATACATCATACACTTATAAACGTTTGAGACTTGTAAAGCACTTGCAATTCATCTTTATATTTTGTCATGGTTATTTATGTGTTGTAAGTGATTATATGAGATACATAGTTTGTTTACAATCATTAACTATTGCTAGCCTGGCGACGTCTTAGATCTTTGGGCCTGACAAGCCTATTTAGTGCTAAAGTCGATGTATTGCCGACTCCTGATGACGTATGCTTGTTCATCATGGGAACCAAATACACTTAGCTAATCTTATATACTTGTAATCCAGTCGAGGTTTGGTTGTAACGATATGTGTTCTATAACCTTACTAACTTATAACCTATGACATGAATTGCTACTTGTAACCTTGTTATTATTATGTATGAAAACCTTGGAAACTCACCAACTATTGATAGTTGACCTTTATTTTTATCATGTTTCAGGTCATCCCCAAGTTTAAAGTGGTCTTTTGAAGCTTGCAATAAAACTAGGACTTGGACCTAGTTAATTAAATAAAATGTTTATGTAATGTTTTGTTTTGTTTGGAACTTATTTCATGTTTGAGACTTATGTTTGTAATTCCTTTTGAAACTTATAATTTTAATATTTACATTTAAATATAGCGTTATGTGGTTGTGAACAATCTTAACCCTCACATCTCGACGTTTCCGCCGTCAAGGTTGGGGTGTGACAACCCAGGTCTTTGTTCACACAAAACATAGAGAGTATGATTTGCAAAGATAGATATTATAAAGTGTTGGTACATAGTGTGTTTAGATGAATTGGTCACATCAAGAATAAGACTCACTTTGTATTCTCAAAATGAAGTTTCCCACAAACAATCACTTAGCATTATGTTTGTCATGCACTCAGTGTAGTTTCCACTCAAGATGAACCTACTCATATATCAAGAAACTTGCTTAGATTTAATGTTATTTATGAATTCAGGAATAATCAAAGATATAATGTACTATCATTTCCCATGCATATGTCATGTTGAAGCATCATTACACATAGTATTTTGTTTGTTCAAATTGATTAATCTAAGTTAATCATGCCTAGAGACTCAATTAGAAAATTAAATCTGACTGAATCAAAGGCTTTAGTGAATAAATCAGCAAGCTGATTTGTTGTATCCACTTTGACTAACCTAATCAAACCCTTTTCTGAGCAATCTCTTAGAAAATGATATCTTATCTCAATATGTTTTGTTTTACTATGTTGCACAGGATTAGCAATTATAAACATAGCAGCAGAATTGTCTATGTAAATTGAAGTTTGAAGGAAGTTGTAACCATAATCAAGCAATTGGTTTTGCAACCAATGAACTTGAGAGCAACCAGCTGAAGCAGCTATGTACTCAGCCTCAGCTGTGGATAAAGATACATTGGTTTGTTTCTTGCACTACCATGATACTAGCCTTGGTTCGATGAATTGACATCCACCAGTTGTTGATTTTCTGTTACTGTTACATCCACCATAGTCACTATCTCAGTATGAGTAGAGTGTAAAGTCACCATCCTTTGGATACCAAAGACCAAGTCCTGGTTTTCCATTGAGGTATCTAAAAATCCTTTTCACAGCATTCAGATGAGAATCCTTTGGATCAGATTGGTACCTAGCACACACACACACAGCAAACATAATGTCAGGTCTACTGGCAGTTAGATACATAAGTGAACCTATCATTGATCTATATAATTTTTGATCAATGGATTTTCCTGAAGGATCAGGAACAATCTTATCAATTGTTGATGCTGGTGTTTTGCATGAGGATACTTCAGCAAGATTGTATTTCTTCAATATTTGATGTATGTATTTTTCTTGATTGATGAATATCCCATCTGGTTTTTGATGAACTTGAAGACCAAGAAAGAATGTTAATTCACCCATTGAACTCATCTGAAATTCAGATTTCATCAACTCTTCGAAATTTACACACAATCTCTTATTAGTTGAGCCAAATATAATGTCATCAATATATATTTGAACAACTAAGAGATCTTGATGTTCTTGTTTGAGAAAGAGTGTCTGATCAATGGTTCCTCTTTTGTAGCCATGCTTGAGCAAGGAAGATGATAGTGTTTCATACCACTTTCTTGGTGCTTGATGAAGACCATACAAGGCTTTATCTAGCTTGTATACCCTATGAGGATAATGAGGATCTTCAAAACTAAAGGGTTGTGACACATAAACTTCCTCATCAATCTTTCCATATAGGAATGCACACTTGACATCCATCTGATACATATTGAACTTCTTATATGATGCATAAGCTAGAAACACTCTTATGGCCTCAATTCTTGCACTTGGTACAAAAACTTTATCATAGTCTATTATCTCTTCTTGTGTGTATCCTTGTGCAATCAACCTTGCTTTGTTTCTTACAATAATCCCTCTATCATCCAGTTTGTTTTTGTATAGCCATCTTGTTCCAATAGGATGTTGACCTTGAGGCAAATCAACTAGAGACCATACCTTGTGCTTTCTAAATTGTTGAAGCTCTTCTTGCATAGCTTCAATCCAACTATTGTCTTTTAAAGTAGCAGTGATGTTTGGAGGGACCACTTGTGAAAGAAAACAACTGAAGAGACAAAGGTTGGCAGTACCATTTTGGCTTCTTGTAGTTCTCTTTGTAAGATCTCCAATGATGTTGTTGATGAGTCTTATGGATTCTCATTGGTGGAGTTGATTTAACTGGCATAGATGATTCCAGGCTAGTCATTTCCATTGCCTCAGACTGATCCAACCTAGGTTGAGAGTTTAGAAAATAGTCAAAATGTTCAACATGAGGTGTAGGATCATGAGTGTCTTCTGTATGAGCTGTAGGAGCATCTCCAGAATCGGTTTGCTCTTCCATAGGAACTTCTCCGGAATCATTTTGCTCTTCCGTAGGAACTTCTCCGGAATTATTTTGCTCTTCCGTAGGAGTTATAGGAACTTCTACGGAATCATTTAACTCTTCCGTAGGAGTTACAGGAACTTCTCCGGATGATAAGTGAGGACTTGAAACATTTCCAATGTTCGTTGTATTCACTTGAGATCATGGATCTGTTGAAGGGACAACATTCACATCTCCGGATGCACAATGTTAATTTCCACATGTAGTGTTTGCAGCTGCTGCTGATGTGTTTCCACCCGCGGATGTGTGTATCCTTGGAGGATCAGCAGATAATGTTACTTCAGTCATATGAGGTGGAACAAATGGATAACATACTTCATCAGATCCTGCAGTGTTCAAATGATTATAGTTAAATGATTTAGTTAGAGCATCTATGTCAAACAACCATGATGAACCTTTAATTGACTTAGTAAATACAGATTCATCAAAGGATACATTAGGAGTTTCTTCCACAATGTTATGTTGTGGAATATAAATCCTATAAGATTTAGATGTTGAAGAGTATCCAATAAAGAAACTATTATATGCTTTTTCTGAAAATTTTTCCAATGACTCTTTTATGTTTAAAACAAATACATGACATCCAAAGACTTTAAGATATCCTATGTATGGTTTTCTTTTAAACAAGAGCTCATAAGGAGTTTTGTTATGTTCTTTGACAATTAATGTTCAGTTTTGAACATTGCATATAGTATTCACTGCCTCAGCCCAAAATGTGATGGGCAATTATGAATGAGCTAGCATTGTTCTGGCTGCTTTAATGAGAGTTCTGTTTCTTCTTTCAGCAACTCCATTTTGTTGTGGAGTTCTTGGTGCACTGAATTGCCTTACAATACCTTTCCTCCTGCAAAAGGAATCCAGTTCAAAATTGACAAATTCAGTACCATTGTCACTCTTAAAATTTTTAACTTTTGCATCAAGTTGATTCTCAATCTTGATCAAAAAGTCCATTAATGTTTCTGATGTTTCACTATTTTGTTTTAAGAAAAAGACCTATGTGAATCGTGTGAAATCATCAACTATCACCAAACAATATTGCCTTTTTCCAATGCTCATCACATTGGTCGGACCAAAATGATCCATGTGAAGCAATTTGAGTGGGGTAGTATTAGTATTGATAATTTTGGATTTATGTGACACTCTATGTTGTTTCCTTTGTAACAAGAAGAACAGTGAGTTGAGCAATGAAACTCTTTGTTTGGCAATCCAATGACTAGGTCATTTTTCACCAATTTGTTCATGTTCTTCATGTTAAAATGGACAAGTCTTCTATGCCACAATTGAAAGACATCTTCTGATAACTTAGATAGAAGGCATGTTTCATGTTTTGTTAGAGATGTGTTGTTCATATCCAAAACATAAGTGTTTCCTTTTCTTGCGGCTTTAAGGAGGACCCTATCTTCTGGAACAGTAAAACCTGGCTTAAGAATGTAACAATTAGTATTATCAACAATGTGGTATAATTTTGATCACAAATTTGAGACACACTTAGTAGATTGTACTGTAAATTTTCACAGTAATTTACTTTCTCAAATTTAAGTACACCATTTGTTATCATTCCTTCACCAACAATTTTACCTCTCTTTTTAACCCCACCAAATGCCACATAAGAAGCATTTTTTATGTTTAAATCATAGAGAAGTGAACAGTTTCCTGTCATATGCCTGGAACAACCACTGTCAACATACCACTTGTTGTCAGCTCTCCAATATTGTTCCTGCATTCAGAAATAAATCAGTTAGAATTGACAGCCCAAGTCTTAATGATCTTGGGTTTGTCAACAGTGTCTAAAATAGTTACTCCTTCATGAACAAGTCTTGAAGTTTCAGTTTTAGTTTTGGTTGATTCATTCTGAGTTGTTTCAGATGAGGATGATTCTATTGAATGGGATGTTGATGAACTAGGTTCTTGTTTCCCAATTTCTTCTTGATTCAACTTAATTTTGTTCATTTGAGACTTTGGTTTTGATAATGAAACTTTATGATTAAATGTCTCACAATCTTCTGTTTTGAATGAGGTATATGATTTCCCTTTTCAAATTTATCAAAGAATGCATCATCATCCTTTGTTTCCTTATCAGTCAAATCTACCCTTTTGTGAGGTGTTTTTGACTGCTGGAAAGTTGGTCTTTTCTTTAATGGATGAGCACTTGATGATGTTTTGTCCTTTGATTTTGACTTTGATTTAAGTTCAGACTTCTTCAGTTTTGAACCCTTTTCACAATCAGTAGATTGAGTATCTGATTCAGACTTATCTGATTCTTTCTTCTTTGTGCCTTTTGTCTTGTTCTTTTTGTTGAAATAACATTCCTGAGTGGAATGGTTATTTTTGTTGCAGATGGCACAATGTTTGTTGAAGAAGCAGTCAGCAGTCATGTGATTGTTCATATTGCAAATAGAGTAGTAGCTACTGAAATAACAATCTTCAGTATTGTGATTTTTCATGTCACACCATTTGCAATACTTCTCATCTGATTCTTTCTCAGAATCATTCTTATGGTTTGCTAACCTTTGATGTTGTTCATTCTTCTTCAGCTTTGGAGGAGATTCTTGATTTTCCACTCTATGCATCTTTTGATTGTTTGTTGTTGAATTCCTCTTCCGTAGATCATCTACTGAATCAACATTAACTTCTACTGAGGTTTTCTTTTTCTGTAGATCTGGTACTGGAAAGAGGTTTTTCTTCCGTTGATGATCTGCTGATGCCTTTTTCTTTCCTTTTTCCATGGATTTGTCTCTTTCCTCAGTAGAGGCAGAGTTCCCATTCACTTTATTGGAGGATGTTTGTTGCTGATTTAGCTCTTGAAGACCTTCATTCAACTGAGCTATTCTCTTGCAAATGGTTTTTAGCATGTTTCTTTGTTTAGGAGGGTATGGCAGCTTTGTTTCTTCAAGCACATTTGGAATTTTTGTTTCAAAAACAACATTCTTACCCTTATTTAAAAGATCAGCATCATGTTCATCAGAATCAACCAAGTCATCCCACTCATCTAAGTCAAATTCTGAATTAAATTGATTAATCTTTTTTGATTCAGAAGACTCAGTTTCATTCACCTCATTATCAATGTTTTGTTGATTTGAACTAGTTCCTATATTGGTGCTAGGCACAAAATGTTTTGACAGATTATTTGTCATTGATTCAGGCAAAGAAACATAGTTATTGTTAACTGGAGGTGCCACAGCTTTGTATCCCAACCCAGACCTTTTCTTTGATTCAATATGAGAATTTAGTAATTTCTCATATTGCTGAGATGAGAGCTGAAACTTCTGAAGTTTCACTTCAGTTGATGCATGATCAGCTATGGATTTGGTTAAAGAAGTGGTCAGATGCTCAACTTGTGCTTTCAAACTGTAATTTTCAGAAACAGTTTTGTCTAAATCCTTTTGTAAAGAGTTAATTTTAATTTGATATAGTTTATGTTCTCTTACATGAGATTCATTCAAAATCATTGTTTCTTTAACTTTATCAGCTAATTGTTGAGCATGGACTCTATATCTTTCTACTTCCTCAACACATATTGATGAACATAACCTGTCTCTTACCTCACTTGCCATGGGTGGAACCTTTGTTTTCCATGTGAGCCATTAGATCTTGATTTTCTTCTAAGACTTCCTTCTCATGCACACTCCAGTCACAGGTTCCATCTTGTAGAATGATCAGCTAGAGTCTTTAGAGTTGCTGGTTCCTACTGGTGAATTGGTGGCAAGTGGGGATGAGTTGGTCAGTTGTGGCTGTCTAAAATATCTTTGAGTTGATGAGGGTTGTTTGGCCTGATGATTCTGTTGTTGAGTTGTGTCAGAATTTTGTTAATTGCATTCTCTAGAAAAGTGTCCATAGAGATTGCACTTGAAGCATCTTACCTTTGACTTATCAACTCCAATACGTGATGATTTACTTGCAGTAGCCAAAATTCTTGTTTCTTCTCAGATATTGTTTGGCTCTATAGGCAATCATTGCCATTTGCCATTGTAGATCCATCTCCTCCACTACATCCGAAGGCAGTTCTTCTAAATCTTGTTGGCACATGTTGGCAGTGGGCAATGTACTTCCTAGGTAAGCTTGAAAGCTTGAACTGAAGGCTGCAAAAGCTGCCTTTTGTTCTTCAGAGTCTAGAATGACAGTGATAGACTCTGATTGATTGTTAGATGATGGTTTTTCGGATGATTTATCTCTTTGATCATCAGATATTTCTTTCTCTTTTCTTGACTTACTTTGAGAAGATTTCTTAGGAGGTTTTGAAGCATAGAAACTTACTTCCTCTTCATCTTCACTCAAAGTACAAGAGTTATCACCATCATTACTGGACATGAAAGCACTTCCAGCACTTCTTGTTTCTTTAAAATGATATGGTGATACATGAGTTCTTATACTCTTGTTTCTTGATTTCTCATCCAGTTCAAGAACCTCAACTTTAGCCACTAGAGTGTCTAGTCCGACTGCTTTGAGATCTATGGTATTCTTGAACATGAATACAGTTTGCTTCCAACTTTCTGGTAAAGTATGGAGCATTTTCTTGTTCAGTTCCTCATTTGTGTATTTCAACTCCAGAATGTTCATTTCTATAACAAGTTGCATAAACCTGTTGTGTTGTTGAGGAATTGATTCACCTTCAATATAATGAAAAGTTTCATATTGTGAGCGAAGGGTGTCCTTCCTAATGCTTCGGATTTCATCACTCCCTTCACAGAATGTATGAAGAATCTTCCACAATGAATTTGTTGTTTTATAGTTTTCACATCTGATCAATATTTCTTCTGGTAAAGCCATACTAAGCAAGCTATATGCTTTGATATCAACTTTAACTTTCTTAATATCATCAGGTGAAAGATCTTTTGTGCTTATGGGTTGATTGTTATCATTATAATCCGGCCCAAGGGTGGGTGGAATATAAGGACCGTCTGTTATAGAGACCCATAAGTCAGAATCTGTATAATTTACATGATTCCTAAACTTGATCTTCCATGATTTGAAGTCTGCTTTTGTTTCCAACTTCGGTGGTTGATAAGATGATCCACTAAAGTTGCTCATGATTAGTTAAGATCTGAGATGTTAACTAATGATTTTTTTCAAAGGATATGAACAAGATAGTAATGATGGTCAATAACTAAGATCTGCTATTCAATCGATTTGAATATAGATCCAAGTTAATCTAACTGAGTACTGCTGAACGACAAATCAAGTTTCACACAAACTCTTTTGTTTAAAAACAATAGATCTAATCAATAAAAACTGACAAATCTACAGAACTCAGAAAAACAATTAAACATAACTAACACTGATAGATCAATCGATCTAAATCAATGAGCACTTGGCTCTGATACCACCTGTGAATCCAAGGATCGCAATCAGGAATTATCAGTGTTGGTTGAAAGCAAGTCAACGTTTGCGGAATCAACGTTGGCTTGGTTTAATTGTTTTGTAGTAAATTTCAACATCAACAAAGATTCAAGAACACACTAAAAGAAACACAATTAATGAATAATATGTACTTCATTAAAACATGTTAATGATTAGAAATAGTGAACAAATGATATTAAATTTTATGATGAATGATGTGACGCCTGCTAGGGTTTGGTTGTGAGATTTGATGTGATTGTTGCTGTTGTGGAATTGTCGTATTGCTATTGTTGTTGCCGTCGTCATTGATTCGAAACCTAGGATCCATTTATATAGACAATGATGTTTCTGTTAAAGGAAACACCGGATCTCTTGGGATTTGAATTGTTTCTGTTAGGGAATCATCGGATTTCTTGGGATTCACATAACTGCCTTGTTGATTTGTTGACTTGTAACATTTGTATTGTACAAGTGTTTGGACTCCGTAGGAATATTGCTTCCGTAGATGTTTGTTCTTCCATAGGAGTCTTGTTCTTCCATAGCAGTCTTGTTCTTTCAAAGGAATCTTTTTCTTCCGAAGCAATCTTGTTCTTCTATCCTCTGAACTGGTTGTTCATCCGCAGAAGATCTTCGGATGTATTTTACTTGTAAGAAACATATCTACGGAAGAACAAAATGTTCATCCGTAGATGTTTCTTACACTTAAGTCAATTTTTGAAATTGACTAAGTATAATGTCTGTACCTGCAAACATACATAAATCAACACACATATATATGGTTTATCCTATATATATAATGCATACATAATAATGAATTACAACCATTCATTACAGATATTAATTCAAGTACTAAGCCTTTACAAAATGGACTAGATCTACTGATCTTAGACCTAACATGGTTGTAGTCTCAAAAGATTGTATGTTGCTGCTCATGTTAATGGTGCTGGACATTGTTTTGAAAGGGGGCTAAATTTCAAATATTTCTGTCTGGAGAAGCACAACTTCAAACTACATTGAATGAAATTCCCTACTATATTCCTTTATCATAGTTCAATCTTTCTCATTGAGTGGAGTGTGGGAGGGGTTCGGATGCAGAATAATATTTTTGAGAGTTTTCATGGTATGGGAGGGATAAGGGCTAGTACAACAAACACACTATGCACATACAACCTAAAGGTAAGGGAGTGTAGATTTTATAAGGTAGGTGGGCTTTTGGGGTACTCTCTAGACTATAGAGGGAATTGGGAGGTGAGTTGGTTATTTCTAGTGAATTTTTGGTTGCTTGGGGGGTTTTCTGGTAATGTAAACATGAGGTATACAGTGTTTTGGGTCCCTTGGTGCATGCTCTGTTACAAAGTTTATTTTTTTCTGTTGTTTGGGGAAGGATTTTCATTGGGTGTGTTTGTTTTATGAGGGGATGAGAGTTGGAGATGTTTACTTCTGTTGGGTGTGTAATGTTTTTAGTTCATTGGTTTGGGGAATTGGTGGAATTTATGGGTGTTGGTATTGGTATTGGTATCTAATGCTTGTAGGCAACCTTTAGATCCCACCTATGATCCTGACATAAGCTGCATGAGAAAGGGTTTCCTTGATTTAAGAATTATTATGAGAAAGATAAAGCATGTGATTAAAATGATAAAGTTTGGTAGTAAAGGTATTCAAGATGGCATTTTGCTTACTGTATATTATTGGATAATTTTGTTTGGAAAGAATTGGGTGTGCGATGGTTTGAGGAGATATTTCTTGTCGTGGGTAGTTCAAAAGTGGGGGTTAAGATTATTGAAGATCATTCTTCTAAATGTGACAAATTTTCGATTTACTATTACATTAAAGATTCATTTGGCTTAATCCCTGGTTTTGTCAACACTTCTAAAGTAAAGAATATTGTTACGATTGATTGGTTTTAGGGGTTGGGAACATATTCTGGTGAGGCTGGTGGATTGATCTTTTGTTTATTTGAGACACATTTTATATATGTTGTTACCCTTATTATGGATTGACAAAAGTTCGTGGTTATTTTGATGGTATGTCTTGTTGCTTATTGGGCCTCTCTTATGGACTACTTAATACGGTGGAAGTTTTTTGGGTCTTTGTTTTAGAATAATATGATTAACTGATTTAGCTAACAATTAAACTAATTGAAGATTGTAGACGAAGATGATCATCAACATTGAGAGGAATATATCACTACGACATCGAATCCTCTTAGCAAAACAATGACAACATACATGAATCTATGGTGAGATCATTTTCTACGCATGAAACAAGGATGTAAACTAGACTCATCAAGTTTGTCAACTTATATAACTCTTTGGAAAGCTAGAACAATAAACACATAATAACCACCTAAAGTTATGTCATGAAGACCCAATGATATAATTAGGTCAAAGTTGAAGATGGTTGGGACTCCCGTCAAAGATACCGAACCCACAAATCTTTGGAAAGTTATCATGATGAACACATGATAACCACCTCAATTCGCGTAATGTAACAATAGCTATGTAAATGCTAAAGTTTATGAATGTCCTAACACGAATACGCGAATCATAAATTTATCCATCATCTATGGTTACACATACGAATACGCACACCTGTTCAACTTTACAAAATAATCAATCCTCATTTACCATTCCTAATCAAATTCCATAAAGCACACACTAAATTACGCATTTTATGAATAGATGTCCTAAAACACAAAGTTTTCCAAAATATGTGATTCAACACCCACAAGATTCATTATTTCATCAAGTTCAACGAACATACACAATCATTGAGTAACATTCATGTCCTTGTAATAAACATTATCAAATCATCACCAAAAGCTACATGTAAAATGTCAAAGTATTCTAAGCTTCATCTAAACTAAGTGATAAAGAGCGTTTAGCCCATGAGGCTTACAAAAACCACAACCAAACTCATAACAATGGAAGAAAATGTTGGATCTAGAAAGGCTGGTGCAACCACAACCAAATCACTTAGACTATTTTGGTGCAACTAATAAAGGACTTCTGAAGCTAAGTGTGGAACTTCCGAAGGAAAAGGAGCTCTTCCGAAGACAATGTGTAAGACCAACTTCCGAAGGAAAACTCCAACTTCCGAACACAAAGTATTCACTTCCAAAGATCAAGACTTAGAGTGAAAGATCAGAAGTCAACTTTCGAAGTATGAAAGAAGTCCTCAAGCCTCGGAAGTATAGAAGCCTCTTCCGAAGTATAAGTGGTTTTGGAAGAACTTGTTCTTCCGAAGCCAACTTACCTTCAGAAGACACTACTATTATCCAGTGGACATAAGTATGGTCTCCCTGACACTCCGCTGCAGACCTCTAAGATATTGCATGACATTTTCTCAAAAGCCATGTAGTTGACCATACTTTATTCCACTGTTTACCTTTTTCAGTTAGTACAGTTGCCAACTTTAGTTGGTGACAAAAGGTAAGTCATGGACATGTCATGACAACCATATCTTAGATAATACTTTATCTAAGATACCTTAACTTTAACATTGTAGTATATGCTTTAGTCTTAGGTTTCCAGCTGGTATCAAAGTATATCCGGCTGTAGGATCTAGTATATATATTTTCTCATTGTAACTCATGTTTCATGCTTGTAAGAGTCTTGTAATACTTTGAGTTGAGGATTAATATATACAAGTGCCTTGAAAATTATTTCCTTGTGTTCTTTGCTACTTATTATATTAATATCAACTCTTAGAAGAGATTCTACTTCATCTGATTTGAATGTAGTATAAGTGAGTTTGAGAGAAATACAAGTGTTAAGTGATAAAACCCGATCCTGCAATTGGTATCAAAGCATTTTAGGCTCTTGATTGTGAGATCTTACCATCCTAATCAACTTGTTTTTCACTCCTCCTTACATCACACTCAAAATGGCCCTCAACAAGTCTGAAGTAGAGATGGGGACAATGACTAAAGCACCCATCATCACCCCTGAAAACTTCAGGTCATGGAGCAGACGAATGGAAGGCTTCATCAGGTATCAAGACAGCAAGATGTGGCAATCTATTGTCAATGGCCCGTATAAGCCAATGGTGGCTGGTGGAAACGGTGCCATGATAGAGAAAGCCGTTGAAGACTACTCTTATGAGGACCGGAAGAAGCTGGACATTGACAGTAATGCTATGACTGTTCTCATGACTGCAATTCCCAACTCTATTATGGTGGGGTTTGAGCATTGCAAGTCAGCCAAAGAACTATTTGATTCACTTGCTCACATGTACTCCAGCTCCAATGACGCCATAAAGGACTCAGTGAAGCAGCAGTTTGAGAACTTCACCTACATTGCTAGAGAGACCCTCAACCAACAATACTTCAGGTACATGGATCTCATTTCTTCCCTTCAGTCTATGGGAATTGCTCTTGAACTTAGAGACCTCACAAGAAAGTTCATGAGTGCACTCCCCAATGAGTGGACGTTCTACTGTGTCTCTATCAAGGGAACAGAAAATTTGAACACCCTCACAATGACCGAACTCTATGGCATCATTGATGGATACCGTTTGGAAATGGAAAGCAAGAGAGGCCATCAGACAAGCAGACCCTTGAGTCTTCCTGCTAGCAACGCTTTAATGGTTGCTGAAGGCTCAGGACCCTCCCAACCTCAACAGTACCTGACTTACACCCAGCAGCCATCTTGTTCTTCTGGGCCATACATCATATTTCCCGAGACTCCAAGGTCTCAACAAGCTCAGCAAAGCTCCTTTCAGGACAGCTGTGCTTTTGTCTTAGGAAGTGGACACTCTAGTGATTATTAGTATTGTTTTGATGATCTAGAGTGCTTCAGCCCAGATGACATGGAATACGTGGACATAGTCCAACAAATAGCTCTCTTAACCTACAGAGCAAAGAAGTTCTTCAAGAGAACTGGAAGGCAATTTCCCAGAACCCAATCAACAGCAAATTTGGGTTTGTCAAAACCAAGGCCAAATGTTACAACCGTAACCAACTTGGTCATTTTGCAAGGGAATGCAAGGCTCCCAGGTCTAATCCGGGAACCCCACAGGCCTCCACACATCCCTCTATACTAAAGCCCACTGGAAAGTCAACAGAGACAGCTGCAATGGCTCAAGAAGTTGACTGGAGCTTCATGGTACAGGATGTGACTCCTGCTTAAGCACTCATGGCTAGAACAGATGACAATAAGGTATAGAAATATCTCTATACTCCTGCCTGTATTGCTAAGGTTAAATTGTATCAGGACTACAATATGGAGATTAAATCTAATATTGAGTCTTTAAATGTTTTAAATCTGATTTTAAAAGGGTTAAATCTGACTATCAAAGAAAAATTGAGGAGTTGGAGAAAAATGTGTCCTTATTAAAACATGAACACACAAACTATAAGACTCAAATAAAGGATTTAATATCCAAATTGTCTAAGGCTCAAGCCCAGCTTGTCACAGCTGAGGCTCAAGCCAGGAAGTATGCTATTTCTGAGCAAAACTTCCAAGCCATTCTTGCATCATCCTCTCACTCAAAACTTTGTTACCAAAAAAAGGCGGGTTGGGAACCAATAAAATTGCTCCACCACACTCTTATGAGTCTATAAGATAACCAAGGTGTGGTACTGAAGAGCAAGAGGTTCCATCTGCTGACCTACCTTCACATGAGTCAAAGAGTGATGCAACCATGGAGACCATCACAGGGAAGAACCAGGTAATTTTACACTCCTACCGGTGATGATCAACCCCTGACCACCAAAGCCAGAAGAAGCAGAGCTAAGGCAGCCAGAAAACCTGCCAAGAAAGTGGCTGAGTCTAAGCTGAAGATAAACCTGAAACAAAAGGGTGTATTCATCTCAGCTGGATTCCAGGTGGTAGGAAAATCTGATTCAAGAAAGGAGTGTAGTACCAGCACTCTTGTCCTACCAAAGGATCAGAAGTTAAAGGGAAAGGTTGCTGATGAAGTGAAAAAGAACAAGGAACAGCAATCCTCAAATTCCCAAAAGATTAACATTGCATGCATAATGTGTGGTCTGCAAAACCACATGGCCAAAGATTGTTACTACAATCCTGCTAGCACACATTATGCAAATAATGTTAAAAAGGAAGGAGTCAAGGAAGGTTTCTCATTTGGACCATATCAAATGGTTCAAGTGATGAAAAACGGAAAGCTTGTTTCCGAAGCAAGGTTGCTTTCAGAAGAAGGTCCTTCTTCCGAAGGGGAAATGGCTTTGGAAGCTAAAGCTGTCAAGACTCAAAAGAATAAAAAAGTCCCCTTGAAACCATCCCAGAAGAAGACTACTTCGGAAGAAAAGGTGGTGAAGGTTTCTTCCGAAAAGAAAGAAGCTTCGGAAGAATGCCATGCTGCAAGAGCTTCAACAAGCTCATCCTTCATGATCAACCATGGGATGGAATGGAAGATCAAGGAAGATGCTGCAGCCTAAACCTCTTCTTCAAAGACATCCATTAAACCCCCATGCATAAATTTTGGTTCAATTATGTCACTGTCATTGGATGAACCCAAGACCAACAAGGCTTGGGTCACCAATCAAAACTAATCATATCATCTTGTGCGCAGGGACATCCATATGAAATGTAACATCTTGTATTTCTAGGATAAATTAAAGTTAACATTGTTAAATTTGTTTAAGGATCATATTTGTCATTCATGAAACTTATGGGTTGCTTATGCATATTACTTTAATTTGGGCTTTTAATTCTTTAATTTGTAAGTTATATTGATAATTAATATATAATAATAAAAGTTATATTAATAATAATAACAATAATAATAATACTAACTAAGAAAAACAATAATAATATCATGTGAAACTTAATAAACTTAAAAAGGGTTTAAAGAAGTCCAGGGGGTGTTGTTGTCAAATTTGAAACTTAAAAAAAGATGTTTTAAACATGAAATGTTAAACAAATAAATCACAGGGGCTGGAAGTGTAAAAACCAAAATCTCAAATCTCCACCTCTTTCTCTCTCCCCGTAAATCCGGTCGCCGGCCGGCCATGTCCGGCGCGGCGCCGGCGAGACCCGCCCACCTGAAATTAACGGCCTGTAACACCCAAAATCGACCCAAATCGTTTTAGTTGCACGTTTCGAACCTGAAAACAAGATTTAATTGGGTTTAAATCATCGGTTACTATAGGAATCGTCGAGTAACCGAAATTATTAAAAGCAAGAAGCCGTTCGAACAATTAAGGTTAACAATAATCGAATTAACTTAACCTAATCGAACGTCTATCTGTTTCTAAATCATTACAACCCTCAATTTCACCTGAAACGACCAAGAACATCACCATTGTCTTCCTTCCTTACTCGCTAACTGCACCTTAATCGAAGTCGTCTCCTGAGCTTCAGAACACGAAATTCGCTTAGGGCTTTGCATTAAGATCACTATACCAAGCTTCACACAAGTTTAATTTGGTTTCCAACTTCAATTGGGCAACTTCCGAACCGAAGCAAGTCGCGGTCTGTTCATCGACGCGTTCATTCTCGAATCTACAACTCATCGGGTAATTAATTATACCTTTGTGCTCGGTTTCATCTGGACATCAAAAGCCCCATGAATTTGTTTGTTAACAACCTCGATTCGATGTTCAATTTGATCCAAGAACAAACTAGGGTTCTTGGATTTGGGGGGGGTTTGCTTCTTTTGTTTTAAAAGAAAAAGAGAACGGTTTCTGTCAGGCTTAGGCGACCTCGCCTAATGGTAAAATGTTCCCCTGTTAACCTGGAGGTCCCGGGTTCGATCCCGGGCCACCTCCCATTTCTTTTTTTTAGGTGTTTAGCCTTCTACAATAAATTTTAAATATTTTAAAAATTATAAAAAGACATTTTTATAAAAGCTGAAAATTCTAAAATGGTTCTAAATATTTTCTGGAAATTTATTTCCTTAAGAGAAATACTTTTTATATATATATCATATATTTTGATAAATAAAAAAAATAATAAATAATAATAATAAGTTTGCTTTATAAAATCTATATTTTCACTAATACTTTGTTCCACAAAAATGTTTATTTCAAACGTTGCTTTTAAACTATCGTTTAAAATGTGTTATTAGACTTTATTTTACCTATGTATATATATACAAAATTATTATAGGCGTAATAATTTTATATAAAATTTCATGTAAAATATAATAACTTTCGTTAATATTAATAATTGAAATTGTTTCCACTTTGTTGTCATAGTATTCGACAAATCCCTAAATTCCACCTAGAACCCTAGTCCCCGTTAACTTGTTAACCTTAATATAATTAAGCTTAGAAATCTTATAATTATATATATTATAGGTACTTCGTGAAGGACTACGTTGAATCGACGCTTGTTGTTATTTCTTATTAATCATCCAAATTTTATACTTATTGATCATGTGAGTATTCCATACCCCCTTTTCATTTTATTTCACACTTTGGGGTGAAACATGTTAACCTATACTTTGCATTGTAAACTTATTTGAGACTTGTAAACTTTATGGCGATTCATCATGTTAAGTTGTGGTTAGTTGAATTTATGTGGTTACCATGTTATGGCGTTATATGTACAATCATTAACTATTGCTAGCCCAGCGAAGTCATAGATCTATGGGTAAGACAAGCCTGCTTGGTTGATCCAAGTACACTTAGCTGATCGTATATACTTTTAACGTTTGAGACTTGTAAAACATTGTCAAGGTTTGATTGTTGCATTGTTCATAGCATCCCTAATCACTATATATTCACTAACTTATGACTTGAATTGCCATCTTTTATATGTATTTATGTATTAAAAACTATGGAATGCTCACCAACACTATTGTTGACCCTTTATTTTTAACATGTTTCAGGAAATGCCCAAGTTTGATTAGCTACACTTTGAAGCTTGCATCTAGGAATGGACCTAGACTAATAAATAAGATGGAATGATTTATTGCATTCTAAGTTATGTTTGTGTTTCCTTTAAAACTTATGATTGTAATGTGACAATTTAAAACTTATGTTTAAACTTTATTTGGTTTATTAATAGCGTTATGTGGCTATGAATCAGAGCCCATAACTATAGGGATCTAGGTTATTAGAAATGGTGACCTAGGCTATAGTATGCATGAACCTTATAGAATTATATTTCTATCTTGTAAATTATATACTTTTCATGCTACATAATGCTATGCCCCTTATGTGCAATTTGATGCCTTAGCATAGGGTTGCCTAAACATTGTTACTTGTCTCCCTAAACTTAACTTTGACTCTTTGACTCTCCCCGAACATGAACTCTCTTAATCTTATTCTCGTCGACACGTGAAATCTTATGCTTATGTTATGACTTGGATCTTTAGACGTTATGTCTAATCTATATAAATCTCATCAAGGTTTTGATTCTATGAACCTAAGAAATATTGTGTGATACATAGACACCTGTATCCTGGTTTTCCTGGCAAAAGGCCCTCGGGCTAAGGCAAGCATATCGCATAAATCCTACGGGACTAGTTATGCTTACCTGGGGATTTCTGGGATGAGTGATAAACTATGGTCAACATACACAAGTTTCTAAGGTAAATGGGTCAATTCACCTTGACGTGTCAACGTTTTCAAATGGTAATGCGTTACCAAATGGAAACATCCCGTGTACCTTATAACTCTTAGCCTATCTTTGTTAAACTACTATCCTTTGCTATCCCCGCTCCTATACTAACTCATTTTTGTATATCCAGCATGTCTCGTCACCATGGAAAGCGTGGAAGTTCCGACCGTAAGCTGGCTGCCATGATTGCCCGACAAATGGCTGCCGTTCTCCCGACTATGGTTGCTGAACTCAATAGCACACTAATGGCTAATAGCAACAACAACAACACCAATGGGAACAATGGTGGTGCTAATGGAGACAATAGCAACAATCAAAATGGGAACAATCAACAAGGGAATGACCGTACTTGCACCTTCAAACACTTCAACTCGTGCAAACCCACTAGCTTTAGTGGAAAAGAAGGAGCCACTGGACTTCTCGAGTGGTTTGAAAGCATGGAGAACACGTTCATTGTTAGTGAGTGCCCCAACGAGTTCAAGGTTCGCTATGCCACAAGTGTTCTCCAACAACGAGCACTCACATGGTGGAATAGTGAAAAAAGAAACCGTGGAACCGAGATTGCTCTGGCCTTACCTTGGGAGGAATTTAAGAGATCATGATCCAAAAGTTTTGTCCGAGGAGCGAGTTGCAAAAGCTAGAGGAGGAATTCTGGAACCTCAAACAGGATGGTGGGAATCACTTGGCTTATTCCACCCGGCATCATGAGTTGAGTATGCTCCTACCACACATGGTGGACACCGTGCCCCGTAACATCGAGAAATTTATCAAGGGGGTGCCACCTCAAATTCAAGATGCCGTGGTGGGTAGTAGGCCCACAACTTTGGAGGAAGCAATTACCATTACTGCACAGCTCACTGAGAATCATATAAGAGCTGGTACTATGTCGGCAAAGGGTTCCAAGTCTGTTGCGAAGGTGATACCCGAGGCAACAAAGGAGGTAAGGGCCGAGTCATCTTCGCAAAGCAAAAAGCGTAAGTTCATCCCGACACGCAACTACGCCGTGACCGCTCCTAATGCTCCTCAAAAACAAATGGTGGTTGCGAATCAAGTTCCCATGGCTAAGGTTTATGCTGGTCCACATCCTATGTGTAACACGTGCAAGTACCATCATGCAAGCAACATTCCATGCCGAGTCTGCTCTTTGTGTGGAAAGTATGGACATTTGGTGGCTACTTGTCTTCGTGCGCCAAACAACACTGCCCTGCTTACCAACCGAACCTGCTACAACTATGGCGAGGCTGGCCATATTCGCCCTCAATGTCCTCGCAATGTGGGAACCGTGCCACCGGCTCGTGGAAGGGCTTTCAACATCAATGCCAACCAAGCACAAGCCAACAACGACGTGGTGAATGGTACGCCGATGAATTTCTTTTAGTCTTTTCTTGTCTTGTGAAATTTCCTATCTATGTTCATCATACCAATAATAGGTTGTTACCAAACAGGTATGTATCTTGTAAATAAACATTATGCATCTGTATTGTTTGATTCGGGTGCCGATAGGAGTTTCGTGTCCCTGGAATTCGAGTCTTTACTTTCTAAACCGCGCGTCAATCTAGAAAGATCTTTCACTGTCGAAATCGCCGATGGAAAATCTATTGTTGTGGACGTCGTAATACGTGACTGCACTTTAAGCCTTAACGAACACGAGTTCTTCGTCGATCTTATTCCTATGCAATTGGGAAGCTTTGATGTTATCATTGGTATGGATTGGTTAGCCAAACATCGTGCGGAAATTCTATGTTTCGAGAAGTGTATCCGAATTCCTTTACCGTCTGGGGATACTTTGAAGGTCTTTGGGGAGAAATCATCCCAAAGACTCAAACTCATGTCTTGCATCAAGGCTCGCAAGTGCTTAAGTAAAAACTACATGGCTTTCATGGCATATGTAGTTAATACGAAAGCCAAGGGTAAGGAGTTGAAAGACATCCCTGTTGTGCGAGACTTTCCCGAGGTTTTTCCCGAGGATCTTAAAGGGTTACCTCCCGTGCGAGAAGTTGAGTTCAAGATTGACTTAATTCCTGGCGCAAACCCTGTGGCTAAATCACCTTATCGTCTTGCACCGTCTGAAATGCAAGAATTAGCTAGTCAATTGCAAGAGTTGACCGATAAGGGTTTCATTCGCCCTAGCTCATCACCGTGGGGTGCACCTGTACTGTTTGTGAAGAAGAAGGATGGTTCATTTCGTATGTGCATTGACTACCGGGAACTCAACAAGCTTACTATCAAAAACCGATACCCTCTGCCTCGAATCGATGATCTCTTCGACCAACTTCAAGGAGCAACTCAATTCTCAAAGATCGATCTACGTTCTGGGTATCATCAACTACGTGTTCACGATGATGACATACCAAAGACCGCTTTTCGTACTCGATATGGACACTACGAGTTCATGGTTATGCCTTTTGGCTTGACCAATGCGCCTGCCGTGTTCATGGATCTCATGAATCGAGTATGTAAACCGTATTTGGATAAGTTCGTAATCGTGTTCATTGATGACATTCTTATCTACTCCAAGACGAAAGTCGATCACGAGACACACTTGCGACAAGTTCTTGAACTTTTGAAGAAGGAGAAATTGTACGCTAAGTTTTCTAAGTGTGAATTTTGGTTGGAAGAAGTTCAATTCCTAGGACATGTGGTGAATAGCCAAGGAATTCACGTTGACCCCGCTAAAATTGAAGCCGTGAAGAATTGGTGTGCTCCCACAACCCCAACCGAGGTTCGTTCTTTTCTGGGTTTAGCGGGATATTACCGTAGGTTCATAGCAAATTTCTCGAAGATTGCTAAACCATTAACGGCGCTAACCCAAAAGAATCGACTCTTTGAATGGGGACCCGAGCAAGAAGAGGCTTTCGAGACATTGAAACGCAAGTTGTGTAACGCTCCTATTCTCACACTTCCCGATGGAAACGACGACTTTACCGTATATTGCGATGCTTCTAATCAAGGTCTTGGTTGTGTTCTCATGCAACGAGGCAAAGTTATAGCATACGCGTCGAGACAATTGAAGGTTCATGAAGTGAACTACACAACTCATGATCTTGAACTTGGTGCTGTGGTTTTCGCATTGAAGATTTGGCGACACTATTTATATGGAACGCAGTGCATAGTCTACACCGATCATAAGAGTCTCCAACACGTGTTTAATCAAAAGGATCTCAACATGAGACAAAGACGATGGATCGAGTTAATTAGCGACTACGACTGCGACATTCGCTACCATCCTGGCAAGGCGAATGTTGTAGCCGACGCGCTAAGTCGTAAGGTTCACAACAAGACTGTCTCGCTTCAAGAGGTTCGAGATCGAAGACAATGGTTTGATACGCTAGGAGAATTTGATACCGAGATCCATGTGGATGTCAACGAGGCTACTATCATGCTCCAAAACATAAGGATCGATAGTGACCTTGAGTTATGCATTCGCGAGGCTCAACAAGCGGCACTAACCGACGAAGGGAAGGATGAAGATTTGATGTCTAACGTTCGGTCGCAACTGGAGACAAAACCGAATGGCATGTGGTATTTCTTGAATCGACTTTGGATCCCGAATCGTGACAATCTTCGACACTTCATTATGAACGAAGCTCATCAAACCCGATACTCCATTCATCCTGGCTCCGATAAGATGTACATGGACCTGCGTGGTCAATATTGGTGGCCTGGAATGAAGAAGGATATCGCGTTTTATGTTTCTAAGTGTCTCACGTGTGCAAGGGTCAAAGCCGAGCATCAACGACCAAGTGGTTTACTTGAGCAACCTGAAATCCCTATGTGGAAATGGGAGCATATATCCATGGATTTCATAACCAAGTTACCTCGTACACCTCGTGGTCATGACAGTATTTGGGTCATCGTTGACCGTTTGACCAAGACAGCACACTTCATACCTATACGGATACATACAAGGTTTCAAAGCTGGCTCGAATCTACATTGACGAAATTGTGAGTCGTCATGGCGTGCCTTTACACATTATTTCCGATCGAGATGCTCGTTTCACATCGCACTTTTGGTCTTCGATGCAAGAACTCTTGGGTACTCAATTGGATTTAAGTACGGCTTATCATCCTCAAACCGATGGTCAAACCGAACGAACAATCCAAACTCTCGAGGATCTACTGCGTCTTTGTGTCCTTGATTTTGGTGGTGATTGGGATACGCACTTACCGCTTGCGGAATTTTCGTATAACAATAGTTATCACTCAAGTATCAAGATGGCACCATTCGAGGCTTTGTATGGTCGTAAATGTCGTTCTCCGATCTGTTGGACTGACATTGGAGAAAATCTTATCACTGGCCCGGAACTTATTCAAGAAACAACTGACAAAGTTTCCAAGATCCGAAATAACCTTGAGGTGGCTAGAAGTCGTCAAAAGAGTTATGCCGATAAAAGACGCAAACCGTTGGAGTTTCAAGTCGACGATATGGTTCTTCTTAAGGTCTCTCCATGGAAGGGTGTTGTACGTTTTGGGAAGAAGGGTAAGTTAGCCCCACGTTTTGTAGGACCTTTCAAGATTTTGAAAAGAATTGGGAAAGTGGCTTACAAACTGGAGTTACCTTCTGAACTTAGCGGAGTCCATCCTGTCTTTCATGTCTCAAACCTGAGGAAATGCCTGGCTGATGAAAATTTGCATGTTCCACTAGAGGAAATTCAAATTGATGAGTCATTGCATTTCGTGGAGAAGCCTGTTGAGATTATGGATCGAACCCTGAAGAAGACCCGAACAACTACCACACCTATCGTCAAAGTCCGTTGGGAAAACAAACGTGGAGCTGAGTTCACTTGGGAGCGTGAGGATCATATGAAGGAGAGATACCCGCATTTGTTCTCCTAGCTTTATTTTTAATTTCGGGACGAAATTCTTTTAAGTTGGGGAGACTGTAACATCTTGTATTTCTAGGATAAATTAAAGTTAACATTGTTAAATTTGTTTAAGGATCATATTTGTCATTCATGAAACTTATGGGTTGCTTATGCATATTACTTTAATTTGGGCTTTTAATTCTTTAATTTGTAAGTTATATTGATAATTAATATATAATAATAAAAGTTATATTAATAATAATAACAATAATAATAATACTAACTAAGAAAAACAATAATAATATCATGTGAAACTTAATAAACTTAAAAAGGGTTTAAAGAAGTCCAGGGGGTGTTGTTGTCAAATTTGAAACTTAAAAAAAGATGTTTTAAACATGAAATGTTAAACAAATAAATCACAGGGGCTGGAAGTGTAAAAACCAAAATCTCAAATCTCCACCTCTTTCTCTCTCCCCGTAAATCCGGTCGCCGGCCGGCCATGTCCGGCGCGGCGCCGGCGAGACCCGCCCACCTGAAATTAACGGCCTGTAACACCCAAAATCGACCCAAATCGTTTTAGTTGCACGTTTCGAACCTGAAAACAAGATTTAATTGGGTTTAAATCATCGGTTACTATAGGAATCGTCGAGTAACCGAAATTATTAAAAGCAAGAAGCCGTTCGAACAATTAAGGTTAACAATAATCGAATTAACTTAACCTAATCGAACGTCTATCTGTTTCTAAATCATTACAACCCTCAATTTCACCTGAAACGACCAAGAACATCACCATTGTCTTCCTTCCTTACTCGCTAACTGCACCTTAATCGAAGTCGTCTCCTGAGCTTCAGAACACGAAATTCGCTTAGGGCTTTGCATTAAGATCACTATACCAAGCTTCACACAAGTTTAATTTGGTTTCCAACTTCAATTGGGCAACTTCCGAACCGAAGCAAGTCGCGGTCTGTTCATCGACGCGTTCATTCTCGAATCTACAACTCATCGGGTAATTAATTATACCTTTGTGCTCGGTTTCATCTGGACATCAAAAGCCCCATGAATTTGTTTGTTAACAACCTCGATTCGATGTTCAATTTGATCCAAGAACAAACTAGGGTTCTTGGATTTGGGGGGGGTTTGCTTCTTTTGTTTTAAAAGAAAAAGAGAACGGTTTCTGTCAGGCTTAGGCGACCTCGCCTAATGGTAAAATGTTCCCCTGTTAACCTGGAGGTCCCGGGTTCGATCCCGGGCCACCTCCCATTTCTTTTTTTTAGGTGTTTAGCCTTCTACAATAAATTTTAAATATTTTAAAAATTATAAAAAGACATTTTTATAAAAGCTGAAAATTCTAAAATGGTTCTAAATATTTTCTGGAAATTTATTTCCTTAAGAGAAATACTTTTTATATATATATCATATATTTTGATAAATAAAAAAAATAATAAATAATAATAATAAGTTTGCTTTATAAAATCTATATTTTCACTAATACTTTGTTCCACAAAAATGTTTATTTCAAACGTTGCTTTTAAACTATCGTTTAAAATGTGTTATTAGACTTTATTTTACCTATGTATATATATACAAAATTATTATAGGCGTAATAATTTTATATAAAATTTCATATAAAATATAATAACTTTCGTTAATATTAATAATTGAAATTGTTTCCACTTTGTTGTCATAGTATTCGACAAATCCCTAAATTCCACCTAGAACCCTAGTCCCCGTTAACTTGTTAACCTTAATATAATTAAGCTTAGAAATCTTATAATTATATATATTATAGGTACTTCGTGAAGGACTACGTTGAATCGACGCTTGTTGTTATTTCTTATTAATCATCCAAATTTTATACTTATTGATCATGTGAGTATTCCATACCCCCTTTTCATTTTATTTCACACTTTGGGGTGAAACATGTTAACCTATACTTTGCATTGTAAACTTATTTGAGACTTGTAAACTTTATGGCGATTCATCATGTTAAGTTGTGGTTAGTTGAATTTATGTGGTTACCATGTTATGGCGTTATATGTACAATCATTAACTATTGCTAGCCCAGCGAAGTCATAGATCTATGGGTAAGACAAGCCTGCTTGGTTGATCCAAGTACACTTAGCTGATCGTATATACTTTTAACGTTTGAGACTTGTAAAACATTGTCAAGGTTTGATTGTTGCATTGTTCATAGCATCCCTAATCACTATATATTCACTAACTTATGACTTGAATTGCCATCTTTTATATGTATTTATGTATTAAAAACTATGGAATGCTCACCAACACTATTGTTGACCCTTTATTTTTAACATGTTTCAGGAAATGCCCAAGTTTGATTAGCTACACTTTGAAGCTTGCATCTAGGAATGGACCTAGACTAATAAATAAGATGGAATGATTTATTGCATTCTAAGTTATGTTTGTGTTTCCTTTAAAACTTATGATTGTAATGTGACAATTTAAAACTTATGTTTAAACTTTATTTGGTTTATTAATAGCGTTATGTGGCTATGAACGATCTTAACTCTCACTCCTCGACGTTTCCGCCGTCAAGGTTGGGGTGTGACATGAAAAGAATAACAATGTATGGATTGTGAATAGTGGATGGTCCAGGCACATGACAGGGAACAGATCTCTCCTTCAACAATTTCAACATTATGATGGAGGTCCTGTCGAGTTTGGAGGTGAGGCCGGAGGATATATTTCTGGCAGAGGAAGTATATCCAATGGAAAATTAAAAGTTGACAAAGTTCACTTTGTAAAACAGCTTGAACACAACCTGTTAAGTGTTTCTCAGTTCTGTGATCAAGAGCATCAAATGCTCTTCACAGAACATGAGTGCATTATCCTCAAACCCGGGATGAAAATTCCTCAGGAATTGGTGCTTCTAAGATCTCCCAGGAAAGGGGATATGTACTGTGAAGTCACTGGATCGGTAGACATCCGAGCATGTTCTTGACGGAAGGAAACAAAATCAAAACCAAGAGACAAACAATAAACACGATCTATAATAAAATGGTTTCATTGATAATACCTAATGATTACAAGATCGTTACAACATAAGAATCAAGACTCTTGGCAAGGGGAGATCGAGCATGATCTCCCCTTTCATCCGGCAGCCCTCGGCCCCAGGCAGACTCCCTCCCCAAACCCTTAACTCTCTACACATTGAAACTGGTATATATAGGCCTCGGCCCATATTGGATGCGACTGGGCCCATTCATGCGATTGGACCATGCGTATGGTTCAATCGTACGACTGGACCATGCGTATGGTTCAATCGTACGACTGGACCATACTTATGGTTCAGTCTTACGAATGACCCAATCGCATCTCTCAGTCGCATGACTGGCCCATTAGTAAGGCTCAGTCGCACGACTTCGATCATTAGGGCACGGATTAATTGAACTTTGGATTGAATATCATGGCGCATTACCTGGATAAAACAATAGAAATCGTTAGATAACAACAATCAGTAGTCTAGAACAGCCAAGAGAAAATCGGGCAGCGTACGGTACTTGGTGCGATTTGGGGGCGATTTGGGAGTGAATGGGCGTCTGCAACCGACTCCTCCTCTATTTATACTAGGGTTTCTTTCAGTCGTGCGACTGAACCTAGTCGCGTACTTGATTCGTGCGACTGAGGTTTTAGTCGTGCGACTGTCTCATTCGGTCACTTCCATTCGGGCGATTGGTTCATTCTGATGAGCCAATCGTATGGATTAGCCCATACGTATGGTCCAATCGTATGACTGGTCCATATGTGTGGTTTAGTCCTGTGATTGGGTTTATACGTATGGTCCAATCGTATGGCTGGTCCATACTCATGGTCTAGTCGTGCGAATGGCTCATACTTATGATTTTGACTTTTTGACCATTTGACACTTAGCCCTTTTAACAATTGATAAAACATTTCGAGCACAGATCATCTCAGAGATGACCATTTTAACTTAGAAAAACTGTTGATCACCTCAGACGTGATCCTTTTACATTTGAAAACCCCATTGGTCACCTCAGACGTGACCCTTTTAGTGAGTGAATCCCATATTGACTTCTGATGCGTAGTCCGACTTTTAACTACTAAATTAACTGAAATTAACTAACTTAACCAACTAGAAATAAACCAAAGACAATACATATTTTTCTATTTTTAATTTGAGAGGAAATACGACCTATTAGAATAACACTAATTGATTTTACTTCATGGACATCACAGCTTTAATTCTAGTTAATCATTTCTGGTACGATTCATTTTGGAATCATACAGTTATTCAAAAATCATTTGGGACATGTTACCAAAACCTTTTGATGCTAGATTCTTGTTTTTATCGAGAGTCATTAGCAAGTTTAGGAAATCATACTAGAGCCATAAGTTGCACACGCTGATTTGGACTTTCAAGAATTGCAACCACGATGATTGTCAGCATACTTGTCCTCTGTAATCCATACACTGATTTTTGACACACATTGGTGATGAATTAAGGTTTAATTATTTCAATAAACATTTGTGGATCCCACGCTTATATGGTAATCAACATTTAATGAGGAGATTTTTGAGCGGTCTACGGGTATTTTGACAAGAAGAAACTATTCTAAGAGCTTTCAAAGAGATGCCAAGCCTCAGGTCAGTGCCATCGCACAGTAGAGAGGCGCAAAAAACAATGAATTCTAGAATATTTAGGTTATGCTTATCCTCAGATCAGTGCCATCGCATAGCAGAGAGGCACACAACCTATCTTCTTGTGAGAGCATTTTTCTTTTCTTTTTGCACGTAACGCACCAACAATATTTGTTATCAGCTTGATAGTGCTTACGCATATCTTTTTTTCCTGCTTTGCTCTTTTTATGGTCATCCGCACACATTTGTGGCGTTTATTTGCTCGTCACCCCTTATTGGAACTACATTGATTGTGTTAACCAGGGATAAGATGGGAACCCACAGCAAGTTGAACAATTTAGTTTGAATTTAAGTCACCAATGAGGTCTACTCATCTATTGTGTTGAATCTACCGACACATCATATAATGAACTTGCAACCTCTAGGTCTACTTTCTCTATGTTACCTTATTAGCATACTAGTTTTACTATCATTTTTCCTTTTATTTTGCTTAGACTTCTCAGATTTATACTTTGAATTTTGCATCTTAATCATTCAAATTTTTGAAGTCCCAAATAATATGTTCCCCGTGTAGTATCACTTTCCATAAGCATTGAATCAGTATCACAGATTTGATTTCTATCATTTTAGCTATGGTGTCCTCCTCCCTCGTTCTTTTTTTTAAGTACTGAAATTAAAACACGTAATTAATACTACTCTAACCTATCTCCCCCTAAAATTCTAAAACCGAAAATATTTTTTGAGATTTTGGATTTTATAAAAGCAGGAAATTAAAATACGAAAAATAAAAAAAAAAAACAAATAAAAAATAACTCTACTCGTCAGACTAAGTACTGTCATCTTCTGGAATCACTTCACATTTCTTTTTCACACCGTTGACCTCTAACAGATATAAAAATCTTGGTTTATCAAACGCTTTTGTGTAGAGGTCAGCGCGTTGAAAGTCCGTATTAATTTTAACAACATCGATTAAATTCTTTTCAAAACAATCACGTATAAAGTGATATTTAATTCCGATGTGTTTGGTTTTAGGATGTTGGACCGGATTTTTAGTTACGGCTATAGCAGCAGAATTATCAACAAATATAGGAGTGTTAGAGAATTTCAAACCGTAGTCCCGCATTTGCTGTTGAATCCAGATGATTTGTGAACAGTAGCTTGCAGCAGCAACGTATTCAGCTTCACAAGTTGACAGAGCAACCGATGTATGCTTCTTACACTGCCACATGACTAATCTTCTCCCAAAGAATTGACAAACCTGCTGAAGTGGACTTGTAGTTCATTTTGCATCCGCCATAATCCGAACCGCTATACGTTGTAAGCTCAAAGTTATCGTCATGAGGATACCACAACCCAAGTGTTGGAGTACCCTTCAGATAACGAAATATCCTTTCGACTCCTATGAGATGGTTGACTTTCGGCTTTGCCTGATATCTGGAGCATAGACATGTCGCGTACATGATATCAAGTCGTGAGGCTGTGAGGTACATGAGGGATCCAATCATTCCTTGGTACATGGTGGCATCCACCAGATCACCATTTTTGTCGGGTGCCACATCGTGGTTTATGGCCAGTGGAGTCCCAGCTACCGAAGCATTCTCCATATCGAATCGACTGAGAATATCACCTACATACTTTGTCTGATGTAGAAATATCCCCTTTGCTGTCTGATCCACCTGTAACCCGAGAAAAAACTTCATTTCTCCCATGGCACTCATCTCTAATTCAGCTTTTATTACTGCTTCAAATTCTTTACATAGATCTTTGTTTTTGGAACCGAAGATTATGTCATCAACATAGATCTGTACGAGCAGTAAGTCACCATCCTTTTCTTTGATGAACAGTGTACAATCAATCACTCCTCTGCGAAAGCCGTGTTTCACAAGATGAGTCGAGAGCTTATCATACCATGCTCTTAGGGCTAGATGGAGCCCGTAGAGAGCCTTATCTAGTTTGTAAACTCTGTCCCGATGATATGGATCCTCAAATCCTTTGGGTTGATTGACGTACACTGTCTTCCGGATTTCACCATGAAGGAATGCACTCTTTACATCTAATTGATAAACTTTGATCTTCATGTAAGAGGCATAGGCTAGGAAGATACGGATTGCTTCCATCCTTGCCACAGGTGCAAACACTTCATTATAATAGATTCCTTCGACTTGTCTAAAACCTTGAACGACAAGTCGAGCCTTGATGCGAATTATGACCCCTTGATTGTCTTTCTTGCATTTCAAGACCCATTTAGTTCCAATGACTTTAGCACCTTTTGGTCTGTCCACAAGGGTCCATACTCCTAGCTTCTTGAACTGTAGGTTTTCTTCTTGCATCGCACTCACCCACGTCTTATCGTTTAATGCTTCAGTAACATATTTTGGCTCAAATTGAGACACAAAACATCGATAAGCACCGTCGTGAAGATATCCCTTTTCCATGACTGTGGCATAATCAGCTGAGTATAGCTGATTTCTAGTCTGAACTCCTGATCGAACATCTCCAATGACATTGTCCAAAGGATGATAAACATTTAACTGTGATCCAGGAGTGGTGGGAACAACTACCTCATTATCCAGATTGTGAACACCAGGTTCAGTATCTGAGGCAGTTGGAGTTTGAGGTTCCGAAGAGTCAGAGGCATCAGGGTTTTATGCTTGTGAACTTGTTGTAGTAGGAACCTGTTCCTCCTGGTTCACCTGTTCACTCTCCACTTCTTCATCTTCAGAGGAGGAGTCACTTACATCAAGTGCTCCCTCTAAAGAACTAGAAGACTCCCCGAGTGGAACTGAGGTTGACGAGTCAAGAGACGGTGTGTTTAAGACATCATACATCATTCTGGTCGCTAACTCTTCATCAGAAGGGGAGAGATGGATATTGAAGGACTTAAAGAATCCATCATAATCGAAAAAGAATACGGGTCCTTTACCAGCAGGGGGTGGTGTATCTCTGAACGTCGACGTTGCACCACTCTTCTACTTGACCCATGGAGTTGTTATAAACTCTCTTATTCGGTATGTTGTATCCTAGAAAAATTCCTTCTTCAACCTTTCACTGAACTTCCCTGATTGATTTTTCTTCAGCAGCGTACATGGTGCGCCAAACGGTTCGAGGTACTCAAGATTGGGTTCATGTCGTTGGAGCAACACGTAACACGTTTTACCATGACGTTTGACCACCAGGACTCGATTTAGGGTGTAACATGCATTGGCAACTGCCTCGTTCCAGAATTGGATAGGCATTTTCGAGTCTGCTAGCATCGTCCGGGCTGTCTCTATCAAGCTTCGATTCTTTCTCTCAGCGACTCCGTTCATTTGAGGAGTGTAGGCAGATGTGAACTCGTGCACAATTCCTTTTTCTTTGCAGAATGCCTCCATCCATTGGTTCTTGAACTCGGTGCCGTTGTCTGAGCGAACTTGCCTTACCTTCAGCTTGTAAAGTTACTCCAATGTGGTTACCAGCTCCTTGAATGATTCAAATGTTTCTTATTTGGATTTCAGAAACATCACCCAAGAGAATCTTGAGTAATCATCCATAACAACATAGCAATACAAATCGCCGGCAATGCTCTTTGTACTAACTGGTCCAAACAGATCCATGTGAAGAAGCTCAAGAGGTAGGTCAATTGAGTGAACTTTCTTTTCCTTATGAGACTTCTTTGTCTGTTTCCCTTTCTTACACGCAACACAAAAATCTGGTAATTGGAAATTCTTAATATTTACTCCACGCACTAGATCATTCTGGATCAAATGATTCATCTTCCGTGGATTAATGTGTCCCATTCTCCTATGCTAAGAAATGGAGTCTTTCTCTGTTGCCTTTGACAAGAAGCATTGAACTTGATGATTAGTTGTGGAGGCCTTTGATAGGTCCAAGACATACAAATCATTATATCTTGAAGCTAACATTAAGACTTGTTGTCAAAGACTACCTTGAATCCTTTGTCACAGATCTGGGATACAGAAAGCAAGTTGTTTTGAAGTTGTTGATCGTCGTTGACCTTGTCAAACTTGACTTTCTGCCACTTAGCCTTGAGCCGTGATGTATCCTCCTTTATTTCCAGCAAAGGATACATGTCCCCCTTTAATTTGTTTGACATTGAAAAGGAGAGACAAGTTCCCAGTCATGTGCCTTGATGCCCCACTATCAACGATCCAAGTATTTGTTGAAGCACTATAGCGGACACCCTGCACATTTAAGAGAAATGATTAAATTAGGTTAGGTACCCAAGCCTTAACTGGCTTAGGTGACCCAGAGGCATCACACATCATAAAGTCAACCCACTGTCCATTTGAAGGTGAGGGCATATCATGCTTCTTAGTGTTCTCAGTATCAGACATTGAACTTGACTTTTCTTTCCATAAGTCAGTTTTGTGCAAGGCCTGTTTGTGATAAACAGACGACTGTCTTACGGTTTGAACTTTAGGTTCATTACTTCTTTTTGGTGGAGTAATAGAACTCTGTTTTGAAGAAATTGGTTTAGTATCATAAAGTTCAATTTTCTTTCTTGGTGTCTGATAATAAGGACAATTAGAAGTGATGCGTTCTCTCTTTCTACAATTGTAGCATGATCTACCTTCTACATATTGGGAAAATTGTCTCTGTGGGGAAGTGTGTGAAACAGGTGTGACTGTAGTCTGGTTGGGTTTGGACACTTCTTGTTTAGATGTTTTTGTTTCTTTAACAAAATTAATTGTTTGAACGTTTTTAACATCTTTAGCCTTTTGTTTATTTGGACTTTGACGTGAAGCACGTATTTGGTTAACTTGTTTGGTCAGTTTAGATTCTGAAGAAGACATGTTGGTACCTGACTTTACATTAACCTTTTCCGATTGTTCTTCCAAATTCACAATAGGCATCTTGCCTTTAGACTTCAAAGTAGCCTTCTTCTGTTTAGTGACAGATTCCATTGGTTTACACATGGAATCTGGATCACTAACTAGAGGAGTGAACACCACATGATCCTTAATAGGATTGTTATTTACTGGTCTACATTTAGCATTTAACAATATCTCATGTGGTGGTGGAACCACTTTGTTACCCATCCCTTCCCCATTGTTCCTTTCTTTCACTAGGTTTTGAACTATGTGAGAGGAACTGGTCCAACTGTGCAGTTTTTGTTTTAATGAGTTGACTTCGACTTCCAAAACTGCTTTTTCTTTCTTAGTTTCTTCCAAAGAGTTCAAATAAAACTTTATATCATTTGCTTGATTAAAAGAAACAACCTCGGTTTCCCTTAGTTGTTTATTTAAAAGTTCTATTTTCTCTTTATAACTACATTCATTTTGTTTTAAAATCCGATTAGCTTCTGTGCACAGTTGTAAGTCATTTACTAAGCTATCATTGTGATCTAATAACCTATCAAATTTAAGATCAATGCTTTCTCTAAACTTATTACATTCATTACAAGCATGACTTTTATAAAGTTGGCCTTTGTTACTTACCTGTGAAGATTCGGTTGAATCAGCCATCAGCGCAGAGTTTGATTCCTCGGATACAGAAAGATTCTGAACTTGTAGTTCTAAGATCTTCTTCAATCAGGTGATTAACCACATTAGCAGTATCTTCATGATCTGACATCACTAGTTCAACTGCTATTTCACCTTCACTTACAGTGTCATCATCCAGACCCTCAACATTAGCAATGTTGGATTCGCCCGGAGACACAAACTAGAAGGTCCAATCTTGTCCTTTATCATCTTGAGCAGTCAAGGCCTTTGTATCTTTGCTTGACGATGCACCTCCACTCGTAGGTTTGTCTTGACGGTTGAAATACGAGAATGGATTCCCATTACCTGTCTTCTTGGGCTTTACACATTCACGTTTGAAAAGCCCCTTTTCTCCACAGTTAAAACAGGTAACTTTGGTTTTGTCAAAATCAAAGGTTGTATCCTTTGTGGCTATCAAGTTCTGTCCTGTCTTCTTCACAAACTTCTTAGCCCTTCGAGCAGCACTTGCAAGAGCCCACATAATGTCCATTCTCTCTAATTCATTCTCGTCCACCTGCTCGTAATCCTCATCAGCCAGATGGCAATTCTCGATCTTTCCTGCAACAAGACCATCATAAGAATGAACGACCGCAGCTAAAAGGTCCATATGCTCCTTTGTAACCTCCATAGTTTTATTCCAAAGATTCTCGGTCTTTAACTTAGTAGCATTTTCTTCAGGTACTATATATTGGGTGCAAGACCACCCTGACGTTTCAGATCCTGAAGCTATGGATTGAGAAGGAGCGGGTGAACTAGTCACAAATGTCGTTTGAAGAGGTGCTCCTGAACTTGTTGAAGTGGAAGAGGATCTATAAAGTGAAGGATTTTGGTCATAGGATCCTTTCTGTGACATGCATTTCATCCTCAGTTCCTCCTCTCTCAATTTCAGGATGAAGACGTTTATGTCTAATGTCTCCAGTAACTTGTTTCTGTCTCAAATTTGACACAAACGAGTCCCACTTCTCTGGCAGACCATCAGCAAAGCTTGAGACCTTATCTTCCATTAACGTTGTGACTCCATGAGTGTGCAACTCACTCATTAAATGGTAGAATCTGTCTATGACATCATCCAAGCTCTCTTTACCCATTGAAGAGAAGTTATCAAACTCCTTCTTCAAAGCTTTTGCCTTTAGAGCGTTCAACGATGCATTCCCGTCGTATCGTTTCTCCAAGGCGTCCCATAGCTTCTTTGCCTGTGTGTTCTCAGAAAACTGGTGGAATATATCCTTAGGTATCGACTAAGTCAACAGAGCATACACTTTCTTCTTAGCATTGTACTTCACCTTCTGGCTATCGGTCATGCCACCCAAGGTAAGTTTAACACCATTAGCACCAACCGGCATGCTATAACCTGTCTCAATTGCTTCCCACAGATTGGGATCAACTCCATTTAGATAAATCTCAAACCTTTGCTTCCATTGCGGGTACTCATCTAACGTTATAAGTTTAGGTGGCTTATTGTGATTTCCAACTTCATTCTCCAGAAGCAGAAGGTTCTGGATTCGAGAGTCTCTACTGGCAGTAAACGCAGAGTGCTGATCCTCCATTTCTTTAAACTTTGAGAGTTAGAACAAAACTGTTTCACTGGTGCCAATGGAGAATGTGAATGGGTCAATCGCCTGACACCTTTGGCTTTCCCGTGTATGGGTCAATCGTGCGATTGAACCAATGCGGATGAGTCAATCGTGCGATTGGACAAGTGCGGATGGACAATGCGAATGGGGTGTTCAGTCGTACGAATGGATGGGCGACTGAGTTCAATCGTGCGTATGGGAGGTGCGATTGATTTCAGTCGTGAGATTGAGTCAATCGTGCGACTGAGGCTGCTGGATTTGAAAATTCGAAGGTTTTTGGTACTTTGACACAAAAATACAATTTTTCACGAACCCTAATCTGTCGTATGCCAAAAAACGTAAACTTTTAGATCTAGAGACACTGAAAACACTGTTTTTACTCAAAAATTGACTCTTTTGAATGAAAAAACTTGATTTTTGCACCAAAACTAATCAAATCAACACGCAAAATCAAGAGCCAAGGCTCTGATACCACTTGTTAGGACCGTGTACGGACGGAGTACTAACTGATAATACGTGTATACCTAATCAAATAGTGTGGAATCCTATTTGATTGGCGATCCAATCGGTGAGAAAGCAGTTTCGATCAATCTAGAGATTAAAGAAACGTTATGAACGATTAGAACACGATCAACTGCGATCTATGAAGTTGGAACAGGTTTTCTGGAGTCTCTGGACGGCTAGGGTACGTTTGTGAGTCGAAATTCTTCAAGTGTTTTGTTTTTCCATGAACTAAGTGGTATTTATAGGTTAGGGTTTGTCAATCAGGCGACTGAACCATTAGTATGGTTCAGTCGTGCGACTGAATCATACGTTGTTTCCATACGCACGACTAAGGGTTCAGTCGTGCGACTGAGCCAATCTTATGTCTCAATCGTGCGACTGATCCAGTCTCCTGGTTCAGTCGTGCGACTGGTCTATTAGCATGAAGTGTTCATGCGTATGGTCCATTAGCATGGTCCATTCGCATGAATACTTCATACGATTAAGTTTAAACACATTTCTCAACCATTCTTGACTAAGAACTATGTAAACAACCACAGACCTATATGGTTAGTTCAATATGCGTTATGACACAATAAACAATGAAATATTAAACAATATAAGCATCAAACACATATTTCATTTCATTCAACTCATTCATTACATATATGTAAGACATGAAATACATTTTACATTAAGCTCATAAACTAGGTACATATGTATCAACAAGTCCCTTCATTGATTACCACAAACGACCCCGCAGGATCTCAGTGTGGTACCCTTCCGTTCATCACGGAAGGCACAGTGTGTGGGGGATTCCCCAAGTAGATCTACCCATATAAAACAAGCGGTTCACACAAGAATTAATGATCGTGATACAAATAAAAGAAGGTTCTAATATTAACCCTAACATTCAAGCATCATACAAAATCTCATACATAGGTTTCAATTCAAGTATAGCATGTTTCATCTCAAAAACAGTAGTAAAAAGGGAACACTAGAACTCACCTTAAAAATTCAAGCAAAAGGGTCTCTTCGTGTGCTGGGAAAAGTCTCAAGTCTAGCACCCTACCATTAAGATTTTAGTGTTAATCCACTAATTCTAGCATTATGGAGATGCATTAGGTGTGTCATGAGTTTAATGTCTTAATAGCTTTTGAATTGCTAAGTCTTTATATAAAAAGTTTTCTTTTATAGTAAGTTAGGGTTTCTTAGGGAAGAATACATGATTTACCATGTTTAATCACCTATATAAGTTAGTTTGAGTCTTTTAAGTGATTCTTAGTCAAAGAGAGTCGGTTTATTGAAGTTTAGCAAAATTTACAGTTTAGTCCTCCAAGTTTCCAAAATTTACACTTTCTACCCCAAAGTTTGATTTCTTGCATTTAATAACTTTTTTGGCCAAATATTAGTTCATTATAGTTAGGTAACTGATTTTAAGTAAGTTCATACCAAAATTTCAGAATTTAGTTCCGGGTTATATACTTTTATGTCTTCAGTTACCGGTTACGGTAAAACCGAAGGTTTTTAACGGTTAAGCGTTGATTTCCATATTTTTAGTCTTAGATCCATTAAATATTATTTTAATGACTATTTATAAGTTTTTGAATCAGTTAAAGATGTATTACAAGTTCTTCTTAGGTGAAAGTCCACATTTTAAGTTTAACTCGTTAAAACGCGTTTTTACCCTAAATTGACCGTTTAAAAACTCGTTTGACCGATTTTTCACCATCATTAAGTCTTATAGTTCCTAACTTACTTAAATTACATGTTTCCCTAGATTCTTGGTTTATTCTCTTATTTCCAAGATTATCTTCCAAACGTTAGCCAGTTAAAACCCGTTTTTAACTAAAAATTCCATTTAACCCATTCTTTGACCATTTATTCAACAAATCCGGTCCAAATACTTTTTTAACCCTTTTAAAACCTGGAATACTTTTTGAGATGGTTAAAATCCATGTTTTCTTGTTTTTAAGTCATTGTACCACTTTTCGGGTCCCCGAATATGTCCAAATTGCTTATAAGTCTATGACATTAATATTTTAAGCCATTAACATCTCATCATACACCAAAAATCATCCAAAACCTACTAAAATATCATGTCTAACTCACGGGTTCAACAAACAAACTATGAACAAGATGGAAACTTAGAGATTACACCATTTTCATCCATTACACTTGTGTAAAACATTATAACTTGAGTTTATATATTACCCAAACCCTTTGTAACTTTGAAATCAGGTTATTAGAAGGTTAGAAGACCCATTTTGAGCAGGATACATGTTTAGTATCAAAAGATTACAAGTTGTGCAAGCTGGATGGTGTAAATACACCCAAAAAGAGGGTTTTCTAGGTGTAAACCATGTTACACCTATAGAATGACATATATTACGAGTGAGATATCTTCAAGAACGTGAAAAGATCTTTATGAACAAGGTGGTAGCAAAAAGTTTCTGTTAGATATGAGAATGGTAAGATTTTGATTGAAAAATGAAGACAAACACATGAAATAACCAAAATCGGGTGACATGAAGCTTACACTTGGTGTAGCCTGCGGTTTGCAGTGTGTAGCTAGACTAGGATGGCCTGGAAACCCTTGGACAAATCTGGAGAATCTCGAACAAGGATGGAGAAGGTCGAACTCGTAGGAACCGTGCACCCAAAAGCACACAAAACTTCACCTTCTTGCGGTTTTTGAGCTTGGCCGATGGTAGAGTTGTTGTTGTTCTTCGAATGTGGCTGAGATTTAAGAGAAAACCGTGAGTGTGTGTGTGTGTGTTTTCTGGAGAAGAATCCAAAAATGAGAGGGAGAGAAGAGAGGAATGAGAGGTGTAGGTGGTGCATGTGAAGAGAGTGGTTGAAATGGTGGTGGTGTAGAAGAGAGGGGAGTGGAGGAGAGGGGGCGGCCGAGCTTTGGCCTCTAGTGGAGAGTTTTTGTTTTAATTTTAATTGTAATATTATTATGTAGTGTAGTATTATTTGTAGTATTAGGTAGTATTTTAGGTGGTATAATTTAGTTAGTTGTTAAGTATCAAGTGTGCATGCATGCATTTTGGCCGAAAATTTGGGTTCATGCACACCTTAATTATTTCAAATTATGATTTAATTATTATGGGTAATTAACTTTTCCAGGACACTAAGATTTCCCTAGCTAATGATTGATCTAGATAAATCATCTCAAAAAGGCACATAAAATAACAAATATGGTAACATCAATCAACAATAATAATGATGCTAATAGTAATATTGGTAATGATATAACATTAAATATTAATTGAATTGGGTAATGATGCAGGTTGATAAGGTTGGAATTATGACCTAGAGGTCGATTGTTACATTCTCCCACCGTTTAGGAGAATTTCGTCCTGAAATTTTAGCTTCGATTAGACTCGGAACGGGTGGGTTTGAAGAGGTGCGGATAACTCTTTCTCATTTCATCTTCTCGCTCCCAAGTGAATTCAGGTCCTCGCCTAGAATTCCATCTTACCTTGACTTTGGGTATGCGACTTCGTCTGAGTTTCATGACCAGCCAGTCAGTGATCTATATGGGTTCTTCCACGATGTTCAACTTGCCGGTTATCCTAACTTCCTTCAATGGTATCTCTAAGGTCTTGTCTGCTAGACCAATTCTTGCTAGTATCTCAAATGGTCCAATGTATCTTGGGCTTAGCTTTCCTCTCTTTCCAAACCTCAGGGTACCTTTCCATGGTGCCACTTTCAGCATTACCCTATCACCCACTTGAAACTCTAAGGGTTTTCATCTTTGGTCAGAGTATTTCTTTTGACGATCCCTGGATGCTCTCAAATGCTCATTGATTTTAAATATCTTGTCGGGATTTCCAACATGATGTCGGGTCCCATTACTTGGCTGTCACCAATCTCATTCCAGCTCAATGGTGATCGGCATTTCCTACCATATAGGGCCTCATACGGAGCTGCCTTTATACTTGCGTGGTAACTATTATTATAGAAGAACTCTACCAAAGGAAGATGGTTGTCCTAGTTCCCACCAAAGTCAATCACGCAAGCTCTTAGCATATCTTCCAGTGGTTGAATAGTTCTTTCGCTCTGGCCATCAGTTTGTGGGTGGTATGTAGTGCTTAGATCTAAATGGGTTCCTAAGGCTTGTTGGAGTGATCTCCAGAAACGTGAAGTGAAGCGGCTATCACGGTCGGAGATGATTGACAAAGGCACAATATGCCTGGTCACTATTCATCAATATACAATTGAGCCAATTTTGTCAGGTCGTAGTCTTCTCTAATCGGCAAGAAGCGAGCTGATTTAGTTAACCTGTCCACTATTACCCAAATGGCGTCATGACCTCTAAAAGTTCTGGGTAGCTTTATGACGAAATCCATTGTAACTTAATCCCACTTCCATTCTGGATCTCAGGCTGCTGCAGCGTTCCTGATGGTTTTTGATTTTCAGCCTTCAACACGTCATACATTTGCTGACATAAACGGCGATGGATTTCTTGATCCCAGGCCACCAGAAAAGGGCCTTTAGATCATGGTACATCTTGTCGCTTCCGGGGTGAACCGAGTATCTAGGTCTGTGGGCTTTGTCGAGGATTACCTCTCTAATTCCAACGTGCGTTGGTACCCACGTTCTCCCTTTATGCGTATATACACCATCGCTGCTCAGCTCTAATCGCTTCTCCATTCCAATCAACATTTCCCTCGCTAGCCGATCTTCCTTTAGCGCTTCGCCTTGTGCTTGCTTCAGTCTCGCAATAAGGTCGGTGTACACACTCATCCTTAAGGCACGGACACGTAGAGGTTTTTCTCTTTCTTTCCGGCTCAAGGCATCTGCCACCACATTGGCCTTGCCTCGTAATCATTTCCGGCTCAAGGCATCGGACACGTAGAGGTTTTTCGCTATGTCCTATTATTTCCGGCTCACACTCGAAATCATTCAGCAACTCAACCCATCTTCTCTGGCGCATGTTTAGCATCTTCTGAACCAGAATGTGCTGCAAACTCCTATGGTCAATGTAAATAATGCACTTCGTGCCATAGAGATAATGACTCCATATTTTGAGTGCAAACACCACGACACCCAATTCTAGATCATGTGTTGTGTAGTTCTTCTCATGATCGTTTAGTAGTCTCGATACATAAGCAATTACTTTTTTGCGCTGCATTAGCACGCATCCTAGCCCTTGACGCGAAGCATCACAATAGACCATGAAATCCTCAATTCCTTCTAGGAGAGCGAGGATAGGTGCACTACACAACTTCTCCTTAAGTGTTTTGAACGCTTCATTCTGATCTCGTTCCCATACAAAGGTCGTATTCTTCTTAGTCAGAGCAGTCAATGGTTGCACAATGCACGAGAAGTCTTTGATAAACCTTCTGTAGTATCCGGCCAATCCAAGGAATTGCCTTATGTGAATCCAAGGATCGTCAACAGGAATTATCAGTGTGAATCGATGTCAAGTCAACGTTAGCGGAATTAACGTTGATTTGGTTTAATTGTATTTAAGCAACTTTAAATATCAATGAAATATCAAGAACACACGAAACAAAACACAATTAATGATTAATCAATATTTTATTATCATGTGTTGGTGATTACAAAAGAATGAATGTACGATATCAATAAATGCTATGATGTTGTATATGTTTTTGATGATCGAAAGACTTTTGATGATTGTTGTATTGCTATTGCTGTTCTCAATCAATCAATCGTCTGACTCAATCGTTCTTGAATCGAAACCTAGGATCCATATTTATAGACAAAGATGTTTCAGTTATAGGAAACACCGGATCTCTTGGGATTTGATTTGTTTCTGATAAGGAATCATCAGATTTCTCGGGATTCGTATAACCGCCTTGTTGACTTGTTGACTTGTTGACTTGTAACACTTGTATTATGCAAGTGTTTGGACTCCGCAGAAATATTGTCCTCCGTAGATGTTTTGTTCTTCCGCAGATGTTTTGTTCTTCCGCAGTATTCTTGTTCTTCCGCAGCATTTCTTGAAATTCACTTGGAACTCCAGTTGATTTGTTCTTCCGCAGATGATCTTCGGATGTTTTGTTACTTGTAAAATATATATCTACGGAAGAACGAAATGTTCATCCGTAGATGTTTCTTACACTTGGTCAATTTCAGTAATTGACCAAGGATTATGTTTGTACCTGCAGCCATACATAAATCAACACATATATAAATGGGTTAACCTATATATTTAATGCATACACAATAATGAAGTACAAAAGTTCATTACATATTAATTCAAGTACTAAGCCTATACATAATGACTAGATCTACTGATTCTAGACCTAACAATACTCCCCCTTAGGCTTAGCTACTTGCAATCAGTCCTTCAAAACTACAAGATCCTTGATTCTGGCAATCATCTTGTTGTAGAAGTAGGAAACAGCAGTCTTCTGATCATCATACTTATAGTTGATCTTCATCTTGCTGATCTTCTTCAGAGTCTCATAACTGATTCCCAGAACATCTTCCTCTGTAGTGAGTGTGTCTAACACCTTGTTGTTATTCACCACTTCTAGCTCATCTTGTTCTGTTATTCTGAGTTCTGTTACTTCATCAAAGGTTGTTCCCTTCAGTAGTCCAGCATTAAATCTCCTTCTTTTATATGCTTTGGCATGTAGTTTGTCTATTACTTGAATCACATGGACATGTAGGAACAGATCATTTTGTGCTTTTTCATCAGACAGCTTGGGAAAGAATTTGTCATTAAGATATGAGGTGTAGCTGGGATGGAGCAGTTTGATTTCCACAGGATCAAAGATTCTGATCTTTTCAGCTTTCTTGTTCTTAGCATTTCTCAGTAGGACCAACTCTTTTGTCTTCTCAACATATCCCCGTTCAGTGATTGGGTATGTGAATTGAGTCCCTTCAATGCATTTAAGTGCTGCTTTGTTTCTGTTGTTGTAGCCAATCCTCTTCAAGAATTCATCATCTACATGTTCTGAGGCATTGGTCTTGAATCTTTTTAGCCCTTTGATTCTCTTTGGATGTTCTACATCTTCTCTTTTGGCTTCTATAAGCACATCATCTTTAAATTTTGTTTTCAACTTTCCCACTAGGGTTGAGAAATCTCTTCCTCTAGGGTGAATTGGATAATTGCTGATGATTAAACTTTGAAGATCTTTGATGTCATTTTCTGGCAGACTCAACACTGAGAGTACATCATGGAAGTATTCAACTCTTCCAGATGTTCTTTTAATAACAGCACAATCCCAGTCTGGATCATATTTCCAGGCCATGATCTTGTTTTCTTCCGCAGAGCTGGGAGTTGTGAGATGATCTATCAGTTGTATTAGAGTGGACTTTTGCTCAGTTATCTCTCTAACTGCAGTCCCAAGTGGCCATACTTTTCCGGGGATAACTTCTCTTGGCTCTCTAATCAATTTCTCTTTTCCTTTGTGCTGATCTTTAGGTTCAACTGTTATAGGTTCAGCAGGAAGTTTGCTTTGTTGTTCATAAGATGGATGTGGAGCTTCAGTTCTGAATTTTACTCCAGTATCTAGCTCAACTTTCATCACATGCTCCATCATCCTTCTGAGTTCCCCTACTGATCTTCCTTTAAGCTCATGAGGTTTGTAGTTATGTCCTTGTAACCAGCAAGTCATGTTGTATTTGCTCAGCTTGGCTGTGTCACAATGTCCCAACTCCTTCTTTGTGTTTTGAATTGATTGAAAGGTGCTGAAGGCTTCATAATCACAATTTGGAATCATAAAGCATGCAAGCTCAAATTATTTTAACAGGTTCTTCATCTCTGTCATGTTTAGTCTTTCAACCATGTCATAATGGAAACCATGGTTTATAAGTGTCATGAACATGGTTGATTCAGGCCTCTCTTCAAATATGTCACTTGTAGTCAGAAGATCATCAGCCTTTGAGACTTCTTGTTTTGGAGGAGAGTCTTCTTTGATTAATTCTTCCCACTCTTTATCACTTTCATCTTTCTTTTCAGAGATAGGCTTCTCAGTAGATAAGTCTATTGAGGGGGGGTGTTCAGGAGAAGTCAGCTTTTGTTTCTTTGAAATACTTTCATAAGTAGTTGGCTTCTTCTCAGCAGTACCAAGGTACTTTCTTTTCCTTGAGTACAAGATCATTTCTTTTGATGCCTCAGGACTTTGTTTTGTTTGAGCAGTTGAAGCCTTAGCATGAGATTCCAATGAACTGATCTTCAGTTTAAGTTGCTCAATTTCTTCTTCTTTGCTCTTTATAATGTTTGACTGAGCAGTCATAGTGCCAGATGCTTGTTCAAGTCTCTTCATGATCTTTTCTTTATCTTTCTTCTCAGACTCTGCTGACTCTTTAAGCTCAGCTTCCTTGTCTAGCAGAGCATCAATGACTTCTTTATCACTTTGAGCATCTTCTCTCAGTCTCTTTATTCTTGCTTGCTGTGTTATCAATTCTTCATCCTTTTCTTTTATTATGCCCTTCAGTTCTTGTATTCTTGCCTTTCTTTTATTTGATTTGAGCACCAGCTTGTTGTACTCAGCCACCAGATAACTTTTGCTCACAGGAATGTCATCATCACTCAGATCATCTTCATTATAAGCAATCACATCAACCTGTTCTGCTTCTGTGTCTATTTCCTGATGCTGAGACTCAATCTCATTTTCTTTTACTTCCTCATGATCAACACTTGCTGAGCTTGACTTTGGTTCAGTGGCTTGATCTTCATGCTCTTGAAGAATTTGTTGTTGTTGTTGGTCAGTCACTGGAGAAACTTGTTCAGTTTCATTTGAGTGCACAGGGGATTCAGTCTGGGATAATGACAGTTTAACTGTACTTGCTTCTGAGGCTAATTCTGTCTCTCCAGTGTAGATGCTCTCAGTATCTGAATTTGGAAGTTGTTGGTAAAGTTGCATCTGAAGCTGAATTGGTGATTGGGGTTGAATGGGAGATATTGGTTCAGTATTTTGACTGGCAGGTGATTGTGTTTGGGGTGTTTGTTGTTGTTGTGGTGATAGGTGGAGGATTGGAGAGATAGGTTCTGTATTTTGGCTGGCTGGTGATTGTGTTTGGGGTGTTTGTTGTTGTTGTGGTGATAGGTGGAGGATTGGAGAGATAGGTTCTGTATTTTGGCTGGCTGGTGATTGTGTTTGGGGTGTTTGTTGTTGTTGTGGTGATAGGTGGAGGATTGGAGAGATAGGTTCTGTATTTTGGCTGTGGGGGGATGGTGGTTGAGGTGGTTGTTGTTGTTGAGGTGATGCTTCTGGTGATGGAGTGTCTTAAGCAGAGCTGGTAGCAGAGCTCTCTTCATCAATTTCCCAAACAAGCTCTTGAGGTATGTCTGCATTAGCATCAATCACATGAGCAAACATGTCTATGTCACCTCCTTCATATTTCCCTGAGATTTTGTTCAACACAGATCTGCCAAGGTGTGCTTGGATAAACACACCACCCTCCACAGATGTTCCAGGCAGGTCTGCATTAATGATGAGCTGAATGAACCTTGGAAACATATACATCTTATCAGCCTTCTGTACTCGAATGTGATCACACAAACAATTAAAGATGTACTTTGAATAGTTGTAGGTCCTTCCCTCAAAGATGCCAATGATACCAGATGATATATGTCTTGAAAATCTGTCAAGCCCAGATTTTCTGTTTGACATACACTTCAGATAAGTGTGACACAAAAATCTGTATGGCTTACAGAGTCTTCCCTTCTTGATTTCTCCCTTTTCAAAGTCTCCATCATACCCCATTAGGAGAAAAACCTTTTCTATGTATTCATTATCGAATACATCAGGGTGTCCAACTTCAACATCTCCCAGTTCTAGTACCCTTCTTATTGTTTGTTCGTCTATTCTCAGCCTTCGATTCTTTACTTCTGCAATAATTCCTTCATCATCTTCTTCTATATGTGCAGAATTCCAGAAATCACTGATATGCGAGCGATAAATCGTTGGCTCTGCAGATAGTGCATAGAATATCCTTGATCTTCTCAAATATCTCATAATTTCTTGACATCCTTCTGACACAGGATCGTCAGGGTTCAAGAAAGCACACACATTATGCTCTTTTGCAAATCGTTGATCCATCTGTTCATAAGAAAAGACTTCGTTAGAATCACATTATTGATATAAGAATACGAACAGTTGTGAGATAAAACAAGAATCAACTTGTTCATTCTTGATGATTACGACATGTTTTACCTTAATAAACGCTGATTAAGAACACAGATATATGTTTGCTTAAGGTTTGATTTGGTAAATTTTGAATGTTGAGAAAGTGGGAAAAATTGTTGAGTGAGATTTTCTAGGTCTGAAAAAGTGAGCTGAAAAAGTGAATAATGCATTTGACAAGTCAAATCTCTTTATTTATACCCTCAGACATATTTATTTTCTCGGATTTATTCAGTGGGTCCCACATTGTACTCTTCTGTAGAAGTAATTTCTCATTAATTGTGTGATCCACTATTTACTCTTCCGTAGTACATCTACGGATCAACAACTTCTACTGGTGAAATTTTAATCATTAAATTATTGATCTTTATTCATCCGTAGTTTACCAATCTACGGATAAACCTTAATATACTAATATTGATTTACACACAGTTTTATGTATGGCCCAACTCCATTGGTTGAACCAATTATTGCTATAGGACCTCGTTGGCTTTGTATACATGACAATTTAGTACAAGAAAATTTAAAATAGAGATTTAAAAAAAATTTCATGTAACCAACGGCTAAGGTGATGCTCAGATTTCAATTTCTTCAAATTGATAAAGATATAGACATTGCTGCTGCTGATTTAGATGCTTTTTCATGAATTCTACTCCCCCTAAATTTGTGATTAATGATGAACTTAAGCATTTATCATAAAATTCTTTAAGAGGAATAACATAAACTCTAAATATATGATAATGATCAGATGCACATAAGATGGGATCATACTATAATGCTAAGCCTCTTCCTGATTAGTTATGTTGTATAGTTGATACTAGAACAAGTTCTGATTGCAAGTATATTGTCCTTATAAATCCATACAAGAGCTCATGTATCAACTAGGCATGTTGTTTATCATGTTTTATTGTTTTAGAAATAACTGTCATGGGCTTCACATTTGATTCACAAAGGTGTTGTCCTCCCTTTGCAAGTCAAATCATCACTTTTTCACACTTAAGACTATGTACTTTAAATTATAATAGCTATCTTGAGATGTATTTGACATCTCATTGATGCGATGTTGATAAAGCTCAAGATAATATACAGTTGATCACTTAGGATTCTTTTGAGAGCTTTAGATATGATCATCATCAGGTCACCAGGTCTTTACTCACGTAAAACAGAGGTGCCTTTAACCCAGGTCTTTGTTCACACAAAACAGAGGGATGATGATGAGCATGATCTTTTCACCTTTGATACTGATATTCAGTATGGTGATCATACACCCAGGTCTTTGTTCACACAAAACAGAGGGAGTATGATTTGCAAAGATAGATAGTATAAAGTGTTTTACATAGTGTGTTCAGATGAATGATTTGATCACATTAGGATAAGACTCACTTTGTTTTCTCAAAATGAAGTTTCCCACAGACAATTATGACAATATTATGTTTTGCAAGCACTAAGTTTTGTTTCCACTCAAGATGAACCTACTCACATATCAAGAAACTTGTTGAGATATATTGTTATTTGTTTATGCAGAAATAGGCAAAGCTATAGTTTACTATCATTTCCCATGCATAAGCCATACTGATGCATTATTGCACACAGCATGTTGTTTGTTTGGACTTGATTTAATCTAAGTTAATCATACCTAGAGACTCAATCAGAAAATTAAATCTGACTGAATCAAAGGCTTTAGTGAATAAATCAGCAAGCTGATTTGATGTATCCACTTTGACTAACTTAATCAATCCCTTTTTTGAGCAATCTCTCAGAAAATGATACCTAATCTCTATATGTTTTGTTTACTATGTTGCACAGGATTAGCAGTGATAAACATAGCAGCAGAATTGTCTATATAGATTGAAGTTTGAAGAAAGTTGTAACCATAGTCAAGCAATTGGTTTTGTAACCAAAGTACTTGAGAACACCCGGCTGAAGCAGCAATGTACTCAGCCTCAGCTGTGGATACAGAAACATTTGTTTGTTTCTTGCACTGCCATGACACTAGCCTGGGTCCAATGAATTGACATCCACCGGTTGTTGATTTTCTATTGCTGTTACATCCACCATAGTCACTATCTGAGTATGAGTAGAGTGTAAAGTCTCCATCCTTGGGATACCATAGACCAAGTCCTGGTTTTCCCTTGAGGTATCTGAAAATTCTTTTGACAGCATTGAGATGAGACTCCTTTGGATCAGATTGGTACCTAGCACAAACACACACAGCAAACATAATATCAGGTCTACTGGCAGTTAAGTACATAAGTGAACCTATCATGGATCTAAATAATTTTTGATCAATAGATTTTCCAGTGGGGTCAGGAGCAATTTTATCTATTGTTGATGCTGGTGTTTTGCATGAGGATACTTCAGCAAGATTGTATTTCTTCAGTATTTGATGTATGTATTTTTCTTGATTGATGAATATTCCGTCTGCTCTTTGATGAACTTGAAGGCCAAGGAAGAATGTTAATTCACCCATTGAGCTCATCTGAAATTCAGATTTCATCAGTTCTTCAAAATTCACACACAATCTCTTATTTGTTGATCCAAATATAATGTCATCAACATATACTTGAACTACTAAGAGATCTTGATGTTCTTGTTTGAGAAAGAGTGTCTGATCAATAGTTCCTCTTTTGTAGCCATGCTTGAGTAAGAAAGATGATAGTGTTTCATACCATTTTCTTGGTGCTTGATGAAGACCATATAAGGCTTTATCTAGTTTGTATACCCTGTGAGGATAATGAGGATCTTCAAATCCGGGGGGTTGAGACACATAAACTTCCTCATCAATTTTCCCATATAAGAATGCACACTTGACATCCATTTGATACACAGTGAATTTCTTGTATGATGCATATGCCAAGAACACTCTTATTGCCTCAATTCTTGCAACTGGTGCAAAAACTTCATCATAATCTATGCCTTCTTCTTGAGTGTATCCTTGTGCTATCAACCTTGCTTTCTTTCGGACAATAATCCCTCTATCATCCAGTTTGTTTTTGTATAGCCATCTAGTTCCAATAGGATGTTGACCTTCAGGTAAATCAACAAGACACCATACTTTTTGCTTTCTGAACTGTTGAAGCTCTTCTTGCATAGCTTCAATCCAGCTATTGTCTTTTAACGCAGCTGTAATGTTAGGAGGCACCACTTGAGAAAGAAAACAGTTGAAAAGACAAAGGTTGGCTGTACCACTTTGGCTCCTTGTAGTTCTCTTGTCAGGATTTCCAATGATATTGTTAAGTGGATGAGTCTTATGAATTCTCATAGATGGAGTTGACTCAACTGGAATGGATGATTCCAGATTAGTCATTTCCATTGCCTCTGATTGATTCATCTCAATTTGAGAATTCAAGAAATAATCAAATTGAGCTACAGTAGTATCTGCAGTTGGATTTTGCTCTTCCGCAGTAACTTCTGCGGAAGTAGTTTGTTCTTCCGTAGGAGCTGCTCCTGATACATTTTGGTCTTCCGTAGGAAGTTCTCCGGATACATGCTGATCTTCCGAAGGAACTCCGGATGCATTTTGTTCTTCCGAATGAATTTCTCCTGATGCAAGCTGTTCTTCCGAAGGAACTCCTGATGCATGTTGTTCTTCCGAATCAATTTCTCCTGATGCATGTTGTTCTTCCGAAGGAACTCCTGATGCATTTTGTTCTTCCGAATCAATTTCTCCTGATGCATGCTGTTCTTCCGAAGGAACTCCTGATGCATTTTGTTCTTCCGCAGGAATTTCTCCGGATGCATGCTGTTCTTCCGAAGGAACTCCTTGTTCAGTTCCACATGTAATATCTGCTTCTGCTAAAGTATTGTCACTTGAAGATGGATGTATCCTTGGGGGATCAGCAGATAAAGTTACTTCAGTCATAACAGGTGGAACAAATGGATAGCATACTTCATCTGATCCTGCATTTGTCAAATGATCATAGTTAAAAGATTTAGACAAAGCATCTATGTCAAATAACCATGATGAACCTTTAACTGACTTAGTGAACACATTTTCATCAAAAGATACATTAGGGGTCTCTTCCACATTGTTATGCTGTGGAATATACACTCTATATGATTTTGATGTTGAAGAATATCCAACAAAGAAACCATCATATGCTTTTTCTGAAAATTTTCCTAATGACTCTTTTATGTTCAAAACAGTTACTTGACATCCAAATACTCTTAGATATCCTATGTAAGGTTTTCTTTTAAATAGGAGCTCATAAGGAGTTTTGTTATGTTCTTTGACAATTAATGTTCTATTTTGAACATTGCATGCAGTATTCACAGCCTCAGCCCAAAAGGTAATAGGTAGTTGTGAATCAGCTAGCATTGTTCTTGCTGCTTCAATGAGAGTTCTGTTTCTTCGTTCAGCAACTCCATTTTGTTGTGGAGTCCTTGGTGCACTGAATTGTCTTGCAATACCTTTGCTCCTGCAAAAAGAATCTAGTTCAAAGTTAACAAATTCAGTACCATTATCACTCCTGAAAATTTTGACTTTTGTATCAAGTTGATTCTCAATCTTGATGACAAAGTCCATTAATGTTTCTGATGTTTCACTCTTTTGTTTTAAGAAAAAGACCCATGTAAATCTAGTGAAATCATCAACTATCACCAAACAATATTGCCTTTTTCCAATGCTCATGACATTGGTTGGGCCAAAAAGATCCATGTGAAGCAATTTGAGTGGTGTAGTATTAGTATTGATTGTTTTTGGTTTATGTGACACTCTGTGTTGTTTTCCTTTGTAACAAGAAGAGCAATGAGTTGAGCAATGGAACTCTTTATTTGGTAATCCAATGACCAGGTCATGTTTCACCAATTTATTCATGTTTTTCATGTTAGAATGAACAAGCCTTCTATGCCATAATTGTGATAAATCTTCTGAAAGTTTAGTTATAAGACAAGTTTCATGTTTTGTGAGAGAAGTGTTGGTCATATCCAAGACATAAGTGTTTCCTTTTCTTGCTGCTTTGAGGAGAATCCAATCTTCTGGGACAATAAATCCTGGCTTAAGAATGTAACAGTTAGTGTCATCAAACAATGTAGTGTAGTTTTGATCACAGATTTGAGATACACTAAGTAAATTATACTGTAAGTTTTTACAGTAATTTACTTTATCAAATTTAAGTACACCATTGGTTATCATTCCTTCACCAACAATTTTACCTCCCTTTTTATCCCCACCAAATGCCACATAAGAAGCATTTTTATGTTTGAAATCATGGAGAAGAGAACAGTTTCCTGTCATATGCCTGGAACAACCACTGTCAACATACCACATGTTGTCAGCTCTCCAATATTGTTCCTGCAATCAGAAAAGAAAATCAGTTAGAAGTGACAACCCAAGTCTTAGTGATCTTGGGTTTGTCAACAGGATCTAAAACAGTTACTCTTTCATGAATATTTTTTGAAGTTTTAGTTTCAGATTTGATTGATTCATTCTGATTTGATTTAGATGAGGATGATTCTGCTGAATGGGATGTTGATGAAGTAGATTCATGATTCATATTTTCTGCTTTACTTATATCAACTTCATTTGCTTGAGTCTTTTGTTTTGATAATGAACCTTTAAATGTTTCACTATCTTTTGTTTTTGAAAGAGGTATATGAATGCCTTTTTCAAATTTATCAAAGAATGAATCATCATCCTTTGATTCCTTGTCTGACAAATCCACTCTTTTGTGTGGTGTTTTTGACTGCTGGAAAGATGGTCTTTTCCTCAGTATATGAACACTTGATGATGATTTGTCCTTTGGTTTTGCCTTTGATTTTTGTTCATGCTTCTTCAGATTTGAACCCTTTGCAGAATCCGTAGATTGGGAATCTGATTCAGATTTGTCTGATTCTTTCTTCTTTGAGCCTTTTGTCTGGTTCTTTTTGTTGAAATAACATTCCTGTGTGGAATGATTATTTTTGTTGCAGATAGAACAATGTTTGTTGAAGTAACAATCATCAGTCATATGATTGTTCATATTGCAAATAGAACAGTAGCTGATGAAGTAACAATCTTCAGTGTTGTGATTTTTCATGTCACACCATTTGCAATACTTTTCTTCTGATTCTTTCTCAGAATCATTCCTTTTGTTTGCTGATCTTTGTTGTGGCTCTTTCTTCTTTAGCTTTGAATGTGCTTCACTTTTTTTAATTTTGTGCACATTTTGATCGTTTGGGGCTGAATTTCTCTTCCGTAGATCAGCAGCTGAAGTTTTCTTGTTCAGTTGATGATCTGCTGATGCCTTTTTCTTTCCTTTGAATTATTCTCTTTCCTCAGTGATGACAGATTCATCAGTCAATTTCTTGGAGGATTCTTGCATACTTAGTTCTTGAAGACCTTCATTCAATTGAGCTATCCTCTTGCAGATGGTCTTCAACATGTTTCTTTGTTTAGGAGGGTATGTGTTAGGTCTAGAATCAGTAGATCTAGTCATTATGTATAGGCTTAGTACTTGAATTAATATCTGTAATGAACTTTTGTATTTCATTATTGTGTATGCATTAAATATATAGGTTAACCCATTTATATATGTGTTGATTTATGTATGGTTGCAGGTACAAACATAATACTTGGTCAATTACTGAAATTGACCAAGTGTAAGAAACATCTACGGATGAACATTTCGTTCTTCCGTAGATATATATTTTACAAGTAACAAAACATCCGAAGATCATCTACGGATGAACAAAGTCAACTGGAGTTCCAAGTGTTCAAGAAATGCTGCGGAAGAACAAAACGTCTACGGAAGACAATATTTCTGCGGAGTCCAAACACTTGTATAATACAAATGTTACAAGTCAACAAGTCAACAAGTCAACAAGGCGGTTACACGAATCCCGAGAAATCCGATGATTCCTTATCAGAAACAAATCAAATCCCAAGAGATCCGGTGTTTCCTATAACTGAAACATCATTGTCTATAAATATGGATCCTAGGTTTCGATTCAAAAGAGATTGATTCAGACGATTGATTGATTGAGAACAGCAATAGCATTACAACAATCATCAAAAGTCTTTCGATCATCAAAACATATACAACATCATAGCATTCATTGATATCGTTCATTCATTCTTTTGTAATCATCAACACGTTATAATAAAATATTAATTAATCATTAATTGTGTTTTGTTTCGTGTGTTCTTGATATTTCATTGATATTTAAAATTGCTTGAATACAATTAAACCAAATCAACGTTAATTCCGCTAACGTTGACTTGACATCGATTCACACTGATAATTCCTGTCGACAATCTTGGATTCACGTATGGCAACTTTGTTTCTTCAAGCACTTTTGGAATATGGGCTTTCAGTTGAAAATTTTTACCAGTGCTTGTTTGATCAACATCATGTTCATCAGAATCATCCAAGTCATCACACTTATCATAATCAAATTCTGAATCATTTTGATCTAATGATTCTGATTCAGATGATTCAGTTTCACTCACCTCAGCTTTATCATTAATTTTAGTTTTAGTTGAATCTTTTTCAAACTTAGTGCTAGGCACAAAATGATTTGACAGAGTGTTTGTCATTGTTGTTGGTAAGGATGTGTAATTATCATTTATAGGTGGTGCAACCGCATTATAACCCAACCCAGACCTTTTCTTTGATTCAATATGAGAATTTAGTAATTTCTCATATTGCTGAGATGATAATTGAAACTTCTGAAGTTTCACTTCAGTTGATGCATGATCAGCCATGGATTTTGTTAAGGAAGTGGTCAAATGCTCAACTTGGGCTTTTAGGCTATAATTTTCAGAAACAAATTTTTCTAAATCCTTTTGCAAAGAATTAATTTTTATTTGATATAATTTATGTTCTCTAACATGAGATTCATTCAAAATCATTGTTTCTTTTACTTTATCAGCCAACTGTTGAGCATGGACTCTATATCGTTCAACTTCCTCAACACAAGTTGATGAACACAATCTTTCTTTTACCTCTTTTGCCATTGGTGGAACTGTTTGATCCATATGGGCCATCAATGCTTGATTTTCTTCCAAAACTTCCTTCTCATACAAACTCCAGTCACACGTTCCATCTTGAAGTATGATCAGCCCTGACTCCTTTGAGTTACTTGGTCCTGCTGATTCTTTGGTGGCTGGTGGGGAAGCATTGATCAGTTGAGATTGCTTGTGCAGAGGTCTTTGAGAAGATTGCTGATTTGCTTGAATCTGATGTTGTTGATGCTGCTGATGTTGTCTCATCTCTGGATAAGACTGTTGATTGCATTCTCTTGAGAAATGTCCATAGAGATTGCATTTGTAACATCACACTTTTGATTTGTCAACACCAATCTTTGATGTTTTGCTTGCTGAAGCCAAGTTCTTATTTCTCCTGAGATATTGCTTAGCTCTATAAGCAATCATGGCCATCTGCCATTGTAGATCCATCTCTTCCACTACATCTGGAGGTAGTTCTTCTAAGTCTTGTTGGCAGATATTGGCTGATGTTAGAGAGCTTCCCAGATATGCTTGAGAACTTGAGCTAAAAGCTGCAAAGGCTGCTCTTTGTTCTTCAGAGTCCAATATCACAGTTATTGGTTCTGACTGATTTGCTGAAAAGGAAGACTTAGTTGTTGCTGCAGTTGTATCTTGTCTATCAGCAGTTCTTCCTTTATTCTTCTGCTGCTTGTCTTGAGATGATTCTTTGAAGGTTTTGAAACATAGAAGCTAACTTCCTCCTCATCATCACTCCTAGCACAAGAGTTATCACTTTCATTGTTTGAAATAAAGCACTTCCTACATTATTTGTTTCTTTGAAGTGATAGGGTGAGACATGAGTTCTCACACTCTTGTTTCTTGATTTTTCGTCCATTTCAAGAGCTTCCACTTTTGCAACCAGAGTATCTAATCCAGTAGCTTTCAGATCTATAGTGTTCTTGAACATGGACACAATATGCTTCCAACTTTCTGGCAAAGTGTGGAGCATTTTCTTGTTTAATTCCTCACTAGTATACTTCAACTCTAGAATATTCATCTCAGTGACTAACTGCATGAATCTATGAAGTTGCTGAGGAATTGATTCACCCTCAATATGATGAAAAGTTTCATATTGTGATCTGAGGGTGTCTCTCCTTATACTTCTTATCTCATCACTCCCTTCGCAGAGAGTGTGAAGAATTTTCCATAAGGAGTGAGCTGTTTTATAGTTCTCACACCTGATTAATATCTCTTCAGGTAAAGCCATACTAAGCAGACTGTATGCTTTTATATCGACTTTAACCTTTTTGACATCATCAGGTGATAGATCTTTTGTAATGATTGGTTGATTTTTTTTCATTATAATCTGGCCCAAGAGTGGGAGGAATATAAGGACCTTCAGTGATGGAAATCCACAAGTCAGAATCAGTATAGTTTACATGATTCCTGAACTTGATTTTCCACGACTTGAAATCTGCTTTGTTTCCAACTTCGGGGGTTGGTAAGATGAACCACTGAAGTTGCTCATGATGTTAACAAGATCTACTATTCAATTGATTTGAATATAGAAACAAGTTAATTAAAAAACGATTGCTGTTAAGCGAAATCAAACACAATTAAAACACAATTAACACTGATAGATCAATTGATCTAAATCAATGAGCACTTGGCTTTGATACCACCTGTGAATCCAAGGATCGTCAACAGGAATTATCAGTGTGAATCGATGTCAAGTCAACGTTAGCGGAATTAACGTTGATTTGGTTTAATTGTATTTAAGCAACTTTAAATATCAATGAAATATCAAGAACACACGAAACAAAACACAATTAATGATTAATCAATATTTTATTATCATGTGTTGGTGATTACAAAAGAATGAATGTACGATATCAATAAATGCTATGATGTTGTATATGTTTTTGATGATCGAAAGACTTTTGATGATTGTTGTATTGCTATTGCTGTTCTCAATCAATCAATCGTCTGACTCAATCGTTCTTGAATCGAAACCTAGGATCCATATTTATAGACAAAGATGTTTCAGTTATAGGAAACACCGGATCTCTTGGGATTTGATTTGTTTCTGATAAGGAATCATCGGATTTCTCGGGATTCGTATAACCGCCTTGTTGACTTGTTGACTTGTTGACTTGTAACACTTGTATTATGCAAGTGTTTGGACTCCGCAGAAATATTGTCTTCCGTAGATGTTTTGTTCTTCCGCAGATGTTTTGTTCTTCCGCAGTATTCTTGTTCTTCCGCAGCATTTCTTGAAATTCACTTGGAACTCCAGTTGATTTGTTCTTCCGCAGATGATCTTCGGATGTTTTGTTACTTGTAAAATATATATCTACGGAAGAACGAAATGTTCATCCGTAGATGTTTCTTACACTTGGTCAATTTCAGTAATTGACCAAGGATTATGTTTGTACCTGCAACCATACATAAATCAACACATATATAAATGGGTTAACCTATATATTTAATGCATACACAATAATGAAGTACAAAAGTTCATTACAGATTAATTCAAGTACTAAGCCTATACATAATGACTAGATCTACTGATTCTAGACCTAACACCTTATCTCGGTAGGAGTTTCAGGAATTTTCCAGTCCTTAATCGCCTCAATCTTAGAAGGATCAACTTGAATCCCATTCTCATTTACCACATGCCCTAAAAATTGGATCTCCCGCATCCAAAATTCACATTTGGAGAACTTGGCATATATTTGTTCATTCTTGAGCAATCAAGAATCAGTCTAAGGTGTTTCTCATGCTCTTCTTTACTACGGGAGTAGATCAAGATGTCGTCGATAAACACGATCACGAACTTTTCAAGATACGGGCGTCATACACGGTTCATGAGATCCATAAACGCCGTTGGTGCGTTAGTCAGTCCAAAAGGCATGACTAGATACTCATAATATTCGTATCTCGTCCTGAAGGCCGTTTTAGGTATGTCTTCTTCTCTTATCTTCAGCTGATGATATCCCGATCTCAGGTCTATTTTAGAAAAGTATCTAGCTCCTTGCAGTTGATTGAATAGGTCGCCAATCCTTGGGAGAGGGTAACGATTCTTTATAGTCAGCTTGTTCAGTTCCCGGTAATCAATGCACATTCGTAGGGTTCCATCCTTCTTCTTCACAAATAATACCGGTGCACCCCATGGGGAAACACTCGGTCGAATAAATCCCTTTTCGAGTAGTTCCTGGATCTGCAGCATTAGTTCCTTCATTTCTTGAGGGGCAAGTCGATATGGTGCCTTGGCTACTGGTGCAGCACCAGGCAGTAGATCTATTTGGAATTCGACTTGTCGGTTCGGAGGGAGTCCCGGTAGGTCTTCGGGAAACACTTCTGGATATTCAAAAACCACTGAAATATCATTAATCTTCTCTCCTCTTTAGTCTTCATCGCATAGATTATGAAACCTGGGCATCCCTTCTTAAGGCTCTTGGTAGCTTTCAGATGAGATATCATAGGACATAGTGTGTCACTTCCTTCGCCACGAATCACTAACACTTTCCAGTCGCTTAACGGTATTCTAAGAAGGCGTTCATCACACACGATCTCGACTCTATGCTTTGCCAGCCAATCCATACTAACAACCACATCAAATCCTCCTAACCTAAAAGGCATCAGGTTAATCTTAAATATGTTACCTTCTAGATTCATTGAACAGTCCTTGATGACTTCATTAGTTTCTATAATGTTACCGTCGGCTAATTCTACGGTAAATGGATCAGTCAGGATACACGCACTCAAGTCAATCAAACGCCTAAAAGCACTAGAGACAAAACTAGCAGTTGCTCCTGTATCAAAGAGAACGGTAACAGGATGGTTGTTTATAAGGAACGTACCATTGACCACATCAGGTTCCTCGCGAGCATCAGTTGGTTCCATCACAAATGCTCGTCCCTTAGGCTTGTTGGGTCTGGCCTCCTTATCTCTTCCCAGTTTAGGACATTTGTTGTCACACCCCAACCTTGACGGCGGAAACGTCGAGATGTGAGGGTTAAGATTGTTCACAGCCACATAACGCTATATTAAATTGTAAATATTATTATCATAAGTCTTAAAATGAAATACAATCAAAAGTCTCAAACAAGAAATAAGTTCAAACATAACATAACATAATGTAAACTTTTTATTTCATTCACTAGGTCCAAGTCCTAGATTATTGCATGCTCCAAAAGATCACTTTAAACTTGAGGTTGACCTGAAACATGATAAAAATAAGAGTCAACTAAAATAGTTGGTGAGTTTCCAAGGTTTTCATACATAATATGAAAAAGGTTACAAGTAGCAATTCATGTCATAGGTCATAAGCAAGTAAGGTTATAGAACACATATCGTTACAACCAAACCTCGACTTGATTACAAGTATAAAAGATTGGCTAAGTGTATTTGGTTCCCATGATGAACAAGCATACGTCATCAGGAGTCGGCAATACCTCGACTTTAGCACCAAATAGGCTTGTCAGGCCCAAAGATCTAAGACGTCACCAGGCTAGCAATAGTTAATGATTGTAAACAAACTATGTATCTCATATAATCACTTACAATACACAAATAACCATGACAAAATAATAAGTTGAATTGCAAATGATTTATAAGTCTCAAATGTGTATAAGTGTATCATGTATAAGCTATCATGTTTCACCCCAAAATAGTGTGAAAATATGAAAAAGGGGCAAGGAAACTCACTTGGTCAAATAAGTATATATTAGATGATTAATAAGATATAGTAATCGTCGTTCCAACGTAAAGTCTTCACAATGCACCCTAGTATATAGATATTACAAGATTTAAGCTTAAACATAATGGGTTTAACGAATTAATGAGTACTAGGGTTAAGTGGATTTTGGGGTTTGTTAAATAATTATATTTAACAAATAAAAATCATTTATATTTCCTAAAAAAATATATATCTATATTTTATACAAAAATGTGAAAAGAGATACTTATAACATTTTGACGGTTTCATAAAGTTTGAATAAATTTTTATAACAAAAAGAATTAAGTACTATTAAACAATATTAATTGAAAAGAAACGTTTTGAAACAATAATAATTTTTAATTATTATTTGTAATCCATTTTATTATTCATGAACAATCATTGTTAAAATGTTAAAATAATTATTTAAACTAAAAGAAAAATACAGAAAATATATGGTGGCTTTTGAAAATATTTAAAGTTTATAAAAATAATTTTTATATACATTAAAAAGTTTTTATAACTTAATTAAGGGTTAAAACCCTTCAAAAAAATAACATGATGGTGCCCGGGTTCGAACCCGGGACCTCATGTGTGTGAGTGAAGTAACTTAACCAGTGAACCAGGCTCTCAGCCGCGGTATAAACTGGTTTTTAATTGTTAAAAGCATGTTTCAACCAAAACCCCAATTTCATATAAACCCTAGAATGTTTGTGAATCAAATTGAACCTCCGTTTGATGTTCTTCACCAGATTAACCATGGGGCTTTTGTTCCCCATGGTTAATCGAGCATATTCATCTATTTAATTACCCGGATTAGTTTGAATTGATGCCAAGCACAACAACGAACAGGTCGCGACCAAATAGATATGCAATAGTGGTGTAAATGTTGATGATAACTCAATTAATTGCACAGAGAGCTTCCACGAGAGATGATGATTGATAGCCCTCAATCAATTGCGGTTCCAAGTATGCAGAAGGTGATGCTCGACTTAGGTGCAGTTCGCAATGAAAGTGATGGTTGAATTTGATGTTTGCGTTTGTTTCAGGTCAAATTGATGATTGTAATCGATTAAAGGTAGGTAGACGTTCGTTCGTGTTGAATTAATTGAGTTATTATTGGTGTGTAAGGCTCGAACGGCCGTGAGGTTTAAGGCTTCGGTTATACCTCGATTAAGATTAGTAACCGACGTTTTAAAAGTGATTAATTGCTGGATTCAGGTTCGAATCACGTACACGAAAAGGTTTGGAACGGTTTGGGGTTGTAATCGAAGAGGTTTGAGGTGTTTTGGGGCCTCGCCGGACTTGGCCGGAGTCCGGCCGGAGTCCACCGGAAAAACGTGGAGAAAGAAAGTGGGCGGGGGTTGGGTTTGTAAAATTGAAAGTTACACTCTGGTCCCTCAACTTTGGATTCTTATTATTTTATGCCCAAACTTAATATTTCCAGTTTCTAATTTGACAATTAGGCCCCCTTGAACTTAATTAAGTTTTAATTTGTTAACTTTTATAACTTATTATTATTATCTTTATTATCATTATTATTATTTTTATTACTATTATTATTATTATTATTATTATTATTATTATTATTATTATTATTATTATTATTATTATTATTATTATTATTATTATTATTATTATTATTATTATTGTTATTAATATTATTATTATCATCATTATTATATTATATTTAATAGTTAACATTATCAATCTTTAAATTATAGAATTAAAGACAAATTAAGAAATAAGCACAAGTAACCCATAAATTTTATAATTAACAATAATGACCCTTCCAAGAATAAACGACGATAATTTTTAATTAACAAAAAAAAAATACGAGATGTTACAGTCTCCCCAACTTGAAAGAATTTCGTCCCGAAATTAAAAGAAATGAAACTATACAAATAAGAACGGGTATTTCTTCTTCATGTGCTCCTCACGTTCCCAAGTAAATTCAGCGCTACGTTTATTTTCCCAACGAACCTTGACGATTGGGGTTGTTGTGGTTCTAGTCTTCTTCATAATGCGATCCATGATCTCAACAGGCTTCTCGACAAAATGCAATGACTCGTCAATCTGGATGTCTTCCAACGGGACATGCAGACTTTCGTCAGCCAACCACTTTCTCAAATTTGAGACGTGAAATACAGGATGAACTCCACTAAGGTCGGAAGGTAGCTCTAGTTTATAAGCCACTTTCCCAATCCTTTTCAGGATTTTGAAAGGTCCTACAAACCTTGGAGCCAGTTTGCCCTTCTTTCCAAAGCGAACCACACCTTTCCACGGTGAAACCTTAAGAAGAACCATCTCCCCAACTTGGAATTCCAATGGCTTACGTCGCTTGTCAGCATAGCTCTTTTGACGACTTCTCGCCACTTCAAGGTTCTTGCGAATGATAGAAACTTTATCGGTCGTCTCTTGTATAAGTTCAGGACCGGTGATGAAGTTTTCACCAATGTCGGTCCAACAGATCGGTGAACGACATTTTCGACCATAAAGTGATTCAAACGGTGCCATCTTGATACTCGAGTGGTAACTATTGTTATACGAAAATTCCGCGAGCGGTAGATGCGTATCCCAATCGCCACCAAAGTCAAGAACACAAAGGCGTAGCAAATCCTCCAAGGTTTGGATCGTTCGCTCGGTTTGACCATCAGTTTGAGGATGGTAAGCCGTGCTTAGATCTAGTTGTGTACCCAAGAGTTCTTGCATAGACGACCAAAAATGTGAAGTGAAACGAGCATCTCGGTCGGATATGATGTGCAGAGGTACCCCATGACGACTTACAATCTCATCAACGTATATACGAGCTAACTTTGATGTCTTGTAAGTGTCACGTATGGGTATAAAATGTGCCGACTTGGTCAATCGGTCAACGATCACCCATATGCTATCATGTCCTCGAGAGGTTCGGGGTAGCTTTGTTATGAAGTCCATGGATATGTGTTCCCACTTCCACATAGGGATCTCGGGTTGCTCAAGTAATCCACTTGGACGTTGATGTTTGGCTTTAACCTTCGTACACGTGAGACACTTAGCTACATAAGTCGCTATGTCTTTCTTCATTCCAGGCCACCAATATTGACCACGTAGGTCCATATACGTCTTATCGGAGCCAGGATGAATAGAATAACGAGTTTGATGAGCTTCGTTCATGATGAAGGTACGGAGGTTATCGCGATTTGGAACCCAAATTCGATTTGCGAAGTACATCAATCCATTAGGTTTCGTTTCCAATCGGGTTAGAAGATTATGCTCCAATTCATCCTTCATTCTTCCTTCTCGTTGTACCATTTGTTGAGCCTCCAGAATACTAGACTCGATGTCACTATCTATTCTCAGGTTTTGTAGAAGTACGGTGGTCTCGTTGACATCTAGTCGGATCTCAGTATCGAACTCACCCAAAGTGTCAAACCATTGACGTCGCGCGAATTTCTTGGAATGAGATCATCTTGTTGTGAATCTTTCGGCTTAGTGCATCGGCTACAATATTTGCTTTACCAGGATGGTAACGAATGTCACAATCGTAATCACTAATCAACTCCACCCAACGACGTTGTCTCATGTTGAGATCTTTTTTATTGAAAACGTGTTGAAGGCTTTTGTGATCGGTGTAGACTATACATTACGTACCATACAGGTAGTGCCTCCAAATCTTCAAGGCAAAGACAACAACACCAAGCTCAAGATCGTGTGTTGTGTAATTCACCTCGTGAACCTTCAATTGTCTCGATGCATAAGCTATGACCTTCCCTCGTTGCATGAGAACACAACCAAGGCCTTGTTTAGATGCATCACAATACACGGTGAAATCGTCGTTTCCATCGGGTAGGGTCAAGATGGGAGCATTGCACAACTTATGCTTTAACGCTTCAAAAGCTTCTTCTTGCTCGGAACCCCACTCGAATGGTTTATTCTTTTGCGTCAAAGTAGTGAGCGGTTTCGCGATCCTCGAGAAGTTGGCAATGAATCGCCGATAATAACTAGCAAGACCAAGAAAAGAACGAACTTCGGTAGGAGTTGTAGGAACACACCAATTTTTCACAGCTTCCACCTTTGCAGGATCAACGTGAATTCCTTGGCTATTCACCACGTGTCCTAGAAATTGAACTTCCTCGAGCCAGAAATCACACTTCGAGAACTTCGCGTACAATTGCTCTTTCTTCAACAATTCAAGAACCAATCTCAAATGTAGTTCATGATCGGTGTTGGACTTGGAATAGATAAGTATGTCATCAATGAAGACGATCACAAACTTGTCTAGATAAGGCTTGCATACTCGGTTCATGAGATCCATGAAGACAGCAGGAGCATTGGTTAAACCAAAAGGCATCACCATAAACTCATAGTGCCCATAACGAGTACGGAAAGCGGTCTTTGGGATATCATCATCATGACTCGTAATTGATGATAGCCAGAACGTAAGTCGATCTTCGAGAAAATAGCAGCTCCTTGAAGTTGGTCAAACAAATTGTCGATACGGGGAAGAGGATAACGGTTCTTGATGGTAAGCTTATTAAGCTCACGATAATCGATGCACATACGTAACGTTCCATCTTTCTTCTTCACGAATAGAACAGGTGCACCCCAAGACGAAGAACTAGGACGGATGAAGCCCTTCTCGGATAGTTCTTGAAGTTGACTAGAGAGTTCTTGCATTTCCGATGGTGCAAGCCGATATGGTGACTTAGCCACGGGATTTGCTCCCGGTATCAAGTCAATTTTAAACTCGACTTCACGCACGGGAGGTAAACCACTAAGGTCATCGGGAAATACTTCAGGAAAGTCTCGTACGATAGGGACATCCTTAAGTTCTTTCCCTTTGACTTTCGTGTTGACCACGTAAGCCAAGAAGGCCATATACTTCTTGCTTAAGCACTTTCGGGCTTGAGTACAAGACATGAGTTTAAGTCCTTTTGAAGATTTTTCACCAAACACTTTCAACGTATCTCCAGAGGGTAACGGTATACGAATGCACTTCTCGAAACAAATGATCTCGGCATGGTGTTTGGCTAACCAATCCATACCAATGATGACGTCAAAGCTTCCAAGTTTCATAGGGATAAGATCGATAAGAAAATCATGCGTGTCAAGACTTAAGATACAATCACGAATAATGACGTCAACGGTGATCGGTTCTCCATCGGCAACTTCAACGGTAAGGGGTCTTTCTAGTTTCGTATGTGGCTTAGCAAGTATGGGTTCAAACTCTAACGAAACAAAACTCTTATCGGCTCCAGAATCAAACAGGACATAGGCATAAGTTTTATTAATAAGGAACATACCTGTTCAATTTTAAAGGTATTTAACGACATAGGTATTACATGAAAAGAATTAGGTCACAAAAGTTATAGATAGGTTAACATACCATTCACCACATCGTTGTTTGCTTGTGCTTGATTTGCATTGATGTTGAAAGCACGTCCTCGGGCTTGTGGAACATTACCCACAAGACGAGGGCATTGTGGGCGGAAATGACCAGGTTCCCCACAGTTGTAGCAAACACGGTTTGTGACCACGGCGGCGTTGTTAGGTGCACGGTGACAAGTCGCCACCAAGTGACCATATTTACCACATAAAGTACAGATACGGCATGGTTGATTTCCCGGGTGATGGTACCTACAAATGTTGCACATAGGCTGAGGACCAGCATAAGCCCTAGCCCCAGGCACTTGAGCCACAGGTGCAGCCGCAGGTACAAGTTGTCTTTGAGGTTGTTTGGGTGCAGCCACAGCATAATTGCGCGCCGGTGTGAACTTGCGCTTCTTGTTGTTGTTGTTGTTGTAAGACGGTTCAGCTTTGGTCTCCTTAACAGCCTCGGTAGCCGTCTTCTCTACCTTTTTTGCACCCTTCACAGACATGGTGCCCGCTCGTTTATGGTTCTCGGTGAGTTGAGCGATGATAGTAATGGCTTCTTCCAAGGTTGTGGGTCGGCTACCCACCACAGCATCTTGAATTTGGGGTGGTACACCCTTAATGAACTTCTCGATGTTGTGGGGGATAGTGTCGACCATGTGAGGCAGCAATATACTCAACTCATGATGCCTAGTTGAGTAGGCCAAATGGTCACCATCGTTTTGCTTCAAGTTCCAAAACTCTTCTTCCAACTTTTGCAATTCACTTCTTGGGTAGAACTTCACGATGGCGATGTTCTTGAACTCTTCCCAGGTAAGTGCTTGCACAGCTTCAGGACCACGGTTTCTCTTCTCGCTATTCCACTAGGTAAGTGCCCTTTGTTGGAGCACACTAGTGGCATAACGAACCTTGAGCGTCTTGGGACACTCACAATTGATAAAGGTATTCTCCATGCTTTCGAACCACTCAAGAAGACCAGTGGCTCCTTCCTTGCCACTAAAACTAGTGGGCTTGCAAGAGCTAAAGTGTTTGAAGGTGCAAGTTTGATTGTTCCCGTGTTGGTTGTTCCCGTTTTGGTTGTTGGTGTTCTCTCCATGACCATTACCATTGTTGCTAGCGTTGGTCATTAAGGTGCTATTAAGTTCAGCAACCATGGTCGGGATGACAGCAGCCATTTGTCGAGCAATCATGGCGGCTAACTTACGATCGGAACTTCCACGCTTTCCATGATGACGAGACATGCTGGAATATACAAAATGAGTTAGATACGAGAATTGGAATAACAAGGATCATAATTCAACAAGGATAAGGCAAAAGTTGTAAGGCACATGGAATGGTTCCATTTGGTAACGCATTACCATTTGGAAACGTTGACACGTCAAGGTAAGTTGACCCACTCGCCTTAGAAATTTGTGTATGTTGACCATAGTTTATCACTCATCCCAAAAATCCCCAGGTAAGCATAACTAGTCCCGTAGGATTTATGCGATATGCTTGCCTTAGCCCGAGGGCCTTTTGCCAGGAAATCCAGAATACAGGTGTCTATGTGTCACACAAATTTCTTAGGTTCATGAAATCAAAACCTTGATGAGATTTTACATAGATTAGACATAAGTCTAAGGATCCAAGTCATAAGCATAAGTATACAATTCCACGTGTCGTCAAGAATAAGATTAAGAAGTTTCATTTGTCGGGGAGAGTCAAAGTGTCAAAGGTAAGTTTAGGGAGACGAGTAACAAAGTTTAAACAATTACAAGGCAAACCTATGCTAAGGCATCAAGTTGCACATAAGTAAGGTATAGCATTATGTAGCATGTAACAATATATATATTTCCAAGAATATAAATATTTTTCTAAAAAAGGTTCATGCATAAGCTATAGTCTAGGTCACCATTTCTAATAACCTAAATCCCTATAGTTATGGGCTCTGATACCAATCTGTCACACCCCAACCTACGGCGGAAACGTCGAGATGTGAGGGTTAAGATTGTTCACAGCCACATAACGCTATATTAAATTGTAAATATTATTATCATAAGTCTTAAAATGAAATACAATCAAAAGTCTCAAACAAAAAATAAGTTCAAACATAACATAACATAATGTAAACTTTTTATTTCATTAACTAGGTCCAAGTCCTAGATTATTGCATGCTCCAAAAGATCACTTTAAACTTGAGGTTGACCTGAAACATGATAAAAATAAGAGTCAACTAAAATAGTTGGTGAGTTTCCAAGGTTTTCATACATAATATGAAAAAGGTTACAAGTAGCAATTCATGTCATAGGTCATAAGCAAGTAAGGTTATAGAACACATATCATTACAACCAAACCTCGACTTGATTACAAGTATAAAAGATTGGCTAAGTGTATTTGGTTCCCATGATGAACAAGCATACGCCATCAGGAGTCGGCAATACCTCGACTTTAGCACCAAATAGGCTTGTCAGGCCCAAAGATCTAAGACGTCGCCAGGCTACCAATAGTTAATGATTGTAAAAAACAATGTATCTCATATAATCACTTACAATACACAAATAACCATGACAAAATAATAAGTTGAATTGCAAATGATTTACAAGTCTCAAATGTGTATAAGTGTATCATGTATAAGCTATCATGTTTCACCCCAAAATAGTGTGAAAATATGAAAAAGGGGCAAGGAAACTCACTTGGTCAAATAAGTATATATTAGATGATTAATAAGATATAGTAATCGTCGTTCCAACGTAAAGTCTTCACAATGCACCCTAGTATATAGATATTACAAGATTTAAGCTTAAACATAATGGGTTTAACGAATTAATGAGTACTAGGGTTAAGTGGATTTTGGGGTTTGTTAAATAATTATATTTAACAAATAAAAATCATTTATATTTCCTAAAAAAATATATATATCTATATTTTATAGAAAAATGTGAAAAGAGATACTTATAACATTTTGAAGGGTTTTAGCCTAGGGTCTCACTATGGTATTCCCGACTTCTCTACAACCTTTGGCTCTGATACCAATATGTCACACCCCGGACCCAGGTAGGGTGGGACGTCACAGACTAGCAATACATATGGCAGCGGAAATAAACCATCATAAGAGCACAAAAGGAGAGAACATCACATGGCATTAAAAGTTTAAAATAAACCCGGGCTAGAAACAGATCTAGCCCTAAAATTAAATTGTACATCCAACATAAGAACAAAATGTATTCATCAACAATAATTATAAATTGTTCAAATTGTTTTAAAAATCAGACAAGCCAATGCCATGATCACGGTGCTAGGTCAAGGTCTTTAACAATAGCTAGAGTCCCTTCATGGATTACCTGAAACATGCTCAAAAAGAAATTGTGTCAACTAAAAAGTTGGTGAATTCAAGTGCTTAAAGTTTAAAAACAAAAGGATTCGAAAGAATTCACATTTGATTTAAAAAAAATCAAAGATTCACTGTTGTGGGGGATCGCAATCAACCCTGCACTCAGTCCCGGTTACCCTCTTCAAAAGTTGTGTTTTACCGGTTAATCCCGAAGGAAGAACTGCGCCTCAAAACAATGGACCATACCTGCCGGATGGTTCACCTAGTATCTTATAAAAACTTGTCACATACCACAAACGCCCTCGCAGGATCTCTGTGTGGTACCATCCCCGTTCATCACGGAAGGCACTGTGTGTGGGGGATTCCCCAAGTAGATCTACCCATATAAAACAAGCGGTTCATAGAAGAATTAATGATCGTGATACAAATAAAAGCAGGTTCTAACATTAACCCCAACATTCAAGCATCACACAAAATCTCATAAATAGGTTTCAGTTCAAGTATAGCATGTTTCATCCCAAAAAGAGTAGTAAAAAGGGAACACTAGAACTCACCTTAAAAATTCAAGCAAAAGGGTCTCTTCGTGTGCCGGGAAAAGTTTCAAGTCTAGCACCCTACCATTAAAATTTAAGTGTTAATCCACTAATTCTAGGGTTATGGAGATGCATTAGGTGTGTCATGAGGTTAATGTCTTACTAGCTTTTGAATTGCTAAGTCTTTATATAAAAAGTTTCCTTTTATAGTAAGTTAGGGTTTCTTAGGGAAGAATACATGATTTACCATGTTTAATCACCTATATAAGTTAGTTTGAGTCTTTTAAGTGATTCTTAGTCCAATGGGGTCGGTTTATTGAAGTTTAGCAAAATTTACAGTTTAGTCCTCCTTGTTTCTAAAATTTACACTTTCTACCCCAAATTTGATTTCTTGCATTTAATGACTTTATGGCCAAATATTAGTTTCCTAAAGTTAGGAAACTGATTTTAAGTAAGTTTATACCAAAATTTCAGTATTTAGTTCCGGGTTATATATTTTTATGTCTTACGTTACCGATTACGGTAAAACCGAAGGATTTTAACGGTTAAGCGTTGATTTCCATATTTTTAGTCTTAGATCCATTAAATATTATTTTAGTTAATTTTTATAAGTTTTTAATCAGTTAAAGATTAATTACAAGTTCTTCTTAGGTGAAAGTCCACATTTTAAGTTTAACTCGTTAAAACGCGTTTTTACCCGAAATTGACCGTTCAAAAACTCGTTTGACCTATTTTTCACCATCATTAAGTCTTATAGTTCCTAAATTACTTAAATAACATGTTTTTCCTAGATTCTTGGTTTATTCTCTTATTTCCAAGATTATCCTCCAAACGTTACCCAGTTAAAACCCGTTTTTAACTAAAAATTCCAGTTATCCCATTCTTTAACCATTTATTCAACAAATCCGGTCCAAATATTTTTTTTAACCCTTTTAGAACCTGGAATACTTTTTAAGATGGTTAAAATCCATGGTTTCTTGTTCTTAAGTCATTTTACTACTTTTCGGGTCCCCGAATATGTCCAAATTGTTTATAAGTCTATGACATTAAAATTTTCAGCCATTAACATCTCATCATACACCCAAAATCATCCAAAACCTATTAAAATATCATGTCTAACTCATGGGTTCAACAAACAAACTATGAACAAGATGGAAACTTAGAGATTACACTATTTTCATCCATTACACTTGTGTAAAACATTATAACTTGAGTTTATATATTACCCAAACCCTTTGTAACTTTGAAATCAGGTTATTAGAAGGTTAGAAGACCCATTTTGAGCAGGTTACATTTTTCATTTCGAAAGATTACAAGTTGTGCAAGTCGGATGGTGTAAATACACCCAAAAAGAGGGTTTTCTAGGTGTAAACCGTGTTACACCTATAGAATTACATATATTACAAGTGAGATACCTTCAAAAACGTGAAAAGATCTTTATGAACAAGGTGTTAGCAGCAAGTTTCTGTTAGATATGAGAATGGTAAGATTTTGAGTGAAAAATGAAGACAAACACATAAAATGACCAAAACCGGGTGACATGAAGCTTACACTTGGTGTAGCCCGCGGTTTGGAGTGTGTAGCTAGACAAGGATGGTCTGGAAACCCTTGGACAAAGCTAAAGAATCTCTAACAAGGATGGAGAAGGTCGAACTCGTAGGAACCGTGCACCCACAAGCGCACAAAACTTCACCTTCTTGTGGTTTTTGAGCTTGGCCGATGGTAGAGTTGTTGTTGTTCTTCGAATGTGGCTGAGATTAGAGAGAAAACCGTGAGTGTGTGGTGTGTTTTCTGGAGAAGAATCCAAAATTGATAGGTAGAGAAGAGAAGAATGAGAGGTGTAGGTGGTGCATGTAAGGAGAGTGGTTGAAATGGTGGTTGTGTAGAAGAGAGGGGAGTAGAGGAGAGGGGGCGGCCGAGCTTTGGTCTCTAATGGAGGGTTTTTGTTTTAATTTTAATTGTAATATTATTATGTAGTGTAGTATTATTTGTAGTATGGGGTAGTATTTTAGGTGGTATAATTTAGTTAGTTGTTAAGTATCAAGTGTGCATGCATGCATTTTGGCCGAAAATTTGGGTTCATGCACACCTTAATTATTTCAGATTATGATTTAATTATAGTATGGGTGACTAATTAACTTTTCCAAGACACTAAGATTTCTCTAGCTAATGCTTGACCTAGATAAATCATCTCAAAAAGGAACATAAAATAACAAAAATGGTAACATCAATCAACAATAATAATGATGCTAATAGTAATATTGGTAATGATATAACATTAATATTAATTTGAATTGGGTAATGATGCAGGTTGGTAAGGTTAGAATTATGACCTAAAGGTCGGTTGTTAAACAATATCAACAAGAAATCCACATCCGAAGGATGTCAATTTCTTGGTGGAAGATTCATCTCCTAGCAATGTAAGAAGCAATCGTGTGACTCTACACCAATTGCTGAGCTGAATACATTATTGCTGCAAGTTGTTGTGCTTAGCTGCTCCGGATTCGAAATAAGATGTTAGACTACGGATTCAACTTTATAGAGACCCTTATCCATATCGACAACATGAGTGCGATATATATCACAGAAAATCATGTCAACCAATCCAAGACAAAGCACATTTACATCAGGTATCATTTCATTGGAGATATTCATGAGAAAAACCTGATTGAATTAGTCAAAGTTGACTCAAATGAACAATATGCTTATTTGTTCACTAAAGCTTTTGATGAACAAAGATTTAAATATCTAATACAACTATTAGGATGATAAACATTGACTAGTTTATCTTTTTTGAAAACCTTTTGAAATGTGTCTTGTTTTTGTTGTCTCTTTACAATCTAAGCCCTGTTACAAAAGGTATTTCTCAAAAATTTTCTAAGTATAAGTTCTTCCAAAAATAAATTTATCCTCTGAAGCTATCTTTATCTATCTTCTGAGGGCAAATTCCCTCGAAAAGGTATTTCCTTCTGAAGAGTTTTAGTCTCGAAAGAATATTTGAGCTCATATCAAATATACTTCCGAAACTCTAAAACTTCTTCTCTCGGAAGACAATCTTACTCTCGAAAGCAAAATTTTTCTTTGGATATAATTGGCTTCGAAAGTAAAGTTGGCTTCGGGAGAAATTAGCTTCGGAAAACTTTTACTCTCAAAAGAAAGCCTTACTATGTAACGGAAATCTTTGGGCCTCACATTGTAAAAAGGTAAATTTCATTAATGATGTCAGAATATTTTAAATGGTTTAACCTTACCACCCCTATCACATCAGAACCCAAAATGTCTTTTCACCTTATGCATCCGCCATTTAACCCCCATTTAAATCTTCCGACTTAATTTCTTTAATCTTTTACTCTCTCACAAGCCCTAAATTTCCAATATATTCTCTGCAACTTACTCTCTCAAATTACTTCGATTTACCTGTTCTTTCAAAACAATGGCTCTTAATCCTCAAAACAACCAGGTCGCGCTTCTTGATTCTTTAAAGGATGCTGACTTTACTCCAATCATCCAGTTTATCACTCAATCCACCTACTTCACCGCGCTTAGTGTAAACCCAACTGTTTACTCCAACCATATGGCCGAATTTTGGGCAAATGGTCAAGCTGCAAGTAGCAAAGCACCAGCAACCCAAAGGTTTTGGATAGACTTGTCAATATTATAGTAGCAAATGAGGAAATGCTACTACTCCCATTGGATGAGCTGGTGAAGTTAGAAAAGGCTACCTTGCTACAAAAGAAAAAGGAGGAAGCAGCTAGGTTGGCCGAGGAGGAGGATAATAGAAGAAAGAAGGAAGAAGCTGAACAACATTTAAGGACAGAGAGAATAGTGTTCTTATGTTGTAGAGGCTATTCTCAGGAAGATCTGAGTCCTCATGACAAGGACAAGATCTTGTGGCTTTTCCACAAAGAACAAGATCAAATTGCAAAGGAGATGAAGAAGGCTTCAAGGGAGAAGTTGAAAGAAAGGAAGAAGAAGGAAGAGGAGGCCAAGCTTGCGGCCACTAAGAAGGTGGGAGACAAAGCCTGGATGATGGCATATCTCAGGGCCCACGGCTTCTCTGGTAGGAAAGTTGGTCCAATGACTGAGAAAACCCTGCAGCGACATGTTAGCGACATCAAAGCTGACATTCGCTCAGGAAGAAGGAAGGAGGTGTTTCAAACACCAAGTGTGCAAAGGAGGCTACCCACACCTGTTCCCAAACCACAACCTCAACCTGAACCATCACCCTTTCCTTTCCCCATGAAAACTGAACCAACCACTGAACCATTCACCTTTGAACCTAAACCATCTACCTTACCCTCATCCTCACCCATTGTCTCACAACAACCTCCACCACTACCCATCCTAAAACCTAAAACTCTACCAAGAACCCAACCATCAACCACCCATCCATCACCTAAGCCATCCTCTAAACCCTTAAAGCCTCTAACCTTGTAGGAGTTTAAGAAGATCAAGAAAAAGCTCATCAACTGCACCACTCTGAGGGAAATCTCTTGTGAGGAGGAGTCATCTCTACTACACTCAAGTAGGTTTGATATTACTGAGTTAGTAGAGAAACCATTCTCCAACCCCTCCAATTCTTAAGTAGCCGCTCACATTAGAAATCACCAGAGCAGTCTTCATCTTGCCAAACTAACCAGAAAAGCAAAGATTGAAGAAGAGTTAAAGATGAGAGAGACGGAAGAGAAAGAAGGGTCAACCAAAGGAAAGACCTTCCTTCAGATGGTTGAAGGCCCTGATTTGGAACCCATAGTTATATGGGAGTATGACTACAACTCCCATCAACTAACTCTCTACAGAGGGCTCAACAAAGGTACATGTCATTCAGAGTAACAAACAAGACTTGTTATCTACTAATGACTTGTACAAACTTCTCAGCACTACCTCCGAAAAGAACTGTTAGGACCTGGTATTTGAACGAAATACCTAGTGATTAGCGTGTAAACCAGATCAAATAGTGTGAATCCTATTTGATTGGCGATCCAATCAGTGAGAACACATGAAGAATCAATCAAGAATTGAAACTAACGTTAGAAGTCGATTGAGAATCGATCTAATGTGTTCTGTGAACTTGGAGAACGAATTGGGAGGCTTCTGGATGGCTAGGGTACGTCTGGAGTCGAAATAGAATGAATGCTTACGTTTTTCCACGAATTGGGTTGTATTTATAGGTTAGTATTGTTCATTCGTGCGACTGAACCATAAGTATGGTTCAGTCGTGCGATTGAACCATGCGGTTGATTCATCCGCACGACTGAGTATTCAGTTGTGCGACTGAGCCAATCTTATGTTACAATCATGCGACTGATCCAGTCTCCTGGTTCAGTCGTGCGACTGATCCAGTCTCCTGGTTCAGTCGTGCGACTGAGTCATTCGTATGAAGTTATTCATGCGTGTGGTCCATTCGCATGGGCCATTCGCATGAGAACTTCATTATGTTAAGTTTGATTGTATTAATTAATATAACATTATGTGTAACCATTCAAACAATCCCAAACCTAATCAACCAATTCAATATCGACTCATTTATGAAATATATAGACATTACAAATCACAAACAATAAATATCATTTCATTAATCATTTCAAATTACATCAGAATCAGATAAACAAGATCTATTACATTTTATATCATGATCTAGGGACATACATGTATCAACAAACTCCCCCTTGGACCTAGATCTCTCTATTGTCTTGCTTTCTGCATTACCTCCTTGTATTTCTTGTACTTCTCCTCTTTTGTGACTCCCGCGTGAATCTCAAACGCGAAGCAGAGTCGTATGACATTCTGGAACTGGAGGGCTTGTACAATGTCCTGCGTATCATAGAACAGTGGCCACTTGTATAGCGTGTAGACATCATTTGCTGACAAGTTTTTAAGCCACATCGGGTCGAATACCCTGATCGTATCCATTTGGCCCTCTTTGCTTAGGACTATGACCGCTTCTGCTGTTCTCCAATCATAGTACCACCACTTAAAATGTGGAGTGAAGTCCTGTGGCATTTCCCTGAGTGGGATTCTTGACATTGTGCGTGGAGGACTCCACTTCAACACTATCTTGGGCTTGCCAGTAATGGCATCAACCTCAGACCTTCTGATATACCTAGTAGGCTGTTGGGGTCTGAAGTTAACCCATCTGGTGTGGTACTCCTTCTTTAGGGCAGCCTCGAACCAGCCTGACATCTTCCTTGGGTCAGCATACAAAAGCTTTAGCTTGGCCAGCTGGTTGAGCTCAAAACCTGGTAAAGTCTTCAGATCATGTGGGAATCTGAAGTACTCTATGCCCTGTTCTCTCTTAACTGCATATACGTTAAGATCCTCAAAATACGCCCATGCTATGATCCTGCCAGACACCTTGTGATGTTTCTTGACTCTGTATAGTTTGGTGTAGGCATCTTGTTTCGGTGCAGCCCGTTGGGCTCTGACTTCTTCAAAACACGCAGCCCACTCAGCCTTTCGGATATCGACATCGTCATTTGAGGCTTGGGCTGTTCCTTCTGCTTTCTCCGACTCTTGCTCCATCTTGTTTAATACCTCAAAGGTATCGCTGACGAGGGATTCACCCAGATTGGGGACCACATTTCCCTCATTGTCAGCATACTGAGGGTATTGCTCGGTAGTGATGTCTTCAATCTCGATCTCTTCAACATCTTTGAGCTCTTCATCACTAGTCGAGTCGCATGTCGGAGCATCTTTCACTATCTCATCTGGATTGAGCTTGAAGATCTCTGCGAGTTGCTCGTTTGATAAGTCGTGAGTTATTTCCCCTTCTTCAGGGGTATAACTCACTGACCTCCTTACGCTCCCTTGTAGATCAAGAATCATTGTTAGCTGAGTCTTGACCTACTGAAGGGGAGCAACATCAAACTCATCCCTTTGGTAATTTGGATCTGTTTGATTTACACATTCAACATATCAACCATTAGTAATGAATCAAAACAGAAATGCATTAACTTAATATAAACATTAAATACATAGTTTTCAATACATGATTCAAATACATAAGTAAATAAATACATAAACAGCTAGTCTTTACTTTTGTCCTGAATCATCGTCTCATCACTTGGAGGAGCAGAGGAAGAAGCTGGTTGGTCTTGTCTGTTCTTTGACCTCCTCTCTTGACCTGAAGTAGAGGCCGATGCAGCTGCATCCCCTCCTTCTGCTTCATCATCATCATCCTTCTCCTCTGTCCTTTCTCCTTCAGTTTCCTCCTCCTCCTCTGTCTCATCCTCATCATCCTCATCATCATCTTCATCCTCATCATCACCATCATCTCCATCCCCCTCCTTGATCTTCAAGGGCTCCTCCTTAGATCCCTTGAGCTTTAACATGATTGTCTTCTTCGCCTCCTCCAACTCCTCTATCTTCTTGCTTGATGTGACACTATGTGCTTGGAGTTGGGCTATCTCATGGCTTTGAGCAGCCATCTGATGGGCCTGCTCCTCAATAACTCGAGCCTGCTCTGCAATCTGGTGAGACTGTGCAGCAGCCAGGTCAGCAAGCTGGCGGATCTGAGCCGCCTTCTCCTCATCTGCAGCCAAAAGGCGCATCACCATCCGGTTGAGCGCAGACAGCTGTTCCTCTACCCCGATTGGAGGTAGAGGTGATCCATAAGTATGAGAGGGATGGGCTGAGGGTCCAGCTTGGTGGGAAGTGGTGGTGGTGGTGGCTGTAGTGAAGATGGGTCTGTGAAATGGTGGAGGTTATGTGGGAGTGAAAGGTATGGTGGTAGATGGAATCTGTACAGTGGTGGGAGGTGTGGTGGTGGCTGTGGTAGCTGTGGTGGCTGTGGTGGCTGTGGTGGTGGATGGTATGGCTGTGGAAGTGGTAGTGGTGGTGGTAGCAGTAGTGGCTGTGGTGGTGACAAAGGTCAAACGTCGCTTCTTCTTCTTCTGACCATGGGGCTGAGCCATCCTTTTCCTCCTCGTCCCCGTTGAGGTGGATGCTCCCCCTACAACCCTGCTAGCTGAACCCGGTGCATAGCTCGGATCAGTAGCTGTCTCCCCTGAGTCTCTTGGGCGTTCACCAACCGCCCTTAGCCTATGTTCTGTGGGAACAACTTTGCTTCCCACAGTTCGCGTTAGGGGCTCCTCGTCCGACTCCTCTTCCTCCACATCAGGAACAAAGTCCTGATGGAATCCAACTGCCTCGGCTACGTCTCCAGCTGGGGCGGACACTGGAGGTATAATATCAGAAACAGTGCCTCTCGGTGGAGTAGGCATATCATCCCCAGCATCCCCACTGTCGTCATCGTCAGAATCATGCTCTGGGAGCAGTAGCCTCTCATCATCAGAATCACTATCCTCATGACGCCATTTGCGTCTCCCCGGCGCCACATATCTCTCGTTGGCTAGGTGGCCAATCAACCTCTTAACCTGGGGCTTCACCTGCTTGCCCCTATACACCCTCATCCGACCTAAAGTCGTGTCATCCATGATCTCTAAAGCAACTGCATCATGACTCTCCTTGGGTAGAAGTGGCAGCTTCTCGTTGAAGATCAGCTGAAGGAACCTGGGGTACATACAAAATCCTTCCTTCCCCTTTGCCTCCAGGTTCTCCACCAAATAAGAGAAGATCATACTCGAAAAGCTGAAAGGGTGGTTCAGCACCAGTGCCACGTATCATAGAACAGTGGCCACTTGTATAGCGTGTAGACATCATTTGCTGACAAGTTTGTAAGCCACATCGGGTCGAATACCCTGATCGTATCCATTTGGCCCTCTTTGCTTAGGACTATGACCGCTTCTGCTGTTCTCCAATCATAGTACCACCACTTAAAATGTGGAGTGAAGTCCTGTGGCATTTCCCTGAGTGGGATTCTTGACATTGTGCGTGGAGGACTCCACTTCAACACTATCTTGGGCTTGCCAGTAATGGCATCAACCTCAGACCTTCTGATATACCTAGTAGGCTGTTGGGGTCTGAAGTTAACCATCTGGTGTGGGTACTCCTTCTTTAGGGCAGCCTCGAACCAGCCTGACATCTTCCTTGGGTCAGCATACAAAAGCTTTAGCTTGGCCAGCTGGTTGAGCTCAAAACCTGGTAAAGTCTTCAGATCATGTGGGAATCTGAAGTACTCTATGCCCTGTTCTCTCTTAACTGCATATACGTTAAGATCCTCAAAATACGCCCATGCTATGATCCTGCCAGACACCTTGTGATGTTTCTTGACTCTGTATAGTTTGGTGTAGGCATCTTGTTTCGGTGCAGCCCGTTGGGCTCTGACTTCTTCAAACACGCAGCCCACTCAGCCTTTCGGATATCGACATCGTCATTTGAGGCTTGGGCTGTTCCTTCTGCTTTCTCCGACTCTTGCTCCATCTTGTTTAATACCTCAAAGGTATCGCTGACGAGGGATTCACCCAGATTGGGGACCACATTTCCCTCATTGTCAGCATACTGAGGGTATTGCTCGGTAGTGATGTCTTAAATCTCGATCTCTTCAACATCTTTGAGCTCTTCATCACTAGTCGAGTCGCATGTCGGAGCATCTTTCACTATCTCATCTGGATTGAGCTTGAAGATCTCTGCGAGTTGCTCGTTTGATAAGTCGTGAATTATTTCCCCTTCTTCAGGGGTATAACTCACTGACCTCCTTACGCTCCCTTGTAGATCAAGAATCATTGTTAGCTGAGTCTTGACCTACTGAAGGGGAGCAACATCAAACTCATCCCTTTGGTAATTTGGATCTGTTTGATTTACACATTCAACATATCAACCATTAGTAATGAATCAAAACAGAAATGCATTAACTTAATAAACATTAAATACATAGTTTTCAATACATGATTCAAATACGTAAGTAAATAAATACATAAACAGCTAGTCTTTACTTTTGTCCTGAATCATCGTCTCATCACTTGGAGGAGCAGAGGAAGAAGCTGGTTGGTCTTGTCTGTTCTTTGACCTCCTCTCTTGACCTGAAGTAGAGGCCGATGCAGCTGCATCCCCTCCTTCTGCTTCATCATCATCATCCTTCTCCTCTGTCCTTTCTCCTTCAGTTTCCTCCTCCTCCTCTGTCTCATCCTCATCATCCTCATCATCATCTTCATCCTCATCATCACCATCTCTCCATCCCCCTCCTTGATCTTCAAGGGCTCCTCCTTAGATCCCTTAAGCTTTAAAATGATTGTCTTCTTCGCCTCCTCCAACTCCTCTATCTTCTTGCTTGATGTGACACTATGTGCTTGGAGTTGGGCTATCTCATGGCTTTGAGCAGCCATCTGATGGGCCTGCTCCTCAATAACTCGAGCCTGCTCTACAATCTGGTGAGACTGTGCAGCAGCCAGGTCAGCAAGCTGGCGGATCTGAGCCGCCTTCTCCTCATCTGCAGCCAAAAGGCGCATCACCATCCGGTTGAGCGCAGACAGCTGTTCCTCTACTCCTGATTGGAGGTAGATGTGATCCATAAGTATGAGAGGGATGGGCTGAGGGTCCAGCTTGGTGGAAGTGGTGGTGGTGGTGGCTGTAGTGAAGATGGGTCTGTGAAATGGTGGAGGTTATGTGGGAGTGAAAGGTATGGTGGTAGATGGAAGAATCTGTACAGTGTGGGAGGTGTGGTTGGTGGCTGTGGTAGCTGTGGTGGCTGTGGCTTTTTTGTGGATGGTATGGCTGTGCGTGGTATGGTGGTGGTAGCAGTAGTGGCTGTGGTGGTGACAAAGGTCAAACGTCGCTTCTTCTTCTTCTGACCATGGGGCTGAGCCATCCTTTCCTCCTCGTCCCCGTTGAGGTGATGCTCCCCCTACAACCCTGCTAGCTGAACCCGGTGCATAGCTCGGATCAGTAGCTCTCCCCTGAGTCTCTTGGGCGTTCACCAACCGCCCTTAGCCTATGTTCTGTGGAACAACTTGCTTCCCACAGTTCGCGTTAGGGGCTCCTCGTCCGACTCCTCTTCCATATCAGGAACAAAGTCCTGATGGAATCCAACTGCCTCGGCTACGTCTCCAGCTGGGGCGGACACTGGAGGTATAATATCAGAAACAGTGCCCTCTCGGTGGAGTAGGCATATCATCCCCAGCGTCCCCACTGTCGTCATCGTCAGAATCATGCTCTGGGAGCAGTAGCCCTTCATCATCAGAATCACTATCCTCATGACGCCATTTGCGTCTCCCCGGCGCCACATATCTCTCGTTGGCTAGTGGCCAATCAACCTCTTAACCTGGGGCTTCACACTGCTTGCCCCTATACACCCTCATCCGACCTAAAGTCGTGTCATCCATGATCTCTAAAGCAACTGCATCATGACTCTCCTTGGGTAGAAGTGGCAGCTTCTCGTTGAAGATCAGCTGAAGGAACCTGGGGTACATACAAAATCCTTCTTCCCCTTTGCCTCCGGTTCTCACCAAATAGAGAAGATCATACTCAAAAGCTGAAAGGGTGGTTCAGCACCAGTGCCACGTATCATAGAACAGTGGCCACTTGTATAGCGTGTAGACATCATTTGCTGACAAGTTTGTAAGCCACATCGGGTCGAATACCCTGATCGTATCCATTTGGCCCTCTTTGCTTAGGACTATGACCGCTTCTGCTGTTCTCCAATCATAGTACCCACCACTTAAAATGTGGAGTGAAGTCCTGTGGCATTTCCCTGAGTGGGATTCTTGACATTGTGCGTGAGGACTCCACTTCAACACTATCTTGGGCTTGCCAGTAATGGCATCAACCTCAGACCTTCTGATATACCTAGTAGGCTGTTGGGGTCTGAAGTTAACCCATCTGGTGTGGTACTCCTTCTTTAGGGCAGCCTCGAACCAGCCTGACATCTTCCTTGGGTCAGCATACAAAAGCTTTAGCTTGGCCAGCTGGTTGAGCTCAAAACCTGGTAAAGTCTTCAGATCATGTGGGACCGAAGTACTCTATGCCCTGTTCTCTCTTAACTGCATATACGTTAAGATCCTCAAAATACGCCCGCTATGATCCTGCCAGACACCTTGTGATGTTTCTTGACTCTGTATAGTTTGGTGTAGGCATCTTGTTTCGGTGCAGCCCGTTGGGCTCTGACTTCTTCAAAACACGCAGCCCACTCAGCCTTTCGGATATCGACATCGTCATTTGAGGCTTGGGCTGTTCCTTCTGCTTTCTCCGACTCTTGCTCCATCTTGTTTAATACCTCAAAGGTATCGCTGACGAGGGATTCACCCAGATTGGGGACCACATTTCCCTCATTGTCAGCATACTGAGGGTATTGCTCGGTAGTGATGTCTTCAATCTCGATCTCTTCAACATCTTTGAGCTCTTCATCACTAGTCGAGTCGCATGTCGGAGCATCTTTCACACTATCTCATCTGGATTGAGCTTGAAGATCTCTGCGAGTTTGCTCGTTTGATAAGTCGTGAATTATTTCCCCTTCTTCAGGGGTATAACTCACTGACCTCCTTACGATCCCTTGTAGATCAAGAATCATTGTTAGCTGAGTCTTGACCTACTGAAGGGGAGCAACATCAAACTCATCCCTTTGGTAATTTGGATCTGTTTGATTTACACATTCAACATATCAACCATTAGTAATGAATCAAAACAGAAATGCATTAACTTAATATAAACATTAAATACATAGTTTTCAATACATGATTCAAATACATAAGTAAATAAATACATAAACAGCTAGTCTTTACTTTTGTCCTGAATCATCGTCTCATCACTTGGAGGAGCAGAGGAAGAAGCTGGTTGGTCTTGTCTGTTCTTTGACCTCCTCTCTTGACCTGAAGTAGAGGCCGATGCAGCTGCATCCCCTCCTTCTGCTTCATCATCATCATCCTTCTCCTCTGTCCTTTCTCCTTTAGTTTCCTCCTCCTCCTCTGTCTCATCCTCATCATCCTCATCATCATCTTCATCCTCATCATCACCATCATCTCCATCCCCCTCCTTGATCTTCAAGGGCTCCTCCTTAGATCCCTTGAGCTTTAACATGATTGTCTTCTTCGCCTCCTTCAACTCCTCTATCTTCTTGCTTGATGTGACACTATGTGCTTGGAGTTGGGCTATCTCATGGCTTTGAGCAGCCATCTGATGGGCCTGCTCCTCAATAACTCGAGCCTGCTCTGCAATCTGGTGAGACTGTGCAGCAGCCAGGTCAGCAAGCTGGCGGATCTGAGCTGCCTTCTCCTCATCTGCAGCCAAAAGGCGCATCACACCATCCGGTTGAGCGCAGACAGCTGTTCCTCTACCCTATTGGAGGTAGAGGTGATCCATAAGTATGAGAGGGATGGGCTGAGGGTCCAGCTTGGTGGGAAGTGGTGGTGGTGGTGGCTGTAGTGAAGATGGGTCTGTGAAATGGTGGAGGTTATGTGGGAGTGAAAGGTATGGTGGTAGATGGAATCTGTACAGTGGTGGGAGTGTGGTGGTGGCTGTGGTAGCTGTGGTGGCTGTGGTGGTGGATGGTATGGCTGTGGAAGTGGTAGTGGTGGTGGTAGCAGTAGTGGCTGTGGTGGTGACAAAGGTCAAACGTCGCTTCTTCTTCTTCTTCTGACCATGGGGCTGAGCCATCCTTTTCCTCCTCGTCCCCGTTGAGGTGGATGCTCCCCCTACAACCCTGCTAGCTGACCCGATGCATGGCTCGGATCAGTAGCTGTCTCCCCTGAGTCTCTTGGGCGTTCACCAACCGCCCTTAGCCTATGTTCTGTGGGAACAACTTTGCTTCCCACAGTTCGCGTTAGGGGCTCCTCGTCCGACTCCTCTTCCTCCACATCAGGAACAAAGTCCTGATGGAATCCAACTGCCTCGGCTACGTCTCCAGCTGGGGCGGACACTGGAGGTATAATATCAGAAACAGTGCCTCTCGGTGGAGTAGGCATATCATCCCCAGCGTCCCCACTGTCGTCATCGTCAGAATCATGCTCTGGGAGCAGTAGCCTCTCATCATCAGAATCACTATCCTCATGACGCCATTTGCGTCTCCCCGGCGCCACATATCTCTCGTTGGCTAGGTGGCCAATCAACCTCTTAACCTGGGGCTTCACCTGCTTGCCCCTATACACCCTCATCCGACCTAAAGTCGTGTCATCCATGATCTCTAAAGCAACTGCATCATGACTCTCCTTGGGTAGAAGTGGCAGCTTCTCGTTGAAGATCAGCTGAAGGAACCTGGGGTACATACAAAATCCTTCCTTCCCCTTTGCCTCCAGGTTCTCCACCAAATAAGAGAAGATCATACTCGAAAAGCTGAAAGGGTGGTTCAGCACCAGTGCCACGTAGGCATTCTGAATCTGGTCTGATAGGTCGTCGAAACCACCCCTCCGCGAAGCAATGCACTTAAGGATCACATGAGCTAAGTACTTGTACTGGGGGCACAGGTTGCTCTTGTTGAGCACACCTGAGTTTATGTCCCCAGCGTACTTGATCCTCAGAAAGCATCCTCGGACAGTCAGTGGATGTAATCTGGTGGGGTGATCAGCATCGTCCCCAAACTCAAGAACTCTCTGGATGTCTGCAGCAGTAACCTCGATATCATGACCCAGAATAGAGCTCCGAATACTGTAGGGCTCACGAGAACGATCCACGGAGGCATACTCCCAGAATGCCTGGTGTAATGATCTGTAGGGCGTGCAAGGAGTAGATATACCCTTATGTATCCGGGAACGTCTTAGGAAAGCTATAATCTCTGTGAACTCGGCCCCGTTCCGAGTAGTATGATCCAAGTGAGCATAGATGTTGTGCTTTGGATTAATGGACCAGCTATAAGCCATTTTCCTGAAACACATGACACAGAACCATTAGTACATAATACATCAAAATTCAGTTCTAAGTGTAATGTTTAAATTCATTCTGATTCATTCGTGCGAATGAATCATGCGACTGAAGTCAGTCGGTTGTCCTTTCATGCGACTGAGCTCATTCGGGTGAATGAGACATGCGATTGAGTTCAATCTGCTGACTGAGTCTGCTATTGGTTCAGTCGGCCGACTGAGCTCATTCGCATGATTCATTCGGGCGATTGACCCAATCGCAAGTTTCAATCGTGCGATTGGAGTTCATCCGGACGACCAGTCGCCTGTCCCACAGTTCAGTCGCCTGTTGTTCGAATCTTTATCAAAACAAGTGATTTAACATGGATTACCGGTTCAATAGACTCGCATTCTTGTTACTAATAACCGATTAAACTTAATTTTAACATTTTGCATAGTTTAGGTAGTTATTAGGTCATTATAGTCCGTGTTCTTGTTTTCATTCATTATAAATAACACAAACTAGGGTTCCCTTGTTCAGATTTCGGTGAGAAAAATCTTCAAACTACCTGTATAGACACCAGCGAACGTTAGAGAATCAATATCAAGATGAAAACAAGGTCTAATGAAATTTTGGCAGAGTCGTAACAACAGAGTGCGATTTGGGAGCGATTGGGTGGTGATGAGTGAAATGCGATCGACTGTGCCTTTAAATACTGAAGCTGAGTTCAATCGGCCGACTGGCCTCATTCGCTCAGTTCATTCGGGCGACTGAGGCTCAATCGTGCGATTGGCCCAGTCAGTTGCATGCAGTTGACCGAATGAGGTTCAGTCGGTCGACTGACTCAATCGTACCCTTCATTCGCATGTTCAGTTGACCGAATGAGTCTCAGTCGGTCGACTGACTCATTCGCCCCCTTCCAATCGGTAGAATGGGTCATCTGATAAGCCATTCGTGTGAATGGCTCAATCTCATGTCCAGTCGTGCGAATGGGAGCCATTCGCATGGTTGGTCCATACTCATGGTCCAATCGTGCGAATGGGTTACACTTAGTAAATTTTCTGCCATTTTGAACAACTTACATTTAAAACCCTTTTAACTTTTGAGATTAACATTATGAGCATTTGATCATCTCAGATATGATCATTTTAACTTGAAAACCTTTTGATCACCTCAGACGTGATCCTTTTAAACAATTTAGTCACCTCAGACGTGACTCTTTTAAGCTTTTGTCACCTCAGACGTGACTGTTTTAAACTTTTAAAACACATGTGGTCATCTCAGACATGACCCTTTTAGTTGAGTTGATCCCTTACTGATTTTCATGATGTAGTCCGACAAACATGTAGGGGTTCCAACATGTTTATCAAAGCTTCATACAACATGGTTTATATGAAAAACGCAGCGGAATAATATTTTGAAACATGTTAATAATATATATGTTAAACCCATTTACAAGGAACCCCAACCCATGGATCTTTATACACAATACATACAAATGAAGAACACTAGATAGTCAAAAACTACAACCTTTGTTAGCTTCCTTCAAACCCGAAATGAAAGCTGTGGAATGTGACTTTGTGGCTGAGTTTTCAAGCTAGAAACCTCAAGGAGTGATACCCAAGCTTGAACAAACAACCCCTTTTGCTAGGCTTTGAACCCCAAGTGTAGTTCTCTCTTTTGTTCAATTTTACCTTGAAACTAAGTTTTCAAGCTGAAAATTCTGCTTCAAATCGTGAACCAATGGGAGAGAGAGAGAGGATTCTTTGTGTGTTGTGTTTTGGTTGAGTGTATGAATGAAGAATGAATCAAGGAGCATCAAATGCATGTGCTTGGAACCATCAAATAGGAGATTCCCAAGACATAAGGGGGCGGCCGAATGGGCACCCCTTGTGCTCTCTCTAATTCAAATTTTTAATTAAAATTTACATCCAACATTCACCCTTTTGTAAAATTAAACCAATTTAATTTTATAACACATACACTAGTCTTTGTTATTGTTTAACTAATTTAAACAATGCACTAGAAATCCCTCATGAACAAATTACATTATATATATAATGATGTTCATCTACAAAAGTAATTATTTAGAAAATCCAATTTTCTAAATTGGTGTAACTTATTATTTGTTATGATCTTATCAACAAATAATTTATCTTTCGGTGTTTGTTAGGCTTGTTATTGGGTATGACCCGACTTGGATCATATCACACTAGCCACATCAATTTTATATGTATCTTGGGCAGATCAAATCTTTCAAACAAACAAACTAAAACGACTAACTAAATTAGAAATTAAACTAAAGAATCAAAACAAGACTTGGTTTTGGCTTTTTGTGAGAGATAAATCCTAAGATGGAAATCTACTGGATTTGGTTCTGGAATAGACAGCTTCAACTTATATTGACCACACCTGGACCAATTCAATTTTGGAATCATACAGGCAAGTCAAATCATTTGGGACTTGTTATCAAAATCTTTTGATGCTCAATTCTTGGTTTTCATCCAGAGTCGTTAACAACTTTAGGAAATCATACTGGAACTCTTAGATTACCACATTGATTTGAACTTTCAAGAATTGCAGCCACAATGATTGTCAATATGTTTGTCCACTTAAATCCATACACAGACTTTTGACACAGACTGGTGAGTTTTAGGTTTAATTATTTCATCTAACATTTATGGATCCCACACTTATATGGTAATCAACATTCCTCAGGAGCTTTTGAGCAGTCTACGGGTATTGATTACAAGAAGAGACTATTCTTAGAGCTTTCAAAGAGAAGCCAGTCCTCAGGTCAGTGCCATCGCACAGCAGAGAGGCGGCAAACAACAATGAATTCTAGAATATCTAGGTTATGCTTATCCTCAGGTCAGTGCCATCGCACAGCAGAGAGGCGGCAAACAACAATGAATTCTAGAATATCTAGGTTATGCTTATCCTCAGGTCAGTGCCATCGCACAGCAGAGAGGCACACAACCTATCTCCTTGTTAGAGCAGCTTATTTTTATTTTGCACAAATAGCAGCAACAACATAAGTCATTAGCTTGATTGCATTTGTCTTTCATTTTTTTCTTGCTTTGCTCTATTTATGGTCATCCGCACACATTTGTGGCGTTTACATGCTCATTACCCCTTATTGGAATATTGTTGATTGTGTTAACCAGTGATAAGATGGAAGCCCACAGTCAGTTGAACAACTTAGTTTGATCTTGAGATCACCAGTCAGGTCTAATCATCTATTGTGTTGAATCTACCGACATATCATTTGTGGTCTAACAACCTCTAGGTCTACTCTCGTTGTGTTACCTTAGGAGTTACCAGTTTTTCTATCATCTTCCCTTTTATATTGCTTAGACTACACAGACTTATACTTTGAATTTTTGTATCTTTTCTAAATCAAATTTTAAAGTCCCTCTTGATTTGTTCCTGTGTACTATCATTTTCCAAAGGGGGTTCGAGTCAGTATCACAGATACGATCTACCTTATATCAGCTATCCACTCCTTCTCCCTCGTTTTTTTTAATGTTATTGGCTGACTTATTCTCCACCTAAAATACTAAAATCATAACTGGTTTAATTATTTTAGGATTTTAATAAACATCAACATAACATGAGTTTAATTTAAACAGACTAAAATAAACAAATAAAATAAAATAAAAATAAAAAAGAAATTAACTAAACCAACATCGGACTACACATGATCATCATCAGGAATAACCTCACTTTTCTTTTTAACGCCGTTGACCTCTAGCAAATATTGAAAACGAGGCTTATCAAAGGCTTTAGTATAGAGGTCAGCGCGTTGAAAATCAGTATTAATTTTTACACATCAATTAAGTTCTTTTCAAACAGTCTCTATGAAATGGTATTTAATACCGATATGTTTGGTCTTAGGATGTTGGACCGGATTTTTAGTTACTGCAATTGCAGCAGAGTTATCAACAAAAATAGGTGTAGAAGAGAACTTTAAACCGTAATCCCGCATTTGCTGTTGAATCCAGATGATTTGTGAACAGCAACTTGCAGCAGCAACATATTCGGCTTCACAGGTTGACAATGCAACCGATGTCTGCTTCTTACACTGCCAGGTAACTAATCTTCTCCCAAAGAATTGACACCCTGCTGATGTAGACTTGTAGTTATCTTGCAGCCCCCGCCCCCGTAATCCGAGTCACTATACGCCGTGAGCTCAAATCATCATCATGAGGATACCACAACCCAAGTGTGGGTGTACCCTTCAGATAACGAAAAATCCTCTTGACCCCGATCAGATGGTTGACCTTAGGCTTGGCCTGATATCTAGAACATAAACATGTAGCATACATGATATCAGGTCTTGAGGCAGTGAGATACATGAGGGATCCAATCATTCCTCGGTACATCGTGGCATCTACAAGATCTCCATTTTCATCAGGTGCTATATCGTGATTCGTAGCAAGTGGAGTCCTAGCAGCAGAAGCATTCTCCATGTCAAAACGACTGAGAATGTCTCCCACATACTTGGTCTGATGTAGAAAGATCCCATTTGGTGTCTGATCCACCTGTAACCCGAGAAAGAACTTCATCTCCCCCATAGCACTCATCTCAAACTCTTTCTTCATAACTGCTTCAAACTCTTTGCATAACTCTTCGTTCTTTGAACCGAAGATTATGTCATCGACATAGATCTGTACGAGCAGTAGGTCGCCATCTTTTTCTTTGATGAACAGCGTGCAGTCAATGACTCCCCTGCGAAAGCCGTGTTTCACAAGATGAGTCGAGAGTTTCTCATACCAGGCTCTTGGAGCTTGATGAAGCCCATATAAAGCTTTGTCGAGCTTGTAAACTCTATCTCGATGATAAGGATCTTCAAATCCCTCGGGTTGACTGACATAGACTGTTTCTCTGATTTCCCCATGAAGGAATGCACTCTTCACATCTAATTGGTAGACTTTAATCTTCATGTACGATGCATAGGCAAGAAGATACGAATGGCTTCCATCCTTGCCACGTGTGCAAACACCTCATTGTAGTCAATTCCCTCGACTTGGCGAAAACCCTGAACCACCAATCGAGCTTTGTTCCTGATAATGACCCATTGGTCATCCTTCTTGCATTTCAAGACCCATTTGGTGCCAATGACTTTAGCACCTTTAGGTCTATCTACCAGAGTCCATACACCTAACTTCTTGAACTGCAGAAGTTCTTCTTGCATGGCACTCACCCACGCCTCATCATTTAGTGCATCACTGACATATTTTGGCTCAAACTGCGAGACAAAACACCGATAAGCACCATCATGAATGTAACCCTTCTCCATAACCGAGGCGTAATCAGCTGAGTATAGCTGATTTCGGGTTTGTACTCCTGATCTGACATCCCCAATGACATTGTCTAGGGGATGATAGACGTTTAGTCGTGATCCTGGAGTAGTAGGAACAGCTACCTCAGAGCCAAGATTATGAACATTTGGTTCTGCATCTGAGGTAGTTGGAGTTTGAGGTTTCGAAGTCGAATGTGCATCATTGGTAGATGCTTGTGGACTTTTAGGAACTGGAACCTGTTCCTTCTGACTGTTCTGGTCATCTTCTTCAGCTTCATCTTCAGAGGAGGAGTCACTGTCGTCGACTACTCCCCCTGACTGAGTAGATGATTCTCCCTGTGAGCTAGATGGTGTATTCAAGATATCATACATCATTCTAGTAGCTAACTGTCATCCGAGGGAGAGAGAGGGATGTTGAAGGACTTGAAGAATCCATCATAGTCGAAAAGTAGGCGGGTCCTTTGCCAGTAGGTGGTGTGGTATATCTCTGAACGTCAACATTACACCACACTTCTACTAGACCCGTTGAGTTGTTGTAAACTCGCTTGTTCGGTATGTTGTATCCTAGAAAGATTCCTTCATCCGCCTTCTGGCTGAATTTACCTTCTTGTGTCTTCTTCAGAAGTGTGCACGGCGCGCCAAATGGTTCGAGATACTCCAAATTCGGTTTGCGTCTTTGTAGTAGCTCCTAACATGTCTTTCCGTGGCGCTTGACTATCAGAACTCGATTCAGTGTATAACATGCATTCGCCACTGCCTCATTCCAGAATTGGATAGGCAGTTTCGAGTCTGCCAGCATAGTCCGTGCTGTCTCTATCAAGCTTCTGTTCTTTCTCTCAGCAACGCACGCCATTCATCCGAGGCGTGTAGGCAGAAGTGAATTGATGCACAATTCCCTTTCCTTGCAGTAAGCCTCCATCCACTGGTTCTTGAATTCCGTCCTGTTGTCTGAGCGTACTTGTCTAACCTTCAGCTTGTAGAGAGATTCCAGTATGGTTACTAACTCCTTGAATGACTCAAATGTTTCTGATTTGGATTTCAGAAACATTACCCAAGTGAACCTTGAGTAGTCATCAGTGACCACAAAACAGTACAAGTCGCCTGCAATGCTCTTTGTACTGACTGGACCAAACAGATTCATGTAAAGAAGTTCAAGAGGAAGTTATATTGAATGAACTTTCTTTTCCTTATGACATTCTTCATCTGTTTGCCTTTCTTGCAAGCTACACAAAAGTCAGGAAGATGGAAGTTCTTGACATTAACTCCTCTCACTAGATCCTTCTGAATCAAGTGATTCATCTCCTGTGACTAATGTGTCCCATTCTCCTATGCCAGGAGATGGAATCCTTCTCAGTAGCTTTAGATAGAAAACACTGAACCTCATGATCCGTTGTTGTAGAAAGCTGTTGACAGATCCAAACATAAAGGTCTTTATATCTTGAAGCAGTCATCAAAACTTGGTCCTCTGGGATCACGTAGTCTTTCTTTAGCACATAACACTTCTTGTTGTCGAAGATAACCTTAAATCCCTTATCACAGATTTGGGAAACAGAAAGTAAGTTATTTTGAAGTTGTGAACGTAGTTCACCTTATCAAACTTAACTTTCTGATTTCCCACTTCTCCCTGAGCTGTGATATAGCCTCCCTTGTTTTCAGCAAACGAAACATGCCCTCCTTTTATTTGCTTGACGTTTGATAAAAGGGCCCTGTTTCCTGTCATGTGCCTAGATGCTCCGCTGTCTACAATCCACGTGTTAGTTTTAGCACTGTAGCGAACACCCTGCACATACATGTAAAGAATTAGTTTAGGTTAGGAACCCAAGCCTTTACTGGCTTGGGTTTCCCAGAGGCATCACACATCATAAATTCCACCCATTGACCCTTAGAGGGTGAGGGTAGCTCAGGTTCCTCTTGTCATCATTATCAGACACGCAGGATGACTTCTCTTTCCATAAGCCAGATTTGTGCAATGCCTGTTTGTGATAAACAGTTGACTGGCTAACGGGTTGAACTTTAGGTTCACTAGTTCTTCTAGGTGGAGTTAAAGAACTCCTCTTAGAAGACCTAGGCTTTGAATCCTGAAGTTCAATCTTCTTCCTAGGTGTCTGATAGTAAGGACAATAGGAAGCAATGTGTCCACACTCTCCACAGTTGTAGCACGACCTGCTATCAACTTTATGATTAAACTTTCTTTGTGGAGACGTGTGACACTCTAGTAACATCAATCACTTTAGGTTTTGACTCTGGTTCTTTTGATGTTTTCTCTGGTTTAACAAAGTTAACTGATTTAACATGTTTAACATCTTTTTCCTTTAGGTTAACTGGTTTTTGACTTGAAACATGTGAAAGATTAACATTTGAAGTCTTTTTAGGTTCTGATTTGACTCTATTTGACCCTGACTTTAAGTTAACCTTTTCAAATTCCTTTTCCAGATTAACACAAGGCAATTTACCCTTTGCCTTTGAAGTGGTCTCCTTTTGTTTGTTTTCAGATTCAATAGATGAACATGAGGAATCTGGATCACTAACAAGAGGAGTAGACACCACATGATCCTTGATGGGATTATTATTTACTGGTCTAGTCTTAGTGTTCATCAAGGTCTCAGGTGGTGGTGGAACCACTTTATAACTCAATCCCTCCCTGTTGTTTCTTTCTCTCACTAAGTGTTGGACTATGTGTGAAGAACTTGTCCAACTGTGCAGTTTCTGTTTTAATGAGTTTACTTCTACTTCTAGAACTGCCTTTTGCTTCTTAGTGTCTTCTAGAGAGTTTAGATAGTACCTAATGTCATTAGCTTGGTTAAATGCAACTACTTCGGTTTCCCTAAGCTGTTTAGTCAAAAGGTCTATCTTTTCCTTGTAACTATGCTCATTTTGTTTTAATACTCTATTAGCCTCAGTGCACAGTTGCAAATCTTTTACTAAGTTATCATTATGATCTAATAACCTAGCAAATTTTTCATCTATGCTATTTCTAAAGGTATCACAATCAGAACAAGCATGATTATCAAACATTTGGTCAGTGGTACTTACCTGTGTTGGTTCAGAAGAGTTAGCCATCAACGCAGCATCAGATGTCTCTGGTTCTGGTGATTCTGTCTTTTCTGACTTTGACGTGGTAGTCTCCTCTTTAGGCTTGTAACTGACCTCAGTTGCAGTTGTCTCTTCAATATTTGACATCGCTATCTCAACTGCTAGATCTCCTTCACTCGCGGAATCATCGTCAATGTCTTCTACACTTGCAATGTTTGATTCCCCTGGAGAGACAAACCTAAAGCTCCAATCCTGTCCTTCATCATCATGAGCAGTCAAGGCTTTTGGATCCTTGCTTGATGAAGTAGAACTAGAAGCTTGCTTGTCTTGGTGAGTGAAGGACGAGAACGGATTCCCGTTACCTGTCTTCTTTGGCTTGACACATTTTCTGTTGAAGTGCCCCTTCTCTCCACAGTTGAAGCAGGTCACTTTGCTCTTGTCAAAGCCAAATGTGGTATCCTTAGTAGCTACCAAGTTCTGTCCGGTCTTTTGAACAAACTTCTTCGCCCTCCGGACAGCACTAGCTAAGGCCCACATTATGTCCATCCTCTCAAGCTCCATTTCGTCCACATGCTTGTAGTCCTCGTCTGCCAGATGGCAGTTTCCAATCTTCCCAGCAACAAGTCCATCATAAGAATGAACCACTGCAGCCAAAAGATCCATATGCTCTCGAGCTACTTCCACAGTCACATTACCGAGGTTCTCGGTCTTTAGTCTAGTCGCATTCGCTTCGGATCCAATATAGTGGGTACAAGAAGACCCCGACGTGTCTGATCCTGAAGGAGAAGCATGTGAAGGACCCGATGAGCTAGACACAAATGCAGTCTGGAGAGGTGCTCCAGATGTCTTAGCTTGAGGCGTGATATTGTACAAAGCTGGATTTTGAGTGTACGAAGACTTCTGAGCTCTGTACTTCATCCTAAGTGCTTCTTCTCGCAACTTAAGAATGAAGTCATTAATATCCAGCTTTGCCAGCATTCCATTCTGTCTCAGGTTAGACACGAATGAAGCCCACTTTTCAGGCAATCCGTCTGCAAAGTTAGTAACTTTCTCTTCCATGGTAGTAGCCACCCCATGTGTATGCAGTTCACTCATCAGATGGTAGAATCTATCTATAACGTCGTCTAAACTCTCGTTCCCCATCGATGAGAAGTTATCGAATTCTTTCTTTAACTCCTTAGCCTTGATTGCCTTCAACGAAGCATTCCCATCGTACCTCTTTTCCAGCTCATCCCATAGTTTCTTGGACTGCTTATTCTCTGAGTACTGGTGGAAAATGTCTTTAGGGATAGACTGTGTAATCAATGCATAAACTCTCTTCTCTGCATTGTACTTAACTTTCTGCGCGTCAGTCATTCCTCCTAACGTTAACTTAACTCCATCAGCTCCCAGCGGAGTACTATACCCAATCTCGATAGCTTCCCACAGATTCGGATCCACTCCATTGAGGTAGATCTCAAAATGTTGTTTCCAGTGGGGAAACTCATCTAACGTTAAGAGCTTTGGTGGTTTATTATGATTCCCCACCTCACTCTCAAGCAACAGCAGGTTCTGTATCCTAGAGTCCTTCCCAGCAGTAAAGGCTGACATTTGATCTTCCATGGCGAATAACTTTAAGTCTAATAAAACAAACTGTCACTAGTGCGACTGAAGGATGCGAATGTCTAGTCGTGCGTATGAACTCTGCGACTGGTTCAATCGTGCGGCTGAACTAAGCGATTGGTTCAGTCGTGCGAATGAAGCTGATGCGTATGAGCAATGCGAACGAACGGTTCAATCGTACGAATGGAGATGCGACTAAGTCCAATCGGGCGTCTGGGCTATGCGAATGAAGTCCAGTCGTGCGAATGGCTCACTCGTGCGACTGAAGCTGCTGTTATGCGAAAATTTCTAGGTTAAACGTGTTTTAGCCGTAAAAATTCGAATTTTCGCAAGGTCTAATCGCCTAAGTCCGTAGAAACCAAACTTTGATGAGCAGGGAACGTCCAAGATCACTTTTGACACCAAAGATTGCGTTTTTAGTGCAAAAACACAAACTTTTTATCAATCTTGATTGAATCACACGTAATCAAGAGCCAAAGCTCTGATACCACTTGTTAGGACCTGGTATTTGAACGAAATACCTAGTGATTAGCGTGTAAACCAGATCAAATAGTGCGGAATCCTATTTGATTGGCGATCCAATCAGTGAGAACACACGAAGAATCAATCAAGAATTGAAACTAACGTTAGAAGTCGATTGAGAATCGATCTAATGTGTTCTGTGAACTTGGAGAACGAATTGGAAGGCTTCTGGACGGCTAGGGTACGTTTGGAGTCGAAATAGAATGAATGCTTACGTTTTTCCACGAATTGGGTTGTATTTATAGGTTAGTATTGTTCATTCGTGCGACTGAACCATAAGTATGGTTCAGTCGTGCGATTGAACCATGCGGTTGATTCATCAGCACGACTGAGTGTTCAGTCGTGCGACTGAGCCAATCTTATGTTACAATCATGCGACTGATCCAGTCTCCTGGTTCAGTCGTGCAACTGATCCAGTCTCCTGGTTCAGTCGTGCGACTGAGTCATTCGTGTGAAGTTATTCATGCGTGTGGTCCATTCGCATGGGCCATTCGCATGAGAACTTCATTATGTTAAGTTTGAATGTATTAATTAATATAACATTATGTGTAACCATTCAAACAATCACAAACCTAATCAACCAATTCAATATCGACTCATTTATGAAATATATAACATTAAAAATTACAAACAATCAATATCATTTCATTAATCATTTCAAATTACATCAGAATCAGATAAACAAGATCTATTACATTTTATATCATGATCTAGGGACATACATGCATCAACAAGAACAGAGAAACAAATAAGTATATTCTTTCCTTGGTGCTGAAAGTTTTGAGAAGGCAAAGAAAGTAATGTTTTGATAGTAGAGTTTGTTGGATCAGATAAGGCTGGTGAAACCAAAACAACACTTAGAAGAATTTTGGTGCAACTAAAGAAAGTCTTTCGAAGCTTATCTGCACTTCTAAAGTCAAGTTGAAGAACTTCCGAAGCTCAACCATGAAGAACTTCCGAAGAGAAACTAAGTCTTCCAAAGTACAAAGTCTTGAAGACCAGCAGAAGTCTCGGAAGAAGTTGATTCTTCCGAAGTATAATTGTCCTCGGAAGAACTTATTCTTCTGAAGCCAGGTTATTTATGGAAGAACCAACTATGAACCAGTGGACAAAAGTATGGTCGGTCTGACAACCACTGCAACCTCTAGTATACTGCATGGAGCTTTCCTATGCCTATGTAGTTGACTATACTTTATTCCATTGTTTACTTTTGATCAGTTAGTACAGTTATCATGTTTAGTTGGTGACAAAAGGTAAGTCATAGACCTGTCATGACTACCTAGTCTAGGATAGTATTTATCTTAGATACCTTACTTCAAGCAATGTAGTATTTGTCTAGTAGTAGGTTCCAGCTGGTAATCTAAGAATAACTGGCTGTAGATAGTAGTATATATAGTTTCTCATTGTAACTCAGTTAATATGCTTGTAAGAGTCTTGTAAATTTTGAGTTGAGAATTAATATATACAAGTATCTTGAAAATCATCTAATGTGTTCTTTAACTTAGTATATTACTATCAACTCATTTGAAGATTATGCATCCTCATCCGAGTGTGTCTAAGAGAGTTTAAGAGATAATCATGTGTTGATTAACCGTGACCGATCCTGCAGGTCTTCTCAGTGCAAATCTTGGGTCAGGATCTCCTGTTGATAAGATATCTGTGGATCCTGAAATATTCTCACAAGACCTATTAAAATAGTTGGTAACTAACTTAAGATTAAATAGCTAATCAGGACCAGAACCTTTCACACTAGGGGTGTGTTCATTGAAGTTCACATTGGTAGACTCCTCAACTACCCTAGTTCTGAGATTGTATACTCTATAAGCCTTAGCTTAGGAATAGTATCCAATAAAGTGTCCATCATTTGATTTCTCTGCAAATTTGGCAACTTGATCTTTCATATTCAAGATGCTACAAGGACATCCAAATGACTTGAGAAAACCAATAAAAGGTCTCCTATTGTGCCACAGTTCATAAGGAGTCTTACCATCAGTCTTAACTACAAAAGCACTGTTTTGCACATAGCAAGCAATGTTCACTGCCTCTGCCCAGAAGGTGATCCGAAGTTTAGACAACATGGTTTTTGCAGCTTTAATTAGTGTCCTGTTTCTCCTCTCAGTAACACCATTTTGCTGAGGAGTCTTGGGAACACTGTATTGTAATACCCTTTTCATCACATAATGTATCAAGGATTTGCTTCTTAAATTCAGTTCCTTGATCATATTTTATGGCCTTTACCTTGTGATCACATTGATTCTCAATTTTTAGAATTTCAAGATCTCAGGAGTCTCATCCTTAGTTCTAAGGAAAAAGACCCAAGTGAATCTTGTGACGTCATATGTGATCACTAAACAATATGAGGTCTTTCCAAGACTCATTACACTGGTGAGGCCAAAGAGATCCATATGTAAAAAGTGTAGGGGAGTAGTGATGGAGTTTCTTTCCTTTGGCTTGTGAGATACCTTGTGTTTCTTTCCTATCAGGCAAGCAACACAATGGTCATCACTTGTAAACTCTTTCCTTGGCATTCCAGTTACCAGTTCATTCTTAATTAATTTATTCATTTTTTTAAAGTTTACATGGCATATTATTTTATGCCAGAGGAAAGACTCATCACTATTAGCTTTAGATAGAAAGCAAGAAACTTCTCCTGAAAAGGATGTCTCTTGTAAGTCCATCTTGTACATGTTCCCTTTCTTGGGGCTCTGAGCAATATATGCTCCTGAGGAATGACCACCCCAGGCTTCAGAACAATGCACTCATGCTTAGTGAAGAGCATGTTATATCTCTGGTCATAAAATTAGGATACACTTAGTAGATTGTACACAAGCTCCTTGACAAAGTTTACCTTTTTAATGCTCAGCTTACCATTTATGACCCTGCCCCTTCCAGTAATGTAACCTCCAACATCTCCTTCAAAGCAATTGGCCCTCCATCAATTTTCTCAAAATTTTGAAACAAAAAGCCATTGGCTGTCATGTGCCTGAAACTACAACTATCAATGATCCACATATTCCTTTTTGTCTTTAGTTGTTCATTCACAAAAAGAGATAGTTAGTTACATTTGAAAACCCAAGCCTTGCTGGTCTTAGGCTTGTCAAAATGAGTTGAAGACAATACAATAGTAATTGATCTTATGTTCAAGCTTTGAGGATCATCAGCCGTTGTCGATGAAGAACTTTTAGTCACATGGTCTTCTTTCATCTTCCACACCATCTTTGGAAGATTAGACTTGACCTTTAACACTCGAAAGTTTTGACATTTTGGAAGATCTTGCTATCACTGCAGCAGGCTTCAGTACTTCGGAAACATTCCTTTCTTCCGACACCAACTTTTCTTCTGAAGGCAAGTTTTCACTTGTCTTCTTCTTCACTTTGGACCTTCCGAAAAGGAAAAGACTTTCCTTCCGAAGTTGGCTTCTTCTTGATCTTCTCATAAGTTTTCTTCTTGATCATGTGGACAGTACTTTTAGGATTGTAGAGGCAATCCTTAGCAAGATGAGAAGTACTACCACACATGATACAGTCCATTTTCTTCCTTCTGAGAATTATATATTGAGAGGAAGGATGAACTTGATCACTTCACATCTCCATATTCATCTTCACTAATGATGTAGCAAGCTTCTTAGGGTGAGGCTTGCCTTTCGAACTGGATGGTTCAGGCTGTGTAGTAGTGTTACACAGCTGATCAGCCTTCTTCTCTTTGCTAGGATGATTTGGACAAGAACTAGAACTCCTGGTACTAGAGTTCATAGTTAGGTCTTCAGCCTTTACCACTTCAAATCCTGTAGAGATAAACACTTGTTTTTCCTTAGAGTTGAAAGTGGCCTTGATCTCTTGAACCTTCTTTGACTTCCTTTGGCTTTGCTGCTCAAGTTCTTCATCTTGGACTTGGCCATCCCAACTTTCTTTCTCTCCTCAGGAGAATAGTTACCCTTCTTAGGATGATCTTCCTCATTCTTCTCAAAATCATCCTTCATTGTCTTCTATTCATCCTCTTCATCCATGGGGTCTATAAGGGGAAGCTAATCTTCAGAATATCCACACCTTGGAGATCTTACAGACAATAGAGTGTGTGGAGAAACCATCTTAGTATATCCCAGCCCCTGCTTATTCTGATAACAAAATTTTGCATGCAAGGATGAGGATATCATGTTCTTGAAGGTCTCTTCTTCAAGAACACATTTTTCTGCCCTGGTTTTGCTGATCACAAGCTCAACCTGGCATTCAGTTAACTTGATGATAAGATCTTTGATCTAAGTCCTGTAGTTGGTATGTTTATGTTTAAGAGTGGAAGGTTTTCTCTAAATCTTCTATTTCAAGTTTATAATCATTTTCAGCTCTTTTGAAATCAGATAGGCTATGATGAAAAGATTCATCACCTCTTCCTTGCTCTCTCTAAAAAGAAAGAGATCCAATGAGGAATCATCAAAGAGAGATCTCGTGCTTGGACTTGAATCCTATCCCAAGGTATCTGCTGAAGAAGCACCATTACTAAAAGTGCTATTGGAAGCTATAAAATAGCTTAATGAATTAGCTGCTGATGCAACTACTGAATGCACTAGACCAGAAGTGTCTTCAGCATATGAATCCTTAGGAAGAATAGTTGTTTACACAAGAGGCACCCAGACCATGGAAGATGACATGGAAAGGCATGAGGTGACTCTTGAAGCTAAAACGGCCCAACTTCATAAACAATAAAAGGACACACCTATGTGTAAACTCAAAAAATCAGCTAAGGTGATATTTGGTCAACCGGGTGTTGAAACTGAAACCTCTGTTAACTCTGAGGTGAATGTGAAAAAAATGGCCTAGAAGTCACCAAGGATGCTGAGAAAGCTTAGACCAACTACCGATGATCCCAAGTTAGATAGTAAGGCATCATGTGTAACCATTAGACCTTCGGCAGTCAGGCTTACTGAAGTCACTACCTTTGACAAAGGTAAAAGACCTATGAGTGTTGAAGAGGATAATTAAAATTGAGTCACAAAAATAAAAGGCTAGATTTCTGATGACCAAGAAGGTGATTTGTTCCCACAAAGTGTTGAAAGAAAAGTTGTAGAACTTAAGGCATGCAGATCTTAAGAGTCCTCTGTTACGAAGAACATCATTGCACTAATCAAAAGTGCAAAGGAATCAATACCTGTAAGAACTGCAACAAAAGAATTCAACCATGGTGGTGAACTGTAAGGTTTCATGAAAAGCCGATGCACCTAAAACATTCTAAGTGTTTCCTACATGCATGCACTTAAGTGCAGAGTAGAAATGCTTCGGAAGTTTTACACCCTACATCATAATTATTTTAAGTGTAAAATCTTTCAAAGCCAAGACAAACATCTTCCGAAGCCAAAAGTGAAGTCTTCCGAAGCTTCAAAGACAAAGTCCTCCGTAAACAAGAAGTGAAGACTGATTTCTTCCGAAGACTTTTGATACATACTTTATCTGATGTACTTTTCCATAAAGCTGGACCACTTTCCTCTGCAACTCTGAAGAGTCACCAACTTACACAAGTTGGTGAAAAGGTCCATGCTTTTGGTAACTGTACATTGAGGTCTTGAGTCTGTTGCTTTCTACATTATGTACTTTTTTTCTTATTATAATATATCAAGATATGAGCTATGGCTGTCATAGTCATTAGTCAAAAGGCAATCTGCCTTTTGACTCTACATTTGATTTTGTTGTTGTCTAGATCAAATGTTTCCAGCTGGCTTTCTAAGCATGGCTGGCTGTAGGTTGTAGTATAAAGTATCTCAGGTCCTTGTATCTTTCTTTATGATTTAACACTTGTAAAAAAACTTGAGAGCAATATACAACATTCTTAAAAACCAATATCCTTGTGTTGTTTGTTCTTGTTCTGTCTCGTACTTACTTGTGTTCTAAGTATCATACCATATTGTTTCCAGTTCCTTATTTGATCTGTTAAGTGTTCTTAACTACATTCTCCTCATTGTGTGTTGTGTTGTAAGTGACCATCCCTTAAACAGTCCTACAATTGGTATCAGAGCATTTCAGGCTCTTGATTGTAAGATCTCACCATCTAAAGATCCCTCACACACACAAGATACTTAACATCTCAAATGGCAGCTCTCACTAAAGCTGATATGGAAACTGGAACCATGACAAAGTCCCCACTGATCACTCCTGAAGACTTTGACACTTGGTTCCGACGAATGGAAGGGTTCATCAAGTCACAAGACTCCAGGATGTGGGAATCTGTTATCTCAGGGCCTCACATACCAAGCACCTCTTCCGCTGTTGCTTGGGGTGGTATGATTCCAAAAGATGTGGCTAACTATTCTGAAGAAAAAGGAAGAGAATAGAGATTGATCAGAAAGCCATGACATCCCTTCAAAATGCTCTTCCCAACTCCATATACAAAGGCTTCAAGAAGGGCAAAACAGCTAAACAGCTATGGGATGCACTGAAGCTGATGTATGAGGGGTCAACTGAAGCCAAGGAGAACAAGAAGGATCTCTTGAAGTAGCAATTTGAAAACTTCACCTTCAAAACAGGTGAAACCATGACTCAACAATACTTCAGGTATGTTGAAATTATGGACACTCTAATGGATGTTGGAGTGACTCTTGAGAACAGGGACATTGTAAGGAAGTTCATGTCCTCTCTTCCTAGACAATGGACACATTATTGTGTTGTTATCAAGAGAACTGAGAACCTTAAGACTCTCACTTTGATAGAGTTGTATGGTATTTTCAGTGGATACCAGATGGAGATGAACATGAAAAATTCATCTGATAACTCTAGCAATCAACTGAGTTCAGCCATCCATGTGGTTGAAAGGGATAGTAGAGAACCACAACATCTTATCTGCTACCCTGACAACTCACAAAAAGGTCATTTCATCACCTTCTTGGAGACAGTAAGAGAAAGCTACACTCAAAGAAGCCCATTCCAAGAAACAAGCTCTTCACAAGCCTTTGTGTCTTTTGATGAAAGCTCAGGCAACTTTCTCTTCACCCTTGAAGATCTAGACTGTATTCATCCAGATGACTTGGAATACATGGAGATAGTTCAGCAAATGGCTCTCCTTACTCATAGAGCCAAGAAATTCTACAACAGGATAGGGAGGAAGTTTCCAAGCAATGCAGTCAGTGGAAAGTTTGGGCTGGACAAAAGCAAAGTAAAGCGTTACAACTATAACCAAATGGGTCACTTTGCAAGGAAGTGTAAGGCACCAAGGACAAATGGTGGCCAAACACAAACCAGACCAAACTACACTGAGAGAGCCACCCAGATTGAGAAGCCAAAACAGCAAGTTGTAGTTGGTGTTGAAGAAGGAGGCTTTGACTGGAGCTTTCAGGTGGAAGATGCATCTTCAAACCAAGCACTTATTGAAAATCATGATGAAGCCAAGGTATTGGAACATATTTGTACACCTGATTGTATTGCTAAAGTTAATAGATGCAGATCCTACAACTTAGAGATGAGATCTGATCTTGAGTCTTTAAATATCTTAAGATCTGATTTCAAAAGAGCTGAAAATGATTATAAAGTAAAGATAGAGGACTTAGAGAAAACATTTCAACTCTTAAACATGAACACACCAACTACAGGACTCAAATCAAAGATCTCATAACTAAGTTAACTAAATGTCAGGCTGAGCTTGTGATCAGCAAAGCCATGACAAAAAAAATGTGTTTTTGAAGAAGAGACCTTCAAGAACATTATATGCTCATCCTTACATGCAAAATTTTTTTAGAATAAGCAGGGACTGGGATCTAGTGAGATAGCTCCTCCACACACAATCTTGTCTGTAAGATCTCCTAGGTGTGAAACTTGTGAAGATGAGCTTCCTTTGATAGATCCCATGAGTGAAGAGGATGAAGAGGAAATAGTGAAGGATGCCTCTGAGAAGAGTGAAGACAAGCATTCTAAGAAGGGTCACTATTTATTTGAGGAGAATAAAAGAGTTGGGATGACCAAGTTAAGAAAGAAGAACTTGATGAGAAAGGCCAAAAGGAACTACATAAAGGCTCAAGAGATCAAAGCCACTTTCAACTCTGTGTAGAAACAAGTCTTTATCTCTGCAGGATTTGAGGTGGTTAAGGCTGAAGACACAAACTTGAACTCTATTACCAGGAGTTCTAGTTCATGTTCAAATCATCCCAACATCAAGATGAAGGCTGATCAGTTGTGTACCACTGCTACACAACCTGAACCATCCAGCTCCAAAGGTAGTTCTCTTTCTAAAAGAATTCCCCAACATCTGTAAAGGTGGAGATGGAGAAGGAAAGTGATCAAGTTCAACCTTGATCAGAGAAGAAGACTCTTAGGAAGAAGAAAATGGACTGTGTTATGTGTTGAAGTACTTCTCATCTTGCTAAGGATTGCCTTTACAACCCAAAGAGTACTGTCCATATGACCAAGAAAGAAACTTCTAAGAGTTTGAAGAAGAAGCAAGCTTCAGAAGGAAAATCTTTTCCTTTCGGAAGTGCCAAAATGAAGAAGAACACATGTGAAAAATTGCCTTCGGAAGAAAATTTGGTCTCAGAAGAAAGGAATACTTCCAAAGTACTAAAGCCTACTGCAGTGTTAGCAAGATCTTCTGAAAGTGCAGTCACAAAAACTTCCAAAGTCATCAAAACTTTTGAAGTGTTGAAGGTCAAGTTTAAGCTTCCAAAGGTGGTATGGAAGACAAAGAAAGACCGAGTGACTAAAAGTTCTTCATCAGCATCAGCAAATGATCCTCAAAACATGACAGTAGGATCAATTACTGTTGCATTGTCTTTAACTTCTTTTGATGAGCCCAAGACCAATAAGGCTTGGGTTTCCAAATGTATGGATCAAGATAAACTAGAATGTATGGATCAGTGATAGTTGTTGTTCCAGGCACATGACAGGCAATGGGTCACTACTCTAAAATTTTGAAAAGATTGATGGAGGACCAGTTGCTTTTGGAGGAGATGTTGGAGGTTACATAATTGGAAGGGGCAGGGTCACTAATGGTAAGCTCAGCATTGTAAAGGTAAACTTTGTTAAGGAGCTTGGATACAATCTTTTGAGTGTATCTCAATTTTGTGATCAGAGTCATAACATGCTCTTTACTGAGCATGAGTGTATTGTTCTTAGGCCCGGGGTGGTCATTCCTCATGAGCATATCCTGCTCAGAGCCCCTATGAAAGGGAACATGTACAAGATGGATTTACAAGAAACATCTCCCTTGAGAGAAGTTTCATGCTTTCTATCTAAAGCCAATAGTGATGAGTCTTTCCTCTGGCATAAAAGAATATGCCATGTAAACTTTAAAAACATGAATAAATTAATTAAGAATGATTTAGTAACTGGAATGCCAAAGAAAGAGTTTACAAGTGATGACCATTGTGTTGCATGTCTCAAAAGAAAGCAACACAAGGTATCTCACAAGCCAAAGGAAAGAAACTCCACACTACTCCCCTACACTTATTATATATGGATCTCTTGGCCCCACCAGTGTAATGAGTCTAGGAAGGACCTCTTACTGTTTAGTGATCACAGATGATTTTACAAGATTCACTTGGGTCTTTTATCTTAGAACTAAGGATGAGACCATTGAGATTCTAAAGAATTTAATCTTAAAGATTGAGAATCAATGTGATCACAAGGTTAAAATCATTGATGTGATCAGGGAACTGAATTTAAGAACCAAATCCTTGATACATTTTGTGATGAAAAAGGTATTACAAGACAATATAGTGCTCCCAGGACTCCTCAGCAAATGGTGTTGCTGAGAGGAGAAACAGGACACTAATTGAAGCTGCAAGAATTATGTTATCTGACTCTAAACTGCCCATCACCTTCTGGGCAGAAGCAGTGAACACTTCCTGCTATATGCAAAACAAAGTTTTAGTAGTTAAGACACATGGTAAGACTCCTTATGAACTTTGGCATAAGAGAAAACCTTTCATTGGTTTTCTCAGGTCATTTGGATGTCCTTGCACCATCTTGAATACCAAAGATCAAATTGCCAAGTTTGATGAGAAATCAGATGGACATGGATACTCTTCCCAAGCCTAGGCTTATAGAGTATACAATCTCAAAAATAGATTAGTTGAGGATTCAGCCAATATGACTTTCAATGAGCACACTCCTAGTGTGAAAGGTTCTGGTCCTGATTGGCTATTTGATCTTGATTTAGTTACCAAGTGTTTTAACAATTCTTGTGAGAATGTTTCAGGATCTATAGATATACTATCAGCAGGTGATCCTGACCCAAGATTTGAGCTAAGAAGACCATCTTACACTACTTCATCTCTAGTTGTAATTAACCCTGCAGATGGAGTTCCTATCAGCACAACAATGACAAATCCAGCTGATACATCTGAGGTGCCTTCAAATTCCAGCTCAGAGGCACAAAACTCAAATGCAGGAACTTCAAATGTAGGAGTTCATCGTGGTGGTTAAAGTAATCAAGAATTTCTTGATGCTGACAACCACTCCATTGAAGACAACATCAATGATGTCACACACACTTTAGATCAAGTTTCTCTTGATAAGTGTGCTGATGTCGTAGGTGAATCACAAATGTCAGATCTAAATTTCTATAATTTAGATCTCTCCAAATAACTTGTTGTAATCCCTCAACTAAGGATTCATAAGTCTCACCCTACCATAAACATCATTGGAGATGTTGACTCAGGGGTGAGAACAAGAGGACAAACCCATGATGCAAATGTTTGTTTTCACTTTTGTTTCTAATCCCAGATAGGGCCAAAAAAATTAATGAGGCTTTAAAGGATGGAAGTTGGGTTAAAGCTATGCAAGAGGAGCTATTTCAATTCAAAAGATAAAAGGTATGGAACCTATGTCCTCTCTCTCAAGGAAAGACTAGCATAGGAACCAAATGGGTGTTTAGGGATGATAGAGGACTTTTCTTCAATAATAAGACAAGACTAGTTGTTCTAGGATACACACAAGAAGTAGGAATTGACCACACAGATGTCTTTGCTCCTGTAGCAAGACTTGAAGTTGTCATAATATTCTTAGCTTTTGTTGCATCCAATGATTTCAAAGTCTACCAGCTTGATGTCAAGTGTGCTTTTCTCTATGGGGTGATTGATAAAGATGTGTATGTCAAACAACCACCTGGCTTTGCAGACCCTGTTCATCCTAATTATGTCTGCAGGCTTGATAAAGCTCTATATGGGCTTCACCAGGCTCCAAGGAAGTTGTATGAGACTCTATCTCAGTGTCTCTATCAACATGGCTACAAAAGGGGTACTATAGATGGAACTCTCTTCATCACAGGAACATGGAATGACTTAATGCTAGTTCAAGTATATGTAGATGATATTATTTTCGAGTCAACTAGTCTAAAGCTCTGTAAAGACTTTGAGAAGTTGATGAAGAATAGATTTGAAATGAGTGCCATGGGGGAACTCAATTTCTTTCTAGGAATTCAAGTGAAGCAACTTGACAGAGACATCTTCATAAGTCAGTCAAAGTATGTACAAAAAGTACTTACAAGATTCAACATGACTGATTGTAAGGTTGCTAAGACACCTATAGCCAGAAATCACTCCCTTGGATCTGATCTTGAGGGTGAGTGTGTGGATGAACATCTTTACCGGGTTATGATTGGGTCTCTTATGTACCTCACTGCTTGTAGGCCTGATATCATGTTTGCCACATGTATTTGTGCAAGATATCAAGCCAACCCCATGATGTCACACCTAGTCACTGTCAAAAGGATTCTAAGATATCTCAAAGTTGCTCTAACACTTGGCCTTTGGTATCCAAAGATTTCTGATTTCAATTTGTATGCATATACAGAAATAGTGACTATGGTGGCTGCAACATGACTGCAAAGTCTACATCAAGGGGTGTCAATTCCTTGGTTGAAGGGTAATCTCTTGGAAATGCAAGAAACAATCCTATGTGTCCGCATCAACTGCTGAAGATGAATACATTGCTGCTGCAAGCTGCTGTGCTCAAGTCCTTTGGATTCAGAATCAGATGCTGGACTATGGATTCAACTTTAAGGAGACTTCCATCCACATAGACAACAACAGTGCTATCTCTATCACAGACAATCATGTGCAGCACTCAAGGACAAAACACATCAATATCAGGTATCATTTGATTAGAGATAACATTGAAAAAGGATTAATCAAACTAGTCAAAGTTAACCCAAATAAACAATATGCTGATTTGTTCATCAAAGCTTTTGATGAGCAGAGATTTAAGTATCTTGTATCAGCTATTGGGATGACTAACTTTGAGTAGTTTTTCTTAAAACTTAATCATATTATTTCTTAAACCTGTATGTCCTAAGTTGTCTATTTTATCACCTTCATAAGCCCTTGTTTACTCCGGAAGACATTACTTAGATTTTGTTTTTAATTTTTGATCTTTTTATCCTTCGAAAGATATGTATTTACCTTCGAAAGAAACTTATGTCTTAGAAAACAAATAACTACTTCAGTAGATTTACCTTCGAAAGAAATTTTAAATATCATCCGAAGTTTAAAATATTACTTGAGTACTTGTATGTTTTTGAACAACAACTTTCTTCTGAAAGCAAATTAGTCTCTGAAGTTTTATTCTTCTAAGAATAAAATTATCTGAGTATAAATCTCTTTCGAAGCAAAATTTTCTAAACTAGTTGGAATATCTTCCGAAGTCATTTTGGCTTCGGAAGCTTTTCATCGAAACTTCCGAAGCAAAATTACCTACGGAAGATTTAGACTTCCAAGAAAACTACTTTTTGGGCACTTTTTCAGAGGTGGGACCGACATTCGGATTTCAAAGTTTATCCTCTTTCATTAACTTTGTCTCGGATTCATTTCATATATATACCCAATGGTTCCCCATATTTCACTCTCTTCTTCATCTGAACTATTACGAAAACCTAAATTCACCCACAAAACGCCTTTGTTCTTATCTTCCTTCACCTTTAAGCTTTCACAAGCAACAAAATCAGGTTGCTCTGTTGGACTCTAAGAAAGATCCAAGTTTCTCAAAGCTCTGCCGTTTTCTTTCTTTGACAAACTATTTCACTTCCGTTACCATTGATCCTCCTCTCTATGAGGATCAGTTATTAGAATTCTGGAAGACCTTAGTGCAGAGGAGGACAATCTTCATCACTCCAGCCATCATCAACACTCATCTTCAGCTGGATGATGAAGAAGGTGAGTTGTCCTTTCCAAAGGACGCTGTAAATCATTCCTTTGAGCAGATGAGATATGAGGGGTATTTCTCTGTAAAGACCTTCAAGAAAAGGAAGGTCTCATCCCAGTAGAAGTACCTACTTCATGTGGTCATCCACAGCTTATCCAACAAGCATGGGGGATGGGACCAGATTCTTGAAGATCTCTCCTTCATAGTCCATGGAATAGTCTAGGGGGTTACATTCAGGTACTCTCAATTTGTTTATACAAATTTACTTGCAAATTTGGACTCTTTAGAGTATTATATGTTCCCTAGATATGTTCAACAAATTCTTAACTGTGAAATGGGCTCATAGTTGAGGGGGACATGTAATATTCTTAAATTGGGACTGATGAAGCGCGGCATTTTTAAGACTTTAAAGAAGCCAACTATAGGCTTCTCAGGGGTAGAAATAGCCTTTGTCTCAAAAATGTTAGAGCTTAATGTTCAAGGTGACAACCTAGAAAAACAAGCTAGTGTTGAACCCACACCTTCTACTTCTCAAACCTCCTAAACAGCCACAAATCATCCTCACCTACCAAAGAAAATCCAAACAAACCCCTGCTCAAGCTATTGAGCTTGTGCAGGCCCCCATATCATCACCAATATAGGAAGAAGTGGACACTAGAGCTCCCATTTCTCTTGAGGAGCAAACCACTCCCATTTCATCAAGAATCAGTGCTGAGGTTTGCAAGACCGGGTTTTGTCACTTAACACTTGGATTTCTCTCAAACTCACTTATACTACACTCAGATCAGATGAATTAGAATCTCTTCTAAGAGTTGATAATATTATAATAAGTAGCAAAGAACACAAAGAAATAATTTTCAAGGCACTTGTATATATTACTTCTCAACTCAAAGTATTACAAGACTCTTACAAGCATGAAACAACAGTTACAATGAGAAACTATATATACTAGATCCTACAACCGGATATACTTTGATACCAGCTGGAAACCTAAGACTAAAGCATATACTACAATGCTAAAGTTAAGGTATCTTAGATAAAGTATTTTCTAAGATATGGTAGTCATAACATGTCCATGACTTAGCTTTTGTCAAAGTTGGCAACTGTACTAACTAATAAAGGTAAACAGTCGAATAAAGTATGGTCAACTACATGGATTTTGAGAAAACGCCATGTAGTATATCAGAGGTCTGCAGCGGAGTTTCAGAGAGACCATACTTATGTCCACTGGATAATAGCAGTCTCTTCCGAAGGTAAGTTGGCTTCGGAAGAACAAGTTCTTCCGAAGCCACTTATATTTTGGAAGAGGCTACTATACTTCCGAGGCTTGAGGACTTCTTTCATACTTCGGAAGTTGACTTTTGATCTTTCACTCTAAGTCTTGATCTTCTGAAGTGAATACTTTGTCTTTGGAAGTTGGAGTTTTCCTTCGGAAGTTGATCTTACACTTTGTCTTCAGAAGAACTCCTTTTCCTTCAGAAGTTCCACACTTCGCTTCGGAAGTCCTTTATTAGTTGCACCAAAATAGTCTAAGTGATTTGGTTTTGGTTGCACCTGCCTTTCTAGATCCAACAAACTCCCCCTAGGCTGATGCTACCGAAACCTCACTTGTCTTTGCTTCTCAAAACCTTCAACACCAGGGACATAAGATATTTGTCTGTGTCTTGGTTCTTACCTAAAGTGGTGCTGAGAAGTTTGTACAAGTCATTAGTGGATAGGATATCCAGTCTATCACTCTGAATGACATGTACCCTTTGTTGTGCCCCCTGAGAAGAGTTAGTTGACGGGAGTTATAGTCATACTCCCATCTAACTATGGATTCAAGTTCAGGACCTTCAACCATTTGTAGAAAGGCTTTGCCTTTGGTTGTTGATCCCTTCCTTTTCTCGTCTTTCTTAGTTTCAACTCTTCTTCAATCTTGGTCCTAGCAGTCAGCTTGGCCAGATGAAGACTGCTTAAGTGATTTCTGATGTGAGCAACTACTTCAGAGTTGGAAGGGTTGGAGAGTGGCTTCTCTACTAACTCAGCAATATCAAATCTGCTTAAGTGTAGCAAAGATGAAGCATTTAGCATGTTTAGCTCTCCACTCTCTCTCTCTCTCAACAACAAAGTTGTGAGAAGAGTCTTCGAACCTCCACTGGATAATCTTCTTCCTAGGCACAAGGGGTTGACTTTGTACCCTGACATCTTTCTTAGTATCCAGCAAAGTCACCAGCCTTCTCATTAGCTTCTTTACTTCCTCATTCAGAGTATCTGAATTGAGGCCAAGGAGCTTGCAGCTTGGTCCAATGTTCCTCTGGGCAGATCAAGAAATTGATCTCTAGTGAGGGAACATGAGGATCCATCAACATAGGTCAGTTTTACAGAATCCTCCTCACAGGAGATGTCGCTCAGGGTTGTGCAGTTGATGAGCTTTGTCTTGATTGCCTTGAACTCCTCTAAAGAGAGATGTTTGGAAGTCTAAGGGGATGGTTTGGGAGGTTGTTGGGTAGATTGTGGTGTTTGGGTTCTGGCGAGTGTTTTGGGTTTGAGGATGGGTAGTTTAGGTGGTTGAGATGAGGAGGTTGGTAAGGATGATGGTGTAGGTTCAGGGGTGTAAGGTTCAGTGGTTGGTTCAGTTTTGATGGGGAATGGAAAAGGAATTGGTTCAGGTTGTGGTTGGGTTTGAGGTTGGGGTTGAGTAGTTAGTTTGAAGATCATCCCCTGTCCCCTTCTGTGCATCTCCTTCCTCTTCCCCGAGCGAATGTCAGCCTTTATGACATTGACTTGTCGCTGGAGGGTCTTCTCAGACATAGGACCCACCTACCTTCCAGAGAAGCCATGAGCCCGAAGATAGTCTTTCCTCCAGGCCTTTTCACTTATCTTCTTGGCAGCAGCGAGTCCTACTTTCTCTTCCTTTTTCCTTTTCAACATCAGCTTCTCCTTGGCTGCTTTCTTTCTCTCCTTCTCCATTTGATCTTGCTCTTTGTTGAAGAGCCATAAGATCGTATCATTGTTATGTGGAGATAATTCTTCTAGAGAGAAACATCTGGAGGTTAGGAAAGTTATCCTTTCCCTCCTAAGCTGCTGATCAGCTTCTCTTTTCTTCCTCTGCCTTTCTTCCTCTAAGGCCAACCTTGCTTCTTCTTCCTCTTGTTGTATTTACAGCAAAGTTGCCTTTTCCAACTCAACTAACTCCTCTAGTGGTAGCAGGAGTACATCTTCATTCACAGCTCCTAGATTGACAAGTCTGTTAATGATTTCCACCCTTCTTTTATTGTTGACAGCCTCCTAATTAGCTGCAGCTGCTTTGCTACTGGCAGCTAGCAGCTTTCCAGTTGGAAGTCTACCTTTTCTTTTGAGCTTTTCTAACCTTGCTTCCTCCTGAAGCTCTTCCTCTTTCCTTTGACGTCTTCGGAAGTGCTAGACTTTGGGGGTTCTTGGATGGAAGGTTCAGGTTGAGTGGTGGAAATGGGAGTTGGAGTTAATGCTGATGTTTGAGCTAGGGATTGGGTGAGAAAATCCTCCCTATTAACCTCAGATGCAAGTTCTAGGATTGCATCTGTGACTATTAGATCATCGGATAAAGAGAATAGTCCTTCCGCAGCTGCAATCTCAGCTTCGAAAGATTGAAGTTGTTCTTTCGAGGCTTTGACTTGTGCTTTGGAAGTTGTGAGAATGCACTATCTGTCCCAACTTCTCAGTTGCTGGGCCATTTGTCCTTGTTTCCCCTTCGAAATTAATCTCAGGTTCCACTTGGACCTTAGGTTGACCAACTTCCTCAATAGTTGTAGAAGGTGCATTTAACCTCTGAAGCTCTTGAGCTCCGAAAAAAATCACAGACAAGTCAAGACTTGGTTGTTCAATGAGAGATTCCAACAGGAACTTGTTGAAGAACCTGTTGAGATCTTGGAACGTCCTTTGATCCACTTGAATTACAACTGGAGGAGGCTCAGGAAAAACTGAAGCTTGTTGCATAGGGTATCTTGAACTTAAGGAAGTGAGAGCTTGACTCTGTGGTTCCTCTTGTCTTTGGCTTTGTCCCTGAACATTCTTCCCCTTTTTGGTAGCATCATCTTGAGAGCTTGATGAGCTGGAGGAAGAGGTCAATGAGACCTGAATTGGTACATGCCTAACAGACCTCTCAATCTGTTTCTTAGCTAGTTTGGCCTTCAGATTTTCAATCTCAAGTTGCTGAGTGGCAGACCTATCCTCTAAAGTCCTAACCTTAGATTCAAGGTTTGAGACTTTAGAAAGTAGGTCTTTAATAGTGAGTTGCAGTATTCCCTCGTCTTCTTTTGAAGAATCATGGGGAGATGAGGTAACATACCTAGTATGTTCATCCTCACCACCAGATGTGGTTTCTTGGCGCCCTAATTTCCCTTGCTCAATGATATCTCTTTCAGAGTCATCAAAGGGCATGGTTGTCATAGATTCAGTCTCAGTGATGTTACCATTGTCCTGAAGGTCCATTGAGGCTCCTTCAGTAGTGGCAACTGAATCTACATGAGTCCCCTCCACATCAGTGGGACTCATCTCAGTAAAGGCTTGCTGATGGGAGCTAGAGATAAGAGATCTCTCTGGGCTCTGTTGATCCTTGAGAGGGTGTTGTGGATCAACTTTATTGCCCTGAAGAGACATAATCTCTTCATCAGTTCCTATTATTAGGTCAGTAAAGGATATAGAGGTTAACCCTAATGACCTAAGACTTTGATCAATGTCTAAAGGCATTGAGCCTATGGTGGGGCTGTCCCTTTTTGGCTGCTTAGAGGAGTACAAAGACTCTCCCTGAGGGTTTTCAGCTTGGGTTTCGGGCTTATGGGTTTGAGACTAAGGAGACTCAATACCCATATTGAGGTCAATTGTGAAGGATGGTTGGACCTCAGACTGAGTGGAAGCCCATTGTTCCACTCTAGTCTTTTTGGATTGAACAAGAGGAGCTTGTTCAATTAGAGAAGATTGAACAAGGGTTTGTTTGGGGCGTCTTTGATATGTGATAGTGATGGGGTGAGAAGGTAGATTTGGCAGTGTGAGGGTAGTTGCTGGTGTGGGTTCATCACCTGTGGGGTTAACAGGGATGTCACCAGGAGCCATTGGCTCAGTCATACCTGGAAGAAGTGCAATATATCTTCCGGTGAAATTGGTGGACACTCTCTTGAAAGTCTTGAAGATGGTCGGCCTCATTTGAGGAACAGTTAGAGCAGCTACACAGACAAGCTGACTCTGGTCCAGCTCACAGTTGATTATATGCTGAAGGAACCTGGGATACATGAAGAATGTGTCCCGCTGGAGATTCCCCATAAGATTGGTCAGCACAAACCTTGAGTAGTTAAAGCAGAGGCTTCTCACCAATCCATGAACTAGGCACCCTAGTTCATATGGGATTTGATCCCATCCCCCAGATTTGTTGGACAAGCAATGAAGAACAACATGCAGCAGGACTTCCAGTTGTAAGAGAAGTTAAACTTGTAGACGGTTGACCTGCTTACATCTCCACCATATCCCATTGGATATAAGTGTTGTCCAAATCTGTCTTGGGGAACTTTGTAGGAGCGCCCTCATCATGAAGCTCGAGATGCTCCCTGATGAGTTGTTTGAAAATGACCAACTCCTAGCCACAAATGCTCGATCTTATTACTCGAACCCCATTTAGGGTTTCAATCTGATCATTGGCCAAAATTCAGCCATGTGATTTGGGTGAACGGTGGGGTTAACAATCAGAGCAGTGTAATAAGATGATTGGGTAAGAAAGGAGATGATATCAGAGAAGTCAGCATCCCTTGAAGAATCAAGGAGTGCGACTTGGTTGTGCTGAGGGTTAAGTGCCATTTGAGAAAGTTGTAGGAAGATAGTTCGGAATTAGGTGAATTAGGGATGAAGGAAGCTTTTAGGGCAGTAAATTTGGTAAAAAGATGAAAGTGATTAGTCGGGGTTATTTAAACGGGTGAAATGGCGGTTTAAGGGGTTAGGAGAAGATGATAGGTTATTTCAGTGGAGGATGTGACAGGGGCAGTAAGGTTTAGTCCATTTAAATAATCCGACATCATTAACAAAATCTTTAATTTTTATAGAGTGGGGCCCAAAAGATTTCCGTTACACAGTAAAGTCTTTCTTCCGAGTATAAAGTATTTCCGAAGGTAATGTTCTTCCGAAGGCAAATTTACTTCCGAAAGTAAAGTTCTTACTTCCGAGAGTAAATATTGATTTCCAAATGGAGAGTGTTATAAGCTTCAAAAGTAGATCTGATATGAAATCAATCGCTTCTTTCGAGACTAAACACTCTTCCGAGAAGAAAAGTATCCTGGGAGGAATTTGCTTCGGAAGATATGTAAAACATCTTCCGAGGGTTAATTCCTCTTCGGAAGAATTTATACTTGGTGAAAATTTCAGAGAAGGACTTTTTTGTAACAGGGCTTAGATTGTTTTGACACAAGACTTTACACATTAAAAGGTTTTAAAATGAGATAGACTAATCAAGGTTTATCATCCCAATAGATGTAATAAGATACTTAAATCTTTGTTCATCAAAAGCTTTGGTGAACAAGTCAGCATATTGTTCATTTGAGTCAACTTTGATTAGCTTAATTAGATTTTTCTCATTAATATCTCTAATGAAATGGTAACTGATATCAATGTGCTTTGTCTTGGAGTGCTTCACTGGATTTTCAGTAATGGAGATAACACTGTTGTTGTCAATGTGGATAGGAGTGCTAATGAAGTTGAATCCGTAGTCTATCATCTGGTTCTGAATCCATAGCAGCTGAGCATAACAACTAGCAACAACAATGTATTCAGCTTCAGCAGTTGATGTAGAGACACAAGATTGCTTCTTGCATTGCCATGAGATGATCCTTCCACCAAGAAATTAACATCCACCTGATGTTGATTTCTTGTTGATATTGCAGCCACCATAGTCGCTGTCAGAGTAGCCATGGAGATTGAAATCATTATTCCTAGGATACCAGAGACCTAATTTAGGTGCTCCTTTGAGGTATCTGAGGATTCTCTTGGCAGTAACTAGGTGAGACACCTTTGGAGCAGCCTGATATCTTGCACAAATACAAGTTGCAAACATAATATCAGGTCTACTTACTGTGAGATACATCAGATAACCAATAATTGCTCTATACTGATGTTGATTAGTATCCTCCCCCTCAGAGTCAGGGCAGAGATTATGGTTTCTGGGTATAGGTGTTTTGGCTGCCTTACAATCTTTCATGTCAAATCTTTCTAAGATGTCATTGACATACTTAGATTGATTGATGAAAAATCCTTCCTTCATTTGCTTCACCTGAATTCCAAGGAAAAAGTCCATTTTTTCCATGGAACTTATCTCAAACTTCTTCTTCATGATGCTCTCAAAGTCTTTACACATTTGGTCATTTGAAGAACCAAATATGATGTCATCAACATAGACTTGAACGAGCAAGATGTCTTTCCCAGACTTCCTTATGAAAAGAGTCTTCTCAATGGCTCCTCTAGTGTAACCATTCTTCAGGAGAAAGAGAGACAATGTCTCATACCACAGCCTAGGTGCTTGGTGCAGCCCATATAGAGCTTTATCCAATTTGCACACATAGTTGGGGTGCTGTGGGTCTTCAAATCCTGGAGGTTGACACACATAGACTTCCCTATCTATATCCCCATATAGAAAGGCACACTTGACATCAAGCTGGTAGACAGTGAAATTCTTGGATGCAGCATAAGCAAGGAAGATCCTAACTGCCTCAAGTCTTGCAACAGGTGCAAAGACATCAGTATAATCGATTCCCTCCTCTTGAGTGTATCCTTGAACCATCAGTCTTGCTTTGCTCTTGATGATCAAGCCTCTATCATCTCTCTTGTTTTTGAAAACCCATTTAGTGCCTATAGGTACTTGACCAGATGGTAGCGGACATAGGTTCCAAACCTTTTGTCTTTTGAATTGAAGCAGCTCCTCTTGCATCGATTCAACCCAGCTACTATCTTTCAAGGCATCTTCCACCTTCTTGGGTTCCATCTGGGATAAAAAGCATGAGTACAAGCAGACATTCCCATTATGAGTTTGTCCTCTTGTTCTCACACCTTCAGAGACTTCCCCTATGATGTTCTCAGCTGGATGAGTGTTGTGAATCCTAAGTCTAGGAATTACCTCCAGTTGCAAAGATAGATCCAGATTGGACATATTTTGCTCAGGAGTTTGAACACTTGGTCCAGCTGCTGTTTCAAACTCATTCAATGAGGACTGATTGAATGAATGAGAAACATCATCATCATTTGTTTGCTGTGAAGCAGCATTAATAGTTGCCTGTTCCTTCAAGATGTTGCTTCCATTAGCTTGGTGTTGTGCAGCGTAACCTGATGAAGTTTGAGGGTCAACAGGTGAACCGCTGGTTGAAGCTCCACTATCCCTTGAGATAGTCATACTGTCAGATCTACCAATAGTAGGAGCTTGATTTGTTGCAGCTCTTGGAGAACTTGGAATAGGTCTGGGTAGCTCAAACAGTTGGTCATCATCAGAATCACTTTGAGCACCTGTTCCACCTGAAACATTCTCACAAGATGGTTTAGAATAGTTTGGAAACAATTCTAAATCAAAGATATGATCAGGGCCATTCCCCCTAACACAAGGAATGTGCTCATTAACTACAATGTTGAAAGATTCCTCAGATTGTTGATTTTTAGTGTTATAGACTCTATAAGCTTTAGAGTTTAGGGAATATCCAACAAAGATAACATCATTCGACTTTTCAGCAAATTTTGCCAAATTGTCTTTTGTGTTAAGTATGGTACACCTGCTGCCAAAGGACCTAAGAAAGCCAATGAACGGTGGCCTCTTGTTCCATAACTCATAAGGGGTTTTTCCATGTGGCTTAACTACAAGAACCATGTTCTGCACATAGCATGCAGTGCTGACTGCCTCTACCCAGAATGTTAGAGGCAGCTTTGAATCAGCTAACATGGTCCGAGCAGCCTCAATAAGTGTCCTGTTGCTCTTCTCAGCAACACCATTTTATTGAGGAGTTCTAGGAGCACTATATTGTCTGGAATCCTTTTTGAGTTACAGAATGAGTCAAGAATGTGGTTCTTAAACTCAATCCCTTGATCACTTCTAATTATTTTAACCTTGTGATCAATCTGATTTTCTATTTTAAGAATAAAATATTTTAAAGTTTCAGCAGTTTCATCTTTGGTTCTTAAAAAGAATACCCATGTAAATCTAGTAAAATCATCAACAATAACAAGGCAATATGATTTCCTTCCAATGCTCATTATACTTATGGGACCAAATAGATCCATGTGCAATAAGCGTAATGGAGTGGTGATGGAGTTAACAACTTTGGATTTATGAGATGTCCTGTGTTGCTTCTTTTTCAGGCATGCAACACAGTTATCTTTGCAGAAAATTTCCTATTTAGGCAAACCATGTACCAAGTTATTTTTAGCCAATTTACTCATTGTCTTAAAATTTACATGACACGTTAGTTTATGCCATAATGTTGACTCATCACCATCAGCTTTGGAAAAAAAGCATGATACTTCACCCATTAGGGAAGGATTGTTCATATCTAGCTTGTACATATCCCCTTTCCTGGGAGATCTAAGAAGCACCAATTCCTGAGGAATTGTCATCCCAGGTTTAAGGATAATGCACTCATGCTCTGTGAAAAGCATTTGATGCTTTTGATCATAGAACTGAGAAACACTTAACAGGTTGTGTTCAAGCTGTTTGACAAAGTGAACTTTGTCAACTTTTAATTTTCCATTGGATATACTTCCTCTACCAGAAATATATCCTCCGGCCTCACCTCCAAACTGGATAGGACCTCCATCATAATGTTGAAATTGTTGAAGGAGAGATCTGTTCCCTGTCATGTGCCTGGAGCATCCACTATCCACAATCCAAACATTGTTATTCTTGTCATATGGATATCCCTGCACATAAGATGAGATGATTAGTTTTGATTGGAAACCCAAGCCTTGTTGGTCTTGGGTTCTTCCAATTATAGTAACATAATTGAAACAAAATTTATACATGGGGGTTCAATGGATGTCTTTGAAGAAGAGGTTTGGGCTGTAGCATCTTCCTTGATCTTCCATTCCATCCCTTGGTTGATCATGGAGGATGAGCTTGTTGAAGCTTTTGCAGCATGGCATTCTTCCGAAGCTTCTTTCTTTTCGGAAGAAGCCTTCACCACCTTTTCTTCCGAAGTAGTCTTCTTCTGGGATGGTTTCAAGGGGACTCTTTTATTTTTTTGAGTCTTGACAGTTTAGCTTCCGAAGCCATTTTCCCTTCAAAGAAGGACTTTCTTCCAAAAGCAACCTTGCTTTGGAAACAAGCTTTCCCTTTTTCATCACTTGAACCATTTGATATGGTCCAAATGAGAAGCCTTTCCTGACTCCTTCACTTTTAACATTATTTGCATAATGTGTGCTAGCAGGATTGTAGTAACAATCTTTGGCCATGTGGTTTTGCAGACCACACATTATGCATGCAATGTTAATCTTTTGAGAATTTGAGGATTGTTGTTTCTTGTTCTTTTTCTCTTCATCAGCAACCTTTCCCTATAACTTCTGATCCTTTGGTAGGACAGGAGTGCTGGTACTACACTCCTTTCCTGCATCAAATTTTCCTACCACCTGGAATCCAGCTGAGATGAATACACCCTTTTCTTTGGGTCTATCTTCAGCTTAGACTCAGCCACTTTCTTGGTAGTTTTTCTGGCTGCTTTAGCTCTGCTTCTTCTGGTTTTGGTGGTCAAGGGTTGATTATCACCGGTAGGAGTGGGTAAAATTACCTTGTTCTTCCCTGTGATGGTTTCCATGATTGCATCACTCTTTGACTCATGAGAAGGTGGGTTAGCAGATGGAACCTCTTGCTCTTCAGTACCATACCTTGGTTGTCTTATAGACTCATAAGAGTGTGGTGGAGCAATTTCATTGGTAAACCCATCTTTGTTTTGGTAACAAAGTTTTGAGTGAGAGGATGATGCAAAAATGGCTTGGAAGTTTTGCTCAGAAATAGTATACTTCCTGGCTTGAGCCTCAGCTGTGACAAGCTGGGCTTGAGCCTTAACAATTTGGATATTAAATCCTTTATTTGAGTCTTATAGTTTGTGTGTTCATGTTTTAATAAGGACACAGTTTTCTCCAACTCCTCAATTTTTCTTTGATAGTTAGATTCAACCCTTTTAAAATCAGATTTTAAAACATTTAAAGACTCAATATCGGATTTAATCTCCATATTGTAGTCCTGATACAATTTAACCTTAGCAATACAGGCAGGAGTACAGAGATATTCATATACCTTATTGTCATCTGTTCCGGCCATGAGTGCTTGAGCAGGAGTCACATCCTGTACCATGAAGCTCCAGTCAACTTCTTGAGCCATTGCAGTTGTCTCTGTTGACTTTCCAGTGGGCTTTGGTGTAGAGGGATGTGTAGAGGCCTGTGGGGTTCCCAGATTAGACTTGGGAGCCTTGCATTCCCTTGCAAAATGACCAAGTTGGTTACAGTTGTAACATTTGGCCTTGGTTTTGTCAAACCCAAATTTGCTGTTGATTGGGTTCTAGGAAAATTGCCTTCCAGTGCTCTTGAAGAACTTCTTTGCTCTGTAGGTTAAGAGAGCCATTTGTTGGCTTATGTCACATATTTCACGTCATCTGGGCTGAAGCACTCTAGATCATCAAAGCAATACTGATAGTCACTAGAGTGCCCACTTCCTGAGACAAAAGCACAGCTGTCCTGAAAGGAACTTTGCTGAGCTTGTTGAGACCTTGGAGTCTCAGGAAATGTGATGTATGGCCCAGAAGAACAGGATGGCTGTTGGGTGTAAGTCAGGTACTGATGAGGTTGGGAGGGTCCTGAACCTTCAGCAATCATTAAAGCGTTGCTAGTAGGAAGACTCAAGGGTCTGCTTGTCTGATGGCCTCTCTTGTTCTTCATTTCCAAACGGTATCCATCAAGGATGCCATAGAGTTCGGTCATGGTGAGGGTGTTCAAACTTTCTATTCTCTTGATAGAGACATAGTAGAGCGTCCACTCATTAGGGAGTGCACTCATGAACTTTCTTGTGAGGTCTCTAAGTTCAAGGGCAATTCCCACAGACTGTAGGGAAGAAATGAGGTTCATGTACCTGAAGTATTGTTGGCTGAGGGTCTCTCCAGCAATGTAGGTGAAGTTCTCGAACTGCTGCTTCAGTGAGTCCTTCTTGGAGTCATTGGAGCTGGAGTACATGTGAGCCAGTGTATCAAACAGTTCTTTGGCTGACTTGCAATGCTCAAACCCCACCATGATGGAGTTGGGAATTGCAGACATGAAAACAGTCATAGCATTGCTGTCAATGTCCAGCTTCTTCCGGTCCTCATCAGAGTAGTCTTCAACGGCTTTCTCTATCATGGCACCGTTTCCACCTACCACCTTTGGTTTATACGGGCCATTGACAATAGATTGCCACATCTTGCTGTCTTGATACCTGATGAAGCCTTCCATGCGTCTACTCCATGACCTGAAGTTTTCAGGGGTGATGATAGGTGCTTTAGTCAACGTCCCCATCTCTACTTCAGACTTGTTGAGGGCCATTTTGAGTGTTGTGTAAGAAGGAGTGAAAAACAGGTTGATTAGGATGGTAAGATCTCACAATCAAGAGCCTAAAAAGCTCTGATACCATTTGAAGGATCGGGTTTTGTCACTTAACACTTGGATTTCTCTCAAACTCACTTATACTACACTCAGATCAAATGAAGTAGAATCTCTTCTAAGAGTTGAGTATAATTTAATAAGTAGCAAAGAACACAAAGAAATAATTTTCAAGGCACTTGTATATATTACTTCTCAACTCAAAGTATTACAAAACTCTTACAAGCATGAAACAAGAGTTACAATGAGAAACTATATATACTAGATCCTACAGCCGGATATACTTTAATACCAGCTGGAAACCCAAGACTAAAGCATATACTACAATGCTAAAGTTAAGGTATCTTAGATAAAGTATTTTCTAAGATATGGTAGTCATGACATGTCCATGACTTACCTTTTGTCACCAACTAAAGATTGCAACTATACTAACTGATAAAGGTAAACAGTGGAATAAAGTATGGTCAACTACATGGCTTTTGAGAAAACGCCATACAGTATATCAGAAGTCTTCAGCGGAGTGTCAGAGAGACCATACTTATGTCCACTAGATAATAGTAGTGTCTTCCGAAGGTAAGTTGGCTTCGGAAGAATAAGTTCTTCCGAAGCCACTTATATTTCGCAAGAGGCTACTATACTTCCGAGGATTGAGGACTTCTTTAATACTTCGGAAGTTGACTTCTGATCTTTCACTCTAAGTCTTGATCTTCGGAAGTGAATACTTTGTCTTCAGAAGTTGGAGTTTTCCTTCGGAAGTTGACCTTACACTTTGTCTTCGAAAGAACTCCTTTTCCTTTGGAAGTTCCACACTTAGCTTCGGAAATCGTTTATTAGTTGCACCAAAATAGTCTAAGTGATTTGGTTTTGGATGCACCAGCCTTTCTAGATCCAACAAGGTTCCTTATGCTCAGCCTGATGAGCTCATTAGCCCATCAGCCTTAAGCCTTCACTCTAAGTCCCAACAGTCAAGTGAACAACCTTCAGAGGAAAGTTACCTTCCCCAGCCTCTAGAACTAAACCAACCCATTCTCAACCTAGAATTCTATGATGATGAAGACATAGGATTCAGTGAGTACTATGAGTCTCTCTACTCCTCCCCTACTCAAAGAGAGATGAGTGCTCCTGCCTCTCCTATGTCTAGCCCACATCATTCATCCATCACTGAGGTGAATCTCCCTGAACCTGTTCAGGAGGTCCATATGGAAGAGGCTCTCACTTTTGAAAGTGATTGCATCTTTAAGACCTCAACCATGGCAACTCAGCCCATTGACACTTCAATTGAAGTTATCAGTGAGCAGGGGAAATCCAGCAGCCAAGAACACTATGCTGGTGGTGAGAGAGAAGACTTTGGTCCAATTCTCTCATCCCCCAATGATTCTTTGGATGAAGATGAAGGGAACATGAGACTAAAGATGCAGAAATTATCTTAAACATGCTCCTATTTGGTCTATAAGGCTAGTCACCTTGAATCTCAGGTGACTACCTTACAAAACAGGGTTAATGATTAGCAACTTGAGATATCTTATCTTAAAGAAAAACTAGCTGGGAGACCTTTAGAGGAGCTCATCCAGGAACATAAGAACCTGGAGATGTAATTGACCTAACTCCTAGCTCACCTGTGCAAGTGGGTGATGCTACCAAAAAGAGGGAGAAAGTCATAGCAATCACAGAACCTGGGATTTCTTCGCAAAGTATGGACATTAAGGACTCACCATCCTCACTTGCAGTTGTCCATGCTCAGCAACCTTCTCAAGTTCACATTGATGTGGACTCACTGGACTCACTCATATAGAGTCTCTTTGAGGAGGAAATTCCAAGGGCTATGTCAACTCCAGCCCAAGAAGCTTCTAATTACATTATTGGGTGGAGGTATGATGCTGATAGAAGAGCCCTCATACTTCAAAGAGTTCAGGGACAACAAGAAGTCTTTAATTTTCAGACCTTGAACTACTATGAAGGTCTTAATCTAGTCAACATGCCACTTGCAAGCCAAGTCAATTCAGGCAAGCTAGCAGGATGGCTCAAAGGATTCAAGACTGGATTGCTGAAGTGTTTAAAGCAAGAAGACAAATGCAAGCAATTAATGTCATTGGTCAACTGGATGTTAAAGTGGACCGTAAAACTAGCTTCAAAGGGAAAACATTGACTGAAGGCCCGGTGACAAAACCTGTAAGCTCTGTCTCACAACCAGCAACTTCAGCAATCCATCCCCTCAATGAAACACCTGCTAGTGAAGGTGCATCATAGCCTCTCTCTGGCCAGAGTCTGGATGCTACTCTAAGCAATGAAGACCAAAGCTCTTTCCACCCTAAGTCACAAAGGTATGTGGGTGACAAAGGGAAAAGGAAAATGACTTATGAGGAGATTGATGAGGAGGAGAGAGAGAGAGAGAGGAAGAGGAAGCTAAGGGGAGAAAGTTCCACTAGGTCTTCAGGCTTCATGGAAGCTGCAATCAGGGCTGCCCTAAGACCAAACACTCAAGATGATGAGTTAAGGGCAGTCAGGATTACTTACCTACAGACCAGAAACTATGATATAGATGAAATCATTTCTCTCCCCTTAGAAGTACTAAATGAACTGGCCGACATAGAAATATCTAAAGAGAGGAAGGAAGCAAAGGATGCAAAGTTGCTCCTCCAGATCAAAGAAGAAAAAAGACATAAGAGACTGTACAAGCATGTTCCTACTCTCTCTCCATGTCAAGAATATCTTGTGCAAGAGACTGTGGCAACTCCATAACCTCAAGTAGATAAAGAAGCTGATAGGCAAAATATGATCAGCTACCTGACTACCACAGGACTCTACCAAGCAGTTGCACTTCTTCCCCTGTCCTTTGAGTATATTGAATTTGAGTATCTCAAACAACTTGAACTTCAAGTACTCAAAGAACAAAAGGAAACAAAGAGAAAAATGAGGGAAGAAGCAGCCAAGTCAAGAGCTATCATCCAAAAGAGTCAAAAGAAGTCTGCTGACAGGTAGAGGATGATGAGCTTCTTGAAGCTATATGGATTCTCCAGAAAGAGACTTGGCCCAATGTCTCTATCCACCATGGATGATCACATAAGGGTGATCAAGCAAAAGATCAAGAGAGGAGATCTCATTGACATACACTCCCCACCATGTCAAGCCCCTCCTGAAGTGGAGGTTAAGGTCAAACAATTTGAGACAACACAACCTGGACCTCCTGCTAAACCTCAGCAAGCTTCATCTTCTGATCCACACCAAGGTCAAACTCCCTTTCCTTATGAACCTGTGAGGGAGGTAGACCCAACTGAGAAAGACAAGACTGGACAACAAAGTACTGAAGACCAGTCTTCTCAGTTGAAATTTCTAAAGAAGAGGAAAAGGATGGCCTCTTGACCCAAGTCAAAGAAGAAGAAGAAGTCAGAGTCATCCACCTCCAAACCTCAAGATGAATCAGATCATCTTGAGAGAGTGCATGAAAAGGCAGCTCAATCAACTCCAATTCAAGCAGCTCCTCTTGCATCAGGAAGACCCATCTTATCCTGGACCTTCACTACTAATCCAGAAAGGTGGCATGTAATCAGAGATCAAGGTGGTGAAGATATCTACACATGGCAGGACATGTTCAACCTACCTCTGCATGATAACTTTGAGATGAGAAGACACTTTGAAAGTCTGAGTGATCCTGACCATCAAATAAAGAAGGGTATGGTCATCATAATGATGAGGACTATCAACATGTAAGGTCTTTAAAAGTTTTGGTAGCATCAACCTAGGGGATATTGTAAGGTTTTATGTAAGACTGATGCACCTAAAACATTCAAAGTCTTCCCTACATGCATGCACTTAAGTGCAGTGTAGAAATTCTTTGGAAGTTTTACACCCTGCATCATAATTATTCTAAGTGTAAAATCTTTCGAAGCCAAGACCAACATCTTTCGAAGCCAAAAGTGAAGTCTTCCGATGCTTCAAAGACAATGTCTACCGAAGCCAAGAAGTGAAGACTAATTTCTTCTGAAGAATTTTGATACATGCTTTATCTGATGTAGTTTTCCATAAAGCTGGACCACTTTCCGCTGCAACTCTGAAGACTCACTGTAAAGATTCCTTTAAGTCTGATGCAAACCAAAACATCCAATGTCTCTCTGCAAGTAATGCACTAAGTACTGAAGTAGAATTGCTTTGGAATTTTTAAACCATGCACTAGAAATATTCTAAGTGTAAAATCTTCCGAAGCCAAGACCAATATCTTCCGAAGCCAAATATGAAGTTGTTGGATCTAGAAAGGCTGGTGCAACCAAAACCAAGTCACTTAGAAGATTTTGGTACAACAAACAAAGGACTTCCGAAGCTAAGTATGGAACTTCCGAAGGAAGAAGGAGCTCTTCCGAAGACAAAGTGTAAAACTCACTTCCGAAGGAAAACTCCAGCTTCCGAAGACAAAGAACCTACTTCCGAAGATCAAGACTTAGAAAGAAAGATCTGAAGTCAACTTCCGAAGTACAGAAGTCCTTAAAACCTCGGAAGCATAGAAGCCTCTTCCGAAGTATAAGTGGCTTCGGAAGAACTTGTTCTTCCGAAGCCAACTAACCTTCGGAAGACACTCCTATTATCCAGTGGACATAAGTATGGTCTCTCTGACACTCCGCTGCAAATCTCTGAGATACCGCATGGCGTTTTCTCAAAAGCCATGTAGTTGACCATACTTTAATCCACTGTTTACCTTTTTATGTTAGTACAGTTGTCATCTTTAGTTGGTGACAAAAGGTAAGTCATGGACATGTCATGACTACCATATCTTAGATAATACTTTATCTAAGATACCTTAACTTTAGCATTGTAGTATATGCTTTAGTCTTAGGTTTCCAGCTAGTATCAAAGTATATCCGGCTGTAGGATCTAGTATATATAGTTTCTCATTGTAACTCTTGTTTCATGCTTGTAAGAGTCTTGTAATATCTTGAGTTGAGAAGTAATATATACAAGTGCCTTGAAAATTTATTTCTGCTTGTTCCTTTGCTACTTATTATATTATTATCAACTCTTGTAAAAGACATTACTTCATCTGATTTGAGTGTTTCCATAAGTGAGTTTGAGAGAAATACAAGTGTTTAAGTGACAAACCCGATCCTGCAATTGGTATCAGAGCTTTTTAGGCTCTTGATTGTGAGATCTTACCATCCTAATCATCCTGTTTTTCACTCCTCCTTATACCTCACTCAAAATGGCCCTCAACAAATCTGAAGTAGAGATGGGGACGATGACCAAAGCACCCATCATCACCCCTGAAAACTTCAGGTCTTGGAGCAGAAGAATGGAAGGCTTCATCAGGTATCAAGATAGCAAGATGTGGCAATCCATTGTCAATGGCCCGTATAAGCCAAAAGTAGCTGGTGGAAACGGTGCCATGATTGAGAAAGCCGTTGAAGATTATTCTGATGAAGACAGGAAGAAGCTTGACATAGACAGCAATGCTATGACTGTTCTTATGACTGCAATTCCAAACTCTATCATGGTGGGGTTTGAGCATTGTAAGTCTGCCAAAGAACTCTTTGATGCGCTTGCTCAAATGTACTCAAGCTCAAATGACTCCAAGAAGGACTCACTGAAGCAGCAGTTCGAGAACTTCACCTATGTTGCTGGAGAAACTCTTAGCAAGCAATATTTCAGGTACATGGATCTCATTTCTTCCCTTCAATCTGTGGGAATTACTCATGAACTCAGAGACCTTACAAGAAAGTTTATGAGTGCTCTGCCCAATGAGTGGACATTCTACTGTGTCTCTATCAAGAGAACAGAGAATCTGAATGCACTCACCATGACCGAACTCTATGGGATCCTTGATGGATACCGTTTGGAAATGGAAAGTAAGAGGGGTCATCAGACAAGCAGACCCTTGAGTCTTCCTGCTAGCAACGCTTTAATGGTTGCTGAAGGCTCAGGAATCTCCCAGTCTCAGCAATACCTGACTTACACCCAGCAGCCATCTTGTTCTTCTGGGCCTTACATCACATTTCCTGAGACTCCAAGGTCTCAACAAGCTCAGCAAAACTCCTTTCAGGACAGCTGTGCTTTTGTCTCAGGAAGTGGACACTCAAATGACCATCAATACTGCTTTGATGATCTAGAGTGTTTTAGCACGGATGACGTGGAATACGTGGATATAGTCCAACAAATGGCTCTTCTAACCTACAGAGCAAAGAAGTTCTTTAAGAGAACTGGAAGGCAATTTCCTCAGAACCCAATCAACAGCAAATTTGGGTTTGACAAAACCAAGGCCAAATGTTACAACTGTAACCAACTTGGTCATTTTGCAAGGGAATGCAAGGCTCCCAAGTCCAACCCGGGAACCCCACAGGCCTCCACACATCCCTCTACACCAAAGCCCACCGGAAAGTCAACAGAGACTGCTGCAATGGCTCAAGAAGTTGAGTGGAGCTTTATGGTACAGGATGTGACTCCTGCTCAAGCACTCATGGCCGGAACAGATGAAAACAAGGTATATGAACATCTCTGTACTCCTGCCTGTATTGCTAAGGTTAAACTGTATCAGGACTACAATATGGAAATTAAATCTGATATTGAGTCTTTAAATGCTTTAAAATCTGACTTTAAAAGGGCTGAATCTGACTACCAAAGAAAAATTGAGGAGTTAGAGAAAACTGTATCCCTCTTAAAATATGAAAATACAAACTATAAGACTCAGATAAAGGATTTAATATCCAAAATGACTGAGGCTCAAGCCCAGCTTGTCACTGCTGAGGCTCAAGCCAGGAAGTATGCTATTTTCGAGCAAAGCTTCCAAGCCATTCTTGCATCATCCTCTCACTCAAAACTTTGTTACCAAAACAAAGGTGGGTTGGGAACCAATGAAATTGCTCCACCACACTCTTATGAGTCTATAAGACAACCAAGATGTGGTACTGAAGAGCAAGAGGTTCCATCTGCTGACCCACCTTCTCATGAGTCAAAGAATGATGCAACTATGGAGACCATCACAGGGAAGAACCAGGTAATTATGCCCTCCCCTGCCAATGATGATCAAACCCTGACCACCAAAGCCAGAAGAAGCAGAGCTAAGGCAGCCAGAAAAACTGCCAAGAAAGTGGCTGATCCAAGCTAAAGATAGACCCAAAGCAAAAGGGTGTATTCATCTCAGCTGGATTCCAGGTGGTTGGAAATTCTGATTCAGGAAAGGAGTGCAGTACCAGTACTCCTATCCTACCAAAGGATCAGAAATTAAAGGGAAAGGTTGCTGATGAAGAGAAAAAGAACAAGAAACAGCAATCCTCACATTCCCAAAAGGTTAACATTGCATGCATAATGTGTGGTCTGCAAAACCACATGGCCAAAGATTGTTACTACAATCCTGCTAGCACACATTATGCAAATAATGTTAAAAAGGAAGGAGTCAGGGAAGGTTTCTCATTTGGACCATATCAAATGGTTCAAGTGATGAAAAAGGGAAAGCTTGTTTCCGAAGCAAGGCTTCTTTCGGAAGAAAATTCTTCTTCCGAAAGGAAAAAGGCTTCGGAAGCTAAAGCTGTAAAGACTCAGAAAAGCAAAAGAGTCCCCTTGAAACCATCCCAGAAGAAAGAAGCTTCGGAAGAATGCCAAGCTACAAAAGCTTCAACAAGCTCATCCTCTATGATCAACCAAGGGATGGAATGGAAGATCAAGGAAGATGTTGTAGCCCAAACCTCTTCTTCAAAGACATCCACTGAACCCCCATGCATAAATTTTGGTTCAATTATGTCATTATCATTGGAAGAACCCAAGACCAATAAGACTTGGGTTTCCAATCAAAACTAATTATCTCACCTTATGTGCAGGGACATCCATATGACAAGAATAACAACATTTGGATTGTAGATATTGGATGATCCAGGCACATGACAGGGAACAGATCTCTCCTTCAACAATTTCAACATTATGATGGAGGTCCTGTCCAGTTTGGAGGTGAGGCCGGAGGATATATTTTTGGTAGAGAAAGTATATCCAATGGAAAGTTAAAGGTTGACAAAGTTAATTTTGTCAAACAGCTTGAACACAACCTGTTAAGTGTTTCTCATTTCTGTGATCAAAAGCATCAAATGCTCTTCACAGAACATGAGTGCATTATCCTTAAACCCGGGATGACAATTCTTCAGGAATTGGTGCTTCTTAGATCTCCCAGGAAAGGGGATATGTACAAGCTGGATATGAACAATGCTTCCCCAATGGGAGAAGTATCATGCTTTCTTTCCAAAGCTGATGGTGATGAGTCAACACTATGGCATAAACGAATGTGTCATGTAAAATTTAAGACAATGAATAAATTGGCTAAAAATAACTTGGTACATGTTTTGCCTAAAAAGGAATTTTTCTGCAAAGATAACTGTGTTGCTTGCTTGAAAGGGAAACAACACAGAGCATCTCATAAATCTAAAGTTGTTAACTCCATCACCACTCCATTACACTTATTGCACATGGATCTATTTGGTCCCACAAGTATAATGAGCATTGGAAGGAAATCATATTGCCTTGTGATTGTTGATGATTTTACTAGATTTACATGGGTATTCTTTTTAAGAACCAAACATGAAACTGCTGAAACTTTAAAATCTTTTATTCTTACAATAGAAAATCAAGTTGATCACAAGGTTAAAATAATTAGAAGTGATAAGAACCTAGTTCTTGACTCATTTTGTAACTCAAAAGGGATTGCCAGACAATATAGTGCTCCCAGAACTCCTCAACAAAATGGTGTTGCTGAGAGGAGAAATAGGACACTTATTGAGGATGCTCGGACTATGTTGGCTGATTCAAAGCTACCTCTAACATTCTGGGAAGAGGCAGTCAGCACTGCATGCTATGTGCAGAACAGAGTTCTTGTAGTAAAGCCACATAGAAAAACCCCTTATGAGTTATGGAACAAGAGGCCACGGTTCATTGGCTTTCTAAGGTCCTTTGGCAGCAGGTGTACCATACTTAACACAAAAGACAATTTGGCAAAATTTGCTAAAAAGTCGGATGATGCTATCTTTGTTGGATATTCCTCTTACTCTAAAGCTTATAGGGTTTATAATATTAAAAATCAACAATTTGAGGAATCTTCCAACATTGTAGTTAATGAGCACACTCCTTGTGTTAGGGGGAATGGCCCTGATCATATCTTTGATTTAGAATTGTTTCCAAACTATTCTAAACCATCTTGTGAGAATGTTTCAGCTGGAACAGGTGCTCAAAGTGACTCTAATGAAGATCAACTGTTTGAGCTTCCCAGACCTATTCCAAGTTCTCCTAGAGTTGCAACAAATCAAGTTCCCACTATTGAAAGATCTGACAGTATAACCATCTCAAGAGATAGTGGTACTTCAACAAGGGATTCTCCTGCTGACTTTCAAATCTCTTCAGGTGACCCTGCACAACACCAGGCTGATGAAAGCACCATCTTGAAGGAACAGGCAACTGTTAATGATGCTTCACAGCAAAGAAATGATGATGTTTCTCTTTCATTCAATCAATCCTCATTGAATGAGTTTGAAACAACAGCTGGACCAAGTATTCAAGCTCCTGAGCAAAATATGTCCAATTTGGACTTATCTTTGCAACTGGAGGTGATTCCTAGACTCAGGATTCATAACACTCATCCAGCTGAAAACATCATAGGGGAAGTCTCTAAAGGCGTGAGAACAAGAGGACAAATTCACAATAGGAATGTCTGCTTGTACTCATGCTTTTTATCTCAAATGGAACCCAAGAAGGTGGAAGATGCCTTGAAAGATAGTAGCTGGGTTGAATCAATGCAAGAGGAGTTGCTTCAATTCAAAAGACAAAAGGTTTGGAACCTATATCCGCTACCATCTGGTCAAGTACCTATAGGCACTAAATGGGTATTCAGAAACAAGAGAGATGATAGAGGCTTGATTATCAAGAACAAGGCAAGACTGGTGGTTCAAGGATACACTCAAGAGGAGGGAATCGATTATACTGATGTCTTTGCACCTGTTGCAAGACTTGAGGCAGTTAGGATCTTCCTTGCTTATGCTGCATCCAAGAATTTCGCTGTCTACCAGCTTGATGTCAAGTGTGCCTTTCTATATGGGGATATAGATAGGGAAGTCTATGTATGCCAGCCTCCAGGATTTGAAGATCCACAGCATCCCAACTAGGTGTGCAAATTGGATAAAGCTCTATATGGGCTGCACCAAGCACGTAGGCTGTGGTATGAGACATTGTCTCAGTTTCTCCTGAAGAATGGTTACACTAGAGGTACCATTGATAAGACTCTTTTCATAAGAAAGTCTGGGAAAGACATCTTGCTCGTTCAAGTCTATGTTGATGATATCATATTTGGTTCCTCAAATGACCAAATGTGTAAAGACTTTGAGAGCATTATGAAGAAGAAGTTCGAGATGAGTTCCATGGGAAAAATGGACTTTTTCCTTGGAATTCAGGTAAAGCAATTGAAGGAAGGGTTCTTTATCAATCAATCTAAGTATGTCAATGATATCTTAGAACGATTTGATATGAAGGATTGTAAAGCAGCAAAAACACCTATACCCAGAAACCACAATCTCTGCCCTGATTCTGAGGGGGAGGATACTGATCAACATCAGTACAGAGCGATTATTGGTTCTCTGATGTATCTCACAGCAAGTAGACCTGATATCATGTTTGCAACTTGCATTTGTGCAAGATATCAGGCTGCTCCAAAGGTGTCTCACCTAATAGCTGCCAAGAGAATTCTTAGATACCTCAAAGGAGCACCTAAACTAGGTCTCTGGTATCCAAGAAATAGTGATTTCAATCTCTATGGTTACTCTGACAGTGATTATGGTGGCTGCAACATCAACAAGAAATCAACATCTGGTGGATGTCAATTTCTTGGTGGAAGGATCATCTCATGGCAATGCAAGAAGCAATCATGTGTCTCTACATCAACTGCTGAAGCTGAATACATTGCTGCTGCTAGTTGCTGTGCTCAGCTGCTGTGGATTCAAAACCAGATGATAGACTACGGATTCAACTTCATGAGCACTCCTATCCACATTGACAACAACAGTGCTATATCCATTACTGAAAATCCAGTGAAGCACTCCAAGACTAAGCACATTGATATCAGGTATCATTTCATTAGAGATATTCATGAGAAAAATCTTATCAAACTAATCAAAGTTGACTCAAATGAACAATATGCTGATTTGTTCACCAAAGCCTTTGATGAACAAAGATTTAAATATCTCATTACAGCTATTGGGATGATAAACATTGATTAGTTAATCTCATTTGAAAACCTTTTAATGTGTAAAGTCTCATGTCAAAACAATCTAAGCCCTGTTACAAAAGATCTTTTTCTAAATTTTATCTAAGTATGAATTCTTCCGAAGAGAAATTAACCCTCGGAAGATATTTTGCATATCTTCCGAAGCAAATTTCTCCCAGGATAATTTTCTTCTCGGAAGAGTGTTAAGTCTCGGAAGAAGCGATTGATTTCATATCAGATCTACTTCCGAAGCTTTTAACACACTCCACTTGAAAAGCAACATATACTCTCGGAAGTAATCAATTTACCTTCGGAAGTAAATTTGCCTTCGGAAGAATATTACCTTCGGAAATGCTTTATACTCGGAAGAAAGATTTTACTGTGTAACGGAAATCTTTTGGGCCCCACTCTGTAAAAAGTAAAGATTTTGTTAATGATGTCGGATTATTTAAATGGACTAACCTTACCGCCCATGTCACATCATCCACTGAAACCTCACATCGTCTTATCCAAAACCCCCTTTAAACCGCCATTCCACCCATTTAAATACTTCCGGTTAATCACTTACATCCTTTTTACCCAAATTACTGCCCTAAAAGCTTTCTTCATCTTCAATTTACCCTATTCGAACTATCTTTCTGTAATCTTCTTCAATGGCACTAAACCCTCAGCACAACCAAGTCGCACTCCTTGATTCTTCAAGGGATGTTGACTTCTCAGACATCATCTCCTTTCTGACCCAATCTTCGTACTACACCGCTCTGACTGTAAACCCCACAATTTACTCAAACCAAATGTCTGAATTTTGGGCAAATGGTCAGATTGAAACCCTAAATGGGGTTCGTGTTATTCGATCGAGCATCTGTGGCCAGGAGTTGGTCATATCTGAACAGATCATCAGGGAGCATCTAGAGCTTCATGATGAGGGCGCTCCAACGGAATTCCCCAAAACAGATTTGGACAATTCTTATCTCCAAATGGGATATGGTGGAGATGTCAGCAGGTCAACTGTCTACAAATTCAACTTCTCCTACAAATGGAAGTTCCTGCTGCATGTGGTTCTTCACTGCCTGTCTAATAAATCTGGGGGATGGGATCAAATCCCATATGAACTTGGGTGCCTAGTTCATGGGTTGGTAAAAAGCCTCCGTTTCAACTATTCAAGGTTTGTGCTGACTAACCTAATGGGAAATCTTCAAAGGGACACATTCTTCATGTATCCTAGGTTTCTCCAGCACATAATCAACTGTGAGCTGGACCAGGCAAGCTTGTCTGTGCAGCTGCTCTGACTGCTCCTCAAATGAGGCCGACCATCTTCAAGACCTTGAAGAGAGTGTCCACCAACTTCACCGGAAGAGATACTGCACTTCTTCCAGGTATGATTGAGCCAATGGCTCCTAGTGACATCCCTGTTAACCCACAGGTGATGAACCCACACCAGCAACTACCCTCACTCTGCCAAATCTACCTTCTCCTCCCATTACATTTACCTATCAGAGACGTCACAAACGAACCCTTGTTCAATCTACTCTAATTGAACAAGCTCCTCATGTTCTACCCAAAAAGGCTAGAGTGGAACAAAGGGCTCCCACTCAGCCTGAGGTCCAACCATCCTTCACAATTGACCTCAATATGGGTCTTGAGTCTCCTCAGTCTCAGACCCATGAGCCCAAAACCCAAGCTGATAGCCCTCAGGGAGAGTCTCTATACTCCCCTGAGCAGCCAAAAAGGGACAGCCCTATCACAGGCTCAATGCCTCTAGACATTGATCAAAGTCCCGGGTCATTAGGTTTCAATTCCATATCCTTTACTGACCTTTTGACTGGAGCTGGTGAAGAGATTATGTCTCTTAAAGGCAATGAAGTTGATCCACAACACCCTCTCAAGGATCAACAGAGCCTAGAGAGACCTCTTATCTCTAGCCCCCATCAGCAAAGCTTTACTGAGGTGAGTCCCACTGATGTGGAGGGGACTCATGTAGATTCAGCTGCCACTACTGAAGGAGCCTCAATGGATCCTCAGGACAGTGGTAACGGAACTGAGACTGAATCTACGGCAACCATGCCCTTTGATGACTCTGAAAGAGACATCATTGTGCAAGGGAAACCAGGGCGCCAAGAAACCACATCTGGTGGTGAGGATGAACATACCAGGTATGTTACCTCATCTCCCCATGATTCTTCAAAAGAAGATGAGGGAAGAATGCAACTCACCATTCAAGACCTACTTTCTAAAGTCTCAAACCTTGAATCTAAGGTTAGGACTTTAGAGGATAGGTCTGCCACTCAGCAACTTGAGATTGAAACTCTCAAGGCCAAACTAGCTGAGAAACAGATTGAGAGGTCTGTTAGGCATGTACCAATTCAGGTCTCCTTGACCTCTTCCTCTAGCTCATCAAGCTCTCAGGATGATGCTACCAAAAAGGGGGAGAGTGTTCAGAGACAAAGTCAAAGACAGGAGGAAACCCAAAGTCAAGCTCTCACTTCCTTGAGCTCAAAGTATCCTGTGCAACAAGCTGCAATTTTCCCTGAGCCTCCTCCAGTTGTTTTTCAAGTGGATCAAAGGATGCTCCAAGATCTCAATAGGTTCTTTAACAAGTTCCTATTGGAATCTCTTATAGAACAGCCAAGCCCTGATATGTCTGTGATCTACTTCGGAGCTCAAGAGCTTCAGAGGTTAAATGCACCTTCTACCACTATTGAGGAAGTTGGTCAACCTAAGGTCCAAGTGGAACCTGAGATTAACTTCGAAGGGGAAACAAGGACTGATGGCCCAGCAACTGAAACAGTTGGGACAGAAAGTGTATTTTCACAGACTTCCGAAGCACAATTCAAAGCCTCGGAAGAACAATCTCAAACTTCCGAAGCTGAGATTGCTGCTGCGGAAGGACTATTCTCATTATCCGATGATCTAATAGTCACAGATGCAATTCTGGAACTTGCATCTGAGGTTAATAGGGAGGATTTTCTCACCCAACCTTTAGCTCTGACATCAGCATTAACTCCAGCTCCCATCTCTACTACTCAACCTGAATCTTCCATCCAAGAACCCCCAAAGTCTAGTACTTCCGAAGACATCAAAGGAAAGAGGAAGATGACTTCGGAAGAGCTTCAGGAGGAAGAAAGGTTGGAGAAGCTTAAAAGAAAAGGTAGGCTTCCAACTGGGAAACTGCTAGCTGCAAGTACCAAAGCAGCTGCAGCCAACCAGGAGGCAGTCAACAACCGAAAAAGAGTAGAGATCATCGATAGACTTGTTGGTCTAGGGGCTGCAACTGAAGATGTACTCCTGCTACCATTAGAGGAGTTAATAGAGCTGGAAAAGGCAACCTTGCTGCTAAAACAGCAAAAAGAAGAAGCTGCAAGGTTGGCCTTAGAAGAAGAAAGGGAGAGGAAAGAAAGAGAAGCTGATCTGCAGCTCAGGAGGGAAAGGATAACCTTCCTAATCTCCAGAGGTTTCTCTCAAGAAGAATTGTCTCCACATAACAATGATACGATCTTATGGCTCTTCAACAAAGAGCAAGATCAAATGGAGAAAGAGAGAAAGAGAGCTGCAAGGGAAAAGCTGTTGCAAAAGAAGAAGAAGGAAGAGGAAGCAGGACTGACTGCTGCCAAGAAGATAGGTGAGAAGGCCTGGATGAAGAGCTATCTCAAGGCTCATGGCTTCTCTGGCAGGCAGGTGGGTCCTATGTCAGAAAAGACTCTCCAGCGACATGTCAGTGACATTAAGGCTGACATTCGCGCGGGGAAGAGGAAGGAGATGTATAGAAGGGGACAGGGGATGACCTTCAAAGCAACCACTCAACCCAAACTCCAAACCCAACCTCAACCTGAACCTATACCCTTTTCCTTCCCAATCAAAACCGAACCAACCTCTGAACCATACACCCCTGAACCTACACCATCACACCTACCAACCTCTTCACCTCAACCACCTAAACTACCTATCCTCCAACCCAAAACTTTAGCCAGAACCCAAACACCTCAACCTACCCATCAACCCATCAAACCATCCCCTCAGCCTTCTAAACATCTCTCAATGGAAGAATTCAAGGCAGTCAAGACAAAGCTCATAAACTGCACAACACTGAGCGATATCTCCTGTGAGGAGGATTCAGTCAATTTGACTTATGTTGACGGATCCTCAAGTTCCCTCACAAGAGATCAATTTCTTGATCTGCCCAGAGGAACTTTGGACCAAGCTGCAAATCTCCTTGGCCTCAATTCAGACACTTTGAATGAGGAAGAAAAGAAGCTAAGGAGAAGGCTGGTGACTCTACTGGATACTAAGAAAGGAGACAGGGTGCCAAGACAACCTCTTGCACCCAGAAAGAAGATCATCCAGTGGAGGTTCGAAGACTCTTCTCACAACTTTGTTGTTGAAAGAGAGAATGGAGAGCTCAACAGGCTGAGTGCCTCATCTCTGCTACACTTGAGCAGGTTTGACATTGCTGAGTTAGCAGAGAAGCCATTCTCCAACCCTTCAAACTCTGATGTAGCTGCCCATATCAGAAATCATCTAGGCAGCCTTCATATGGCCGAGCTTACTGCTAGAAGCAAGGTTGAAGAGGAGTTGAAACTGAGAGAGGAGGAGGAGGAAAGGAAGGGATCAGCAACCAAAGGCAAAGCCTTTCTACAAATGGTTGAAGGTCCTGAACTTGAGTCCATAGTTAGATGGGAGTATGACTATAACTCCCGTCAACTAACTCTTTTCAGGGGGACACAACAGAGGGTACATGTCATTCAGAGTGATAGACTGGATCTCCTATCCACCAATGACTTGTACAAGCTTCTCAGCACTACTTCAGGGAAGAACAAAGAGACAGACAAATACCTTTTGTCCCTGGTGCTGAAGGCTTTGAGAAGCAGAAATAAGTGAGGTTTTGGTAGCATCAGCCTAGGGGGAGTTTGTTGGATCTAGAAAGGCTGGTGCAACCAAAACCAAGTCACTTAGAAGATTTTGGTACAACAAACAAAGGACTTCCGAAGCTAAGTATGGAACTTCCAAAGGAAGAAGGAGCTCTTCCGAAGACAAAGTGTAAAACTCACTTCCGAAGGAAAACTCCAACTTCCGAAGACAAAGAACCTACTTCCGAAGATCAAGACTTAGAAAGAAAGATCTGAAGTCAACTTCCGAAGTACAGAAGTCCTCAAAGCCTCGGAAGCATAGAAGCCTCTTCCGAAGTATAAGTGGCTTCGGAAGAACTTGTTCTTCCGAAGCCAACTAACCTTCGGAAGACACTCCTATTATCCAGTGGACATAAGTATGGTCTCTCTGACACTCCGCTGCAAATCTCTGAGATACTGCATGGCGTTTTCTCAAAAGCCATGTAGTTGACCATACTTTAATCCATTGTTTACCTTTTATGTTAGTACAGTTGCCATCTTTAGTTGGTGACAAAAGGTAAGTCATGGACATGTCATGACTACCATATCTTAGATAATACTTTATCTAAGATACCTTAACTTTAGCATTGTAGTATATGCTTTAGTCTTAGGTTTCCAGCTGGTATCAAAGTATATCCGGCTGTAGGATCTGGTATATATAGTTTCTCATTGTAACTCTTGTTTCATGCTTGTAAGAGTCTTGTAATATCTTGAGTTAAGAAGTAATATATACAAGTGCCTTGAAAATTTATTTCTGCTTGTTCCTTTGCTACTTATTATTGTTAGGTCTAGAATCAGTAGATCTAGTCATTATGTATAGGCTTAGTACTTGAATTAATATCTGTAATGAACTTTTGTATTTCATTATTGTGTATGCATTAAATATATAGGTTAACCCATTTATATATGTGTTGGTTTATTATGGTTGCAAGAAACAAAATTATAATTGGCAATTGTGAAATTGACCAAGTTAGAAACATTACGGATGAACATTTTGCTCTTCCGTAGATATATTTCTTACAAGTAAATATACATCCAAAGATCTTCTGCGGATGAACAACAAGACACCTTCGGAAGAACAAGACACCTTCGGAAGAACAACACCTTCGGAAGAACAAGATACCTTCGGAAGAAGAAGATACCTTCGGAAGAACAAGTTACCTTCGGAAGAACAAGATACCTTCGGAATAACAAGTTACCTTCGGAAGAACATTATCTACGGAAGAACAAAATTACTACTGAAGACTATATTCCTACGGAGTCCAAACACACTTGTTATATACAAGTGATACAAGTCAACAAGTCAACAAGTCAACAGGCGTTATGCGAATCCCGAGAAATCCGATGATTCCTCTAACAGAAACAAATCAATCCCAAGAGATCCGGTTTCCCATAACTGAAACATCTTTGTCTATAAATATGGATCCTAGGTTTCGATTCAAACAGATTGATTAGACGAGATTGATTGAGACATCAATAGCAATACAACAATCATCAAAAGTCTTTCAATCACTTAACATACACAACATCATAGCATTCTTTGATATCGTACATTCATTCTTTTGTAATCATCAACACATTATATAAATACTGATTAATCATTAATTGTGTTTTGTTTCGTGTGTTCTTGATATTTCATTGATATTTAAAGTTGTTTAAACACAATTAAACCAATCAACGTTAATTCCGCTAACATTGACTTGACATCGATTCACACTGATAATTCCTGTTGACGATCCTTGGATTCACAGGGTATCAGAGCCAAGTGCTATTGATTTAGATCAATTGATCTATCAGTGTTAGTTGTGTTTTAATTGTGTTTGATTTCGTTTAACAGCAATTTTTTAATTAACTTGTTTCTATATTAAAATCAATTGAATAGCAGATCTTGTTAACATCATGAGCAACTTCAGTGGTTCATCTTACCAACCTCCGAAGTTGGAAACAAAAGCAGATTTCAAGTCTTGGAAAATCAAGTTCAGAAATCATGTAAACTATACTGATTCTGACTTGTGGATTTCCATCACTGAAGGTCCTTATATTCCACCCACTCTTGGGCCGGATTATAATGACAAAAATCAACCAATCAGTACGAAAGATCTATCACCTGATGATGTCAAAAAGGTTAAAGTTGATATAAAAGCATATAGTTTGCTTAGTATGGCTTTACCTGAAGAGATATTAATCAGGTGTGAGAACTATAAAACAGCACACTCCTTATGGAAGATACTTCAGACTCTCTGCGAAGGGAGTGATGAGATAAGAAGTATAAGGAGACACCCTCAGATCACAATATGAAACTTTTCATCATATTGAGGGTGATTCAATCCTCAGCAACTTCATAGATTCATGCAGTTAGTCACTGAGATGAATATTCTAGAGTTGAAGTATACTAGTGAGGAATTAAACAAGAAAATGCTCCACACTTTGCCAGAAAGTTGGAAGCATACTGTGTCCATGTTCAAGAACACTATAGATCTGAAAGCAACTGGCTTAGATACTCTGGTTGCAAAAGTGGAAGCTCTTGAAATGGGACGAAAAATCAAGAAACAAGAGTGTGAGAACTCATGTCTCACCATATCACTTCAAAGAAACAAATAATGTAGGAGTGCATTTATATCAAACAATGAAAGTGATAACTCTTGTGCTAGGAGTGATGATGAGGAGGAAGTTAGCTTCTATGCTTCAAAACCCTCAAAGAAATCATCTCAAGACAAGCAGCAAAAGAATAAAGGAAGAACTGCTGATAGACAAGATACACCTGCAGCAATAGCTAAGTCTTCTTTTTAGCAAATCAGTCAGAATCAATAACTGTGATATTGGACTCTGAAGAACAAAGAGCAGCCTTTGCAGCTTTTAGCTCAAGTTTTCAAGCATATCTGGGAAGCTCTCTAACATCAGCCAATATCTGCCAACAAGACTTAGAAGAACTACCTCCAGATGTAGTGGAAGAGATGGATCTACAATGGCAGATGGCCATGATTGCTTATAGAGCTAAGCAATATCTCAGGAGAAATAAGAACTTGGCTTCAGCAAGCAAAACATCAAAGATTGGTGTTGACAAATCAAAAGTGAGATGCTACAAATGCAATCTCTATGGACATTTCTCAAGAGAATGCAATCAACAGTCATATCCAGAGATGAGACAACACCAGCAGCATCAACAACATCAGATTCAAGCAAATCAACAATTTCTCAAAGACCTCTACACAAGCAATCTCAACTGATCAATGCTTCCCCACCAGCTACCAAAGAATCAGTTGGACCTAGTAACTCAAAGGAGTCAGGTCTGATCATACTTCAAGATGGAACGTGTGACTGGAGTTTGTATGAGAAGGAAGTTTTGGAAGAGAATCAAGCTTTGATGGGCCATATGGATCAAACAGTTCCACCAATGGCAAAAGAGGTAAAAGAAAGATTGTGTTCATCAACTTGTGTTGAGGAAGTTGAACTATATAGAGTCCATGCTCAACAGTTGGCTGATAAAGTAAAAGAAACAATGATTTTGAATGAATCTCATGTTAGAGAACATAAATTATATCAAATAAAAATTAATTCCTTGCAAAAGGATTTAGAAAAATTTGTTTCTGAAAATTAGCCTAAAAGCCCAAGTTGAGCATTTGACCACTTCCTTAACAAAATCCATGGCTGATCATGCATCAACTGAAGTGAAACTTCAGAAGTTTCAATTATCATCTCAGCAATATGAGAAATTACTAAATTCTCATATTGAATCAAAGAAAAGGTCTGGGTTGGGTTATAATGCGGTTGCACCACCTATAAATGATAATTACACATCCTTACCTACAACAATGACAAACACTCTGTCAAATCATTTTGTGCCTGGCACTAAGTTTGAAAAAGATTCAACTAAAACTAAAATTAATGATAAAGCTTAGGTGAGTGAAACTGAATCATCTGAATCAGAATCATTAGATCAAAATGATTCAGAATTTGATTATGATAAGTGTGATGACTTGGATGATTCTGATGAACATGATGTTGATCAAACAAGCACTGGTAAAAATGTTCAACTGAAAGCCCATATCCCAAAAGTGCTTGAAGAAACAAAGTTGCCATACCCTCCTAAACAAAGAAACATGCTGAAGACCATCTGCAAGAGGATAGCTCAATTGAATGAAGGTCTTCAAGAACTAAGTATGCAAGACTCCTCCAAGAAATTGACTGATGAACCTGTCATCACTGAGGAAAAAGGAAAATTCAAAGGAAAGAAAAAGGCTTCAGTAGATCATCAACTGAACAAGAAAACTTCAGCTGCTGATCAAGTTAATCTTGATAAGTGTGGTGCTGTGGAGGGTGAATCATCTATGCCAGATCTAAATTTCTCAAATTTGGATCTTTCTTAGCAACTTGTTGTGATCCCTCAGCTAAGGATCCAGAAGTCTCACCCCACCACAAACATCATTGGAGATGTTGTCACAGGGGTAAGAACAAGAGGACAAACCCATAAAGCAAATGTTTGTCTTCATTCTTGTTTCTTATCCCAGATAGAGCCAAAGAAAGTTGATGAAGCTCTAAAGGATGGATGTTGGGTTGAAGCTATGCAACAAGAGTTGCTTCAATTCAAAAGGCAGGAAGTTTGGAACCTTTGTCCTCTTCCTCATGGGAAGACTACCATTGGAACCAAATGGGTTTTTAGGAATAAGAAGGATGATAGAGGAATCATCATCAAGAACAAGGCATGACTAGTTGTTCAAGGATACACACAAGAAGAAGGGATTGACTACACTGATGTCTTTGCTCCTGTAGCAAGATTAGAAGCTAATAGGATATTCCTGGCATTTGCTGCATCCAAGAACTTCAAAGTTTTTCAACTTGATGTAAAGTGTGTTTTTCTGTATGGAGTGATTGATGAAGATGTTTATGTCAAATAGCCACCTGGTTTTATAGACCCTGATCATCCTGATTATGTCTGCAAGCTTGACAAAGCTCCTTATGGGCTGCATCAGGCACCCAGGAAGTGGTATGAGACATTATCTGAGTATATTTGTAAACATGGATACAGGAGAGGTACTATAGATGGAACTCTCTTCATCAAAGGACAGGGAAATGACTTATTGCTAGTTCAAGTATATGTAGATGACATCATCTTTGGTTCAACTAATCCAAAGCTCTGCAAAGACTTTGAGAAGCGAATGAAAGACAGATTTGAAATGAGTGCAATGGGAGAACTAATTTCTTTCTGGGAATTCAAGTGAAGCAAGTTGAAGATGGCATCTTCATAAGTCTGTAAAAGTATGTTCAAGACATACTCAAGAGGTTCAACATGACTGATTGTAAGATTGCTAAGACACCCATAGCAGAAACCACTCCCTTGGACCTGATCTTGAGGGGGAGTGTGTAGATGAACATTTATACAGGGCTATGATTGAGTCTCTTATGTATCTTACAGCTAGCAGGCCTGATATCATGTTTGCTACATGTATTTATGCAAGATATCAAGCCAACCCTAAGATGTCTCACCTCATCACTGTCAAAAGGATTTTAAGATACCTCAAAGGTGCTTCAACACTTGGTTTATGGTATCCAAAGAATCCTGACTTCAATCTGTATGCTTATACAAATAGTGATTATGGTGGTCAACATGACTGCAAAGTCTACATCTGGGGGATGTCAATTCCTTGGTGGAAGGGTTGTCTCATGGCAATGCAAGAAACAATCCTGTGTGTCTGCATCAACTGCTGAGGCTGAATACATTGCTGCTGCAAGTTGTTGTGCTCAAGTGCTTTGGATTCAAAATCAGATGCTGGACTATGGATTTAACTTTAAGGAGACTCCTATCCACATAGACAACAATAGTGCTATCTCTATCACTGAGAATCCTATGCAGCACTCAAGGACCAAACACATCAATATCAAGTATCATTTAATAAGAGATAACTATGAAAATGGATTAATTAAACTAGTCAAAGTTCATACAGATGAACAATATGCTGATCTGTTTACAAAAGCTTTTGATGAACAGAGATTTATATATCTAATATTAGCTATTGGGATGATTAACTTTGAGTAGGTCTTTTATTAAAACTAATTCTAATTATTTCTTAAAATATGTGTGTCCTAACTTGTCTAGTTCATCACTTTCATAAGCTCATGTTTTCTTTGGATATAAAATCCTTTTTGAAGACTTTCCTTAGATTCTTGAAAATTTTCTGATCCTTCGGAAGATATACTTTTACCTTCGGAAGAAAATCATGTCTTCAAAATAAATAACTGTCTAAGAAATTTTACCTTCGGAAGAAGCCTAAATCTATCTTCCGAAGCTTAAATTCTTGTCTCAGACACTTATTTATTTTTAAGGACTTTTTCCTTCCGAAGCAAAATTAACTCTCGAAAGCTTTGTTGTTTCATATACAAAGCATTCAAGTGTCTATTTCTCTTCCGAAGCAAAATTTTCAAGACTCTCAGGAAAATCTTCCGAAGTCATTTTAGCTTCGGAAGCTTTTTCATTAAAACTTCCGAAGATAATTTACCTTCGGAAGCTTTTCGAATTCTAAGAAAACTACTTTTTGAGCAAAAGTAAACTACTTTTTCTGAGGTGGGACCGACTTTCGGATTTCAAAGTTTATCCTCTTTCATTAACTTTGGTTCAAATCTCTTTTCACATAAATACCCAATGGTTCCCCCTCTTCTTCACTATCTTCTTCAATTCTACTATTCATCAAACCTAATTCCCAAAACCGCCTTTGCTTTTTACCTTTCTTCAACCTTAAGCTTCTCAAATGGCCAACCTTAACCGCAGAAACAACCCAGATTTCTCCATGCAACTTCACAGGCAACACAACCAGGTTGCTCTGTTAAGCTCTGAGAAAGATGAAAGTTTCTCAGAGATTTGCTAATTCTTAACTCTATCAAATTACTTCACCTCCCTAACCATTGATCCTACTCTGTATGAGGATCATCTGCTTGAATTCTGGAAGACCTGCCAAGAGGTCGTTATGGATGGGGGGAAGGCACTGTCTGCCACAGTGCAAGGGAGGACAATCTTCATCACTCCAACCATCATCAACTATCATTTGCAGCTGGATGATGAAGAAGGAGAGTTGTCCTTCCCAAAGGAAGCTGTCAATCATTCCTTTGAGCAGATGGGCTATGAGGGAGATTTCTCTGTAAAGACCTTCAGGAAAGGGAAGGTCTCATCCCAGTGGAAATACCTACTCCATGTGGTTATCCACAGCTTGTCAAACAAGCATGGAGGGTGGGACCAGATTCCTGAGGATCTCTCCTTCATAGTGCATGGAATGGTTCAAGGGGTCAAGTTCAGGTACTCTTAATTTGTTTATACCAATTTACTTGCAAATTTGGACTCCTTAGAGTATTACATGTTTCCTAGATATGTTCAACACATTCTCAACTGTGAACTGGGCTCATAGTTGAGGGAAACAGCTAATATTCTTAAATTGGGACAGATGAAGCCCGGCATCTTTAAAATCATGAAGAAGCCAACTGTTAGAGCTCATTGCTCAAGGTGACAACCTAGCAACACAAGCTAGTGTTGAACCCACACCTTCTACTTCTTTACCACTAAAAAGGCCTCAAATAACCCTCACCTACCAAAGAAAATCCAAACGAACCCCTGCTCAAGCTATTGAGTCTGTGCAGGTCCCCATATACTCACCTTTACAGGAGGAAGTGGACACTAGAGCTCCCACTTCCCCTGAGGAGCAAACCACTCCCATCTCTTCAACTATCAGGGATGAGGTTCCTCATGCTCACCCTGATGAGCTCACAAGCCCAACAGCCTTAAGCCTTCACTCTAAGTCTCAACACTCAAGTGAACAACCTTCAGGGGACAGTTACCATCCCTAGCCTTTAGATCTAAATCAACCCATTCCAAACCTATCCTTCTATACTGATGAAGACTTAGGATTCAGTGAGTACCATGAGTCTCTCTTCTCTTCCCCTACTCAAAGAGAGATGAGTACTTCTGAGTCTCCTCAGTCTAGCCCACATCAGTCACCTATAACTGAGGTGGACACTTCTGAACCTGCTCAGGATGTCCATATGGAAGAGGCTCTCACTTCTGCAAGTGATTACATCATTAAGACCTCAACCATGGCAACTCAGCCCACTGACATCTCAACTGAGATTGCTAGTGAGCAGAGGAAAACCAGCAGCCAAGAACCTCAAGCTGGTGGTGAGAGAGAGGACTTTGGTCCAATCATCTCATCCCCCAATGATTCTTCTGATGAAGAAAAGGGGAATTTGAGACTAAAGGTGCAAAAACTGTCAAAAACATGCTCCTATTTAGTCTCTAAGGTCAGTCACCTTGAATCTTAGGTGACTACCTTACAAAACAGGGTCAATGATCAGCAACTTCAGATTTCATATCTTAAGGATAAACTAGCTGGGAACCTTTAAGAAGAGCTCAACCAGGAACACAAGAACCTGTGGATGTGATTGATTTATCCTCTAGCTCACCTATGCAAGTGGGTGATGCTACCAAAAAGGGAGAAAGTTATTGCAGCCACAGAACCTGGGAGTTCTTCACAGAGAATGGACATAGAGGACTCACCATCCTCACTTGCAATTGTGCATTCTCAGCAACTTCCTCAAATTCACATTAATGTGGATTCTATAGACTCTATCATCAGGAGTCTCTTTGAGGAAGGTATTCCAAGGGCTGTGTCATCTCCACCTTAAGGAACTTCAAACTACATCATAAGGTGGAGGTATGATGCTGATAGAAGAGCCCTTATTCTTCACAGAGTTCAAGGGCAACAAGAAGTATTTAATTTCAAAGCTTGAACTTCGATGAAAGTTTGGATCTAGTCAATATGCCACTTGTCAATCCAAGCAACTCAAGACAGGCTGACAGATTGGCTCAAAGAATCCAAGACAGGATCACTGCAGAGTTCAGCTTAAGAAGGAGACTTAGGCAATCAGGCAATGTCATCGGTCAACTGGATGTTGAGGTGGACCCTAAGATTAGTTTCATAGGGGAAACCTTGACTGAAGGCCCAGTGGCAGAACCTGAGACCCCTGTCTCATCATCATCAAATGCTGCAGAGATTCACACTCCCTCTGAGACACATGCTGGTGAAGGTGTTTCTCAGCCTCTCTCTGGCCAGAGCATGGATGCTACACCAAGCAATGAAGGCCAAACCTCTATCCACCCTGAGTCCCAAAGGTCTGTGGGTGACAAAGGGAAAAGGATTTTGACTCCTGAGGAAATTGAGGAGGAAGAGAGAGAGAGGAAAAGGAAGCTAAGGGGAGAAAGTTCCTCTAGGTCTTCAGGCTTTATGCAAGCTGCAATCAGGGGTGCCCCCAGACCAAATACTCAAGATGATGAGTTGAGGGCAGTCAGGATTACTTACCTGCAGACCAGGAACTATGATATTGATGAAATTATTTCCCTTCCCTTAGAACAACTAAATGAACTGGCTGACATGGAAGTGTCAAGAGAGATGAATGAAAAAGAGGATGCAAGGTTACTTCTCCAATTCAAAGAGGAGAAAAGACAGAAAAGACTCTACAAGCATGCTCCCACTCTTTCCCCAGTTCAAGAAAGCCCTGTACAAGAAGATGTGGTTCAACAAGAACCTCAGGTAGACAAAGAAGAAGATAGGATCAAAATGATCAACTACCTGAGTGCCACAGGCTTTTATCAGGCAGATGCACTTCTTCCCTTATCCTATGACTTTGTTGAGTTTGAGTACTTAAAACAACTTGAGCTTGAGTTAGTCAAGGAGAGAAAGACAACTAAGAAGAAGCTAAGGGAAGAAGCTGCAAAGTCAAGAGCTATCATCCAAAAGAGTATGAAGAAGTCTGCTGACAGACAAAGGATGATAAGCTTTTTGAAGCTATATGGATTCTCCGGAAGGAGACTTGGCCCTATGTCTCTATCCACAATGGATGAGCATATAAGGGTAATCAAGCAGAAGATTAAGAGTGGTGAACTGATTGACTTACACTCTCTTCCAAGTCAAGTCCCACCTGAAGTGGAGGTTAAGGTTGAACAACCTAAGACAACACAACCCGACCTCCTGCTGAGCCTCAGCAAGCTTCATCTTCTGATCCACAGCAGGGTCAAACTCCATCCACTTCTGAACCTGTGAGGGAGGAACACCCAACTGAGAAAGACAAGGATGATCAACAAGGTACTGCAGACCAGTCTTCTCAGTTAAATTCATCTAAGAGGAAGAAAAGGATGGCTTCTAAACCAAAGTCTAAGAAGAAGAAGCCTAAATCATCTACCTCTACACCTCAGGCTGAGTCAGATCAACCTGAGGAAGTGCATGAAGAGGCAGCCCAATCAACTCCAATGCAAGTGGCTCTTCTTGCCGCTGAGACACCCATCTTATCCTGGACCTTCTCTACCAATCCAGAAAGATGGCATGTAATCAGAGATCAAGGTGTTGAGAATGTCTATACATGGCAAGACATAATCAACTTACCTCTGCATGATCTCTTTGAGATGAGAAGATACTATGAAGGTCTGAATGATCCTGACCATCTAATGAAGAAGGGTATGGTCATGATTGTGCTGAAGACTACTAACATCTGAAGATCTTCTAAATGTTTTGGTCGCATCGCCTAGGGGGAGTTTGTAAGGATTCCTTTAAGTCTAATGCAAACCAAAACATCCAATGTCTCTCTGCAAGTAATGCACTAAGTACTGAAGTAGAATTGCTTCGAAGTTTTACACCATGCACTAGAAATATTCTAAGTGTAAAATCTTTCGAAACCAAGACCAATATCTTCCGAAGCCAAATATGAAGTCTTCCGAAGCCTCAGAGACAAAGTCTTCCGAAGCTTCATCCTATGAAGACAGATTTCTTCCGAAGACTTTTAATAACATGCTTTATCTGATGTACTGTTCCATAAAGCTGGACACCTTTCCGCTGCATCTCTGTAAAGTCACCATCTTTCATGAGTTGGTGAAAAGGTCCATGCTTTTGGTAACTGTACATTAAGGTCTTGAGTCTGTAACCTTCTACTTTATATACTTTATCCTTTTTGTAATAGATAAGGATGTGAGCTATGGCATGTCATAGTCACAAGGTCAAAAGGCAGATATGGCTTTTGATTCTACAAGTGATTTTGTTTGTGTCTAGTCAATTGTATCCAGCTGGCTTTCAAAGTATAGCCGGCTGTAGGTTGTAGTATAAGTATTCCTTGTTCTAGTATCTTTCTTTATGCTTTGTAACACTTGTAATAGAACTTGAGAAAGCAATATACTGCATCCTTGAAACCCAAATCTCTTGTTCTGTCTCTTTATCATTACTTGTGTTCATTGTATCATTATCTTGGTTAATCCAGTTTACTGTTTGATCAAGTTTAGTTAATCTTCTCTTTGTGTTACTGTGTTGTAATTGTTAAGCCCTTAACCGGTCCTGCACTCACCAACTTACACAAGTTGGTGAACAGGTCCATGCTTTTGGTAACTGTACATTGAGGTCTTGAGTCTGTTGCTTTGTATTTTATGTACTTTTATCATTATTGTAATATATTAGGATGTGAGCTATGGCATGTCATACTCACTAGTCAAAAGGCAATCTGCCTTTTGACTCTATATTTGATTTTGTTATTGTCTAGATCAAATGTTTCCAGCTGGCTTTCTAAGCGTGGCCGGCTGTAGGATGTAGTATAAAGTATCTCAGACCCTTGTATCTTTCTTTATGCTTTAACACTTGTAAAAGAACTTGAGAGCAATATACAGCATTCTTGAAAACCAATATCCTTATGTTGTTTGTTCTTGTTCTGTCTCATATTAACTTGTATTCTAAGTATCACACCATATTGTTTCCAGTTCCTTATTTGATCTGTTAAGTGTTCTTAACTACATTCTCCTCATTGTGTGTTGTATTGTAAGTGACCATCCCTTAAACGGTCCTGCATGAACCCAACAAAACAACATCAAAAGCACCATCTAAACCAAAGGCCAAAGCTATCAAGAAGATGTCATCTAAGTCATCCAGGCCATCTGTCAAAAGCACCAAAAGAACAGCTACTCAGCAGGCTTCAGCAACCACTACTGTCGAATACAAACCCATGATCTCCACTGAGAAGATAGAAAAGAAGGATCAAGAAAAATGTCTCCTAGCAGTTCAACTTGAGTTGAATATATTTAAATATTGATGAGGTCATGGAGTGGAGCACTGTTGATATCAAATCTAAACTGATATTTGTAACTCATGTTAAAATGGAGAGAACAGGAGAAAAGATTGAATAGGAGTTCAGGGACAAGCAACATATGAAAATATTCCTCAAGTATTATGATTTCTCTGATAGACAAGTAGAACCAATGAGTATGTCAACTCATGAACTGAACATTAGAGGAATCAAACAAAATTTTGCAGCTGGAGAACTCCCAAAGTTTGAACAAGCTAGAGAGCAATGGGAAAGACAACATGTCAAGTCAAAGACTGTGACTCAAAGATCTTCCCATCTGTCAATTGAGCCTCCAGCATCCCCAGACTCAACAACCTCTAATGACAGTCAATCTATCTCCTCAATTCTTGCAAAGAAGAAGAAAGCACAAAGAAAGTTGTAAAAGCAAGGATTGTTGATCCAGAATTAAAGGACAAGGTACTCAAAGGAACAAAGGTGTTGGTTGCCGAGTATCTTGCTCAGATTGAGAAATTTGTTGCCAAGAGGGCAAATGGAGAAATCATGTACTATGACCATGAAAATAAAGTACTTGATTTGCCCCTTGACATTCTAGAGCAAATTGTTGAGTACTTCAGCATCTTTGGATGTAAGAATGACAAATCCAAGATGTTGCTGCATAAAGTGCTAACCTAGTCAAGTCTGATGTTGGTGAAAAGATTCCTGAAACTCCACTATCAGCATATGATCCTATAATGGAGTGGAAATATGATTAGAAGAAAGATACTTACTTCATAACCAGATCAGTAACTTGTAGAATGGCTTACTCAAGGAACCAACTAGTATGCTTCAACCGGTTTAAGATAGCTGATTTGACCAGGCTAAGACTAAGGAATCTGAGCAACGATTTTGAGGCAAGGAAAGTGGAAAAAGTACTAATGAGAATCTACAAATCTCATCTAGATAAATCAAGGCAGGCTTTAGAACAAAGGAAGAAGAAACTAGAGTATGAAGCTACTGAAACCATCCTATCTGCCAAACCCGTCAACCCATAATCACCTCCTACTACTTCTCCACCTGCTCAAGCCACTGAACATGGTTCTCCACATGTCCAACAAGCTTCTGAACAGCTAAAACCCTTACCCAGAGCCAATCTGACGATTCAGCAGATGAAGTGATCATCAGCGATGTTACTGAAAGAATGAGACATAGGTTGGAACATCCAAAAGAAAACGAAGATCTCTCAGAATATAAGGAAAACAAAGACTCACATAATGATGATACAATAATCATCATATGGGGTTATGATTTGAAAGCTAAAAACTTCTTCATACAAAGAAAGAACAAGTAAAAATCTTTTTTCCTATCTAAGCTAGAGGTTCTATAGCTTAGCTTTGAAGACTTAAAAAGGATTCACAAGTTAACCTTAGAATATGAAGGCATACTAGACAAGTACAAATCTATGGCTGCTATTCTGAAAAATGAAATTTGGAAACAAGGCTGAACAAAGGCAAAAAGATAAAGTTCTACATGTAAATCCACTGAGCATTCATGATGCAATTACACAATGGAGCTACAATTTCTCAACCAACACCTTCAGTCTAACATATGCTAGTGCCGGCAAAGTTGAAGTCAAAGAGTATGATCTTTTCAGACTATCCCGACACAACATGAAGGATTTGGTGAATCTACCCCTTGACAACCCCTCAAGATATAGAAGAGGATACATGTATGAACTGCTGTTGATTAGAATGCTTGAAGGATGAAGATAGAAGTTTTCGTAGCATTATCCTAGGTTGAACTTGTTGTCCAATGAAAAGGATGATTCTATCGAAAACTTAGAAATTCAGCACTAGCCTCTATCTGCCGAATTCTAGTAAGTGCTTAACTGTCTACCAATCAGCATATGTTGAATATCTGTCATTCAGCATATGCTAAAGCAACTGTTGATCAGCATTCTACCGAAAAACTACCGATCGACTGCTAATGATCAGCAGTGAACTCTATACGCCGCTAATTAACTATTACACAAGACAAGACTTTGAAAGAACTACTTGTGCATTTGTACTCACGCCACTTGGTATATATGCCGATTGTATCATTTGTACTCAAACGATTAATCAAGTGAATACCTTGAAAGAACCACTTGCATTCATCTTTCCTCGAAGTATTTGTGTTTTGTTAGTAAGTAGTTAACTTAGATTTCGTATTTGTTAACTACTATTAAAAGAAGTTCTTGTTAAACTAAACCAATCGATTCAACAAACTCCAATGAGTCAAGTGGTTCATATCAAGAGGTCTTTAACAGGTTTTAGGATGCAAAATTTTCAGATTGACGGACCGTAAGTGATCATTAAAAGAAAGAAAGTTTAAAGTTGGAAGTGTCGGTAAACATTCCCTGAGTTAGAATTAATCTCGAACAATAAATGAAAGTTGATATTACTTAAATCCAATAACCATAAAAAATTATAAAACGAAAAATAACATAAATATAAAATGATAAAAAATTTATAAAAGATAAAATAAAAAATAGAAAAAAAAACCTTTTTTACAAACTTCATTTTACATGCGTAAAACCTAATTTACATATCTGTGATATGTCCACCACCACACATGTTCGAGTGCCCGCCACAATTAGTGATCAACACCATCTTACCTTAATCAATATTTATTCTCTCTGAACTTTTCTCAATACCTATCTTATGTTTAAAAAAAAACAGTTCTGAAATTTTTAAAATAGCATATCTACTGCACCCACGATTAGGTACGGTTTTCACAGTAATTACCATTGCAATCAAGTATTCGAGACAATCTTACCATACATCACCGAAGTTCATAACAGAAAATATGTAGCCACTTATGAGTGATTTGCTCAAGTACTGACAGCTTGAACCAAGGATGCGATTAATCTATAATTTTGATACTTAAATTTTTAAAGAGCAGCAACGATGCTAATAATAATAGAAACACAGTTAACATAACACAATCATGCTTAGAAGAGTAAACCTTTATGTCTACAAAATAACAAGTCTAGTGAAGATATATATTATAGAGCACTTGTAACATTTATATCACCAAATGAAATCAAAACGCTTACTAAAAGCTAAACCATCACTTGATTACATCTAATGATCGACTTCACTGAATAACTGATCCTACTCATCAACGATGTGTTCTTTAACTGATGAATCAGCAGCCTCCGTACTAGAAGCCAAGGAGGTTTCTGCAACAACGTGGTGTTTCTTCCCAGTCGCCTCCGTTTTAGAAGCCATGGAGGTTTCTGCAACTACTTCTACATGTTTCTTTTCATCTACTTCGGCCTCTGATTTAAAATGCTCTGCATCTCCTTCCACTGGAGAGCTTTCGGGAACAGTTTCCTGTTTTTTGTCATCAGCTTCTTTTTCCTCCGCATCAACTTGTTCTTGGTCAACCTCATCTATATGTTCTTCCATTTTTGGAACTTGGGTTTCTTCACCAATTTCTTCTTCTTTAACTACTGGAGTAACATCATTGCTACACTCCTTCGCTGGAGCATCAGCTTCTGTAATCTCGTCATTCCTATCTTCTTCACTGGAATGTATGGCATCTTCTTCCCTGTCTGTGGCGACTTCTACATCATCTGCAACTGGAGTAATATCATCATTTTCACATTCCTCGGTTTTCAAGTCACCAGCTCCTTGTGTTGTCTCCAGTTTCTCTCTTTTGCTTTCTTCGACCACATCAGAATTTTCCCCACCCAATTCTTCTGCCACGAGATCCTGTTTTTCATCACTTACTGGAGCCACTTCATTTTCAGCTTTCATGACTGGATCGACTGATGCATATAAGTTAATATCTGTTGGGATTCCTTCTGCAACAGACTGCTCATTTATTGTTTCGATGCATTCAGGAGATTCATCATCTTTTCCATCATTGTCATTTTCTCCCTCCAAAGGATTATCTACTTTATTAGAAGCAGAGTCGGCGTGTGTGTTATCCTGGGATTCTGTGTTGAATGCCTCCTTTTCACCCTGCAATATTCACAGAAGCAAATAAGAAATGATAGAAAGAAAAATTAACATTCTACATCAATGAATGAGTGCGCTCGAGTTTGGACCTGCCCGCCCTCAACATTTTGTTCTTTCTGGTTCGCACAATCAGTTTCCACTGGCATGGCTGCTTCTGACTCGTTACCATTTTCTGCATCGATTTCTAGTTTTTCTCTTTCATCCTGCAGTGCAGTCAGTATAAAAAATTGTCCACAAATAAGATCTGCGATGAATCATGCCTGGTTTTAAAAAAAGTTCGCCTTAAGGAGGGGCGATGCGCAGCAATTAATGAGACAGTCCTAACGCAACGTAAATCGCCTAAGGTGTTCGAATCGCCTGAAGCGCTGCTTCGTGCACGTTTTGTATTTGAAGGCTACTATGATATTGACCTTCGAATTTTCAAATTAGAACAAATGGCCTATATATTTCAGAATAGAAACATGCCACGACAGCTTTTGAGTAGTTTTTCATAGTGTCTTGTTTGTGGAGAGGTTGAGTGTTTGAGAGGAAGAGATTGTGTTGGTGTCCATGCATATAAGAGTGTTAAAATGACTTTGAGTAGCTTGAACATAGAGCTACATGGTATGTACTTAGGGCAGAGCTTTTAATGGCTGGACAAATCTTCTTTGGTTGTGCATAGAGCTTTTTCATCTGTATTTATTTCAATATGTTTTTTAGTGTTCATTGATTAACAAGGTGAAATATTATCTAGAAATAATTTATCAGCTTTTCTAAAATACCAAACGCCTAAGTTCTCCTGTCACGCTTTTAAAACAAGGGAATTGTGCCCACAAGAACACCCACTCATAATATAAGCTAATGCATCTTGGTAAAAATACAGGATAAATGGAGATTTACCTGCACAGCTTTATCGCTCTCGTCAGAAGGTTTGGCTTCGGTCACCACCAGCATAACACTATCAATGTTTATAGAGGCGTCCTCCATTTCCTCCTAAATTGAGAACAGAGATATCCATACAAGAATTAAAAAATAATATACTATTAAATTAGAAGAAAAACATAATACCCACACATAAAACTCAACTACAATATTAAGTAAAGCAATAAACAGACTAAAGTGTGTTCTATACCTGTGCAACAGGAGCTTCTTCAGTTAATTGCTCCTCTTTGGTCACTACCTTGCAAATTCTACCTGCAACATCTTGCCCAAAATCTTCCGTCTTTACAGGGGATGAGTCATCATTATCCATCATTGTACCACCATCATCTTCTTTTTCCCCCTACACAATTCAGAACATTCAAAATTTAATTGGAATACAAAAACACCCACTCGTCAGTAGCTATCTTTTGAGAAAATCTGGGAGAATATTTGATTCACAGGTGACAAATTTGACCCATTTGAATTATGTTTCATCTCTAATGTTGTAAAAGAGTACATAAATAGCTTAAAAGAAAATTTATCAGAAGGATTCGAAACAGGAAATGGGTCAAAAGTTTCCTACAGTGTATTCCAATAGCATAAAACTATGATAATACAATTTTTCTTATCATATCCGTACACTTTTTAGCTCGAAATTTCCACAAAAAAGTGTTAGCGGGTCAACCTAATCCCAAACGTTTCAACCAGAATCATAAATACCAATAATTCTATTTTGGCCCGAACTTTTGACCCACCCATTGTGTCATCATTGCTTGACAGAATTAAACAATGTCATTACTGTTAGCATTTCTCAATTACCTTCCCGTATTGCCACTAGATGCATTATTGTTACCCACTTGTTTATCATGTTCACTTTCTCCACGAGGATGGGTAGTATCCTTAACCTTCTCATACGGCTTGACATCTGTGGCCAGCGATTCTGCATTAAATTCAGCTCCAAATACAATCTTCCCAACATCATCTGACACACTAGTACTAGCTTCCAACGTTGCTATGTCAATTGCTGTTTCTCCCTGGAAAGCATCCACAGATTCATCAGAACATTTAGCATTTGTCTCAACCAGGTTTCTTCGTTTAATGGTTCCAACACCATCTCTCTCACTCTACAAAGATCATGGTCATTGGTGCAAAACGCACCCCCTGGAACCAATACCCATGAAAAGAGCCACAACTTTGACCCCTCCTCCACATAGGCCCATTGACTTCAGTTATTGTGTACATTCATTGCGATAAGCACATCTATTATGCTTGATTTATAAAAAAAGGTACATAGAAGAAATTTGAAGTTTCATTAAATGAGCTCCCAAACTAAGGTGACATGTATGATCATTTAACACAGTTACACAAGAAGGTTCAAATTTATGAATACTTCATGACAAAGCAACATGAAGCTAGGTTATAAAATGTGAAAGATTATTGGATATCACATATTAGTTTATAAAAATGAAACCAACAACCTAGGGCCTACAGGAACCTGTTAGGTATCTTTACGCAGCGAAAACACACACAATTACACGTACGCACACGAAAGCAATAAGAACACGAGAATTTATAGTAGTTCGGTTGAGATGACCTACGTCCACTCTCTACAACTAGATTTTTTTATTAAACTCAAAGGACAAGATTACAATACAATGACATGCTCTATATATAAAGACTAGCTTTAGTAAACCCGTGTATTACACGGGTTGAATAAATAAAATATTAATATAATAAATTTATTAAATGTAAAATGATATTTTAAGATATGATATAACTTAAACTACATATAAGAAATGACTATAAATAATAAAACAATGATATCATATTTTTAAAATATTGTTTTTACTTTTTTATAAATAAACATTTTGTTTTAAAACAAACCGTATAAATATACATTTTTTAAAAGTTTCTTATTACAACTCCCAAATATGCTTAATTTTGTTTTTAAAAAATTGACTTTTTAAAAGTATTAATTTATTTAGAAATAAACTTAATAAATAGATTTATTTTTTAATTTATAAATATTAAAAAGTATTAAAATAATATTATTAGTAATTAAAGTAATTATTATTTAATAAGAGAGAGAGGCGGGAAAATTTTGATGAGGAGGATTGTGGTGATGACATGTGGCACTCTCATTTACTCTTTTATTAGAGTAAGAAGATAATTAGGGTTTAAAGAAGCTTCAATGGGCCAGGCCCATAACTCCATCCAAAAGCCCCAAGGCCTTCACACCTCAACAGTACCATGGTATATTTTAGGTGGTCCTCAACCAAGGTTCAAGTCCCGCAGCAAATAAAGGCAGTAGAGTAGGATGGGCATGTGACATTGCCATTTAAAAAGAAGTTTACAATGATGTGCCATGATAATAAACCTTTAAAAAGGTTTACATAGTTTCACTACAATGTGAGAAAGAGGCTAGATAAACTAGGAAAGTGAAAATTCAAAACACTAAATAATGAAGTTTCATATGTCTATATAATCTAACAAGGCATGGTTCGCAGAATTTGAGGTTGCAAGTTGTGAGGCACACAAGGTATGTATCTATTAAAGCAATGCACTAGGTTTTTGAGCCATTCTAAAGGATCAACAGATGTTACATTATCATCTATGGCCATTCTTATTTAAAATAGAATACAAAGCACTAATTTTCAATCACTAAACTACGCAACAAAGTGTATTATATATTTCATATTGCTAAAGTTTCATTTAATCAATGACCAGAATTAGACGAGGATACATCGCTCAAAGATGCAGAACAAAATTCAGACCTTAATGTAGAAATTTAGATCCCAAACCTATGGACAGGGAAACTCCCAAAAGTGACAAGGAAAAAGGAAGTTAGAGTTAAAAAAACGACTTGGAAATAAAAAGACAAAGTGGCTTAGTAAATCTATTTTATCAATAAACTCGGACTTTCCTCGGAGAAAGACTTCCGAGTTCTGAAAGCTAGTAGCTAAGAAAAAGATTACAACAAAGAGGGCTCTAGCAATTTTAAAACTAACTTGAATCATTCCACCTAGCAAGTCTGGGATAAATGAGAACTAGTTCGTCACCAACATGCTTAAATCATATGACTTTTGGGACTGTACCTTTTGACCAAAAAATCATAAAAAGAGCTAGGGGTTTACAAAAAATTTCCTTTAACAAGGATGTGACTTGGGAGGGGTTGGTCGAAGAAATATGAATCAATTCAGCTATACAGATTGGAGCTTATCGGAAAAACCAAATTAAAGTCCTCTGTGGTTGCAATGGCCACTAGATCAAATGTATTGTTGCTGCCAGAGAAGCTCCTATCAAAATTGACTATGAATCTTTGTAGACCTATTATGAGATTATCGACACTATCTAATAGTAAGAAGTGTAAAAAGGAAACTAATCCATAGAGAATCAATAGAAAAGCCAAATTTCTTATGATACACTAGATCCACTTCACCTCTACTTTGTTTATTCACCTCTTTGTTGCCCATATCTTGTCTATGATCATTTTTCTTAAGTTCTCTAGGCAATTGGGTGTTTGAGGATAAACATGATGTTAATATTAAAAATTTATTTTCAACAAGTGATCAAATGTTGTTATGTAGTAACAAATAACAAAGTCTAATTTGATGGTTACTTCACCAACAATAACTGGTGGTCTTTCAACACATTGTTAAACTGTTACCTGGTGAGTCTTAAATGACTGCTCATAATTCTTTAAGTACATTATGTGAACGAACACTTAAGAATTCAAATCTTGAACACATATGCCTAATCATTGATTTAAAATGAACCTCAATGTGCATCACACGACCTTTGAATAACACTAAACATGACTACAACGATGCAATTAGAAACATGTAAACTTGCCCACCTTCCCACTAACACAGTTACACAAAAACTTTGAATTTAAAGAAAAAATACGAATGAAATAACTGAAGTTTGTTTGATTTTAACCTGGGTAATGGCAAGCTCTGATGATGTGTTCTTAGTATCATTAACATCTTCTGTTATAGGATCATTAGCTTCTTCCTTCTCATGTACAAGTTTTTCCTGGGAGATTTCTTCAATCATTTTAGAGGGAGCAGGTTCAGTTTCTAATGAGATTAACGGGGATTCTCCAGTGATCCCAGTCTGCACCATGATATAAAAAAAATCATTGCACATAAGCAGACAATAAATATATAGAATTATACATGTTACATTGTTAAATTATTACCTGCACAATGGGCCTTGGAGCGTTCTGCACATTTTCAACATTTTCTTCAGCAGGGTTAGCCTCCAGTGTGTCCCTATCATTGTTTGCAGGGTCCTCTTCTTCAATCTGCACATTAAACAAATCCATTAGCTAAGACAACAAAGAAATAAATACATATCAAACGCTGTAGCAAGATATGAAAACCCAAGCAATGAGATTTACCTTCTTTTCAACAAAAACATCTTTTTCAGACACGGGAGACTTAGTTTTATCATCCTCGCCAGCATCTTCCAGAGCACCACACCCTCTCACTCGTTCCTTGTTTTCAGTTTTTACTTTTAAAAGCCCAACTTCTTTTGATTGCTTGGACTCTTTCCCCTCCAAAGTCTCTGATCTGGACTCTCTTTCTCCCTGCACAGCAAAAATGAAAACCACCTTAACAAGGCTATAGAACAGTTGCGAAACTAAAATAGAGCAATAATAATTCACATCCATGTTTCATAATTTAAAACATTCAAATTAGCTAAAGCATGTAACAAAAATGTGTAAGTACTGACCACGACATTTATAGATTTCTGGGGATCAAAATCTTCCGTGGGCTTGGTAATTTCAACAGCATCATGAGACTTTGAACCTGATTCAACTGCCACCAGAGCGTCATTTGGTCCGACCTTATCCCCATTGGTACTTACACTATCATCTACTCTGTCAGCATCGGCAGACTTGCGTGATGTACCAACTTCTAATATGCTTAATTTTCCTTTCACATTTGACGAAGAGCTCGGAAACGGTTCAGCTATTTCAGAAGCTTGATTACGTGCCATACTTCTTGTAGCAACACTTTTTCTTCCAGAAGAAGCTCGTGTTCTCTTCTGTGCAGGCTCATCAGATTTCTGATCCTGATCATCTACTGTGTCATCTTTTTTCCTCCTTTCCCTGCGACGGGGAGGCTGTGGTTGTGGCTGTGGGTCCACTCCACTCTGCTCCCTTCTTCCACGTCCTCTACCTTTCTTTGATGCAGAATCAGGAGACACTGAGAGAGAGCTGACCGAAGCGGTGATAAGCGGGGTGACAGTCTGAGAACTTTTTAACTCCGTGGGCTGTGATCCAGCAGAGCCAGAAACCGGCATCTGTGTGGTCCCCACATCAGGATTCATCATAGTCTTACCAACAGAGACAGCAGGAATTGATGGTGTTGGTGATGCTGTATCATATTTGGAAACTTTAAAAGGAGTTACAGTTACAGGAGTGCCAACTGTCGCTGCAACTGGTGTGTTACTGATGATTTTTACGGGAGTTGGCTCAGAAACCAAAGGCTTGTTGCCTGTTTCAGCAGCCACTAGAGAGGCTATTTCTGGCTTACTGACTGAAGAGCTTGTTTCTGACTTACCGACGGAAGAGGCTGTTTCTGGCTTGCCGACTGAGGAGTCTGTTTCCGGCTTACCGACTGAAGAGCCTGTTTCTGCCTTGCCGACTGAAGAGCCTGTTTCTGCCTTCCCGACTGAAGAGCCAGTTTCTGCCTTACCGATTGAGGAGCCAGTTTCTGCCTTACCGACTGAGGAGCCAGTTTCTGCCTTACTTACTGGAGAACATATTTCTGGCTTACCCACTGGAGAACTCTGAAGACCAGGAATAGCCAATACAATATGATTCTGCTTTTTACCCATACGCTGTGGGGGCATATCAACTTCACTTTCAACTATATGACCACGACCTCTACCACGACCCCGTGGTCGACCTCGACCCCTACCCCTGCCCCGACCAGGTGTGACAGCAGAAGGTGATATAGCAGACGGAGAGTCAGGAGAGGTTGGGGAGAGCATTGGCAGCGAGGCAGGACCCACAAGAAAGGTAGTGCTTGAAAGTGTGCCTGTAGTAATGCTAGTGTTAACAGTGGCGGTTGACTGGGGTCCAGCAAAAATAGTAGGGGTTGACTGAATACTAGGAGGAACAGTAGAGGTTGGTTGAGAACTAGGAAGAACAGTAGGGATTGACTGTGAACTAGAAAGAGTAGGAGGATGTGAAGTGATCTTTGGTTTGAATCCAGGAGGTGGAGGGGTAATTTGCTGATACCCAGGAGCGGTCAGAGGTTGATAGCCTGGGGGAGTGCTTAATGGTTTATAATTTGGACCGGTGGTGGTGGGTTGAAAACCAGGTGGATGATCTGCTGTTGGCTGAAAACCAGGAGGCACGGCCAAGGCAACATTAGTAGCAGAAGACAAAGTAGCTGTTGATTGCCCACTATCAGGAAGGTTTGAACTGGAACCAGAAAGGCTAGTAGCATTCAACTGAGATCCAGAGACAGGAACAGTTTGTATTCCCAATGGGTTAGCGGTAGGAGTAACACTTTTAACAGCATATGAAACTGGAAGACCAATTGGAGTTGAAGAAATTCCTGTCTTGTTCTTCTTAGGCCTTCCACGACCCCGTTTTGGTGGTGGATGTGCCTCCTTGATTTGTTCAAAAGGTTGTTTTGGCTGTATGTTTGACGACACTACACCTTCTGCACCACCAACCATCCCAGACTCGGTTGTGACAATAGCCAAATCCTTTTCTTTTGGTTCTTCTTTAGGGTTGGGGGAACCATGTGCTTCAACTTGACATAACTTCTCAAACTCGTCTTCTGTCCATTGCTCCTCATAAGAACGCACCTAATTAAAGAATCAAAGATAATAACAAACAAAATGAGCACATAAGTAACAAAATTGTGTGCTTTCTGCAACAATAATGTAATCCTTTTAGTTATATTATTTGATTTGACCCATTTGAGATGAAGAGAATCTAAATTAACCCAATTATAAGTAAATGAATCGAAATCACCAAATCAAAATTGCCAACTATGTACAAGCAAACAATATTGACTAACCTCTCTTGCTCGTTTTCCCCTTCCGTAATTACGAGTATCTAAGTTCCCAATCTCTCCTGACCTCTTACCCCCAATACCAGGTAAAACCACAGGTTTGGGAACTTCAACAGCCTGCATAGCTTCACAGAATGATTTCAAGTCATTTTCTGTCACAAGCCTTGAAGGAAGGGGAGGTATGGATTCACCACTTATCCCCCCTTGTTCTAAAACCAACTTTTTCCATACAACCTGCATGATGTCATCATATATGTTGATCAAAACACAACAAAAATGTAACAGACTGAAGATGATCTGCTGAAGGGGTATATCTACCAGCTCGTCTTCCTGCCGTTTTTTATCAATTTCCTCAAATACGTCAATTTCGGACTCACTGCCATCATAAAAATTAAAGGATATTTAATACTACAAAACTAGAAACTTGAAGTTACTCTACTAGTACTGACCAATGACAAGAAACCAATATAGCAAGGTAGAACATACAGTGGAATGGAATATTCTAATTAACAAGCACTTTGATAGATTGATGTGATAAAATTAAAGACTTCAATGCTTTGTTTATCATTTTCTTAATTTTGTTTTTATATATATGTATAAAGTCAGGGGTATGTGTAACCTTGAGGATTGTATATCAAATATGAAGGATGTTATAGTTCTTCTGTTTGGAGACTTCAATGCTTTCTTTATCATTTTCTTAATTTTGTTTTAATATATATGTATGAAGTCAGGGGTATGTGTAACCTTGGGGATTGTATATCCGAAATAAGAGATGTTATTGTTCTTCTGTTTGGTTTGTTAAAAAAATTACATGATCGAACGAAGGTAAGTATTAGACTATATTATTATTAGGGTTTAGTAATGATTATTATTAGGATTGAGCCCACGGGCCCGTTTAGGTTTTTAGGGTTCTATACTTCTATTGTAAACTTTATATAATGTAACCTAATCTATCAATAATATTTAACAAGTCTTTTGACATCTTACATAGTATCAGAGCCACCCTATGCTCTCTACCACCTCCGTCATGCCACCACAAATACACAAATCCATAGTCAAATGGTTCGTGGTACGTTTCGGTATGGTTACGTGGTACGGGATCGCTATTTGCTAGGTCCTCAAAATTCAGTACGACCCGGGGTAGGCTCATTTCGGTTCGCTCCGGTACGATGTACCATGTAATATGGTACGATTTACAAGTTAAACTGTGTACTAGTTTTCTTCATTAAAATTTAAGTAAAAAAAGTAGTCATGTTATTTATTATTACAACCTATTGTAAATAGTCTATTTAAATATTAAGTATTGAGTAGCAACAAATAAACATAAATAATAAGGATTCTGAAAAGTAGGCTATTAAGTCGGTCCCTTATACAATTAAACATAAATAATAGACTCTATTTATCTATTATTACAAGCTACTGTTAGTGGGGCTACCCCCCTTTAGTCGGTCAAAAAGTAGCCAAAAAGTAGCCGCTACCCTTACAACCTATTGTAAATAGTCTATTTAAATATTAAGTATTGAGTAGCAACAAATAAACATAAATAATAAGGATTCTGAAAAGTAGGCTATTAAGTCGGTCCCTTATACAATTAAACATAAATAATAGACTCTATTTATCTATTATTACAAGCTACTGTTAGTGGGGCTACCCCCCTTTAGTCGGTCAAAAAGTAGCCAAAAAGTAGCCGCTACCCTTATACCCTTAAGTCGGTCACCGGTGAATACAAAGGTCAATAAAAAGGAAGCTAAATGAAATCGGTCCGCACGAGTTTCTTATAGATGGAGTTCGCGTTCCAATCCGTTACAGGGTCGCTCGAATTGAACTTTTGGTTCGCCAATTTGAAGAACCAAATCGCAATCCGGTGCGAACCAGGATCGTGTTCGTACCGCGTTTCGGTACGTCCGATCCAAAACGAAGTCCGATCCAGAACAAATCCCAGCAGCCACAACAGGTTGAAACCCCAGACGCCACCGCCGCCGCCCTGTCCCACCTGTCTTCTGTTTCGTTTCTTATCTATTTTCTAGTTTATGTTGAATAAAGCTTTGTTATCGGTTGAGGATTCAAACCTATTACCCATATCCATTCTCTTGGTTTGTTCACATCCATTCTCTTGGTTTGTTTCTGGATTATGGCTCCCAATTTGCAGCAGTCACTATGTTTTCTTTGTTCTTTTTATTTTTTTCGTCTATCGATGTTTTAGCCGCATTAAGGACCAGGGTCCATGGCCACCGATCTCAAACTACGGTTTGATTAAATATTTCTATTCTTTTTAAATCTACGGATCTTATCTTTTCATCTACGGATCCAAGAGACCGCCACTTGATTACGGTCACTAGTCTTGCTTTCTTTTTTTATTTATATCTACTTATGTCATCTCTTAATCTACGAATCCAAGAGAGTGCCGCTTGCTAGCCTTGAGACATCACCAACGACTACGGTCGCCACGCTAGATCTCAACATATTATTCCAAGATTCAAGAACCATGAAGTATCAAGCAAACTATGGATAGCATAATCAACTAAAATATGGATGACAAAATCAAGCACAATATTGTTTTTTTGCAATAGTTTGGATAGTCAAGTCGATCGAAGCATGTTTATCTTATTATTATTGTTTTATGTTTTTTTTGTTTCCCAGCCATAGCGTCAGGTTACTTCCGCTACGACTGCAGGGGAGTATTAGACAATATTATTAGGGTTATTAGTGTGAGCCCATAGGCCCACTTAGGTTTTAGGGTTTACATTATATTCTCTATAATCTATCAATAATATTTAACAAGTCTTTTACCATCTTACATGGTATCAGAGCCTTAAGGTTTTGGTAACCTTCTTCTCCGCTACACCACCATAAAAATACTAACCCTAGCCGTCATCACCACATTCAAACCCTAGACAAGCGGCGCCGCCGCCCTTCCATTCTCTAAGCTTTTGTTATCTTATCTTTTACGTTCTAAATAAAGATCTATCTCGGTTTTAGATTCAAGCTATTTAACCTAAATCTTTCTTGCCCACAAAACTTGTCTGCCCATATCCCATCTTTTATGTTTCTTTTCTTTCGTTTGTTACTACTGGACCACGGTCCATTGCCACCGAAGAACGCCGCTTGGCCACGGTCACCGGCCTTCGTTATGACACACCACCGCATGACCACGACCGTTGGGTGTCATCTTGTTTTATTTTTTCCTTTTCAACTAGGATACCGATCACGTGATCATGTTGCTGCTGCCACGCCGCCCTCTTTTTCTCGCCGCATGCTGGACTACGATCTGTTGCCGCGCCGCCTTCAGAACTACGGTCCATTGCCGCGCCGCCCTATATCGTTGTAGCATTGGATGCCCGTTGCAGGATTACATGATCATTTAATATTGTGGATTGCAATTAAGGTTTTGGGATGAAGATTGAGACTATTTTTCTTGTTCTTTATGTTTATTTTTTATTGTTTCCAGTCTGAGAGTCCGATTCTCTACCGCTCTGACTCAAGATAGTATTAGACTATATTATTATTAGGGTTTAGTAATGATTATTATTAGGGTTGAGCCCACGGGCCCCTTTAGGTTTTTAGGGTTTTATTGTAAACTCTATATAATGTAGCATAATTTATCAATAATATTTAACAAGTCTTTTGCAAATCTTATAGTAAGCATTGTTGGACCAATCTTGACATTAAATAAAGTTTAGGGTCTATTTTGTAATTTGTTTTAAACTTATCATCTGGTTAAATAAAAGGATAATTCCAGGTAGTTTAGAACTTTATCTCAGTTGGATTTGAGATAAGTCTTGATGAATTAAAGATTATCTCAAAAGGATTTGAGATAAAGCCTAATTTGTAGGAGTTGATTAACTTGATGGACAATTAGCTATAAATATAGGTAGGTTTTTCTTTGATGGAGGTAAGCTTTTTCCTGTTTTTGTTCTGTTTTTCTAAATTTGGTATCAATTTTACTTCAAGCACTTGTAATATTAATTTGCTTTGTTGTTCATCATGTAACACTTTGGTCTTTACTCTGAATTCTTGCTCCTAAATCCAGATTATTACATCAGTCAATATATAACTGATGTAACATGCAATCTTAGCAAAGAGAACAAGCGTTCAGTATTTTTTATATCATTACACTAAGATAGGTTCAGTATTTGAGCTCCCTATATTATCAAGTTAGTGTACATACCTCCGTGCTATGAGATAATTGAGAGCATCGTCATCTAACACAGGAGCAGCTTCCTCTTTCTTACATTCTCGCAGCAGGGCCTCCAAATATTCTCTTCGGTCTTCCGCACTATGATATAGTTAATGCTATGGTTAACTCACCCTTTCCACAAAAAAAAATGTGCAAGTCCATATATGTGAACGTAAAATACATAAATAATACATTCACATATTACAAAAAAAATACATTCACATATTACATAAAAATTTATTTATTAGCATATTACACATGTGTGTGCACAAACATACACATGATAGACAAGCATAATACACACATACTACACGCAAACGATATATACATATAGACATAACAATACACACGAGATATATGTGCATATTGCACACATGATTCGTATGCATGTTGCACATATTGCACACATCAATCGTATTCATATTGCACATAGCCAAATATTGCACACATGATTCGTATGCATATTGCATATACTGGAATCACATGATATATGTGCATATTATACACACATTATGAATATCCATTTCATATACACATGATATATACACACACACATCAGATACGAGTAAGATAAATATTCATATTGAAGACCACAATACATGAATTTTTGTGCATACCAATACACATTATTCATATGCATATTATGCACATAATTTTCATACATGATCCGTAACCATAATAGATATTCATATCTAAAACCCAACCCACCCACCCACCCCCTCTTCTCTCCAATACCCATATACATGTGACATCCCGTATACACACATACATATGTATATAATGTCATTATCAAGAACACATAAAGATGCTACCTTGTGTTATTGTCAAAGAAGCCAGCAGTAATGCTCTGGTTAGCAACTCCAAGTTTGTGCTCAGCTGAAGCTCTAACTTGTTCCTCCACCGTTTTAACCTATCAGCGACATGTTTTTAAAGAACTAAAAATTTACAAAGCATCTTAACTTTCACCAACACTCAAGAGTAAACATTGTAATCAGACATATCAAACTAATAAGATACACCAAGTTCTCGGGTCTACATACAGTTTCTAACCGAAGAACGAGTACATCCTTCTTCTGACCAATTCTGTGAGCTCTAGCTTGTGCTTGCAGATCAACCTAATAAAAAAAGAGACATAAATCCATTGAATATAAAGAAAAAACTCAACAAAACACATAGGGTTTTCAATATATATTTGTGTGTCTATATATTGCCTGTGGATTCCAATCTGTGTCAAAAATGATGACTGTATCCGCAGCTTGAAGATTCACACCAACGCCTCCAGCACGAATACTATGGATACACAAACAAATGCTTAGCATTACAACCAAAATGCCAAAAATAAAATAACATTAACCAACAATAAAAAAGAAATATGAAAAATAAACTAAGTCTAGTTTTTTCCCCATGACAGCGGCGTGACTTTGGTCGTTATTTGTTTGGCTTGTAGAAAACCGTAAAAGTGAATATACTAATATTGTCAATGGAGATGTTTGCTCATAATTGATTCAGTTCGTCATAGCAATGCAACGTTAACAGCACTCGCTATAACCTATGATCCCGAAATATACTTGATTTCAAATACAGCTCCGTTTTCAAAAACATTTATATCGAAACGTTGAAAAAAAAAAGAGATAGTCATGCATTCCCTTTTCCTTTTAATAAAGGAACAAAAGTTATTCCCTCATGCTAAATTGTGGGAGTTTGGTCGTCTTTTCCCGCACTATGTGACATGAGTTTCGTTATAATCACCTCAGCTCGTCGAAAACCATAAAATTGAATACCGAAACCAGTTCTGAAAATTCCAATATCAGCATTTCGCTAATAATCGGTTAGGTTCGTCACGCTACCACAATGATATATGCAACGATACCAAAAAAGTACTCAATCTTGAATACAAATCCATTTTCATATAAAAGTATACCGAAGAGTAAAAACCTAAAGACAACCGCGCATTACGTTTCTTAAAAAAAGTGAACGAAGAAAAGTTGTTGCAGGAAATAAATTATTAGAAAACGTTTAAAGCGAAGTTATATATCAAATGAGGGGTGAAGATGAAAGTTTATAGAAATATACACATTTATTTATTGTAGCAAAAGTATAAAAAACCAAACTTTTATGGCCAAATTTAAAAACAGCAAAACTATATTGTTTCCATGACTTTTGAACATATAATATATATTATTAATGATCATAACACTAGAGAATCTTCAACAAACAAAAATGTTGATCACCTGAGTAGGAATATGAAAAATGGAGATCCTGGATTGTTAAACTGGTCAATTAGGGCCCCACGATCGCCACCAGATGTATGTCCATCTAAGCGAAGATACTTGTACTGTTTCCAATACAAATAGTCCTCCATAACATCAAGTAGCCTAGTCATTGTTGAAAATAGAAGAATCTGCATATAGGACTTACAATATAAGTATCTGAAAATAAAAGCGGACTGACAGATATTTCAAGCACCTCTACTAAAAGTAAATTTTAATTTCTACTCCCACACCAAACAAATCTTGCAGCAAAAGCATAGAAAATTAAAAGTAAATAGACATACTAGAAAAAAGAAAATAAAAATAAATAATAAATTACTTAGCAATTAGTTATATTAAAAATCAGCTACCATGTACCAATTCAAACCATTTTATCTATGTGTGAGTTTCCTTTCACCAAAACTCAATTGGAATATCATACCCGATGATCTGTAGCTTTTAGCTTGGGCAGTAGCCGATCTAACATCTCAAGCTTCCCACAAAACCTTATAATATTAGGAAGATAATGTTTGGGAATAAATTCATGAACCTGATATACAACAAATCGCTTCATAAGCAACAAAAAATTTCAACCAAAATGAATTCCCATAATCAATTGTAGCAGAAAGAAAGAGAAGAATAACCTCTTCATTATGTAGTTGGCTGATGTAAGGGTGATTGCATATATTTCGTAGCTCAACAACCGAATTGTGCACGGCTCGACCCTAATGGAAAAAGAAATAAAGCGAAGATATCTTAAAAAGCTAACTACAAATAGAAAGGGACTTTATTCTATCAGTGAGCTCATGCAACAACACATTCCTAGTAGTATTCTTATTTCAAATCTAGAATATTATTAACCCACGTGTCTCATGAATTTGACAATTAGAATTGTGCTTGATTTGACAATGGTGTATCATGCTCTTATTATCAAAAACAGGATACTAAAATGAAGATTCAAAGTTACTGCAAAATGAACCTTTGAAGCACCAAATGCACCAAGATTGTCTTCTACCCTCTGCATCAATAGCTTCTGATATGCAGAAGCCTCACATCTTACAAGTCTCTCTATCTTTTCAGGTAACTGGTTCTCAACCTAACAAAAAGAAATAAAATAAAAATTATCACTGAGAAAAAAGATAAGAAGCTTCTTAACAACGATACCACAAAATACATGAGCATGAAGAATTTTGCTTTTATGTTTATCTTTACTTATTGTTCTCTGAAAATAAAACATTATTACCAAACACATAAGAGAGCACACATATGCGAATAGGAAAGTAATATGAGTCAAAATAACTTGCAAGTCACTGAAGCTGGCTTGAAAAATATTTAAAATCAACTCAATTTCAGTCTAGTCAAGCTCGAGCTGAGTATTAATATACTCAGCCTTTAAGGTGATAAGTATTATCGAACTTGTATAATATCACAGTTCTACCCTTTGATTCTGTTATACAATTTATATAACAATCAGTCTAGTTGACCAGCAAGTATCAATTAATTTATCAGGCTCAAGCTTGAAAATGAAGGCTTGATCAAAATCAGTCGAGTTATAGGTTCTAAGTTCCAATGTCAAATGGTTTTTTTGAATCAACTAAGCTCGATTACAGTCACAGATGGGAGTTGAAATGTAAAGCTAAAAGATGTTGGTAATATTCTAGAAATTGAGTGCATAATTTGCATTCAAACAACAAAACATTGATAGAATTATCATGTGATATCAATTAGGAGTCGCTATAAACATAAATGCAGAATGAAGAACCTTGTGCTTCAGTCTTCTTAGCACAAATGGTCGCAGAACTTGGTGAAGGCGATTTATGATTAACAAATTCTCTTCTTCAGAAAGCAAAGCCTGAACAAAATAAGAAACTCTTGTTACACAAACTCATTAGATAATTCGACAACTTGTGATTTATGGAACAAAAATGTGAATAGCTAATAAAGATAATGCTCACTTCTTCAAGGGAGTTATCTGCATTACTCTCAAAAGGTTTGTTGAACCACTGGGAAAAATCCTCTGACGAATTAAAAATATTTGGCAACAGAAAGTTAAGAAGTGCCCACAGTTCCTCAAGATTGTTCTGCGAAATGAGACAATTAACCTAGATTTCTTACAACGAATGGTTTGCTTACTAGAAATGCAGATAATTTACGTATTTATTGCAGTTCTCAAATTTATTAAGATAAAGCATCCACATGAATAAGAAGCATAACACAAAAAAGAATTACTCAAGAAAGAGTAAACTGCAAAACCATAGTCAAACCTGCAAAGGAGTTCCAGTCAAAAGCAATCTATGAGAGCTATGATAATGCTTCAAGTCAGCATTTAACTTGCAAGAAGCATTCTTTATGCGATGGCCCTCATCAATTATAATATAATGCCAATGTATTTTGCTCAGTTTTGGTCTATCATGTTTGTTCATGAGATACTCATAAGTTGTCAAAAGAACATTGAATTTTTGCTGAATAATTTTCTCCCTGCAGTGATTCAAACAAGGCTCTATTAAGAATTCACTTAAACAGAGAGTTTAAACAACTACAAAGTTCAGATCCAATACTTGAATAATTTTCGTCGCTCCTCAGGAGGCCCCGCGTAGACAATTTTGTTCATGCTTGGGGCCCAGAAATTAATTTCCGTCTCCCAACCCGGCAAAACTGAGGATGGCACAACCACCAAAAAGGGCCCTCTATCATTTTTATTTTCCATTAGATAACAGAGTAAAGAAATAACCTGTGTAAACAATGTATTAGACCAATAACTAACTTCTTAAACGAAATAAGAACTCATCAACCAACCCAAAAAAATGATAAGAGATTAGAACACCTGAACTGTTTTCCCCAGTCCCATTTCATCTGCTAGAATTCCATTCAAATGATTGTTATATAGTGAAAGTAACCATCTTAACCCATTCATCTGATACCTGAGAACAAGCAATATATAAACAAGCAGAGCTCAAGAAAAGAGCATGATTTCCAAAATTTTATTTGTCAAACACTTTTGCACATAGACGGTGGATATTACTAAAAAATTATTTTTATAGCTTACTCTCGCAATTTTCCACCAACAAGAGTATTTGGTTGCTCCGCTACAGTCTCTTTGATGCTGTATTGAATAAACAAAAATAAATACCAACAAGACAAATCCAAATTCCTTTAAACAAGGCACACAAGTGAAATCCTCTTGTCTGAAATTGTTTTGCAAAAATCAGAACACTATGCACCTCCACATTTTGAGCGGGTGGGTCCATAAATTTTGTTTTACATGATTAAACCCATGAACTTACAGAACTCAATGAAACCTTTTTTATTGCATGCTTGAATATTTAAGCTTGTTAAAACTTAAATGAAAATATCATTTTCGTGTAATCGAGTCCCTTAACTTTTATCAAAAGACATTTCCATGCAGCTTTAAAAGTTTGCCCAATAAAGGTTAAAGAACTAAATCAAGCAAAACAAGACGGCCATAGAGCTTTTTCAAATTTTGAAAAACTGAGAATGTACTTAGGGAACAAGAAAGGCAAATGTATTCATTGTTTTATCTTATCAAATGAAAAGAAAGAAAATTAAGGAAACAAAATAACAACTTCAAGAAGAGGCACAAAACGTTATCACAAGGCCAATCATCAGAAACCATGACTATTTTTAGCAGAGATCAAAGAGACTCAAGTACCTATGAGCCATCAGATAGTACTTTTCATTGCTCTCCATATAATGCTGTAAAAGACAAAATGATCTTTAGTAACATAAGAGAACAGACAATTTAGGTGGGCTTCTATAAGAGTACAACAAAATATAAAGTACCTTTGCCTGGTCTGTTTCGTCTTCATCTTCAATTGTAAATTCACTACTGTCATTTACACCATTCATATCTGCCTCAAAACATCTGCTGATAATCTTTGCTTCTTTCAGCTTAGAACCAAGCTTCTGAAGATACTTCTCAGTCTCTTTCAATAATTGTTTTACCCGATCCGATTTTGCATCCTGTGATGAAAATAGTTTAACTTATTTTCCAAACGAATTATAAAAATGCATATTCGTTGTTGAATTCTATGGATAGTTTATTAAATCACAGTTAACCTGAACCATTCGAAGATAACCCTCCACATCATTGATTTTTAATAGATTAATCTTTTCCCGTTGAATTCTGTCTATCTTCTCCCGATGAAGTCTTTCCTTCCTTTTATGGAACTCTCTTGCATACCTGTTAAAACCCTTCAACCGTTCTCTCCTAAATTTAAATACATCTTCTAATCTTTCCCTAAAAGAGTATTTAAAAATTAAATTAGAATATTTTACAAATACATAAATATAGGTTTTGCAAATAAATTGATTACCATACATACACATACCTATGCTGTTCCATTTCCCCAAAGAAATCCTTTTGTCTTTCTCGAATTCTCTTTTGACGTTCTTCCTTCATCTTCTGTTCATGCCTCTCAAGTTGCTTTGACCTTCGGCCTATCCTATGTTTCTTAATTGATTTCAAGCGATCCATCTCATTAGATATGGGTCTAAAAAAATCAGTCAGGATATCACTGCAACAAATTTAAGCATCGGAATCAAATGGATAGTTAACGTGGAACATTGAAGGTAGAGGATGTTCATGCTCTTTCAAAAGATAATAAGATGAATAAAGAACATTAACATAACAAGCAAAAGAAGTTACTTTCGGAGGCGACGTTGGAGATTTAAGAGTTCAAGCTTTTTTAATTCAATAACACTTTTGGTTTTTGCAGAAATGTCTTTAGAAGAGCTAACTGTTTCCTGCATAGTAATTGTTGAAAAACGAATTAGAATCATAGACGACAGATCGCTTTCCTGTATGATGACCATTCTATGAATACACAAACAAAGATCCACACAACATCATCTGCCACCAATTATTTCTTACCGGAACTTTAACAACTAACAAACTATTAAAAAGCCTTTCCTCATGTTCTATTCCAGAACCTAATCCCATTTTTATATGCAACCTAAAGCAGAAAACCACAAAAGGATAGGCCACAGGCAAATTCAAAAGAAGCAACATTAGACCATTACCATAAAGATAAGGTCATGGAAAAGCTAGGATCACCCATTTTGACACACGAATATCACATTTAAATATGATATTAATATATTATGCTTCCTTAAGGTTTACCTCATAATTTTTTCAGAAACAAACCCTATTTCTATATGAATTAAAGCAGAAAACCACATTAAGATGCCATGGAAAAGCTTAAGATCTACCACTTATAACACTTGAATACCAAACTTGGGAGGGTTTTTTTCTTAAATCCTAACTGAAAAGGTTAAGATCATAAGACCTTTTGAATAGAATATGCATGTTCCATGAAAAAACAAATAAACAAGACAAAAAGCTTCTCCAGTCTTCTATTTGAGCAAGTAAGGGCTGTAAGTTGCTTTTATTTGGACATGAGGTCAGAGATATTTAACAACCCATGTCTCAATCAAAATCTGTATAACCAGGGTAACAATACAGAACATATATAGGTGTTCTCTACAACAAGGATAATTAATAATTTTAGATCGCCTAAACCTGTGAGATTGTGACAGATTAGTTTCTCTAAGAGAGTGGTCAAATGGGTAGCTCAAATTGCCATATTGTCAATTCAGAGTTTGCTTCAAATAACCAGTTTATTTCAGGAAGGCAAAAATAAGTCAACAAACAACTTTTAAGACTTTAATGAATGGCAAACCTTTAAAGTATCAACACAAATTGAGATCCTTTGCTCTGTTTTCTTCTTTTTAATAGCCCAGCTATACTCAGCAGTAACTTTTCTCTTTTGGCAATCCGCAATCCACTTTTCAGATGTAGTATACTTAGGCGATGCTGGTGATATACTCAGTTCAGAAGTATCTTCCCCCTCATGACTGCTTCCTGCTACTAAAAGAAAAAAACATTCTTCACAATTAACGCCTCATCAAAACTACAATCATATCCGACTACACTTGGTAACTTCAAAATCAAAACTACTTTGAACTTATAGTTTTTTAAGGCCAATCTCCTTCTATTAGCTGTTTATTTGCAAAGTGTTTTCAGGAATTATAAATTATGTGTATGTGTCTATGTATCAACAAGATTGTAGATCTGAAGTGATAGTTCTCACCAGGCATTACATCCTTTTCTAGAATATTAGCATTCTTTGGCACCATCATCTGCCTTTCACTCAGAGAGAAACCTGACAAGAGAGTATGACCATGCCGATTTTCTGCATGTGGTGCAATGTGCGTAGGATCTGATTGTGCCAATTTAGTTGCAGAAGCTGGAGATTCTTTTGCTTCAAATGTTTGCATGTCTGCCTCGTATTTCCTTGAACTTATGATATTTCCAAGTTCAGGAAGACCAGAAGGTGGATCATTTTTATCTACAATCCTATCAAGTTTCTCGCCTTCTTTAAAAAGATTTGTTTCTGAAACATATACACTGCTCGAAGGACCAGGACCCATAGATTGTTCTTTTCCCTTTTGCTCAATGCAAGATATATCTGCAATGCCATTTGTTATTTGCATATCATCAAATGCTAAATAACTCATAACATGGTATCTCATATGTAATCTTTGTGGAAAGCAACAAAGTCAAGATCTGCCAGATGGTAAAATGTCTATTAGCGAAAGAACAAAATCAGCTACCTTCCTTAGGAAATACATTCCCCAGTGCAATCTCAAGATGCAACTTCTTGGGCATTAAATTATTCCTGTACAGCAAAAGGTGTTTTATAGTTGTCAGCATCCATAAACAATCAGATATTGAACAATGTAAGGATGAAATATCTTTCATTAGTACAACCTGAAAGCCAAAAATACAAGGCATTGAGCTCTGAGTTGCTTCAAATGATGTTCCTTGAAAGGCATGGAAGCTCCAACAGAAGGAGCCGGTGAAGCTGGTAATTTTCCCGTATCTCTTGAAGCTTCATTTCGAAGCATTGTCGTTTCAGAAACATTGTTTGAGATTCCACACTGTCAAAAATAGGTCATGAGAGGACCATATTTAACAAAATGTAGATATGAATTTAAAAAAAATTAAGAGAATATAATATGAAAGAGCCATACCTGAACTGTCTTACTTGCACTTGCTATTACATTTGAAAATCCACCTTCATGATCCAATGCCTTTCCAGTTGAGCCTTTATGCATCAACACTGAAGTGCTCTGGTTATCATATGAATTGCTGAATGGCATGGATCTTGGGTTCCCAGGTTCTGCTGATTCATATGAACCAGAAGTACCCACATTTGATCCATGACTCTTGATAGCTGTAATTGAAGGAAAATGATTATAAAGCTACCCGTGTTGAAGAAAAAAATACATTTCAACCAATAACATCATAAATCGTAATGATTGACCAGGTATACATGCTTATTTATGGATACATCTGCCTCCAAGGACAAACGTATTACATACAGCAATTCCTACAAAAATCCTCAGAATAAGCATTAACATGCAACAATATCATATTTAGCTTTGAAAACTGATCATATACTAATAGCGTTGTGATAGAGTATAAAGATTTCACGCAGACGAATGATTAAACTGGAATTAAAGGCCCAATTCGAGAAGGGCAAAGTCTCCAATTACAATACAAACGATAACAAATTTCCAAATGGAAAATTCAAATGAACTAGCCTGCCTCGAATAAAACTAACACTCACTAACTGCTCCTGAAATGGGGGTCGTGAACTACTCCCCACCACTCCATCATGCCACTAGTGTCGTGACCCAATGGGTCAACCCAATCCCCGAAAACCGCATGAAATTCTGAGTCAAGTTGATTCAGCTCTCTATTCGAATTGACCCGATTCTTCTTCCTCGTGTACACGTGCTGGATTCTATCATTGCTTCCCCCTTGGTAAAAAGCCTTGTCCTCAAGGCAAAAGTGAGGGAACTGAGTAGCGAGTAAATCATATTGTTCTCAAGTGGCCTCTTCAACAAGACAGTTGCACCATAAAATAAGTAATTCCAACACCTAACGACCCCCTTCCCTGACCCAACGATGAGAGATGACAGAGGAGGGAAGTAGATCAAGCTCCCAATCTTTAGTAATTGGTAGAAGGGGAGAAGTGTCTGGATCGAATGAGCCATGAGCAAGTTGGAGCATGGAGACGTGAAAAACTAGGTGGACTTTGGCATTGGGAGGGAGTGCCAATTCATAAGCAACAGGTCCAACCAGTCAGGTAATGCAATAAGGACCAAAAAAACAAGCTGACAGCTTTTCATTGCGGCATTTGGCCAGGCTACGCTGGCGGTACAGCTAAATTTTCAAAAAGACATAATCACCCACCTGAAATGAAACATCACGGCGTTTACCATTAGCCTGGGAACGCATGCGATCTTGAGCCTTGTGGAGATGAGATTGTAGCAATTTGATCATGTCGTCGTGATGGATAAGTTGCTGCTCCAATTCATCATTCTTGGTGTCGCCCGGTTAATATGGGATGATTGGCGTTGTTAAGGGGGTGGTGTCCGTTGAAGTGTGGTATTCAGTGTTGTAAGAGAATTCAGCCCACGAAAGGTCGGTACTCCATTTGGTAGGTTGCTCGTGAGTGAAACAACGAAGGTAAGCTTCGAGACAACGATTGAGTACCTCTATTTGCCCATCCGTTTGAGGATGGTAGCTTGTACTAAGCTGTAATCTGGTTTGGCTCAATCGAAAGAGCTCCTGCCAGAAATTGCTGAGGAAAATAGAATCGCGGTCGGAGACAATTGAGCGTGGAAATCCGTAAAGGCAGACAATCTTCGTGCAAAAGACCGAGGCCACAGACTTGGCTGTGAAGAGATGAGACAAACACAAGAAGTGGGCATACTTACTCAGACGATCAACGACCACCAGGATAATGTCAAAGCGGTTGGAGACGGGCAATCCAACGATAAAATCCATGGAGATATCCTCCCATATACGAGCAGGAATGAGCAGAGGTTGAAGCAATCCGGCGGGAGCTAAGGTTTGATATTAATGTTATTGAAATGGGAGGCATTGTTGCACGTGTAACCGAACATCTTGTTTCATACGCGGCCAGAAATATCGAGTAGAGAGACGTTTAATAGTCTTCAAGAAACCCCCATGTCCACCAGTTGGGGTGTCATGTGCCTCGTGTAACAGTCGGAGTTTGATATGGAGAAGATCAGGAATAACTAGTCGACCATTATAAAACAAGAACTGATCGACAAGGGTGAAGTGGGGCACCGACCGAGGATCAGATTTTAAATTCTGAATGATGTCGCGGCAATATGGGTCAGAAGTCAGCCCCCGTTGAATCTCTCCAACAACTAGACACTGGGGAATTGTCAAAGCTAGTAACTCCCCAGAATACGGCATGCGTGAAAGTGCATCTGCCCCTCTATTTTCCTTCCCTGACCGGTGACAGATCGATAAATCATACGGCAGTAATGTCAACAATAAATGTTGCTGCTCTATGGTGGTAATTCGCTGTTCGAGAAGGAACTTCAAGGTGTAATGATCGGTGCGTATCAAGAAGTGGCGGCCCAACAAGTAATGGTTCCATTTTTGCACCGCCAAGACCAAAGCTAGTAACTCGCGAGCATAAGCGGATTTGAACTTGTTAGCCGGCGAGAAACCTTTACTGAAATATGCCAATGGATGTTCATCCTAAGATAATGGCGCCTACACCATCCGAGGAAGCATCGCATTCCACACGAACATTTTCGAAAAATCCAGCAACCGAAGAATGGGAGCCGACATGAGAGCCTGTTTGAGCTTAAAAAAGGTTGCGAGAGCCTCATCCGACCATTTAAAACTGTCTTTCTTGGTGAGAACCGTAAGAGGGCGCGTGATCAACCCGTAATTGCACTGTGTTGGACGATTAACACGAGCTTGTTTAACATTGCACTGTGTTGGCCAGGATTGGATGGTTGCAATCTTTTCTTGTTCCACCTGTACACCAGCAGCAGTAACAACATGACCTAAGAAAACCACTTCACACTGACCAAAACAACACTTGGTGAGTTTGACATAAAATCTATGGTCATGCAGTAGCTTTAGGGTCTGCTCCAAATGTTGAATGTGTTGGATCATATCTGAACTGTAAATCAAGATATCGTCAAAAAAAAACGAGTATAAAGCGACGCAGAAATGGACGAAATAGATCATTTATAACCGCTTGAAAAGTGGAAGGTGCGTTAGTGAGCCCAAAAGACATGACTTTAAACTCATAATGCCCCGAGTGGGTACGAAAAGCGGTTTTGGGCACGTCTTCCTCCCCTACCATGATTTGGTAATATCCTGAACGAAGATCCAGCATAGAGAAAACCGTAGCACCATATAGTTCGTCTAACAGCTCGTCAATGTTGGGGATAGGGTATTTGTCGGCGATAGTGATCTTGTTTAGGGCTCGGTAATCCACGCACATTCTCCATGAGTTGTCTTTTTTCTTCACCAACAAGACCAGACTTGAAAAGGGGCTGGTACTCAGTTGTATGAATCCCGCAGCCAGAAGTTGCTCCACCTGGGTTTCAATTTCGGTTTTCTGGGAATGTGGATAGCGATAGGGACGGATATTAGGTGGGGTAGCATTGGGTATGAGATTGATGGAGTGAGTTTTGAACCGGGGTGGTGGTAACTCGTGGGGTTCTTCAAAAACAGTAGAATACTGGTTCACAATGGGTTGCAATGGGAATGGTACATGGGGTTCATGGGTTGGGTCGATTGCCAAATGTTGAAATGTTGAGGACTTTTGTGGACCGGAAGGAACTCCTTGTAACTTATATCGCTTGCCATCAATGTAAACACCATAAACAATTCCCGCCAGTTTGCTTGCACCGTATTCAAGGTGGCAAGCCATTGGATTCCCAGCACCAAATCAGCCCCTCCCAACAAGAATGGATGAAAGTCTTGGGTAATGTTGAGATCTTCGACCTGCACCGTTAAATCTTTGCAAACTCGTCCACAACGGATAACATCCCCATTCCAAATTTGGACCCCAAATGGAGGAACCAATTGAGTGAGTTAGTTCAACTCACTAACCAACACATCGGATATGATATTATGGGTAGATCCTCTATCCACTAAAATGAGTATCTTTGTGGAGTTTAGCATACCGTGAATCTTCATAGTAGTAGGATTGGATTTACCTAGAATTGCGTGTAAACTTATCTCTGTCGTGTCATCTTGTGCATTCTCACCGTTCGACGCTTCCATTGAGGTGGTTCATCGATATCTTCATCTGCTTCCAATACCTTAAACGTTCTTGTTTTACATCTGTGACCAGAACCGTACTTATCCCCACATCTAAAACATTCCCCCTTCAAGAACCGTGACTGCTTCTCGGCGTCAGTAAGCTTGGGGGTGGTTTGGAGTCGGTTCTCGGTACGCCAGAGGTATTAGATGACGAGGAGAAGAGTTTCGAATCTGCCCAGAGTTGGGAACCCCACGTGGTTTTCTTGTCCGAACGAGTGTGTTGCAACTTTGATTCGAATTCGAGCGCGAGACTCGTTGCCTTATAAACGGTTCGAGGTTTGTGAATTCGTACATCCGCCTTCAATTCTTCTTTGAGACCATTCTGGAACACCCCCAAGAGACAATGGTCGGGCCAATTAGTAACCCGAGAAGATCTCTTTGCGAATTCATGTCGATATTCATAATGGTCCTTGTTAGTCGTATACTGCACAAGTATTCATCTAGGTTCTGGAATTCGGGAGGGCCGAAATGCTTTTGCAGGGCACTGGTTAACTCTTCCCAATATGTGAGATCTTGTTATGTCGCTAGCCATAGGTAGAGATCCAGAGCATCCCCTTCAAAATGCATCGCTACCACATCAACCTTCTCTTTATCGTTGGTGTTATAAAATCGAAAGTATTTCTTGGCCTTCAGAATCCAACCCCGCGGATTACCCCCACTAAAGGCTGGAAATTCGATTTTGTGGTACGGGCAACGGTTGAAGTTAGAATAACTTCCTTCATCATCATCGAACTTTCGTCCCCCGCTTTTAAATTTTTCCCATGTCGCTTCAATTCCGCCATGTCCTCCTTCAAGGTCTCCACCGCCTCGAGTTTCGCTACAATGGCTGCCAATTGCGCCGCCACATGGTCCGTCTGTCCTCCACCTTCCGAATTCCCACGGGTAACTACCATGATTGCTTCTTGTTAGCGTTTCTCGGCAATGGAACCAATGATAGTCTAAGGATTTCAGGCAGACGAATGATTAAACTGGAATTAAAGGCCCAATTCGAGAAGGGCAAGGTCTCCAATTACAATACAAACGATAACAAATTTCCGAATTGAAAATTCAAATGAAATAGCCTGCCTCTAATAAAACTAACACTCACTAACTGCTCCTAAAATGGGGGTCGTGAACTACTCCCCACCATTCCATCATGCCACTAGTGTCGTGACCCAATAGGTCAGCCCAATCCCCGAAAACCGCATGAAATTCAAAGTCGGCGGTCATATACCGGCCTAATTCAAGCCACATTTTGGCCAGATTCCGGCAAAATGTTCGAAATTCTGGTCAAACCTTAAAATTTTTGGTCAAATGTGTGTAAATTTTAGTAAAATGTGTGTATATAAATCTGAACATTTTCATATAATTACAGATAATGTGCGTGTATGTATGTATGTATGTGTATATATATATATATATATATATATATATATATATATATATATATATATATATATATATATATTAATATGTATATGTATATGTATATGTATATGTATATGTATATGTATATGTATATGTATATGTATATGTATATGTATATGTATATGTATATGTATATATATATGTATATGTATATATGTATATGTATATATGTATATGTATATATGTATATGTATATATGTATATGTATATGTATATGTATATATGTATATGTATATATGTATATGTACATATGTATATGTATATATGTATATGTACATATGTATCTTTATATGTATATATGTACATATGTATCTTTATATGTATATATGTACATATGTATCTTTATATGTATATATGTACATATGTATATATATATGTATATATGTACATATGTATATATATATGTATATATGTACATATGTATATATATATGTATATATATATATATGTATATATATATGTATATATATATATATATAAAACTGAATATTACATTTAAAGATTCTAATCCAATTAATCCCAAGTCGGTACCCTACCGTCAAACTAGCGCCTAGCGATTTTTACAACACTGTTAATAAATAGATTTAAGTGAGGCTTTGCCTTTCGATCACTTATTCTAATATGTTTTCGAGTGCCAAATGAAAATTAGAAACAATTAAAAACACATATCTTGTTACTGTAATGTTTTTAACTTGGATTAAAAGGTTATACACAATGGCATATTGTAGAACATATAGACCAAATGTGATCTCAAATCTCAATGGTTATGGTAAATATAACCATAACTACATATTCTTTTCTTATTAGTGCTCGAGTCCATGCAAGGAAATATGAACGAGCAAAAATGGGACACTCAGCATACAATATTCCAAAATATTTGCCAACATTTTGAAATATGTGAAGAAGAATTTGATTATAGTACTCACAGGTAAGTTGATTTGCAGATGCTTGATAGATGTCATGCCCTAAATTGCTAGGAACATGTAGTGGTTTGCTTGAAAATGTTAAAAGTTTTGTAGTGTCTTCTGTAGTTATATTTTTCTTCAAATCATTTTCCACTGCAGTTTGCTGTGAAGAACCTGAAAACAAATATATTTTTTTATTTGTAGAAGACTAATGCATGCTGTTAGACAAATTGGCTCAAAGAACAAAACAGAAAAACATAGAAACTAGAAAATAATGAAGTAGTCAGCACAGATTTTATTAATAAAGAAAACAGAGAAGAGATTGGGTACTTCTTCTTGTTTATTCTACAGCCTATTTATAAAGAAAGAAAAACTGCATAAAAGGAAATGATCAAAATAAAAAGGAAACAATCAAAAATCCCAAGAATCAAGTCTTGCATTTTTCTTGCAAAGACTTTTGACCAAATTGATCTTATTTAGCTGAAATTCTGGAATTAACTTATCACATGCAAAATAAGAGAACGTAGCACACCAAAGAAAAATTTATAACTACCAAAACATAATAAGTGTGTACCTGCAATTTGGGATAAAGATGACTCTCCAGCTTGAGCCCCACCGGTCAACGGTTGTCGTGACGACATTATAGCTTCAATATCAAGACCATGTCGACTTATAACGGTCTCCATAGCCCTTTAAAAAAGATTATATGATCAGATGAAATAAAAAATGGAATATTAAAAATATACATTGCATCACAATGTTCTCGCCTATGGCAAAAGTAGCATTTTATTCATTTAAAGTAACTAGTTAGATTCTTATAAGTTGTGACAATAAAAGCAACTGTTGTCTTCATAAAGAACTTATTCCAGCAAAAATAACCTTCATAATGTCACAACTATTTGCAATGAACTAAAGGCAAGTATCTTTATTGTAATTACATAAATCAAAATCTAAGGCTAACCATAGTATGACCATCAGAGACAATGATTAAACATGTCAGAATATACATGGCATAATTTATATTAATCAAGACCTAATAATTTATTACCGTCTTAGGGGTATTGCAAAGTGACCATAGATTTAGACAAAGAGTAGTTAGTGAAGCGCAGAGCATGAGGATTGATAAGATTGTACAAGGCAACATGATAATTAAATATGATAATAACAAGAGATAAATGGCCATTGCTTTATTTGAAATATCGAAGTGAATACTACATTTAACTGACATGAAAATACATGGTATCCTTGTAAAACCCACAAACAGGTGGTCAAGGTATGCATGATGTTGATAATCTACCTTGATATTACTTGGTATGGCATTGAATTTTCTTTTCCACTGGATCTCATATGCTGCAAAATCTGTGACCCCATGAAAAAAATATGAGAAAAAAATATGTTACGAAGAAAGAGAGAGATAAAAACCACAGTTTTAACTAATTTTGCCTCGAAAGAAAATGTTTATTCAATTTTGGTCATCCTAATTGATTAGTCAATGATACTAAATCTAATCAATACTTAAAGAAAAATCAAATCAAACACGACATGTGACTTGTTGACCGCTATAACCAAAGAACTTCTTGCATTGCACATAAGGGAAAAATGGACCAGCTCATGATCTTATTGTTGGCCACTTGGCCTAAGGCTTGTTTGTTTTAACAAAACTGTACGCATTCCACTTTAAGAAAATATCATGACCTAACACATATAAATCAGTTACATAAACTTCAAATGTGCTTCTCAGCTGGAAAAGGTCAGATATGTTTATAACTTTAATATCCCTGCCTAATATAAGTTGAAACTTAGGCAACAAATATTAGTGATGATTTTGGAGTGTATGGCTAACAGGCTAAGTGAACCAAACTAATTAGACATAGTATCTGATGCAATTCTGGTAAGTCGATTTCCTCTTACTGAAGCTATGCCTCTGAAACCTTTACCAACATATCATTTATTTTACATAGTAGATAGTAGATTCGGAATGGGATAGTCAATACTATATCTCTAAGATTTGATGATGTTTTGCTTTCATCTTCATTTCATAGGTTGTAAAAAGGCGTAGGGGAGCGTTAGTTGCTACGCATGAAGTATAGATAAGTAGTAGTGCCAGTAGCTGGGTAGTGATTCATCATCAAACAAAAGGTACTCAAATCAAAATCAAAATCAAAACCCCATGTGCCATACATACCACATGTAGTTTTGTGGCCAATTTTGTGGGCTCGTCAGTAGACTCCTGAATAAGCTTATGCAAGAACTTTGCTGCTTCCATCTCAACATTTTGCGGAGTTGCCGCCATAATTACTTGTATCGTATCGCTGCAACATAAGCAAAGGACGGTTGGACAACACTAGCACATTACACATGCAAGCAGACCGATGGAATTACAGAAGTAAACAACAAACCCAAACGTTCAATAAATCTTCAAGTCAGTACTAACTACACATGCCATATTAGCCAGCGAAACAAATTTCACATAGATAGATAGACAATAAATAGGGTTTACGCTGCCATAAAACGGTGGTGGGGGTTCGATTAAGCTTAAATCACCTGGTACGCTTGAATTTGGTGTCGGTCGATCAATTTGTTCAGAAACGAATCTAACCCACAGCCATAGATGGGATGTTAGATTTGCTTTGATTTCAAATCAAAACCTCTGCATCTCAATCAATCACACGGAGACGGAGCGGAGCTACTTCCGATCTTCACAATTTGCCCGACAAGACAAGAGAGAAAGAAGAAGAAAAAGTTAGGGCATGGCAAGGGACGGGGGTTATCTTTCCTTTAAATATATATTATATTATTATATATTATATTAAATTAAATTAAATAAACAACAAACAAACAAATTCTCAAATTCCTGTTTCTACTAGGGGTGTTCAAAAATATCCGAATCCGAAACCGAATCCGAAATATCCGAAAATCTGAAATTCGGATATCCGAAATTTCGGATATCCGAAAATTCGGATATCCAAATTTCGGATATCCGAAATTTCGGATTCGGATAGTGATTTTGAGAATTTTCGGATATTTCGGATATCCGAAATATCCGAAATATCCAAAATATTTTTATAAAAAAATAAAAATATTAAATATTAATTAAATGTTTCGGATATTTTTAGATATTTTGAATGTTTTAATAAAAACTTCGGATATATGAAATAAATTTTAATAAAATTTATTATTTTTTTATAAAATTTATTAAATAATACAAAACTTTATTGAAATTCGGATATCCGAATGGATATCCGAATCCGAATCCGAAATTTCGGATATCCGAAATTCGGATATCCGAAATTTCGGATTAGGATTCGGATAGTGAAATTCACTATCCGAAAATTTCGGATATCCGAAATTCGGATATCCGAATTTCGGATATCCGAAAATGAACACCCCTAGTTTCTACCCAGGAAGAAACTCAACTTAACTACTCCTCACTTTTTCCTCTTTTTTTCTTCTTTCAATTTGGGTGTTTAGAAAGGAATCCTAATCCATTATGTATGAAAATGCATCATGAGAAGTTCTAAGTTTCTAGGCATAGAGTTAAATTTTTATGACTTGTTAGACATTGACAAGTTCTTGGTGTATGATTTGCCTAGGTTATGCAATAGTTAGGTTAAAATAACAAAGCAAACTATTTTTTAACCATTTTTCGAGTACCAAAAAGAGAATGAGGTTTCGGTATTCAGACTTAGGAAATGATCAAGATGTGTTGAAATTAGCAAATATGCTCTTGCGAATAATATTATGGATGTATACATTGAGCATGGAATGACAAATGTACACACTTACTTTTGCTTACCATCTAAGATTATACTTAAAAAAGTTAGAAATGAGGTCGCAAATACAAGTGAGAGTAAACAAAAACATAAGGCAATTTGTATTAGGTTGGTATGAAAACCAAATGAAGTGGTGGTGTAGAGTAAAGAAATGAACGGGAGATAAAAAAGGAATACTAGGAAAGAAAAGAAGACCATGGGCAAATTAGTGTAGATCAGGACAACATTAGTGTATTACAATATAATAATATTTTAGTTTTTGACCCTTACTTTGGTACACAAGTTGGGAATGAAAATCATAATGAAGTTAAGAATGATGATGAATAATCAAAGCAAAGGTAAGGGAGAAACTAGTGTGGATGTTGATAGTGATTTTAATGAGGACAATAATATAGACGACGTTGAAGTTGTGTAACACCCCGAAATTTTCTAGGAAACAAAGGAAGACAAAGTTATCGCAAGGAGAAGAAATCCTCGCGAGAACCCATGCAATAAGTCAGGGGTTGTATAAATAGGCGAAGACATTCAGTTGCTTCTTCACTGGTGCAAAAAACCCTACTACTGGAGACAGATTGATGAGAAGTTGTTCAGTCGTCAATCGTTCGAAACTTCACAAACTAAGTCTTTTAACTCAATTAACCGGTTCATTAGAGTCGCATTCTAGTTACTAATAACCTATTTAACTTAATTTTAACATTTTGCTAGGTTTTAATAGGTTATTAGGGTTTTCTTGTCTCGGTTCACATTTCACAGTCGAACAACCCAATTAGGGTTCCAATCTTTCTGTTTTTGATGAAAGAAGACTTCAAAATACCTGTATGATGATTAGCGAACGTCAGTAACACACAATCAGAGGTAGAACTAGGGCAAATCAAATTTTGGCAGAGTAACGGTAGGGAGTGCGATTTAGAGGCGATTTGAGGGTGATGAGTCTCTGCGACCGACTCCACCTCTATTTATACCAACCCTAGATCCAATCGTGCGACTGAGTTCATACGCACCTTTCAGTCGTGCGAGTGAGACTCAGTCGTGCGATTGGGTCAGTCGCCCTTCTCCAGTCGTCCGACTGAAGTTCAGTCGTGCAACTGACTCACTCGTTCGCACTCAATCCTCCGACTGGACTAATCGTATGGTCCATTCGGTTGGATGGTCCATACTCATAGTTCATTCGTGCGAATGGACTTCATTCGTATGGTTAGCCCATACGTATGGTCCATTCGTGCGAATGGGTCATACTTAGTTAATTTTCTGCCATTTTTACCAATTTACTTTTAAACTCTTTTAGATTAATTAAATTAACATTATGAGCCTTTGATCATCTCAGACATGATCCTTTTATCTTGAAAACACTTTGATCACCTCAGACGTGATCCTTTTAACCATTTTGGTCACCTCAGACGTGACCCTTTTAAAACACTTTGTCACCTCAGACGTGACTGTTTTTAACTTTTCAAAGCACATATGGTCATCTCATACATGACCCTTTTAGTGAGTTGATTCCTTCTGATTTTCCTGATGTAGCCCGACACTTGACTCAAATTAAAAACTTAAAACGACTAACTAATTTAAGACTTTAAACTAATTACATAAACAGACATAATTTTGGCTTTTTGTGAGAGATAAATCCAGAGATTGATATCTACGGGATTTGGTTCGGGAATAGAGAGCTTCAACTTAGATTGATCATATCTGGACCAATTCAATTTTTGGAATCATACAGGCAATTCAAATCATTTGGGACTAGTTATTAAACCTTTTGATGCTCAAGTTCTCGGTGTTCATCCAGAGTCGTTAGCAACATAAGGAAATCATACTGAAACTCTTAGATTTTCACATTGATTTGAACCTTTGATAATATAGCCACAATGATTGTCAGTATGTTTGTCCACTTAAATCCATACACAGACTTTTGACACAGACTGGTGACTTATTTAGGTTTAATTATTTCAACTAACATTTGTGGATCCCACACTTATATGGTAATCAACATTCCTCAGGAGCTTTTGAGCGGTCTACGGGTATTATTACAAGAAGAGACTATTCTTAGAGCTTTCAAAGAGAAGCCTGTCCTCAGGTCAGTGCCATCGCACAGCAGAGAGGCGGCAAACAACAATGAATTCTAGAATATCTAGGTTATGCTTATCCTCAGGTCAGTGCCATCGCACAGCAGAGAGGCACACAACCTATCTCCTTGTTAGAGCAGCTTATTTTATTTTGCACAAAATGCACCAACAACATAAGTCATTAGCTTTATTGCATTTGTCTTTCATTTTTTTTCTTTGCTCTAATTATGGTCATCCGCACACATTTGTGGCGTTTAATTGCTCATTACCCCTTATTGGAATATTGTTGATTGTGTTAACCAGTGATAAGATGGAAGCCCACAGTTAGTTGAACAACTTAGTTTGATCTTGAGATCACCAATCAGGTCTAATTGTCTATTGTGTTGAATCTACCAACATATCATATATGGTCTAGCATCCTCTAAGTCTATTTTCTTTGTGTCACCTTAGGAGTTGCCAGTTTTCTATCATCTTCCCTTTTTGTATTGCTTAGACTACACAGATTTATACTTTGAACTTTTGCATCTTTCTAAAACTTAAATTTTAAAGTCCCTCTTGATTTGTTCCTGTGTACTATCATTTTCCAAAGGTATCGAATCAGTATCACAGACACAATCTACCTTATTTCAGCTAGTTACTCCTTCTCCCTCATTTTTCATTTTTTTTAATGTTAACTTGCTGACATATTCTCCCCCTAAAATACTGAAATCATTTCTGGTTTAATTATTTTAGGATTTTAATAAGCAGCAAAGTAACATGAGTATAAATAAAATAAAATAAATAGACAAATAAAATTAAATAGAATAAACTTTAACTAAACTACATCGGACTACACATTGTCATCATCAGGAATTACCTCACTTTTCTTTTTAACGCCGTTGACCTCTAATAAATATTGAAAACGTGGTTTATCAAAGGCTTTAGTATAGAGGTCAGCGCGTTGAAAATCAGTATTAATTTTAACCACATCAATTAAGTTCTTCTCAAAGCAATCTCTTATGAAATGGTATTTAATACCGATGTGTTTGGTCTTAGGATGTTGGACCGGATTTTTAGTTATTGCAATTGCAGCAGAGTTATCAACAAAAATAGGAGTAGATGAGAATTTTAAACCGTAATCCCGCATTTGCTGTTGAATCCAGATGATTTGTGAACAGCAACTTGCAGCAGCAACATATTCGGCTTCACAGGTTGACAATGCAACCGATGTCTGCTTCTTACACTGCCAGGTAACTAATCTTCTCCTAAAGAATTGACACCCTGCTGATGTAGACTTGTAGTTCATTTTGCAGCCCCCGTAGTCCGAGTCACTATACACGGTAAGCTCAAAGTCATCATCATGAGGATACCACAATCCAAGTGTGGGTGTACCCTTCAGATAACGAAAAATCCTCTTGACCCCGATCAGATGGTTGACCTTTGGTTTAGCCTGATATCTTGAACATAGACATGTAGCATACATAATATCAGGTCTTGAGGCAGTGAGATACATGAGGGATCCGATCATTCCTCGGTACATAGTGGCATCTACTAGATCTCCATTCTCATCAGGTGCTATATCATGATTCGTAGCAAGTGGAGTCCCAGCAGCAGAAGCATTCTCCATGTCAAAGCGACTGAGAATGTCTCCTACATACTTGGTCTGATGTAGAAAGATTCCATTAGGTGTTTGATCCACCTGTAACCCGAGAAAGAACTTCATCTCCCCCATAGCACTCATCTCAAACTCTTTCTTCATTACTGCTTCAAACTCTTTACATAACTCTTCGTTCTTTGACCCGAAGATTATGTCATCAACATATATCTGTACAAGCAGTAGGTCGCCATCCTTTTCTTTAATAAACAGTGTACAGTCAATTACTCCCCTGCGAAAGCCGTGTTTCACAAGATGAGTTGAGAGTTTCTCATACCAAGCTCGAGGAGCTTGATGAAGCCCATATAAAGCTTTGTCGAGCTTGTAAACTCTATCCCGATGATAAGGATCTTCAAAACCCTCGGGTTGACTTACATATACTGTTTCCCTGATTTCCCCATGAAGGAATGCACTCTTTACATCTAATTGGTAGACTTTGATCTTCATGTACGATGCATAGGCAAGGAAGATACGAATAGCTTCCATCCTTGCCACGGGTGCAAACACCTCATTATAGTCAATTCCCTCGACTTGGCGAAAACCTTGAACCACCAGTCGAGCTTTGTTCCTGATAATGACCCCTTGGTCATCCTTCTTGCATTTTAGTACCCATTTAGTGCCAATGACTTTAGCACCTTTAGGTCTATCAACCAGAGTCCATACACCTAACTTCTTAAACTGCAGAAGTTCTTCTTGCATGGCACTCACCCACGCCTCATCATTTAGTGCCTCACTGACATATTTTGGCTCAACCTGCGAGACAAAACATCGATAAGCACCATCATGAATGTATCCTTTCTCCATAACCGAGGCGTAATCAGCTGAGTATAACTGATTTCGGGTTTGTACTCCTGATCTGACATCCCCAATAACATTGTCAAGGGGATGATAGACGTTTAATCGTGATCCTGGAGTAGTAGGAACAGCCACCTCAGAACCGAGATTATGAACATTTTGTTCTGCATCTGAGGTAGTTGGAGTTTGAGGTTCTGAAGTCGAAGGAGCATCACTCGTAGATGCTTGTGGACTTTCAGGAACTGGAACCTGTTCCTCCTGACTGTTCTGGTCATCTGCTTCAGTTTCATCTTCAGAAGAGGAGTCACTTTCATCGACTACTCCCCCTGACTGAGTAGATGATTCTCCCTGTGTGCTAGATGGTGTATTCAGAATATCATACATCATCCTAGTAGCTAACTCATCATCCGAGGGAGAGAGAGGTATGTTGAAGGACTTGAAGAATCCATCATAATCGAAGAAGTATGCAGGTCCTTTGCCTGTAGGTGGCGTGGTATATCTCTGAACGTCGACATTACACCACACTTCTACAAGACCCGTTGAGTTATTGTAAACTCGCTTATTCGGTATGTTGTATCCTAGAAAGATTCCTTCATCTGCCTTCTCGCTGAATTTTCCTTCTTGTGTCTTCTTCAGAAGTGTACACGGCGCGCCAAAAGGTTCAAGATACTCCAAATTCGGTTTGCGTCTTTGTAGTAGCTCATAACATGTCTTTCCGTGGCGCTTGACTATTAGGACTCGATTCAGTGTATAACATGCATTTGCTACTGCCTCATTCAGAATTGGATAGGCAGTTTCGAGTCAGCCAGCATAGTCCGTTGCAGTCTCTATCAAGCTTCTATTTTTCCTCTCAGCAACACCATTCATCTGAGGCGTGTAGGCTGAAGTGAATTGATGAACAATTCCCTTTTCCTTGCAGTATGCCTCCATCCATTGATTCTTGAATTCTGTCCCGTTGTCTGAGCGTACTTGTCTAACCTTTAGCTTGTAGAGAGATTCCAGAGTGGTGACTAATTCCTTGAATGACTCAAATGTTTCTGATTTGGATTTCAGAAACATTACCCAAGTGAACCTTGAGTAGTCATCAGTGACCACAAAACAATACAAATCGCCTGCAATGCTCCTTGTACTGACTGGACCAAACAGATCCATGTGAAGAAGTTCAAGAGGAAGTTCTATTGAATGAACTTTCTTTTCTTATGAGACTTCTTTGTCTGTTTGCCTTTCTTGCAAGCTACACAAAAGTCAGGAAGTTGGAAGTTCTTGACATTTACTCCTCTTACTAAATCCTTCTGAATCAAATGATTCATCTTCCTTTGACTAATGTGTCCCATTCTCCTATGCCAGGAGATTGAGTCCTTCTCAGTAGCTTTAGATAGAAAGCACTGAACCTCATGATCCGTTGGAGCAGCTATTGACAGATCCAAGACATAAAGGTCTTTATATCTTGAAGCAGTCATCAGAACTTGGTCCTCAGGAATCATGTAGTCTTTCTTCAGCACGTAACACTTCTTGTTGTCGAAGATAACTTTAAATCCTTTATCGCAGATTTGGGAAACAGAAAGTAAGTTATTCTGAAGTTGTTGAACGTAGTTCACCTTATCAAACTTAACTTTCTGATTTCCCACTTCTCCCTGTGCTGTGATGTATCCTCCCTTGTTTCCTGCAAAGGAAACATGCCCTCCTTTTATTTGTTTGACGTTTGATAAAAGGGCTCTATTTCCTGTCATGTGCCTGGATGCTCCGCTGTCTATAATCCACGTGTTAGTCTCAGCGCTATACCGAACACCCTGCACATATCAAGTAAATGTATTAGTTTAGGTTAGGAACCCAAGCCTTTACTGTCTTGGGTTTCCCAGAGGCATCACACATCATAAACTCTACCCATTGACCCTTAGAGGGTGAGGGTAGCTCAGATTCCTTCTTGTCATCAGTATCAGACACACAGGATGACTTCTCTTTCCATAAGCCAGATTTGTGCAATGCCTGTTTATGATAAACAGTCGTCTGGCTTACAGGTTGGACTTTAGGTTCACTAGATCTTCTAGGTGGAGTTAGAGAACTCCTCTTAGAAGACCTAGGTCTAGAGTCCTGAAGATCAATCTTCTTCCTAGGTGTCTGATAGAAAGGACAATAGGAAGCAATGTGTCCACATTCTCCACAGTTGTAGCATGATCTGCTATCAACTTTATGAGTAGACTTTCTTTGTGGAGAAATGCGTGACACTCTAGTAACATCAATCACTTTAGGTTTTGACTCTTGCATGTTTGATGTTTTCTCTGGTTTAACAAATTTAACTGTTTTAACCTGTTTAACGTGTTCCATTTTTTGGTTAACTGGTTTTTGACTTGTAGCATGTGAAAAATTAACGTTTGAAGTCCTTTTAGGTTCTGATTTGACTCTGTTTGACCCTGACTTTAAGTTAACTTTTTCAAATTCATTTTCCAGATTAACACAAGGCAATTTACCCTTTGCCTTTGAAGTGGCCTCCTTTTGTTTCTGTCCAGATTCAGTAGATGAACATGATGTGTCTGGATCAGTAACAAGAGGAGTGGTCACCACATGATCCTTGATGGGGTTGTTGTTTACTGGTTTAGACTTGGTGTTCATCAAGGTCTCAGGTGGTGGTGGAACCACTTTGTAGCCTAATCCCTCCCCGTTATTCCTTTCTCTCACTAAGTGTTGAACTATGTGTGAAGAACTAGTCCAACTATGCAGTTTATGTTTTAAGGAGTTAACTTCTACTTCTAGAACTGCCTTTTGCTTCTTAGTGTCCTCTAGGGAGTTTAGATAGTACCTAATGTCATTTGCTTGGTTAAAGGCAACTACTTCGGTTTCCCTAAGCTGTTTGGTCAATAGGTCTATCTTTTCTTTATAACTATGCTCATTTTGTTTTAATACTCTATTGGCCTCAGTGCATAGTTGTAAATCTTTTACTAAATTATCATTGTGATCTAATAACCTAGCAAATTTTTCATCAATGCTATTCCTAAACATGTCACAGTTAGAACAAGCATGATTATTAAACATTTGGTCAGTTGTACTTACCTGTGTTGTTTCAGAAGAGTTAGCCATCAACGCAGCATCAGACATCTCTGGTTCTGGTGATTCTGACTTTTCTGTTTCTGACATGGAAGTCTCCTCCTTTGGCTTGTAACTGACCTCAGATGCAGTTGTTTCTTCACTGTGTGACATCGCTATTTCAACTGCTAGATCACCTTCACTCGCAGAATCATCATCAATATCTTCAACACTGGCAATGTTAGATTCTGGTGAGACAAACCGAAAACTCCAATCCTGTCCTTCATCATCATGAGCAGTCAAGGCTTTTGGGTCCTTGTTTGATGAAGTAGAAGTGGAAGCTTGCTTGTCTTGGCGAGTAAAGGATGAGAACGGGTTCCCATTACCCGTCTTCTTCGGCTTGACACATTCTCTCTTGAAGTGCCCTTTCTCTCCACAGTTGAAGCAGGTCACTTTGCTCTTGTCAAAGCCAAATGTAGTGTCCTTAGTAGCTATCAAATTCTGTCCTGTCTTCTTAACAAACTTCTTCGCCCTTCGGACAGCGCTAGCTAAGGCCCACATTATATCCATTCTTTCAAGCTCCATTTCATCTACCTGCTCGTAGTCCTCATCTGCCAGATGGCAGTTTCCAATCTTCCCAGCAACTAGTCCATCATATGAATGAACTACTGCGGCTAGAAGATCCATATGCTCTCGTGCTACTTCTACGGTCACATTACCGAGGTTCTCGGTCTTCAATTTGGTAGCACTTGCTTCTGATCCAATATAGTGGGTACAAGATGACCCTGACGTGTCTGATCCAGAAGGAGAAGCATGTGAAGGACCTGACGAGCTAGACACAAATGCTGTCTGGAGAGGTGCTCCAGAGGTCTTAGCTTGAGGCGTGGCGTTGTATAAAGCTGGGTTTTGTGTATACGAAGACTTTTGTGCTCTATACTTCATCCTTAGTGCTTCTTCACGCAGCTTGAGAATGAAGTCATTTATATCCAGCTTTACAAGCATTCCATTCTGTCTAAGATTAGACACAAATGATGCCCACTTATCAGGCAATCCGTCTGCGAAGTTGCTTACTTTCTCTTCCATAGTCGTTTCCACTCCATGTGTATGCAACTCGCTCATCAAGTGGTAGAATCTGTCTATGACTTCATCTAAACTCTCGTTACCAATCGATGAGAAGTTATCGAATTCCTTCTTTAACTCCTTTGCCTTGATTGCCTTCAATGATGCATTCCCATCATATCTCTTCTCTAGCTCATCCCACAATTTCTTGGACTGCTTGTTCTCTGAGTACTGGTGGAATATGTCTTTGGGGATAGACTGAGTGATCAATGCATAAACCCTTTTCTCTGCATTGTACTTTACTTTCTGTGCGTATGTCATCCCACTTAACGTTAACTTAACTCCATCTGCTCCCACCGGTGTACTATAACCGACCTCTATAGCTTCCCACAGATTAGGATCTACTCCATTGAGGTAGATCTCAAAACGTTGTTTCCAGTGGGGAAACTCATCTAAAGTCAAGAGCTTTGGTGGTTTATTGTGATTACCCACCTCACTCTCAAGCAACAGCAGGTTCTGAATCCTTGAGTCCTTTCCAGCAGTAAAGGCTGACATCTGATCTTCCATGGCTAATAAACTTAGTATCTAATCAAATAAACTTTAACTGATGCGACTGAAGGATGCGAATGGTCTAATCGTGCGTATGAACTCTGCGATTGGTTCAACCGTGCGACTGAACAGGGCGAATGGTTCAGTCGTGCGAATGAATCTTGTGCGAATGAGTTATGCGAACGAACGGTTCAGTCGGCCGAATGAGGGTGCGACTAGGTCCAGTCGTGCGAATGAGCAATGCGAATGGAGTCCAGTCGTGCGAATGGGTCACTCGTGCGACTGAAGCTGCTGTTTTGCGAAAATTTCTAGGTTTGACGGGTTTCAGCCGTAAAAGTTCGAAATTTCGCAAGTCCAAATCGCCTAAGTCCGTAGAAACTGAACTTTGATGAGCAGGGAACGTCCAAGATCACTTTTGATGCCAAAGATCGCGTTTTTCGTGCAAAAACACAAACTTTTATGCAATCTTGATTGAATCAACACGAAATCAAGAGCCAAAGCTCTGATACCACTTGTTAGGACCTGGTATTTGATCGAAATACCTAGTGATTGCGTGTTAAACCAACTCAAATAGTGCGGAATCCTATTTGATTGGCGATCCAATCAGTGAGAACACACGATGAATCAATAAAGAATTGAAATCAACGTCAGAAATCGATTAGGAACCGATCTGATGTGTTCTGTGAACTTGGAGAACGATTTGGGAGGCTTCTGGACGGCTAGGGTACGTCTGGAATCGTAATGGGATGAATGCTTACGTTTTCCCACGAATTGGGTCTATTTATAGGTTAGTATTGTTCAATCGTGCGACTGGGCCATAAGTATGGTTCAGTCGTGCGATTGAACCATGCGGTTGATTCATCCGCACGACTGAGTGTTCAGTCGTGCGATTGAGTCAATCTTATGTGTCAATCATACGACTGATCCAGTCTCCTGTTTCAATCGTGTGATTGAGTCAATCGTATGAAGTTATTCATGCGTGTGGTCCATTCGCATGGGCCATTCGCATGAGAACTTCATTAAGTTAAGTTTGAATGTTTTAATTAATATAATATAATGTGCAATCATTCAAACATTCATATACCCAATCAATTCAAAACACGACTCATTAATGAAATATTAAACATCACAAGTAACAAACAATCCATGTCATTTCATTAATCAATACAATTACATTATAATCAGACAGACAAGATCTATTACATTACAAATCACGATCTAGGGACATACATGCATCAACAAGAAGTTAGAGAGAGAAAGCAATGATTTGAGGTGTTTAAGGTATGTAACTCGTATATCGATTCATGTTATGTATCAAGAAATGATTATTGATGATTATAATGCATGTATGTGTAGTTTCCGTTTGAAAATCTCTCGGAAAAGTTAGTTGCTCGTTATAATCTTCACAAATGTGAGTTCTAGCCCATTTTTATACAAGTTTTTATGTGTTTTGTGGCTATTATGCATACTACCTTGCTTGTTAACGTTTATGATGATGATTGGTTGTAGAATGATTAAGTTATGTTGTTTTTAGACTTGATTATGGCGGTTTTAGGCTGGAATCTTCATGTTTTCGCGTAATGACTGGTAGGTTCTCGTGCATATAGTTTTTGTGCTAAGGTTAGGTAACTTAGGCTGCAAGGGTTGGAACCACATGAAGTTCTCACGCGACTTAGGAAATTCTGGCGCGTTGGGGATGTTCTCACACAAATGATAACGTGGCGTGTAATGGTTTGAATTTAGTGATGTTCTCGCGCAATAAGCATGTTTTCGCATGAAGTTATGTTGTTTCGGGGGCTTAGTTCTTGCGCAAATTGTTTGTGTAAAGTAGTCATGTTTCAAACGTTTTCAAAATGATAACCTTTGATGATAAATCTTTACTTTGGTATTGTCACACCCCAAAAGGCGCGCCGAAAGGACATGCGTGTGACGGAGATAATGAAAGTTGGATTTTTCCAACAATTATTAAGCAAACAAATCATGGATACCACAAAATATATTAATATAAAATGTCATTACATTGTCACGAGAAGAAGACTTAAATTTAAAATGTAAACGGTAATAAGATGGCATTATAAAAGAAATTTTAAACCGCAGCAGAATTTGGTCCCAAAAATGTATCCAAATTTGATTAGTTTTTCGTTAAAGCCCTTTTCACTCTCATGCATGCCTAAATACCTAAAAAAAACATGTCCAAAAATTTATCAGCAAAAAGCTGGTGAGTTCACAAGTTTATATAAAAAGGTTATCATAATTTCCTTTCATAAAAAGATATGATTATCCCAGAATTAACCCCTGGATCGTCAAGGACTAGCTAGGTCCATGGACTATGATCGCAACCAAGAGCCCCATAATCAAACCAAGACATAAAGTCCCTTAAATTACTTTCAACATATATTCCCTCCATACCAGACCGGCGCAACTGCACCCGAAAGGCGGTTGTCAAACCCAATAGATCTACCAATATATCATGTGGCCCTCCCAGGGTTAATGATTATGACTAAGGGCAGTCGTGCACAAATAAGATTACAACTCAAGGCCATCATAAAGATCATGTAGTTATTCATAATTAAATCATATCATATACAAAATGTTTATAACATGTTTTCCCCTAAAATAGTTAAATACAACCGTTATTTAAAATAGGGGCTGTGAAAACTTGTCTTTAAACGTGTCAAAAGATGATCCTAGCAAAATCAAACCCGGAATTACAAATGACCAATTAACGCCCTAAACACAAAGGACCTATTAATTGTCAAGTAATAAGTCTACTACACAAGTTGTTCACCCAACTTACTAGACTTGTCATGAAATCCATTTTTGATTGATCCGTTGGTGACTTTCGGTGGGTTAAATAATTTATATTATAATTGATAAATATTTATTCGCTAAATAAACCATTTAACCCTTAAATGATAACCACATATCACACACACAAAATAAACATATAAAAGTATATAAAACATAACTGTAAAATTTACTAAGTTATGCATTAAATAAATAAAATAAAAATAATAATTCATAATAACATTTTATCTAAAATTAATCTATAGTAATAAACTTTTACATCTATGGGACACAACATTCCCACAATGCTTCTCCTTTTTATTTTCCCACCCATTTTAACATATCTATCTCATGTTACCATATCCTGATTTTCCCTAATTTCAATATCTAAACCCTAAATTTGGTTCAACAAACTCCCGATTTCAACTCATATCGTATAGATCGGTGCAAATTTAATCCCCGAAGGTATAGATCTATAAAACCCTCTTCCAGAATAAGAAGCAATGGTTTCGAAAGTGGACCGGATCGGCCGGTCCGACCGGTCCAAACGGGAACCGGTGATGTTGTCGGTCCGGTAAAGTGTATTCAGTCGCTTTTCGAAAAAAACGGCCGATTCGTGTGGTTGAGCGGTCCGACTGGAACCGGCGAACCAATGGTTGGACCGAGCTTGTTAAAAAAATAGTTTTCTAATTTATTTAATAAAATCAAAAAAATTATTGGATAAGGTGTAGGATCTTAAATGCCCAAGACACATACAAGATTGATGTGGTTAGTACGTTATGATCCAAGTCAGGTCATACCCAATAACAGGCTATACAAACACTAACAAACACTTATATATTGATGAGATCATACAATAAATGTTTGACACCTATTTAGAAAATTGGTTTTCTAAATATTGCTTTTGTGATAGAACGTCTGCAGGACCGTTTAAGGGCTTAAACACAATTACAACACAACAACACAATGAGGAGATTAACTAAACTTTAATCAAACAGTGGACTGGGTTAACCAAAGTGATACAAAGAACACAAGTAAAGCAAAGAGACAGAACAAGAGAGTATGGGTTTCAAGGAGGCAGTATATTGCTTTCTCAAGTTCTTTTACAAGTGTTACAAAGCATAAAGAAAGATACAAGAACTTGAAATACTTATACTACAACCTACAGCCGGCTATACTTTGAAAGCCAGCTGGATACAATTGACTAGACACTAACAAAATCAATTGTAGGATCAAAAGACATATCTGCCTTTTGACCTTGTGACTATGACATGCCATAGCTCACATCCTTATACATTACAAAAAGGATAAAGTACATAAAGTGGAAAGTTACAGACTCAAGACCTCAATGTACAGTTACCAAAAGCATGGACCTTTTCACCAACTCATGTAAGTTGGTGACTTTACAGAGATGCAGCGAAAAAGGTGCTTTATGGAACAGTACATCAGATAAAGCATGTGTACTAAAAGTCTTCGGAAGAAATTTGTCTTCATAGGTTGAAGCTTCGGAAGACTTTGTCTCTAAGGCTTCGGAAGACTTCATGTTTGGCTTCGGAAGATATTGGTCTTGGCTTCGGAAGATTTTACACTTAGAGTATTTTCTAATGCATTGTGTAAAACTTCCGAAGCATTCTTCACTTCAGTACTTAGTGCATGTTGCTGAGACACTTTGGATGTTTTGGGTTGCATCAGACTTAAGGAATCCTTACAAACTCCCCCTAGGCTGATGCTACCAAAACACTTAGAAGATCTTCAGATGTTGGTAGTCTTCAGTACAATCAAGACCATTCCTTTCTTCATTAGATGGTCAGGATCATCAAGACTCTCATAGTATCTTCTCATCTCAAAGAGATCATGCAGAGGTAAGTTGATTATGTCTTGCCAGGAGTAGACATTCTCAACACCTTGATCTCTGATAACATGCCATCTTTCTGGATTGGTAGAATAAGTCCAGGACAAGATGGGTGTCTCAGTTGTTAGAGGAGCCACTTGCATAGGAGTTGGTTGGGCTGCCTCATCATGCACTTCCTCAGGTTGATCTGATTCAGCCTGAGGTATAGAGGTAGATGATTTAGGCTTCTTCTTCTTTGTCTTTGGTTTAGAAGCCATTCTCTTCTTCCTCTTAGATGACTTTAACTGAGAAGACTGGTCTGCAGCACCATGTTGATCATCAGTGTCTTTCTCAGTTGGGTGTTTCTCCCTCACAGGTTCAGAAGGAGAGGGAGTTTGACCCTGCCTTGGATCAGAAGATGAAGCTTGCTGAGGCTCAGCTGGAGGTTCTGGTTGAGGTGTCTCTGGTTGTTCAAACTTGACCTCCACTTCAGGTGGAACTTGACTTGGAAGAGAGTGCAAGTCAATCAGTTCTCCACTCTTAATCTTCTGCTTGATCACCCTTATATGCTCATCCATAGTGGATAGAGACATGGGGCCAAGTCTCCTTCCGGAGAATCCATATAGCTTCAAGAAGCTCATCATTCTTTGTCTGTCAGCAGACTTCTTTGCATTCTTTTGAATGATGGCTCTTGACTTTGCATCTTCTTCCCTTAGCTTCCTTTTGGTTGTCTTTCTTTCTTTGACTAGCTCAAGCTCAAGTTGCTTTAGATACTCAAACTCAATGAAGTCATAGGACAGGGGAAGAAGTGCATCTGCCTGATAGAAGCTTGTGGCACTCAGGTAGTTGATCATCTTGATCCTATCTTCTTCTTTATCTACCTGAGGTTCTTGTGGAGCCACATCTTCTTGTGCAGGACTTTCTTGAACTGGAGAGAGAGTGGGAGCATGCTTGTAAAGTCTTTTCTGTCTCTTCTCCTCTTTGAATTGGAGAAGTAACCTTGCATCCTCTTTCTCCTTCATCTCTCTTGACACTTCCATGTCAGCCAGTTCATTTAACTCTTCTAAGGGGAGGGAGATGATTTCATCAATATCATAGTTCCTGGTCTGTAAGTAGGTAATCCTGACTGCCCTTAACTCATCATCTTGAGTATTTGGTCTGGGGGCAGCCCTGATTGCAGCTTGCATGAAGCTAGATGACCCAGAAGAACTTTCTCCCCTTAGCCTCCTTTTCCTCTCTCTCTCTTCCTCCTCAATTTCCTCAGGAGTCATTATCCTTTTCCCTTTGTCACCAACAGACCTTTGTGACTCAGGGTGGATTGAGGCTTGGCCTTCATTGCTTGGTGTAGCTTCCATGCTCTGGCCAGAGAGAGGCTGAGAAACACCTTCACCAGCAGGTGTCTCAGATGGAGTTTGGACCTCTGCAGCAGTTGTTGATGATGAGACAGGGGTCTCAGGTTCTGCCACTGGGCCTTCAGTCAAGGTTTCCCCTATGAAACTAATCTTAGGGTCCACCTCAACATCCAGTTGACCGATGACATTGCCTGATTGCCTAAGTCTCCTTCTTAGAGAGAACTCTGCAAGGATCCTGTCTTGGATTCTTTGAGCCAGCCTGTCAGCTTGTCTTGAATTGCTTGGATTGACAAGTGGCATGTTGACTAAATCCAGTCTTTCATAGAAGCTCAGGCTTTGGAAATGAAAAACTTCTTGTTGACCTTGAACTCTGTGAAGTATAAGGGCTCTTCTGTCATCATCATACCTCCACCTTATGATGTAGTTGCCAGTTCCTTGTGGTGGAGATGAGACAGCCCTTGGTATACCTTCCTCAAAGAGACTCCTGATGATTAAGTCTATAGAGTCCACATTAATGTGAACTTGAGGAAGTTGCTGAGAATGCACAACAACAAGTGAGGATGGTGAGTCCTCTATGTCCATTCTCTGTGAAGAACTCCCAGGTTCTGTGGTTGTAATAACTTTCTCCCCCTTTTTGGTAGCATCACCCACTTGCATAGGTGAGCTGGAGGATAAGTCAATCACTTCCACAGGTTCTTGTGTTCCTGGTTGAGCTCTCCTTAAAGGTCTCCCAGCTAGTTTTTCCTTTATATATGAAATCTGAAGTTGCTGATCATTGACCCTGTTATGTAAGGTAGTCACCTGAGATTCCAAGTGACTAACCTTAGAGACTAAATAGGTGCATGTTTTTGACAATTTCTGCACCTTTAGTCTCAAATTCCCCTCATCTTCATCAGAAGAATCATTGGGGGATGAGATGATTGGACCAAAGTCCTCTCTCTCACCACCAGCTTGAGTTTCTTGGCTGCTGGTTTTCCTCTGCTCACTGGCAGCCTCAGTTGAGATGCCAGTGGGCTGAGTTGCCATGGTTGAGGTCTAAATGATGTAATCACTTTCAAAAGTGAGAGCCTCTTCCATATGGACATCCTGAACATGTTCAGGAGTGTCCACCTCAGTAATAGGTGACTGATGCGGGATAGACTGAGGAGAGTCAGAGGTACTCATCTCTCTTTGAGTAGGGGAGGAGAAGAGAGACTCATGGTACTCACTGAATCCTAAGTCTTCATCAGTATAGAAGGATAGGTTGGGAATTGGTTGGTTGAGATCTAAAGGCTGGGGATGGTAGCTGTCCCCTGAAGGTTGTTCACTTGAGTGTTGAGACTCAGAGTGAAGGCTTAAGGCTGTTGGGCTAGTGAGCTCATCAGGGTGAGCATGAGGAACCTCAGCCCTGATAGGTGAAGAAATGGGAGTGGTTTGCTCCTCAGGAGAAGTGGGAGCTCTAGTATCCACTTCTTCCTGTAAGGTTGAGTATATGGGGGCCTGCACAGACTCAATAGCCTGAGCAGGGGTTCGTTTGGATTTTCTTTGGTAGGTGAGGGTGATTTCTGGTCTTTTTAGTGGTAAGGATAAAAGAGGTGTGGGTTCAACACTAGCTTGTGTTGCTAGGTTGTCACCTTGAGCAATGAGCTCTAACATTTTTGGGACTAGGGCTGTTTCTACCCCTGAGAAGCCTACAGTTGGCTTCTTCATTATTTTAAAGATGCCGGGCTTCATCTGTCCCAATTTAAGAATATTACTTGTTTCCCTCAACTGTGAGCCCAGTTCACAGTTGAGAATGTGTTGAACATATCTAGGAAACATGTAATACTCTAAGGAGTCTAAGTTTGCAAGTAAATTAGTATAAACAAATTGTGAATACCTGAACTTGACCCCCTGAACCATTCCATGAACTATAAAGGAGAGATCCTCAGGAATCTGGTCCCATCCACCATGCTTGTTTGATAAGCTGTGGATAACCACATGGAGCAGGTATTTCCACTGGGATGAGACTTCCTTTCCTAAAGGTCTTTACAGAGAAATCTCCCTCATAGCCCATCTGCTCAAAGGAATGATTAACAGCTTCCTTTGGGAAGGACACCTCACCTTCTTCATCATCCAGCTGCAAATGTTGATTAATGATGGCCGGAGTGATGAAGATTGTCCTCCCTTGCACTGTGGCAGACAGTGCCTTCTCCCCATCCATAATGACCTCTTGGCAGGTCTTCCAGAATTCAAGCAAGTGATCCTCATATAGAGTAGGATCAATGGTCAGGGAGGTGAGATAGTTTGACAGAGTCAAGAATTGGCAAATCTCTGAGAAACTTGCATCTTTCTCAGAGCTTAACAGAGCAACTTGATTATGTTGCCTGTGAAGTTGCATGGAGAAATCTGGGTTGTTTCTACGGTTAAGGTTGGCCATTTCAGAAGCTTAAGGGTGAAGAAAGGTAGAAAGCAAAGGCGGTTTAGAGAATTAGGTTAGAGGAATAGTAGAATTGAGGAAGATAGTGGGAAAGAGGGGGAACCGTTGGGTATTTATGTGAAAAGGGATTTGAACCAAAGTTAATGAAAGAGGATAAACTTTGAAATCCGGAAGTCGGTCCCACCTCTGAAAAGGTAGTTTACTTTTGCTCAAAAAGTAGTTTTCTTGGAATTCGAAAAGCTTCCGAAGGTTAATTTGTCTTCGGAAGTCTTGATTGAAAAAGCTTTCGAAGCTAAAATGGCTTCGGAAGATTTTCCTGAGAGTCTTGAAAATTTATGCTTCAGAAGAGAAATAAACCCTTGGATGCTTTGTATAAGAATGAACAAAGCTTCCGAAGGTTAATTTGCTTCGGAAGGAAAAAGTCCTTAAAATGAATAAGTGTCTGAGATAAGAATTTTAAGCTTCGGAAGATGAATTTGACTTCTTCCGAAGGTAAAATCTCTTAGACAGTTATTTATTTTGAAGACATGTTTTTCTTCCGAAGATAAAACTTTATCTTCCGAAGTATCAGAAAATTTTCAAGAATCTAAGGAAAGTCTTCAAAAAGAATTTTACATCCAAAGAAAACATGAGCTTATGAAAGTGATGAACTAGACAACTTAGGACACACATATTTTAAGAAGAAATAATTAGAATTAGTTTTAAGAAAAAGTCTACTCAAAGTTAATCATCCCAATAGCTGATATCAGATACTTAAATCTCTGTTCATCAAAAGCTTTTGTGAACAGATCAGCATATTGTTCATCTGTATGAACTTTGACTAGTTTAATTAATCCCTTTTCATAGTTATCTCTTATTAAATGATACCTGATGTTGATGTGTTTGGTCCTTGAGTGCTGCACAGGGTTCTCAGTGATAGAGATAGCACTATTGTTGTCTATGTGGATAGGAGTCTCTTTGAAGTTAAATCCATAGTCCAGCAACTGATTTTGAATCCAAAGCACTTGAGCACAGCAGCTTGCAGCAGCAATGTATTCAGCCTCAGCAGTTGATGCAGACACACAGGATTGTTTCTTGCATTGCCATGAGACAACCCTTCCACCAAGGAATTGACATCCCCCAGATGTAGACTTTGCAGTCATGTTGCAACCACCATAATCACTATCTGTATAGGCATACAGATTGAAATTAGGATTCTTTGGATACCATAGACCAAGTGTTGAAGCACCTTTGAGGTATCTTAAGATCCTTTTCACAGTGATTAAGTGAGACATCTTAGGGTTGGCTTGATATCTTGCACAAATACATGTAGCAAACATGATATCAGGCCTGCTAGCTGTAAGATACATAAGAGACCCAATCATAGCCCTGTATAAATGTTCATCTACACACTCCCCCTCAAGATCTGGACCAAGGGAGTGGTTTCTGGCTATGGGTGTCTTAGCAATCTTACAATCAGTCATGTTGAACCTCTTGAGTATGTCTTGAACATACTTTGACTGACTTATGAAGATGCCATCTTCAACCTGCTTCACTTGAATTCCCAGAAAGAAGTTGAGTTCTCCCATTGAACTCATTTCAAATCTGTCTTCATCAGCTTCTCAAAGTCTTTGCAGAGCTTTGGATTAGTTGAACCAAAGATGATGTCATCTACATATACTTGAACCAGCAATAAGTCATTTCCCTGTCCTTTGATGAAGAGAGTTCCATCTATAGTACCTCTCCTGTATCCATGTTTACAAAGATACTCAGATAGTGTCTCATACCACTTTCTGGGTGCCTGATGCAGCCCATAAAGAGCTTTGTCAAGCTTGCAGACATAATCAGGATGATCAGGGTCTACAAAACCAGGTGGCTGTTTGACATAAACCTCTTCATCAATCACTCCATATAAGAAAGCACACTTTACATCAAGTTGATAGACCTTGAAGTTCTTGGATGCAGCAAATGCCAGGAATATCCTAACAGCTTCTAGTCTTGCTACAGGAGCAAAGACATCAGTGTAGTCAATCCCTTCTTCTTGTGTGTATCCTTGAACAACTAGTCTTGCCTTGTTCTTGATGATGATTCCTCTATCATCCTTCTTATTCCTAAAAACCCATTTGGTTCCAATGGTAGTCTTCCCATGAGGAAGAGGACAAAGGTTCCAAACTTTCTGCCTTTTGAATTGAAGCAGCTCTTGTTGCATAGCTTCAACCCAACTTCCATCCTTTAGAGCTTCATCAACTTTCTTTGGCTCTATCTGAGATAAGAAACAAGAGTGAAGACAAACATTTGCTTCATGGGTTTGTCCTCTTGTTCTTACCCCTGTGACAACATCTCCAATGATGTTTGTGGTGGGGTGAGACTTGTGGATCCTTAGCTGAGGGATCACAGCAAGTTGCTGAGAAAGATCCAAATTTGAGAAATTTAGATCTGGTCTGGAAGATTCACCCTCCACATTATCACACTTATCAAGATTAACTTGATCCAATGAGTGTGTGACATCATTGATGTTGTCATCTATGGTGTGGTTATTAGCATCAAGGAATTCCTGATCACTATCACCATCACCATTGTTGTCTTCTACAATTGAGGTGTCTTTATCTGGTTGAGAAGCCTCTGAGCTGGAATTTGAAGGCATACCAGATGTATCAGCTGAATTTGTCATTGTTGTGCTGATAGAAACCTCATTTGCTGAAGTAGTTCCAACTGGAGCTGAAGATGTATGAGTTGAAGGTCTTCCTAGCTCAAATCTTGGATCAGGATCACCTGTATTTAAATTTTCTGCAGATCCTGAAACATGCTCACAAGATTTGTTAAAACAGTTGGTAACTAAATCAAGATCAAACAGCCAATCCGGACCAGAACCAGCCACACAGGGTGTGTGCTCATTGAAAGTCACATTGGCTGACTCCTCAACAATTCTAGTTCTGAGATTGTATACTCTATAAGCTTTAGCTTGGGAAGAGTATCCAATGAAGTGTCCATCATCTGATTTCTCAGCAAACTTGGCAATTTGATCTTTGGTATTCAAGATGGTGCAGGGACATCCAAATGACCTGAGAAAACCAATGAAAGGTTTCCTCTTGTGCCAAAGTTCATAAGGAGTCTTACCATGTGTCTTAACTACTAAAACTCTGTTTTGCACATAGCAAGCAGTATTAACTGCCTCTGCCCAGAAGGTGATAGGCAGTTTAGAGTCAGACAACATAGTTCTTGCAGCTTCAATAAGTGTCCTGTTTCTCCTCTCAGCAACTCCGTTTTGCTGAGGAGTCCTGGGAGCACTATATTGTCTTGTAATACCTTTTTCATCACAAAATGTATCAAGGATTTGGTTCTTGAATTCAGTTCCTTGATCACATCTTATGGTTTTGACCTTGTGATCACATTGATTCTCAACTTTTAAGATGAAATTCTTCAGAATCTCAGGGGTTTCATCCTTAGTTCTAAGGAAGAAGACCCAAGTGAATCTTGTAAAATCATCTGTGATCACCAAACAGTAAGAGGTCCTTCCTAGACTCATTACACTGGTGGGGCCAAAGAGATCCATATGTAACAAGTGTAGGGGAGTAGTGATGGAGTTCTTTTCCTTAGGCTTGTGAGATACCTTGTGTTGCTTCCCTTTCAGGCATGCAACACAATGATCATCACTTGTAAACTCTTTCTTTGGCATTCCAGTTACCAGATCATGTTTAATTAATTTATTCATGTTCTTAAAGTTTACATGGCACATTCTTTTATGCCATAGGAAAGACTCATCACTATTTGCTTTAGATAGAAATCATGAAACTTCTCCAGAGGGAGATGTTTCTTGCAAATCCATCTTGTACATGTTCCCTTTCCTGGGGGCTCTGAGCAGGATATGCTCATGAGGAAAGACCACTCCAGGCTTGAGAACAATGCACTCATGCTCAGTAAAGAGCATGTTATGACTCTGATCACAAAATTGGGATACACTCAAAAGATTGTACCCAAGCTCCTTAACAAAGTTTACCTTCTCAATGTTGAGCTTACCATTTGTGACCTTGCCCCTTCCAGAAATGTAACCACCTTCATCTCCTCCAAAAGCAACTGGTCCTCCATCAATTCTCTTGGAGTAGAGACCTATTGCCTGTCATGTGCCTGGAACAGCCACTGTCAATGATCCAGACATTCCTGTTTGTCTTGAGCTGTTCCTGCACAAAGAAATGATTAGTTACATTTGGAAACCCAAGCCTTACTTGTCTTGGGCTCACTAAGTGTAATAAGAAGGTAATGCAACAGTAATAGATCCTATGGTTGTACTATGGGGATCTTCAGCTGTTGTTGATGGAGAAACTTCAGTCATTTGGTCTTTCTTAGACTTCCACACCACCTTTGGAGTCTTGGACTTGACCTTCAAAACCTTAGAAGCTTTGGGACTTCACAAGTTTTGATGACTGAACCTTCGGAAGATTCTACAGTCACTGCAGCAGACTTTAGTGCTTCGGAAGAACTCCTTTCTTCCGAGACCAATTTTGCTTCCGAAGGTAATTTTCCTTTTACCTTCTTCTTTGATTTGGAGCTTCCGAAGGAAACAGACTTTCCTTCCGAAGCTTGAGACTTCTTGAAATCTTTGAAGTCTTTGTATTGGTCATGTGGACAGTACTTTTAGGATTGTATGGGCAATCCTTAGCAATGTGAGAAGTACTTTCACACATGACACATAACATTTTCTTTTTCAAAGGAGTCTCCTTTTGAGAGCAAGACTGGCTTTGGTCACATCCCTTCTCCACCTTCATCTTGGTAGATGCTGAGACAGTTCTTTTGGGCTGTGAACTGTTCTTGGAGTTTGATGGTCCAGGCTGTGCAGCAGTGGTACACAGCAGCTCAGTCCTCTTCTTTGCACTGAGATGATTTGAACAAGAACCAGGACTCTTAGCTGAGGAGTCTTGGTTGATGTCTTCAGTCCTTACTACTTTGAAAACCTGCAGAGATAAAAACTTGTTTCTGCTTAGCATCAAAAGTAGCCTTGATTTCTTGAGCCTTCTTTGCTTTCCTTTTGCTCTTCTGATCAAGTTCTTTCTCTTGGACTTGGTCATCACAGTTGATTTCTTCTCCTCAGAAGGATAGTGGCCCTTGGAAGAATCCTCTTCTTCACTCTTCTCAGAGGAATTCTTCACTATCACTTCTTCATCATCCTCACTTATAGGATCTATGAGAGGAAGCTCATCTTCACAAGTTCCACACCTAGGAGATCTTACAGACAAGATTGTGTGTGGAGGAGCTATCTCATTTGATCCCAGTCCCTGTCTATTTTGATAGCACACTTTGTTGTGCAGGGATGAGGATATCATGTTCTTGAAGGTCTCTTCTTCAAGAACACTCTTCTCTGCCTTGGCTTTGCTGATCACAAGCTCAGCCTGGCACTCAGTCAACTTAGTTATGAGATCTTGGATCTGAGTTCTAAAATCTGTATGTTCATGTTTTAGTACTGAAATGGTTTTCTCCAAGTCCTCTATCTTTAACTTGTAATCATTTTCAGACTTTCTAAAATCAGATTTTAATATGTTTAATGACTCAAGATCAGATCTCATCTCTAAGTTGTAGGACCTGTATCTATTTACTTTAGCAATGCATTCAGGAGTACAGAGATGTTCCAATACCTTGACTTCATCATGGTCAGCCATCAGTGCTTGGTTTGGAGAAGCATCTTCCACCTGAAAGCTCCAGTCAAAGCCTCCTCTTCAACAGCAACAGCAGCATGTTGTTTTGCTTCTCAGTTTGAGGGGCTTTGTCAGTGTAGTTTGGTCTGGGTTGTGTTTGGCCCCCATTTGCTTAGGTGCCTTACACTCCCTAGCAAAGTGACCCATAAGGTTACAGTTGTAACACTTAACTTTGCTTTTATCCATCCCAAACTTTCTACTGGTAGCATTGCTTGGAAATCTTCTTCCTGTTCTCTTGTAGAACTTCTTGGCTCTGTGAGAGAAGAGCCATCTGCTGAACTATCTCCATGTATTCCAGGTCATCTGGATGGATACAGTCCAGGTCTTCAAGAGTGAAGAGATAATTCCCACAGCTTTCATCAGTAGACACAAAGGCTTGAGAAGAACTTGTCTCTTGGAATGGGCTTCCTTGAGTAAAGTTCTCCCTTGGTGTCTCCGGGAAGGTGATGAAAGGACCCTTTTGTGAGTTGTCAGGGTAGCATATGAGATGATGTTGGGTTCTATGTCCCTTTCAACCACATGAAGGGCTGAACCCATTTGATTGTTGGAGTTGCCAGATGAACCTTGCATGTTCATCTCCATCTGGTATCCACTGAGAATCCCATAACTCTGTCAGAGTAAGAGTTTTAAGGTTCTCAGTCCTCTTGATCACCACACAATAGTGTGTCCATTGCCTAGGAAGTGAGGACATGAACTTCCTTACAATGTCCCTGTTCTCAAGAGGAACTCCTCCATCCACTAGGGTATCCACAATCTCAACATACCTGAAGTATTGTTGAGTCATGGTTTCACCTGCTTTGAAGGTGAAATTTTCAAACTGCTGCTTCAGAAGATCTTTCTTGTTCTCCTTGGCTTCAGAGGAGCCTTCATACATCAGCTTCAGTGCATCCCACAGCTGTTTAGCTGTTTTGCACTTCTTAAAACCTCTGTATACAGAGTTTGGGAGAGCAGTCTGAAGAGCAGTCATGGCCTTCCTATCAATCTCTACTCTTTTTCTATCTTCATCTGAGTAGTTGGCCACATCTTTAGGAATCATACCAGCACCAGTAGCAGAGGGGGTGCTGGGTATGAAAGGTCCATTCTCAACAAATTCCCACATTCTTGAATCAAGAGACCTGATGAAGCCTTCCATTCTCATGCACCAGGTGTCAAAATCATCAAGAGTGATCAGTGGGGATTTGTTCATGGTTCCAGTCTCCATATCAGTCTTTGAGATGGAAGCCATTTGAAAGTCTAGTTTTGTGTGTGTGTGAGGGATCTTAAGATGGTTAGATCTTATATCAAGAGCCTGGAAAGCTCTGATACCAATTGCAGGACCGTTTAAGGGCTTAAACACAATTACAACACAACAACACATGAGGAGATTAACTAAACTTTAATCAAACAGTGAACTGGGTTAACCAAAGTGATACAAAGAACACAAGTAAAGCAAAGAGACAGAACAAGAGAGTATGGGTTTCAAGGAGGCAGTATATTGCTTTCTCAAGTTCTTTTACAAGTGTTACAAGCATAAAGAAAGATACAAGAACTTGAAATACTTATACTACAACCTACAGCCGGCTATACTTTGAAAGCCAGCTGGATACAATTGACTAGACACTAACAAAATCAATTGTAGGATCAAAAGGCATATCTGCCTTTTGACCTTGTGACTATGACATGCCATAGCTCACATCCTTATACATTACAAAAAGGATAAAGTACATAAAGTGGAAAGTTACAGACTCAAGACCTCAATGTACAGTTACCAAAAGCATGGACCTTTTCACCAACTCATGTAAGTTGGTGACTTTACAGAGATGCAGCGGAAAAGGTGCTTTATGGAACAGTACATCAGATAAAGCATGTGTACTAAAAGTCTTCGGAAGAAATCTGTCTTCATAGGTTGAAGCTTCGGAAGACTTTGTCTCTGAGGCTTCGGAAGACTTCATGTTTGGCTTCAGAAGATATTGGTCTTGGCTTCGGAAGATTTTACACTTAGAGTATTTTCTAATGCATGTGTAAAACTTCCGAAGCATTCTTCACTTCAGTACTTAGTGCATGTTGCTGAGACACTTTGGATGTTTTGGGTTGCATCAGACTTAAGGAATCCTTACAACGTCATTATGTGGATAATATGTTCATAAGATAAATTTTATGTTTCATTATTTAAGTTGGTAAATAATGAAATTAAAAGAGGTTATGTTATAAAAATTAAACTGAAGTTTTAATTTTATAAGTTAGTTAATTGAAAGAGTGTTATACCAATAAAGGATGAAAAGGGTGGGAAAATTTTTTTGAACATCCAAATCGGCCGCCCAAGGGCCTTGGGAACTCATGTTGGTCTTGTTTCATTGCAAGACTTAATTAGCCATACACTCTTTCATGATTACAACTGAACACTCTCTTACTCTGTCAATAAGCAATGTCTTTCTCTCCTTATTCTCTCAAGATTTTCGAAATCTTGGCTGATTTCCAAGTGATTATGGCTGAACTTGAAGTAGGCTGAAATTTCGGGTTCAAGAAGAGGGACAAGGCTTGGTGTAACACTACCTAGCAAGTAAGTGTTTGGAAGGCTTGTGGGTTATCACGATTTGAGGTCCTCCACCTGAAGGATTGCTGCTCAAAACATCATCATTTTAAAGATTTCGACCCTTTGAGCGGCTGAAAGGTAGTTTATGGCAGCCCTATATGGCTGTCCATAATGCTAATTTTATGTTTACATAGCTTGCTTATTCACATAATAGGATCCTTTGTAATGGGTTTGTTTTATACAATATTTGCACCTAAAGAACATGATTTTCAGTATTATAATCATGTTTCAAAATATATATCCGATGCGTTTTTTCAGAAAGTTTAAGAGGTTAAACTTTGATTTTATCTTCTAACAAACCCTTCAATGGCATCAAGAGCCGGTTATGTGGATAGCTTGTGTTCTGTCCTTTAAAAATCGGTTTTAAAGGATGTTTATCAACTCATTAGAGGCTGTTTTGGTTGATTCAATAAACCCCATGTCTTTCAAAGTTATATCTTCATGCTTATGATTAAACTTTGAAAGATAGGATGTCAATGGTTGATATGTTTGGTTGTTGTTTGTTTGGACAAACAAACCCTAATTTTCAGTTTATGTTGGCTGGAAATTTAGGGTTTGATGGGGTTTATTTTGTTTATTGTATGATGTTTGTAATTGTTCATTTGATAGTGCAGAACCTAGCTTGACCTTGTGTTGTTTGGTTTGAAAGAATGTATTTATTTAATTATATTCATTCAATTGGGTTGTAAAGTTTTGTGCTTGTAATTTATCTATTTATTCATTGGGATGTAATAATAGTTAGGAGTATTTTTCTTTTACTAGAAAATATGTATTAGGATATATATTTTGTAAAAGAAGATGCTCGGAAGGAAGAAAAAAGGTAGACACAAAGTGGACTTGAAGCATACGGATGCGACATCAAGTGGGAGATCCATTGTAATCTCTTATTGTGTTTTTTTGGTAACCCTTACAAAGACCAAATGACCACACTTGTGATGGCAAACAAGTGTGGTCACAATAGTAGCTATGGTTATGCACATGTGGTTGTTTATATTATGCTTGTTTGATTGTGATTTTGTGAATGATTGTGTGATATTTGGATATGATAAACAATCTTATAAAAATGATCTTAACAAGCTAATAAAAATGGTTCTTAATCATTAAGTGTTAATAAATGGTTATTAAAAGGATTAATGATTTCATAATAAAATGGGTTTTATTAAAAGAACCATAGAGTACCAAGTATTTGTAAGCATGTGCAATTACAAGGTACATAGAGTTTTCAAAGTCTAGAATTAATGAAAACTTTAAATTCTTTACCAATAAGTTTAACACCGTCCTTTTGCACAACACTTGAATCATTGGAAACTCTTAATGGGATAAAGGTCACCTAACCATTTAGAGGGAACTTGTGACTTAAGGTGGGGGGATACCACATGGTGGGATAAAGGTCACCTAACCACTTATGTTGGTAAACTCACATGTGTGTGCAAGTAGGGTAACTTGATTTGCAAACCATGTTAAATGGATCACCTACAATATGGTTTCAAATGGTGTTGATGGGATTAACATGCCGACTTTACATATGATGTTTAAAGTCGATCCCATACCTCTAGAAGTTGCAAATGGTTGCAACCGTCAATCGTTGACCACCTTATTAATTTAAATCGTGGGATAAAGGTCACCAACCACAATTTAAATGTAATGTTGGGTTCTAGATTTTAATATGAAAATGACCTTAAAGGCATTAATTATTAAAAAATAGCAATATCGAAATACTAAAATAGATCTTTGTTAAATTTTGTAGATGGCCACCAATAATGATAATCATGAAATTCATCCGCGTCCGCCCAATCATTACGAGCGATTCTCCAGAAGGAACGTCTAAATCATAACAATTTCATTGATTGGTATCGAAACTTGAGAATCGTTCTCAAGCAAGAGAGACGATCATATATTTTAGACGACCCTATCCCCGATCAACCTACTGAGGATGATGAGGAGGCCTATAACGATTGGCTGAAGTACATGAGGACTCCGGCCAAGTGTCTTGTCTCATGCTGGCGAGCAGGACTCGGATTCTCCAAAAGGAGTATGAAATCACAGAGCTTATGACATGATAACCCAGCTGAAGGAAACGTTCCAACAGCAAGCGAGGGTTGAGCGCTTCGAAACGATTCGAGCACTCAATGCATGTTCGTATGGACGACAACCAATCGGTTTCATCTTATGTACTTAAGATGAAAAGCCACATTGACCTCCTCGAAAGGCTTATTGGCCTGTTCGAAGGAATTGGCCACGGATTTGATCCTCAATGGCCTTACCAAGAAGTTCGAGACATTCGTGTTGAACTACAACATGAATGCTTGGGACAAAAGCATTGGTGAGCTTCACTCAATGCTCAAAACAGCCGAGGCGGCCATGGGTAAAAGGGTTTTACCCGTTCTCACCATCAATGAAGGTGGGAACAAGAAAAGGCCTCATCCCACACCCAAGGCAAAGGTTGCCAAGGGCAAGGAACCCGTATGGGGAAAAGGGAAAGGGGTGGTAAGGGTGCCACCCAAACCACAAGAGAAGAAGCAAAAGGTTGCTACTAATGACCCATGCTTCAAGTGTGGGGAGATTGGACATTGGGCAAGAAATTGTCCTGTCCATCTCCAAGAGTTGAAAGCAAAGAGGGATGCTGGGCAAACCTCAGGTACAATATACATGATCCATATTGATTTAAACATGACATCCTCTAACACATGGGTATTAGATACCGGATGTGGAACTCACATTTGCAATTTGTTGTAGGGGTTCAAAAGAAGTAGTAACTTCAACAAAGGGGATGTTAGCCTCTACATGGGCAATGGGGCTAAAGTTCAAGTTGAAGCCCGTGGTGACTACATCTTGAAACTTCCAAATGGTTTGGAAGTAATTTTGAACAATGTTTTGTATGCTCCTAGTTTGACTAGGAATATTATTTATGTAGCCCTATTAAAACAATTTGGATATGCATTATCATTTGTTGAAAAAGATATTCATGTTTCTTTAAATGATATGTTCTACTTTAAAGCTATTCCCATTAATGGTATTTATGAATTGGTTCATGAAAATACTTTAAATAGTTCATTGTACCAAACTAGCACCAAGAAACTCAAGTTGGATTTGAGTGATACCTATCTTTGGCATTGTCGTCTTGGTCATATAAACAAGAAAAGAATTCAAACACTACAAAAGAATGGTCTTTTAAAAACAAGTGAATGTGATTCATTTGATGTGTGTGAGTCTTGTTTACAAGGTAAAATGACTATAACGAAAGGGCAAAAGATTTGTTAGGAATCATACATTCGGATGTATGTGGTTCTTTTAAACCAATGACTAGGAATGGTGAAAGATACTTCATTACCTTTACCGACGATTATAGTCGCTATGGGTATGTGTACCTGTTAAGACACAAAGATGAAGGTTTTGAAATGTTCAAGATCTTTCAAAATGAAGTACAAAATCAACTCAACAAGTCGATTAAAGTTCTCCGCACCGATAGAGGAGGTGAATACCTAAGTGATGCTTTTCAAGATCATCTTAGGAGTTGTGGGATTGTCTCACAACTCACTCCACCTGGAACACCACAACATAATGGTGTGTCTGAGAGGAGGAATCGAACCTTATTGGATATGGTCCGATCTATGATGGCTAGAAGCACATTACCTCTATCATTTTGGGGTTTCGCTTTGCTCTCCGCGGCCCGTATTCAATAATGGCCCCAACCAAAAAGGTGGAAAGGACACCTTTTGAGATATGGAATGGAAGAGTTACATCCCTATCATACTTAAGGGTCTGGGGTTGTGAGGCTTATGTTAAGACTCCTACCCCAAACAAATTGGAAGTCCGATCCACCAAGTGTATTTTTGTTGGATATCCTAGAGATTCTATGGGATATTATTTCTATGATCCACTGGAACAAAAGGTGTTTGTTGCCAGAAAGGGTGAGTTCTTAGAAGCAAAGTTCCTTATGGAAGGAACTAGCAGTAGAACAGTGGATCTTGAGGAGGATCAAGAACCACAACCCGATGCACGTTTGGTTGAAACTAGCACTCAACATGAGGATGTTGAAGATGATCAAGTGGTTGATCAATACACACAAAACGTTCACAGAAGTGGTAGAACTAGTAATCCACCTGAAAGATACGGATTTTTCATGGATGGATGCTATGTGGTAGATTCAGATGAAACAACCACATACCATGATGCAGTGTCCAATTCGGATTGTGACAAATGGCTCGAGGCCATGAGCGTTGAGATGCAATCCATGCATGACAATCAAGTATAGGACTTGGTTGTACCACCTCTTAACTCCAAAGTAGTTGGAAGTAAGTGGGTTTTCAAGAAGAAAACCGATATGCATGGAAACTTGGATACTTATAAGGCTAGACTTGTAGCAAAAGGTTTCACTCAAACTCAAGGAGTTGACTATGATGAAACCTTTTCACCTGTTGCGATGCTAAAATCTATTAGGATATTGTTTGCCATAGCTGCTCATTATGATTATGAGATTTGGCAAATGGATGTCAAAACCGCTTTCCTAAATGGATATCTTGAGGAAGATGTCTATATGGTTCAGCCTAAAGGTTTTGTCGATCCAAAACATCCTGATAAAGTATGCAAGTTAAAGAAATCAATCTATGGATTGAAACAAGCATAGAGAAGTTGGAATCACCGTTTTGATGAAGAAATAATTAACTTCGGATTCATCAAGAACGCTGATGAAGCTTGTGTATATAAGAAAGCTAGTGGGAGCATCATCACTTTCCTAGTATTGTATGTTGATGACATACTACTATTTAGAAATGACATTCCAACCTTGGAAGGTGTAAAAACCTGGCTTGGAAGTTGTTTTTCCATCAAGGATCTTGGTGAGGCCGCCTATATTCTGGGAATAAAGATCTATAGGGATAGATCAAGGCGGTTGATTGGTTTAAATCAAAGTGCATACATTGATAAAATCTTGAAAAGGTTCAAGATGGAGAACTCTAAGAAAGGTACGGTACCTATTCAAAGAGGAACGATATTGAGTACGACTCAATGTCCTAGCTCAAAGGATGAGCAAGATAAAATGAAGGCAATCCCATACGCATCTGCTATTGGATCCATCATGTATGCAATGATATGCACTCGACCGGACGTGTCATGCGCCTTAAGCATGACAAGCCGATACCAGCAAAATCCTGGAAACAATCATTGGATGGCTGTTAAGAACATACTTAAGTACCTAAGAAGGACAAAAGATATGTTCCTAAAAGGTTACACGGATGCGAGTTTCCAAACCGATCGTGATGATTCACGGTCACGATCGGGATATATTTTCATTCTGAATGGAGGAGCGGTCTCTTGGAAGAGCTCCAAACAGGATGTGGTGGCTCTATCAACTACAGAATCAGAATACGTCGCCGCCTCATTGGCAGCTCAAGAAGCTGCATGGTTGAAGAAATTCATTGCCGATCTAGGGGTTGTCCCTTCCATTCAGGACCCCCTAGAGATCTTTTGTGATAACGAGGGTGCAATTGCCCAAATCAAGGAACCTCGTGCTCATCAAAAGACTAGGCACATTGAGCGGAGATTCAACTACATACGAGATGAAGTTGAAAAGGGAAAAATATGTATTCGCAAAGTTCACACGGATCAAAACATTGCGGATCCTCTCACGAAGCTCCTTGAAAAGGCAAAGCATGAAGGTCATACTTGTGCCATGGGACTTCGATATTCTAGTGATTGGATTTGATCTGTAATTTTGTATTTGGATATGTGGAATATTTTATTATTTGAATAAAATTATTTGGTTATAATGTTTCAATTAATATTCCAATTTAGCATGTTTAATCCATGAGTAAATTGTTTACTCTAAATGTCCGTAGTCGTTCAGACTTGTGGGAACAAGTATGAGGGTAAGATTATTATGAATTTGGATTGGTAGATATTCATATGGATGAATATAGAGCAAAAAGTTGCTGCCAAGGTTCTTAGATATTTGTGGGATGCAAATATTGGACTGACCTGCATCTCCAATATTACTACATGGAATCTTCCTGATTGATCATAAGTAATTTTGAGTAAAGGCGAACATCATTTGGTATCCTCTAACCTAAGATACATATTGGGTCTTGATATTTACCAAATATTATACTTTGACTCAGTTCTTCGCTGTTCTAAAATATGACAGTACATAAGTCTGAGTTCAGGTATGATATAAGGTAATTGTGAGAGACGTATGTAGTCAAGAAGGGATTTGTCCCTCTTATTCGTTGATAGTAAGATGTCTAAGGCCTGATAAAGTTAAATCAATGAGAATGATCACTCCGTGTCTTTAGGATTTAACATGACATCTGTGACAAAAGGATAGATGATTGATTCACCTAAAACATTTCAAGTATGGTACTTGAAGGGGATGATGTTATTGAATGGCACTTAGTCATACGTATTAAGGGTAGTAAACCGTTGTTAGGCGGTATTTACTGCTTGCATCAATCTTTTATGAATCTTGTGCAAGTGGGAGATTGTAGGATCTTAAATGCCCAAGACACATACAAGATTGATGTGGTTAGTACGTTATGATCCAAGTCAGGTCATACCCAATAACAGGCTATACAAACACTAACAAACACTTATTTATTGATGAGATCATACAATAAATGTTTGACACCTATTTAGAAAATTGGTTTTCTAAATATTGCTTTTGTGATAGAACGTCATTATGTGGATAATATGTTCATGAGATAATTTTATGCTTCATTATTTAAGTTGGTTAAATAATGAAATATAAAAGAGTGTTATGTTATAAAACTAAACTAAGTTTTAATTTTATAAGTTAGTTAATTGAAAGAGTGTTATAAAAATAAAGGATGAAAAGGGTGGGAAAAATTTTTTGAACACCCAAACTCGGCCGCCCAAGGGCCTTGGGAACTTCATTTTGGTCTTGTTTCAAGCAAGACTTAATTAGCCATACACTCTTTCATGATTACAACTTGAACACTCGCTTACTCTCTGACATAAGCAATAGTCTTTCTCTCCTTCTTCTCTCAAGATTTTTGAGATCTTTGGCAGATTTCCAAGTGATTATTGGCTGAACTTGAAGCTACTTGTTGGCTGAAATTTCGGGTTCAAGAAGAGGGACAAGGCTTGGTGTAACACTACCTAGCAAGTAAGTGTTTGGAAGGCTTGTGGGTATCACGATTTGAGGTCCTCCACCTTGAAGGATTGCTGCTCAAAAACATCATCATCTTCAAAGATTTCGACCCTTTTGAGCTGCTGAAAGGTTGTTTATGGCAGCCTTTATATGGCTGTCCATAATGCTAATTTTATGTTTACATAGTTTGCTTATTCACATAATATGATCCTTTGTAATATGGGTTTGTTTTATACATATATTTGTCACCTAAAGAACATGATTTTTCAGTATTATAATCATGTTTCAATATATATATCCGCTGCGTTTTTTCAGAATGTTTAAGAGGTTAAACTTTGATTTTATCTTCTAACAAACCCTTCATAAGGAACAAACCCTAATAAAATCAAGCTATTGAGTTTGTGTAGACCCCCATACACTCACCCATACAGGAAGAAGTGGACACTGAAGCTTCTACTTCCCCTGAGGAGAAAACCACTCCCATCTCTTCAAAAATCAATGGTGAGGTTCCTCATGCTCACCCTGATGAGCTCACAAGCCCAACTGCCTTAAGCTTTCACTCTGAGTCTCAACACTCAAGTGAACAACCTTCAGGGGACAGTTACCATCCCAGCCTTTAGACTTAAATCAACCCATTCCCAACCTCTCATTCTATAATGATGAAGACTTAGGTTTCAGTGAGTACCATGAGTCTCTCTACTCTTCCCCCACTCAAAGAGAGATGAGTACTCCTGAGTCTCCTTTGTCTAGCCCACACCTATCACTGAGGTGGATCTCCCTGAACCTGTTCAAGAGGTCCATATGGAAGAGGCTCTCACTTCTGTAAGTGATTACATCATTAAGACCTCAACCATGGCAACTCAGCCCATTGAAACTTCAACTGAGGCTGTCAATGTGCAGAGGAAATCTAGCAGCCAAGAACCTGAAGCTGGTGGTGAGAGAGAGGATGCAGGACCGGTGAAGGGTATGCACTTACAACACAACAACAAAATGAGGAGAGTTGCTTAGGACACTTAACAGATCAAATAGGGAACTGATTAACTTGTTAATGAAAGATGCTAAGAACACAAGTAAAAGTGAGACAGAACAAGATTGCAAACAACACAAGTATTTGGTTTAATGCTGTATATTGCTTCTCAAGTTCTATTACAAGTTACAAAGCATCAATAGAAAGTTACAAGTACTTGAGATACTTTATACTACATCCTACAGCCAGCCATACTTTGAAGGCCAGCTGGATACAATTGACTAGACAACTACAAAATCAAATATAGAGTCAAAAGGCAGATCTGCCTTTTGAGTTGTGAATATGACTTGCCATAGCTCACATCCTAATATATTACAAAAAGGATAAAAGTACAAAAAGTAGAAAGCATGGACTCAAGACCTTAATGTACAGTTACAAAAAGCATGGACCTTTCACCAACTCATGTAAGTTGGTGACTTTACAGAGTAGCAGCGGAAAGGTGGTCCAGCTTTATGATAAAGTACATCAGACAAAGGTATATCTCTAAAAGTCTTTGGAAGAAATCTGTCTTCACTCTTTGGGTTTGGAAGACTTTGTCTTTGAAGCTTTGGAAGATTTCACTTTTGGCTTCGGAAGATATTGGTCTTGGCTTCGGAAGATTTTACACTTAGAATATTTCTAGTGCATGGTGTAAAACTTTCGAGCATTTCTACTTCAGTTCTTTCGTGCATGTTTGCAGATAGACTTTGGATGTTTTGGCTGCATCAAACTTATAGGAATCCTTACAAACTCCCTCTAGGCTGATGCTACCAAAACATTTAGAAGATCTTCAGATGTTTGTAGTCTTCAGCACAATGATGACCATACCCTTCTTCATTAGATGGTCAGGATCATTCAGACTCTCATAATATCTTCTCATCTCAAAGAGATCATGCAGAGGTAAGTTGATTATGTCTTGCCATGTATAGACATTCTCAACACCTTGATCTCTGATCATATGCCATCTCTCTGGATTAGTAGTGAAGGTCTAGGATAAGATGGGTGTCTCGGCTACAAGAGAAGCCACTTGAATTTGAGTTGATTGGGCCGCCTCTTCATGCACTTCCTCAGGTCGATCTGACTCAGCCTAAGGTGTAGAGGTGGATGATTCAGGCTTCTTTTTCTTAGACTTTGGTTTAGAAGCCATCCTCTTCTTCCTCTTAGAAGACTTTAACTGAGAAGACTGGTCTGCAGTACCTTGTTGATCATCCTTGTCTTTCTCAGTTGGGTGTTCCTCCCTCACAGGTTCAGAAGGAGAGGGAGTTTGACCCTGCTTTGGATCAGAAGATAAAGCTTGCTGAGGCTCAACAGGAGGTTCAGGTTGTGTTGTCTCAGGTTGTTCAACCTTAACCTCCACTTCAGGTGGGATTTGACTTAGAGGAGAGTATAAGTCAATCAGCTCTCCACTCTTGATCTTCTGCTTGATTACCCTGATATGCTCATCCATTGTGGATAGAGACATAGGGCCAAGTCTCCTTCCGGAGAATCCATACAGCTTCAAGAAGCTCATCATCCTTTGTATGTCAGCAGACTTTTTCATACTCTTTTGGATGATAGCTCTTGACTTTTCAGCATCTTCCCTCATCTTTTTCTTTGTTTCCTTTTGTTCTTTGAGCACTTGAAGTTCAAGCTGTTTAAGATACTCAAACTCAATGTACTCAAAGGACAAGGGAAGAAGTGCAGATGCCTGGTAGAGACCTGTGGCACTCAGGTAGTTGATCATGTTTTGCCTATTTGTTTCCTTGTCTACCTGAGGTTCTTGTGTAGCAGCCACATCCTCTTGCACAGGACTTTCCTGAACTGGGGAGAGAGTTGTAACATGCTTGTATAATCTTTTATGTCTCTTCTCTTCTTTAAATTGGGGAAGTAATTTTGCATCCTCTTTTTCCTTCATCTCTCTTGACACTTCCATGTGAGCCAGTTCATTTAATTGCTCTAAAGGGAGAGTTATAATCTCATCTATGTCATAGTTCCTGGTCTGCAGGTAAGTAATCCTAACTGCCCTCAACTCATCTTCTTGAGTGTTTGGTCTGGGGGCCGCCCTGATTGCAGCTTGCATAAATCCTGAAGACCCAGAGGAACTTCCTCCCCTTAGCTTCCTCTTCCTCTCTCTCTCACCTCCTCAATCTCCTCAGGAGTCAAAATCCTTTTCCCTTTGTCACCCACAGACCTTTGTGACTCAGGGTGGATAGAGGTTTGGCCTTCATTGCTTGGTGTAGCATCCAAGCTCTGGCCAGAGAGAGGCTGTGAGACACCTTCATCAGCAGGTGTTTCACTGAGGGAATGAATTTCTAAAGCAGTTGTTGGTGTGACAGGGCTCTCATGTTCTATCACTGGGCCTTCAGCCAAGGTTTTCCCTTTGAAGATAATCTTAGGGTCTGCCTCAGCATCCAGTTGACCAATGACATTACCTGATTGCCTTTGTCTCCTTCTAAGGCTGAACTCTTTAGTAATTCTGTCTTGAATCCTGAGTGCTAACCTGTCAGCTTGTCTTGATTTGCCTGGGTTGACAAGTGGCATGTTGATCAGGTCAAGACCTTCATAGTAGTCCAAATTCTGAAAATTGAACACTTCTTGTTGTCCTTGAACTTTGTGAAGAATGAGGGCTCTTCTATCAGCATCATACCTCCACCCAATAATGTAGTTTGAAGTTCCTTGAGGTGGAGATGACACAGCCCTTGGAATGCCTTCCTCAAAGAGACTCCTAATAACAGAGTCAATTATGTCCACATTAATGTGAACTTGAGGAAGTTGCTGAGTATGCATAGTTGCAAGTGAGGATGGTGAATCCTCAATGTCCATACTCCCTGAAGAACTCCTAGGTTCTGTGACTGTAATGACTTTCTCCCCCTTTTTGGTAGCATCACCCTCTTGCATAGGTGAGCTAGAGGTTAGGTCAACCACATTCACAGGTTCTTATGTTCCTGGTTGAGCTCTTCTTAAAGGTCTCCCAGCTAGTTTTTCCCTGAGATAAATATCTCAAGTTGCTGATCATTGACCCTATTATGCAAGGTAGTCACCTGAGATTCAAGGTGACTAACCTTAGAGACTAAATAGGAGCATGTTTTTGACAGTTTTTGCACCTTTAGTCTCAGATTCCACTCTTCTTTATTAGAAGAATCATTGGGGGATGAGATGATTAGACCAAAGTCCTCTCTCTCACCACGAGCCTCAGGTTCTTGGCTGCTGGATTTCCTCTGCACATTGACATTCTCAGTTGAGGTGTCAATGGGCTGAAGTTGCCATGGTTGAGGTCTTAATGATGTAATCACTTGCAGAAGTGGGAGCCTCTTCCATATGGATATCCTGAACAGGTTCAGAAGTATCCACCTCAGTTGTAGGTGACTGATGTGGGCTAGACAAAGGAGACTCAGTAGTACTCATCTCTCTTTGAGTAAGAGAGGAGTAGAGAGACTCATGGTACCCACTGAAACCTAAGTCTTCATCAGTATAGAATGAGAGGTTGGGAATGGGTTGATTTAAGTCTAATGGCTGGGGATGGTAACTGTCCCCTGAAGGTTGTTCACTTGAGTGTTGAGACTCAGAGTGAAGGCTTAAGGCAGTTGGGCTTGTGAGCTCATCAGGGTGAGCATGAGGAACCTCAGCCCTGATTGTTGAAGAGATGGGAGTGGTTTGCTCCTCAGGTGAAGTGGGAGCTCTATTGTCCACTTCCTCCTGTATGGTGAGTATATGGGGGCCTGCACAGACTCAATAGCTTGAGCAGGGGTTCGTTTGGATTTTCTTTGGTAGGTGAGGGTGACTTGGGGCCTTTTTGGTGGTTGAGAGGTAGAAGGTGTGGGTTCAACACTAGCTTGTGTTGCTAGGTTGTCACCTTGAGCAATGAGCTCTAACATTTTTGGGACTAGGGCTGTTTCTACCCCTAAGAAGCCTACAGTTGGCTTCTTTATAATTTTAAAGATGTCGGGCTTCATCTGTCCCAATTTAAGAATATTATCTGTTTCCCTCAACTGTGAGCCCAGTTCACAGTTGAGAATGTGTTGAACATATCTAGGAAACATATAATACTCTAAGGAGTCCAAGTTAGCAAGCAAGTTTGTATAAACAAATTGAGAGTACCTGAACTTGACCCCTTGAACCATTCCATGTACTATGAAGGAGAGATCCTCAGGAATCTGGTCCCACCCTCCATGCTTGTTTGACAAGCTGTGGATAACCACATGAAGCAGGTATTTCCACTGGGATGAGACCTTCCCTTTCCTGAAGGTCTTTACAGAAAAATCTCCCTCATAGCCCATCTGCTCAAAGGAATGATTTACAGCTTCCTTTGGGAAGGACAACTCACCTTCTTCATCATCCAGCTGCAAATGAGTGTTAATGATGGCCGGAGTGATGAAGATTGTCCTCCCTTGCACTGTGGCAGACAGTGCCTTCTCCCCATCCATAATGACCTCTTGGCAGGTCTTCCAAAATTCAAGCAGATGATCCTCATAGAGAGTAGGATCAATGGTTAGGGAGGTGAAGTAGTTTGATAGAGCTAAGAAACGACAAATCTCTGAGAAACTTTCATCTTTCTCAGAGCTTAACAGAGCAACTTGGTTATGTTGCCTGTGAAGTTGCATGGAGAAATCTGGGTTGTTTTGATGTTTAGGTTGGCCATTTTAGAAGCTTAAGGATGAAGAAAGATGAAGAACAAAAGGCGGTTTGGAAGAATTTAGGTTTAAGGAATAGTGTAATTGAGGAAGATAGTGAAAGAGGGGGGAACCGTTGGGTATTTATGTGAAAGGATTTGAGACAAAGTTAATGAAAGAGGATAAACTTTGAAATCCGGATGTCGATTCCACCTCTGAAAAGTAGTTTACTTTTGCCCAAAAAGTAGTTTTCTTGGAAGTTGAGATATCTTCCGAAGGTTATTTGCTTCGGAAGTTCTGAAGAAAAAGCTTCCGAAGGCAAATTGGCTTCGGAAGAGATTTCAAAGATTTTTGAAAATTTTGCTTCAGAAGAGAGTTTTACACTCAGAGATTTTTTATTCTAAGAAGAATAAATACTTCCGAAGGTAAATTGTATTCGGAAGAAACTTGTTCTTTGAAAACGTACAAAGTACTTAAGTTGATTTTAAGCTTCGGAAGATATTTCAGAAATTTCTTCCGAAGGTAAAATTACTGAAGCAATTATTTGTTTACTAAGACATAAACTACTTCCGAGGTAATTTCAAAGTCTTCCGAAGAGATCAAGATTTTCAAAAATCTAAGAAAAGTCTTTTGAAAAGATTTTACTTCCAAAGAAAACAAAGGGCTTATGAAGGTGATATAATAGACAACTTAGGACACACAGGGTTTAGAAATAAATATGATTAAGTTTTAAGAAAAACTATTCAAAGTTAATCATCCCAATAGTTGATACAAGATATTTAAATCTCTGCTCATCAAAAGCTTTGGTGAACAGATCAGCATATTGTTCATTTGTGTTAATTTGACTAGTTTGATTAATCCCTTTTCAAAGTTATCTCTAATCAAATGATACCTGATGTTAATGTGCTTTGTCCTTGAGTGCTGCACAGGATTCTCTGTGATGGAGATAGCACTATTGTTGTCTATGTGGATGGGAGTCTCTTTAAAGTTAAATCCATAGTCCAGCATCTGATTTTGAATCCAAAGCACTTGAGCACAGCAACTTGCAGCAGCAATGTATTCAGCCTCAGCAGTTGATGCAGACACACATGATTGTTTCTTGCATTGCCAAGAGACTACTCTTCCACCAAGAAATTGACATCCCCCTGATGTAGACTTTGCAGTCATGTTGCAACCACCATAGTCACTATCTGTATAAGCATACAAATTAAAGTTCAGAATTCTTTGGATACCAAAGGCCAAGTGATGGAGCACCTTTGAGATATCTTAAAATTCTTTTGATAGTGACTAGATGTGACATCTTGGGGTTGGCTTGATATCTTGCACAAATGCATGTAGCAAACATGATATCTGGCCTACTAGCTGTGAGGTACATAAGAGACCCAATCATTGCCCTATAAAGGTGTTCATCAACACACTCCCCCTCAAGATCAGGACCAAGGGAGTGATTTCTGGCTATGGGTGTCTTAGTAACCTTACAATCAGTCATGTTAAACCTTTTAAGTATGTCCTGTACATACTTTGACTGACTTATGAAGATGCCATTGTCAACTTGCTTCACTTGAATTCCTAGAAAGAAATTGAGTTCCCCCATGGCACTCATTTCAAACATGTCCTTCATCAGCTTCTCAAAGTCTTTGCAGAGCTTTGGATTAGTTGACCCAAAGATAATGTCATCTACATATACTTGAACTAGCATTATGTCATTTCCTGTTCCTTTGATGAAAAGAGTTCCATCTATAGTACCTCTTTTGTAGCCATATTGACAGAGATACTGAGATAGAGTCTCATACCACTTTCTTGGTGCTTGGTGCAGCCCATATAGAGCTTTATCAAGCCTACAGACATAATCAGGATGATCAGGATCTGCAAACCCAGGTGGTTGTCTGACATATACCTCTTCATCAATCACCCCATAAAGAAAAGCACACTTGACATCAAGTTGGTAGACCTTGAAATTCTTGGATGCAGCAAAAGCTAGGAATATTCTAACAGCTTCAAGTCTTGCCACAGGAGCAAAAACATCTGTATAGTCAATTCCTTCTTCTTGAGTATATCCTTGAACAACTAGTCTTGCCTTGTTTTTGATGACAATTCCTCTATCATCCTTCTTGTTCCTAAAAACCCATTTGGTTCCTATGGTAGTCTTCCCTTGAGGAAGAGGACATAGGTTCCAAACCTTTTGCCTTTTGAATTGAAGCAGCTCCTCTTGCATAGCTTCAACCCAACTTCCATCCTTTAGAGCTTCATCAATTTTCTTTGGCTCTATCTGGACAAGAAACAAGAGTGAAGACAAACATTTGCTTCATGGGTTTGTCCTCTTGTTCTCACCCCTGAATCAACATCTCCAATGATGTTTATGGTAGGATGAGACTTGTGGATCCTTAGCTGAGGGATCACAGCAAGTTGCTTAGACAGATCTAGATTTGAAAATTTTCGATCTGGAAAGAAGATTCACCCTCCACATTACCACACTTATCAAGATTGACTTGATCCAATAGTGTGTCACATTATTGATGTTGTCTTCAATGCAGTGGTTATCAGCATCAAGAAATTCTTGATCACTTTCACCACTACCATTTTCTCCAACATTTGAAGCTCTTTCTTCTGAGTTTTGTGCCTCTAAGCTGGAATTTGAAGGCACCCAAGAAGCATCAGCAGGATTTTTCATTGATGTGCTGGTTGAAGCTTCATTTGCAAGAATAGTTACCACTGGAGCTGAAGATGTGTAACCTGAGGGTCTTCTTAGCTCAAATCTTGGGTCAGGATCACCTATTGGTAATATATCTTTAGATCCTGAAACATTCTCACAAGATTTGTTAAAACAGTTAGTAACTAAATCAAGATCAAATAGCCAATCCGGACCAGAACCTTTCACACTGGGAGTGTGCTCATTGAAAGTCACATTGGCTGACTCCTCAACTACTCTAGTTCTGAGATTGTATACTCTATAAGCCTTAGCTTGAGAAGAGTATCCAATAAAGTGTCCATCATCTGATTTCTCAGCAAACTTGGCAATTTGATCCTTGGTATTCAAGATGGTGCAAGGACATCCAAATAACTTGAGAAAACCAATGAAGGGTTTTCTCTTGTGCCAAAGTTCATAAGTAGTCTTATCATGTGTCTTAACCACTAAAACTCTGTTTTGCACATAACAAGCAATGTTCAATGCCTCTGCCCAGAAGGTGATGGGCAGTTTAGAGTCAGACAACATAGTTCTTGCAACTTCAATTAGTGTCCTGTTTCTCCTCTCAGCAACACCATTTGCTGAGGAGTCCTGGGAGCACTATATTGTCTTGTAATACCTTTTTCATCACAAAATGTATCAAGGATTTGATTCTTGAATTTAGTTCCTTGATCACATCTTATGGTTTTGACCTTGTGATCACATTGATTTTCAATCTTTAAGATGAAATTTTTCAGAATCTCAGGAGTCTCATCCTTAGTTCTAAGAAAGAAGACCCAAGTGAATCTTGTAAAATCATCTGTGATCACCAAACAATAAGAGGTCCTTCCTAGACTCATTATACTGGTGGGGCCAAAGAGATCCATATGTAATAAGTGTAGGGGATTAATGATGGAGTTTCTTTCCTTTGGCTTGTGAGATACCTTGTGTTGCTTCCCTTTTAGGCGTGCAACACAGTGGTCATCACTTGTAAACTCTTTCTTTGGTATTCCAGTTACCAAATCATTCTTAATTAATTTATTCATGTTTCTAAAGTTTACATGACACATTCTTTTATGCCAGAGGAAAGATTCATCATTATTTGCTTTAGATAGAAAGTAGGAAATTTCTCTTGAGGGAGAAGTTTCTTGCAAGTCCATCTTGTACATGTTCCCTTTCCTGGGGGCTCTGAGCAAGATGTGCTCATGAGGAATGACCACCTCGGGCCTGAGAACAATGCACTCATGCTCAGTAAAGAGCATGTTATGACTCTGATCACAAAATTAGGATACACTCAGAAGATTGTACCCAAGCTCCTTGACAAAGTTTACCTTCTCAATGCTGAGCTTACCATTTGTGACCTTGCCCCTTCCAGTAATGTAACCTCCTGCATCTCCTCCAAAAGCAACTGGTCCTCCATCAATTCTTTCAAACTTTTAGAGTAGTGACCTATTGCCTGTCATGTGCCTGGAACAGCCACTATCAATGATCCATACATTTCTGTTTGTCTTGAGTTGTCCCTACACAAAAGAGATGATTAGTTACATTTGGAAACCCAAGCCTCATTGGTCTTGGGCTCATCAAAAGAATTCGAAGACAATGTAACAGTAATTGATCCTATAGTCATGCTAGAGGGATCATTTGCTGATGTTGATGAAGAACTTTCAGCCGCTTGGTCTTTCTTTGACTTCCATACCATCTTTGGAAGCTTAGACTTGACCTTCAATGCTTCAGAAGTTTTGATGACTTCGGAAGTTTTGATGACTGGCCCTTCGGAAGATCTTGCTTTCATTGCAGCAGGCTTCAGTGCTTCGGAAGTATTTCTTTCTTCCGAGACCAAATTCTCTTCCGAAGGCAAGTTTCCACTTGCCTTCTTCTTTATTTTGGAGCTTCCGAAGGAAAAAGATTTTCCTTCCAAAGCTTGCTTCTTCTTCTCCAAACTCTTAGAAGTTTCTTTCTTGGTCATGTGGAGAGTACTCCTTGGATTGTAAACACAATCTTTAGCAAGATGAGAGGTACTCCCACACATAACACAATCCATTTTCTTCCTTCTAGGAGTTATTCTTTCTGAACAAAGCTGAACTTGATCACTTTCCTTCTCCATCTTCACCTTTGCAGATGCTGTGGCAATTCTTGTGGGGTTAGAACTACCTTTGGAGCAAGATGGTTCAGGTTGTACATCAGTAATGCACAACTGATCAGCCTTCTTCTTGATGATTGGATGATTTGGACATGAACTAGAACTCTTGTTGATGGAGTTCAAGTTTGTGTGTTCAGCCTTTACTACTTCAAATCCTGCAGAGATGAAGACTTGTTTCTGTGCAGAATTGAAGGTAGCCTTGATCTCTTGAGCCTTTTTGGACTTTTTTTGGCCTTCCTGATCAAGTTCTTTCTTCTTGACTTGGTTATCCCAACAGCTTTGCTCTCCTCAGAGGGATGGTGACCCTTCTTAGAATGCTCTTCTTCACTCTTCTCAGAGTCATTCTCCACCATCTCCTCTTCATCCTCTTCAGTCACAGGATCTATGAGGGGAAGCTCATCTTCACAAGTTCCACACCTAGGAGAACTTACAGACAAGATTGTGTGTGGAGGAGCTATCTCACAAGATCCTAGTCTCTGCTTATTTTGATAACAAACTTTTACTGCAAGGATGAGGATATTATGTTCTTGAAGGTCTCTTCTTCAAGAACACATTTTTCTTCCTTGGCTTTGCTGATCACAAGCTCAGCCTGGCATTCAGTTAATTTAGTAATGAGATCTTTGATCTGAGTCCTGTAGTTTGTATGCTCATGTTTAAGAGTTGAAATGGTTTTCTCTAAGTCCTCTATCTTTAGTTTATAATCATTTTCAGCTCTTTTAAAATCAGCTTTTAAAATATTTAAGGACTCAAGGTCAGATCTCATTTCTAAATAATAGGACCTGTATCTATTTACTTTAGCAATGCATTTAGGAGTGCAAAGATGTTCCAATACCTTGGCTTCATCGTGGTCTGCCATGAGTGCTTGGTTTGGAGATGCATCTTCTCCTTGAAAGCTCCAGTCAAAGCCTCCTTCTTCAACAGCAACTGCAGCTTGCTGCTTTGGCTTCTCATTCTGGGGGCTTTCTCAGTGTAGTTTGGTCTGGTTTGTGCTTGGCCACCATTTGTCCTTGGTGCCTTACACTCTCTTGCAAAGTGTCCCATCTGGTTACAGTTGTAACACTTTACTTTGCTTTTGTCCAGCCCAAACTTTCCACTGGCTGCATTGCTTGGAAACTTTCTCCCTGTCCTCTTGTAGAACTTCTTGGCTCTGTGAGTGAGAAGAGCCATCTACTGGACTATCTCCATGTACTCCAGATCATCTGGATGGATACAGTCCAAATCTTCAAGAGTGAAGAGAAAGTTTCCTGAAGTTTCATCAGCAGAGACAAAGGCATGAGAAGAACTTGTCTCTTGGAAAGGACTTCCTTGAGTGTAGCTTTCCCTTGGAGTCTCTAGGAAGGTGATGAAAGGGCCCTTTTGTGAGTTGTCAGGGAAGCATATAAGATGATGCTGTGGTTCAATGCTTTCCTTTCAACCACATGGAGGGCTGAACTCAGTTGATTGCTGGAGTTACCAGATGAGTTTTGCATGTTCATCTCCATCTGGTAGCCACTAAGAATACCATACAACTCTGTGAGAGTAAGAGTCTTAAGGTTCTCAGTCCTCTTGATAACAACACAATAATGTGTCCATTGTTAAGGAAGAGAGGACATAAACTTCCTTACAATGTCCCTGTTCTCAAGAGTTACTCCAACATCCATTAGAGTATCCACAATCTCAACATACCTGAAGTATTGTTGAGTCATGGTTTCACCTGCCTTGAAGGTGAAGTTTTCAAACTGCTGCTTCAGGAGATCCTTCTTGTTCTCCTTTGCTTCAGTAGACCCCTCATACATTAGCTTCAGTGCTTCCCATAGTTGCTTGGCAGTTTTGCACTTCTTGAAGCCTCTGTAGATGGAGTTTGGAAGAGCAGTTTGAAGGGCTGTCATGGCTTTTTGATCAATCTCTATTCTCTTTCTATCTGCTTCAGAGTAATCAGCCACAGCCTTAGGAATCATACCACCACCAGTAGCAGAAGTGGTGCTTGGTATGTAAGGTCCTTCAACAACAGAGTCCCACATCCTGGAGTCTTGAGACTTGATGAAGCCTTCCATTCTTTGACACCAAGTATCAAAGTCTTCAGGAGTGATCAGTGGAGACTTTGTCATAGTTCCAGTTTCCATATCAGCTTTGGTTATAGTTGCCATTTGAGTTGTTAAGTATTTTGTGTGTGTGAGGGATCTTAAGATGGTGAGATCTTATATCAAGAGCCTGAAATGCTCTGATACCAAATGCAGGACCGGTGAAGGGTATGCACTTACAACACAACAACACAATGAGGAGAGTTGCTTAGAACACTTAACAGATCAAATTGGGAACTGATTAACTTGTTAATGAAAGATGCTAAGAACACAAGTAAAAGTGAGACATAACAAGATTACAAACAACACAAGTATTTGGTTTTCAAGAATGCTGTATATTGCTTCTCAAGTTCTATTACAAGTTACAAAGCATCGATAGAAAGTTACAAGTACTTGAGATACTTTATACTACATCCTACAGCCGGCCATACTTTGAAGGCCAGCTGGATACAACTGACTAGACAACTACAAAATCAAATGTAGAGTCAAAAGGCAGATCTGCCTTTTGACTTGTGACTATGACATGCCATAGCTCACATCCTAATATATTACAAAAAGGATAAAAGTACAAAAAGTAGAAAGCATGGACTCAAGACCTCAATGTACAGTTACCAAAAGCATGGACCTTTCACCAACTCATGTAAGTTGGTGACTTTACAGAGTAGTAGCGGAAAGATGGTCCAGCTTTATGGTAAAGTACATCAGATAAAGGCATATCTCGAAAAGTCTTCTGAAGAAATCTGTCTTCACTCTTTGGCTTCGGAAGACTTTGTCTTTGAAGCTTTGGAAGACTTCACTTTTGGATTCGGAAGATATTGGTCTTGGCTTCGGAAGATTTTACATAGAATATTTCTAGTGCATGGTGTAAAACTTCCGAAGCATTTCTGCTTTAGTTCTTTAGTGCATGCTTGCAGAGAGACTTTGGATGTTTTGGCTGCATCAGACCTATAGGAATCCTTACAGAGGACTTTGGTCCAATCATCTCATCCCCCAATGATTCTTCTGATGAAGATGAGGGGAATTCGAGACTAAAGGTGCAAAAACTGTCAAAAACATGCTCCTATTTAGTCTATAAGGTTAGTCACCTTGAATCTCAGGTGACTACCTGCACAACAGGGTCAATGATCAGCAACTTGAGATATCTTATCTCAGGAAAAAATAGCTGGGAGACCTTTAAGGGGAGCTCAACCAGGAACACAAGAACTTGTGAATGTGATTGACCTAACTCCTAGCTCACCTATACAAGAGGGTGATGCTACCAAAAAGGGGAGAAAGTCATTACAGTCACATAACCTGAGAGTTTTTCAGGGAGTATGGACATTAAGGACTCACCATCCTTACTTGCAATTGTGCATACTCAACAACTTCCTCAAGTTCACATTGATGTGGACACTATAGACTCTTTCATCAGGAGTTTCTTTGAGAAAGGCATTCTAAGAGCTATATCATCCCCACCTCAATGAACTTCAAACTACATTATTGGGTGGAGGTATGATGCTGATAGAAGAGCCCTCATTCTTCAAAGAGTTCAAAGTCACGAGGTGTTAGCAGAGGTGTTCAATTTTCAGACCTTGAACTACTATGAAGGTCTTGACCTGATCAACATGCCACTTGTCAACCCAAGTCAATCAAGACAAGCTGACAGGTTAGCACTCAGGATTCAAGACCGAATTACTGAAGAGTTCAGTCTTAGAAGGAGACAAAGGCAATCAGGTAATGTCATTGGTCAACTGGATGTTGAGACAGACCGTGAGATTAGCTTTAAAGGGAAAACCTTGGCTGAAGGCCCTGTGATAGAGCCCGAGAGCCCTGTCACACCACCAACTACTTCAGAAACTCATCCCCTTAGTGAAACACCAGCTGGTGAAGGTGTCTCACAACCTCTCTCTGGCCAGAGTTTGGATGCTACACCAAGCAATGAAGGCCAAAGCTCTCTCCACCCTGTGTCACAAAGGTCTATGGGTGACAAAGGGAAAAGGATTCTAACTCCTAAGGAGATTGAGGAGGAGGAGAGAGAGAGGAAGAGGAAGCTAAGGGGAGAAAGTCACTCTGGGTCTTCAGGCTTTATGCAAGCTGCAATTAGGGCTGCCCCTAGACCAAACACTCAAGATGATGAGTTGAGGGAAGTCAGGATTACTTACCTGCAGACCAAGAACTATGACATAGATGAGATTATATCCCTCCCCCTTAGTGGAATTAAATGAACTGGCTGACATGGAAGTGTCAAGAGAGATGAAGGAAGCAGAGGATGCAAGGCTACTTCTCCAATTCAAAGAGGAGAAGAGACAGAAACGATTATACAAGCATGTTCCTACTCTCTCCCCAGTTCAAGAAAGTTCTGTGTAAGAGGCTGTGGCAGCTACACAAGAACCTTAGTTAGACAAGGAAACAGATAGGCGAAACATGATCAACTACCTGAGTGCCACAGGTCTCTACCAGGCATCTGCACTTCTTCTCTTGTCCTTTGAGTACATTGAGTTTGAGTATCTCAAACAACTTGAACTTCAAGTGCTCAAAGAACAAAAGGCAACAAAGAGAAAGATGAAGGAAGAGGCTACAAAGTCAAGAGCCATCATTTAAAAGAGTATGAAGAAGTCTGCTGACAGACAAAGGATGATGAGATTTTTGAAGCTGTATGGATTCTCCGGAAGGAGACTTGGCCCTATGTCTCTATCCACAATGGATGAGCATATCAGGGTAATCAAGCAGAAGATCAAGAGTGAAGAGCTGATTGACTTACACTCCCCTCCAAGTCAAGCCCCACCTGAAGTGGAGGTTAAGATTGAATAATTTGAGACAACACAACCTGGACCTCCTGCTAAGCCTCAGCAAGGTTCATCTTCTGATCCACAGCAGGGTCAAACTCCTTCTCCTTCTAAACCTATGAGGGAGGAACACCCAACTGAGCAAGACAAGACTAATCAATAAGGTGCTGCAGACCAGTCTTCTCAGTTAAAGTCTTCAAAGAGGAAGAAGAGGATGGCTTTCAAACCAAAAGTCAAAGAAGAAGAAGAAGCCTGAATCATCCACCTCTACACATCAGGCTGAGTCAGATCAACCTGAGGAAGTGCTTGAAGAGGCAGCCCAATCAACTCCAATTCAAGTGGCTCCTCTTGCAACTGAGAGACATATCTTATCAGGATCTTCACAACTAATCTAGAAAGATGGCATGTGATCAGAGATCAAGGTGTTGAAAATATCTACACATGGCAAGACTTATTCAACCTACCTCTGCATGATCTCTTTGAGATGATAAGATATTATGAGAGTCTGAGTGATCCTGACCATCTAATGAAGAAGGGCATGGTCATCATCATTGTAAGGACTGTGAACAGCTGAAGATCTTTAAATGTTTTGGTAGTATCAGCCTAGGGGGAGTTTGTAAGGATTCCTATAAGTTTGATGCAGCCAAAACACCCAAAGTCACTCTACATGCATGCACTGAAGAACATAAGTAGAAATGCTTCGGAAGTTTTAAACCATGCACTAGAAATATTCTAAGTATAAAATCTTCCGATGCCAAGAACAACATCTTCAACATCCAAAAGTGAAGTCTTCCGAAGCTTCAAAGAAAAAGTCTTCTGAAGCCAAAGAGTGAAGACAGATTTCTTCCGAAAACTTTTAGAGACATGTCTTTATCTGATGTACTTTACCATAAAGCTGGACCACCTTTCCGCTGCAACTCTGTAAAGTCACCAACTTACATGAGTTGGTGAAAAGATCCATGCTTTTGCTAACTATACATTGAGGTCTTGAGTCTGTGCTTTCTACTTTATGTACTTTTATCCTTTTTGTAATATATTAGGATGTGAGCTATGGCATGTTATAGTCACTAGTCAAAAGGCAAATCTGCCTTTTGACTCTACATTTGATTTTGTAGTTATCTAGTCAATTGTATCCAGCTGGCTTTCAAAGTATGGCCGAGTGTAGGATGTAGTATATGTTGGGTTTTGTAACATGTAAATCAAAGCTAGTTTAACCATTTAAACTATAAAAACGCAGCGGATATAAGGTTTAAACATGTTGTAAACAATCTGAAAAGTGAACCATTTTAAACCATAAACAAAACCCAAGAACAAGGATCATTTATATATGTGAAATAGAATGCTATCAAACCATAAAAACAACCATAGGGTGTTCATAGAAACAACCTTTCAAGCACAAGATGTTGTAGATGGATGAGATGAAGATGATGATGTTCTTGAATGTTTAGCCTCCAAAAGAGAAGACCTCAAGCTTGTATACCCACAAGCCCTTCCAAACACCAAGCTTGTTAGGAGAGCAACACCAAAGAACTCTCTTCCTTTGCTCCTCAAAAGTCCAAAAATTTCAGCTTTGTTCTTCCATGAATCCGAAAATTTCAGCCTCCTTGGAGAGAGTTTTGCAATGTGTGTGTGTAAGAGAAAGTGTGGGTTAGAGAGAAGAGTATAAGAAGTGTCCTTAAGTCTTCCAAAGACAAAGACTAAAACAAGAACCCAAGCCCTTTTGGGCGGCCGATATTTTCAATTAAAATGGGTTCCCCCCATTTTAATTTTTATAAAATGTTACACTCTTAACCCATTACTTTATAAAATTAAAACCTCTTTTAATTTTATAACATTAACACACTTTTATTTGTTATTATTTAACTCACTTAAATAATGAAACAAATAATTTCTCATGAACAGATTATCCATATAATGTTGTTCTATTACAAAGCAACATTTTAGAAAACCCATTTTCTAAATTGGTGTCAATATTTATTTGTATGATCTCATCAACAAATAAATATTTATTGGTGTTTGTATAGCTTGTTATTGGGTATGACCCGACTTGGATCATAACGTACTAACCACATCAATCTTGTATGTGTCTTGGGCATATAAGATCCAACAATCTCCCACTTGCACAAGATTCATAGAAGATTGATGCAAGCAGTAAATACTGCCTAACAACGGTTTACTAGCCTTAATACGTATGACTAAGTGCCATTCAATAACATCATCCTCTTCAAGTACCATACTCGAAATGTTTTAGGTGAATTAATCATGTATCATTTTGTCACAGATGTCATGTTAAATCCCAAAGACACAGAGTGATCATTCTCCATTGATTTAACTTTATCAGGCCTTAGACATCTTACTCTCAACGAATAAGAGGGACAAATCCCATCTTGACTACATACGTCTCTCACAATTACCTTATATCATACCTGAACTCAAACTTATATACTGCCATGTTTCAGAACAGCGAAGAACTAAGTCAAAGTATAATATTTGGTAAATATCAAGACCCAATATGTATCTCAGGTCAGAGGATACCAAATGATGTTCGCCTTTACTCAAAATTACTTATGATCAATCAAGAAGATTCCATGTAGTAATGTTTGAGATGCAGGTCAGTCCAACATTTGCATCCCACAATATATCTATAAACTTTGGCAGCAACCTTTTGCTCTATATTCATCCATATGAATATCTACCAATCCAAGTTCATAATAGTTTTACCTTCATACTTGTTCCCACAAGTATGAACAACTACGGACGTTCTAAGTAAATAATTTACTCATGGATGTTAAATATGCAAAATAGGAATATTAGTTGAATCATTATAACCAAATAATTCATTCAAGTAATAAGGGTTACAATATCGTAATAAAGAAACTAAAGATCATATCCAGTCACTAGAATATTGAAGTCCCATGGCACAAGTATGACTTTCATGCTTTGCCTTTTCAAGAAGCTTCGTGAGTGGATCCGCAATGTTTTGATCCGTGTGAACTTTGCGAATACATATCTTTCCCTTTTCAACTTCATCCCTTATGTAGTTGAATCTTTGTTCAATGTGCCTAGTCTTTTGATGTGCACGGGGTTTCTTGATTTGAGCAATCGCACCCTCGTTATCACAAAGGATTTCTAGGGGGTCCTGAATGGTAGGGACCACCCCTAGATCGGCAATGAACTTCTTTAACCATGCAGCTTCCTGAGCTGCTAATGAAGCGGCGATGTATTTTGAATTTGCCATGTGCCCCGCCTTTCCACACCTGAAGCACAAGTTCGACCCAAACCTGCACTCCCCGCTATGCTCCCGTCCATATTTACCACACCTTCTCGATCCCGCACCCGACATGATCACACGGCGATCATCCACCCGTGCCTTCTTATTACCCGTCGGGGCATTACCCCGACCAAACCTCTTCCCCTGCCAGCTTCGATCACCACCGCTCTTCCTGCCACCATCAGTCACCACCACCGTCCTTTCATCATACAGTCTCCCCGCCAAATCCACCGCCGACCTAAACGTGCTCGGCCGGGCAGCGATCATGTGCCTGCGAATATCCGCCGGCAAACCCTGTATATACCTCTTGATCTTTCGGGATAGAGGCGTCACCTGATCCGGCACCAGACGTGCCATCTCGTTGAATTTCGTGGTGTACTGTTGGTGTGTCATGGTCCCCGCCTCCAGTTGCAGAAACTCCCTTTCAACCTTATCCATTTCCCGATGAGGAAAAACTCCTCGATCACCATCTTCTTCAGTTCGGGCCACCTCATTCTCCCGATTGCTCGATTACCCTCCGCTTGGACAATGTTGTCCCACCAGCATAGTGCCGAGTCCACAAATGAATGGGTGGCAAACTTTACTTTTTGATCTTCCCGGCACTCGCTGATGTCGAGAACAGCCTCCATTTCTCTCGCCCATCGGTGAGCAGCGGCAGCATTGCCATTACCGTCAAAAGTAGGGGGCTTGCATCTCATAAACACCCCGTAGTTACAGCCTCGTGCCACTTCTCGCACAGGCTCCTCTTCCTCTTCCTCCTCGTTATCGGAGAAAATCGTTTCAGGCTCCGGTCGCTCCCCCGAGGCCCTATTTCTCTCCTTCCATTCCCCTTCCTTCACAGCTTTGATGACTTCGGTCACCACAGACGGTAAGATTGTCTGCATGACCTGATGTACTTCCTCAACAACAGCCTCCTTTACCGAGGCCCTCAAGTTCGCACTCTCATCCCCAGCTTCTGGATGAGGAGTCTCAGGTTCTGCAGGAACCTCTTTCTATCTCAGCTCTAGGCCTTCCTCTTTTAGGGCGTGGTTCAGCATCAGGGCCACCACGGCCTCCACCCCTAGAAGCTCTAGAAGATCTACCACCAGCCATTCTCTATCACACTGAAAGATTCAAACACCAACATGGTCATTCAAGGAAACAACTCAGTTTATGTCAAGTATAGTAAGTCCTAATTACAGTGGCCAGTTGTGATTAGCCACTTACTTTACTCTTCATACCCCAAGTATTACCTGTCCTGACTACATCAGTATTCAAATCTACATACATCACATAACCACATACCATGCGCACATAAAACCGGTTAACTTTAAAAAAATACCTGATGGCACGCAGCTACTCAGTTTGGCATCCCATTCCCCTTTCGTCCCATTTTCAGTTTAAGTTAAGGTTTATTTTGAAAATTTACCCATTTCACTTAAACTTTGGCTCTGATACCAACTTGTAAGGCCCCGTTCCCGGGACGCTTACAGTTGGTCATTCATCGCACATAAAACATATAATTACATTGCATTAAGAAAACATTGCAGCGGAAACATTCAAAAATGACATCACGTTTCATTATAATTACTTTTGCCAAATAATACATCATTATCCGGTTACAAAATTCATGTTTGCATTACATCACAAAAACTATATAATTGGATGCCATCCCAAAAGAGCCGAGTAGCCTCGTCGTGCCATCCTCAGCAATCATTTACCTGCCAACTGGAAAATGTAATAAGAGTCAGCGTTGCTGAGTGAGTTCTAGTTTTATAAAATAAACATACTTTACTTTCATCAAAAACTATTCCATTATCATGCGATCATTCAACATACATATACACAGATAATGTTATTATTATCTTTCGTCTCATTCATTATCTTCCGTTCTTTTCGTTCATTCTGTCTTCCGAGTCTTTTGCGACAACATAGTCGCTCACCTCAATGGCAATCTCAATGATTGCACGCTATCCGAGTCTTTTGCACCCCTAGGGTTGCTCACCTCAATTGCCCATCACGATAGCAAGCTATCCGAGTCTTTTGCAACAACAAGGTTGCTCACCCCAAGGCAACATCACGATAGCACTTTACTCGAGTCTTTTGCAACGACAAGGTTGCTCACCTCATAGGCAATCTAAATGATTGCACTTCATCCGAGTCTTTTGCAACACAAAGTCGCTCACCCCAATATATATGCTTGCAAGCCTTTCTTTCGTTCATTCATCATTCATTAATGCATGCATTCTTACTTCATGTTCCTCTTTCATTATCTTTCGCTTTACATTACATAATACTTCATTCATTCATTCATTCATTAGCATGACATGTAAAGCCACAAGAAAGATAAGCATACATCATAATAAGGAACATATCATACACATTCATTATCATCATATAGGGCAACATCATACATTCATAATATGCATAAACATGCAACATCATCATCATCATGCCCTACATGCTCTCTAAGTCCATAACCATCCTCTTACATGCTCTTATGGGTTACTTTACGTCAAGCTTACATCTGCACCTTCCCCCGAAGGCCAGAAGTCAAACTACACATCCCTTCGAGTGCAACAGCCCTATTCGGGCGTATGAACACCCTTCAGTCGCATGGCCTCCATGCGACTGAACATCATGCGACTGGACTCATGCGGATGAACATCTATGCAAATGAACACCCAATCGTGCGTATGGACCTTGTGCGAATGGGATTACTGCGAATGGGCACTTATGCGACTGACCTCATGCGAATGGACTCATGCGACTCAGCATCTATGCGACTGAACCCTCAGTCGTGCAATCCCCATGCGACTGGACTCCCAGTCGTGCGACTGAAACCTCAGTCATGCGATTGAACCCTCAATCGTGCGAATGAATCCCAATCGTGCGAATGACCCTCAATCGCCCCTCATTCGGCCGTATGGCCTTCATTCGGTCGCCTAGCCCTAGCTGATGCAGAATGGTGTTCATCCCGAACCCAATCTGCCATTTTCGGCCTCCAAGCTCATCCAAACCCATTCTAAGCCTAAATTAACCCTCCTGGACCTTAGGAATGCATACCATAACACCATACAAGCACACACAAGCCCGAAATCATACTCTAAACACATCATACACATCACACCCAAATGGGTCAAACACATACACACACAAAAACGGGTTTTGAACATTTTCCAGCCCCAAAATCAGTTGAAAACAAGTAAAAGTGGGGTCCTAGAACTCACACAATCGAGCACAAAGACAAGGGCTTCGATTTGGCTTGCTACTCGACGAATTTGGACACCCGAATCACCCGAAACACCCCTTTTTCTCCTTTTTCTCCTCTTTTCTCTCTTCTCTTCTTTGTGAGCTGAAATTGTGGTGTGTGGGGAGAGTGGGCTGCCCTCTCCCTACACATACCACCACATTTCCCAACTTTTCTTCGTTGGCGAGTTTGGTCCCTCGACTTTGGACTTTATTTTCTTTTCTTTCTTCGCCGGCTTCAAAATAATAAATTTCCGGGTGTTACATGAGCTTGGACATTGAGTCTTACTCAATATCGTTCCTCTTTGAATATGTATGGTACCTTTCTTAGAGTTCTCCATCTTGAACCTTTTCAAGATATTGTCAATGTATGCACTTTGATTTAAACCTATCAACCGCCTTGATCTATCCCTATAGATCTTTATTCCCAAAATATAGGCGGCTTCACCAAGATCCTTAATGGAGAAACAGCTTCCAAGCCAGGCTTTTACACTCTCCAAGGTTGGAATGCCATTTCCAAATAGTAAAATGTCATCGACATACAATACTAGGAAAGTGATGATGCTCCCACTAGCTTTCTTATATACACATGCCTCATCAGCGTTTTTGATGAACCCAAATTTGATTACTTCTTCATCAAAATGGTGATTCCAACTTCTCGATGCTTGTTTTAATCCATAGATTGATTTATTTAACTTGCATACTTTGTTAGGATGTTTTGGATCGACAAAACCTTCGGGCTGAACCATATAGACATCTTCCTCAAGATATCCATTTAGAAAAGCGGTTTTGACATCCATTTGCCAAATCTCATAATCATAATGAGCAGCTATGGCAAATAATATCCTAATAGACTTTAGCATTGCAACCGGTGAGAAGGTCTCATCATAATCAACCCCTTGAGTTTGAGTGAAACCTTTTGCTACAAGTCTAGCTTTATAAGTATCCAAGTTTCCATGCATATCGGTTTTCTTCTTGAATACCCATTTACTTCCAACTATCTTGGAGTTAAGAGGTGGTTCAACCAAGTCCCATACTTGGTTGTCATACATGGATTGCATCTCAACATTCATGGCTTCAAGACATTTGTCACAATCCAAATTGGACATTGCATCACGATAGGTGGTTGGTTCATCGGAATCTACCACATAGCATCCATCTACGAAAAATCCATATCTTTCAGGTGGATTACTAATTCTACCAGTTCTGCGGACGTTTTGTGTATATTGATCAACCATTTGATCATTCTCAACATCCTCATGTTGAGGGCTAGTGTCAACCAAATGTGTATTGGTTTGTGGTTCTTGATCCTCCTCAAGATCCATAGTTCTCTTGCTAGTTCCTTCCGTAAGGAACTTAGCTTCTAAGAACTCAGCCTTCTTGGCAAAAAACTCCTTTTGTTCCGATGGATCATAGAAATAATATCCCATAGAATTTCTAGGATATCCAATGAAGATACACTTAGTGGAACGACTTTCTAACTTGTTTGAGGTGGGAGTCTTAACATATGCCTCACAGCCCCATACCTTTAAATATGATAGTGATGGAACCCTTCCATGCCATTTCAAAAGGTGTCGTTTCCACTTTCTTGCTTGGGGCCATATTCAAGATACGGGCCGTAGAGAGCAAAGCAAAACCCCAAAATGATAGAGGCAATGAGCTTCTAGCCATCATAAATCGAACCATATCCAATAGAGTTCGATTTCTCCGCTCGGACACACTATTGTGTTGTGGTGTTCCAGGTGGAGATAGTTGTGAGACAATACCACAACTTCTAAGATGATCTCTGAAAACATCATTTAGGTATTCTCCTCCTCTATCGGTGCGAAGAATTTTTATTTTCTTGTTGAGTTGATTTTCTACTTTATTTTGGAAGATTTTGAACATTTCAAAAGCTTCATCTTTGTGTCTTAACAAGTACACATAACCATATCGACTATAGTCATCGGTAAAGGTAATGAAGCATCTTTCATGGTACCTAGTCATTGGTTTAAAAGGACCACATACATCCGAATGTATGATGCCTAATAAATCTTTTGCCCTTTCGGATTTGCCACTAAAAGGTGCCTTAGTCATTTTACCTTGTAAACAAGATTCACATACATCAAACGAATCATATTCACTTGCTTTTAAAAGACCGTTCTTTTGAAGTGTTTGCATGCGCTTCTTGTTTATATGACCAAGACGACAATGCCAAAGATAGGTATCACTCAAATCCAATTTGAGTTTCTTAGTGGTGGTTTGGTACAATGAGCTATCATATAATGTGTTTTCACGAACCAATTCATAAATACCATTAATAGGAATAGCTTTAAAATGAAATATACCATTTAAAGAAACATGAATTTCATTTTCAATAAATGTCAAAATATAACCATATTGTCTTAATTGGGCAACAGAAATAATGTTCCTAGTCAAACTAGGAGCATACAAAATATTGTTCAAAATTGCTTCCAAACCACTTGGAAGCTTCAAGATGTAGTCTCCTCGGCCTTCAACTTGAACTTTTTCCCCATTCCCCATGTAGAGGCTAACATCCCCTTTCTTGAAGTCCTTACTTCTTTTGAACCCCTGCAATAAGTTGCAAATGTGAGTTCCACATCCGGTATCCAATACCCATGTGTTAGAGGATATTAAATTTAGATCAATATGAATCATGAAAATTGTACCTGACGTTTGCCCGGCATCCCTCTTTGCTTGCAACTCTTTTAAATGGAATGGGCAATTTCTTTCCTAATGTCCAATCTCCCCACACTTAAAGCATGGGTCATTCGAAGCAACCTTTTGCTTCTTCTCCGCTGGTTTTGGAGGTGGCGCTCTTACCACTCCCTTTCCCTTTCCCCTAACGTGCCCCTTACCCTTGGCAACATTTGCTTTGGGTGCGAGGTGAGGCCTCTTCTTGTTCCCACCTTCATTGATGGTGAGAACGGGTAAAACCTTTTTACCCATGGCCGCCTCGGAAGTTTTGAGCATAGAGTGAAGCTCACTTATGTTCTTGTCCCACCCGTTCATGTTATAGTTCATGACAAAGTTGTCAAACCTTTTTGACAAAGAGTTGAGGATCAAATCCGTAGCCAACTCCTTCGAGACGGGACAGTTCAGCCTTTCGAGGCGGTCAATGTGGCTTTTCATCTTAAGTACATAAGATGAAACACATTGGGTGTCATCCATACGACACGCACGGAGTGCTCGAACTGTTTCGAAGCGCTCTACCCTTGCTTGTTGTTGGAACATTTCCTTCAACTGGGTAATCATGTCGTATGCTCCATGATGTTCATACTCCTTTTGGAGATCTGGAGTCATACTTGCCAACATGAGGCAAGACACTTGGACCGAGTCCTAGTGTATTTCACGCAATTATTAAAGTCCTCCTCATTAGGTTGATCGGGAATCGGATCATCTAAAATGTACGATCGTTTCTCTTGCTTGAGAACAATTCTCAAGTTTCGAAACCAATCAATAAAGTTATTATGATTTAGACGCTCCTTTTGGAGAATGGTTCTTAGAGATAGTGAGTGAGCGGACGGGTTATCATTATTTTCATTGTTGTTGGTGGCCATCTACAAAATTTAACAAAGTTCAATTTTTAGTATTTTTGATATTGTCATATTTTAATAGTTAAAGCCCCTTTTAAGTGTCTTACACAATTTTAAAATTCTAGAATCCAACGTTACATTTAAATAGTGGTTAGGTGACCTTTACCCCATTATTTAAATTATCAAGGTAGTCAACGTTTTGACAATTGCAACCCTTAGCAACTTCTAGAGGTATGGGATCGACTTTAAAACATCATATGTATAGTCAGCATGTTTATCCCATCAACACCTTTGTAAACCATATTGTAGGTGATCCATTAAACATGGTTTGCAAATCAAGTTACCCTACTTACACACACATGTGGGTTTTCCAACATAAGTGGTTAGGTGACCTTTATCCCACAAATATGGTATCCCCACCTCAAATCACAAGTTCCCTCAAAATGGTCACGTGACCTTTATCCCATTAAGAGTTTTCAAGTGACTCAAGTGTTGTGCAAAAGGACGGTGTTAAACTTGTTTATAAAAGAATTTTTAAGTTTTCATAATCTTAGTTTAGAAAACTCTATGCACCTTATATTTGCATGCTTTCAAATACAAGATACCCTATGGTTCACTTTTTAATAAAACCCCTTTTATTAAAATCATTAATCCTTTTAATAACCTTTCATTAACCACTTAATGATAAAGAACCATCAATTTTCAGCTTGTTAAGTTTGTTAATGAGTTTGTTATGCATATCCAAATATCAACCAACAATCATACAACAAATATCCAAACAAGCATAATCATACAAACATAAGTGCATAACCATAACCACTAAGTTGACCACACTTGTTTGCCATAACAAGTGTTGTCATAAGGTCTTTCCTAAGGGTTAAATGACACATCAAAAAGTGTCCATGAACTCCCACTTGAATCCACATCCAAATGCTTCGAGTGTCCATGTCTTTTGTGTCCTTCTTTGGGTCTTCATCTTATGCATCTTCTTTTACAAAATCATATCCTAATAAATTTTTTTTTCTAATAAAAGAAATACACCTAATCTATTTATTACATAACCAAATGAATAAATAAATTACAACCCAAAATACAAACACAAATGTTACAACCCTTACAAGAATCAAAACCAACATAACAAACCACAATCAATCAAATCCAAAACACATAAGGTCAAGGCTATGTTATGCACCAAATATGAAACATATTCAACATCCAAGAACAACAATGAACCCCTTTAAATAACCTTTAAGTTCTTGCCAACATGAACCAAAACTATAGGGTTTTGTCCAAACAACACAATCAACCATTTGATCTTGATCTTTCAAGGTTTATACAAAAGCATGTAAGATTAAACCTTGAAACATAAGGGATTCATACATCCACAACAAAACAGCCCCTAATGGGTTGAAAAAGTCCATGAAAACTAACTTTTCAAGAACTTTTGAAGCACATATTCCACATATCCGGCTCTAGATGCCATTGTTGGGTTTTGTAACATGTAAATCAAAGCTAGTTTAACCATTTAAACTATAAAAACGCAGCGGATATAAGGTTTAAACATGTTGTTAACAATCTGAAAAATGAACCATTTTAAACCATAAACAAAACCCAAGAACAAGGATCATTTATATATGTGAAATAGAATGCTATCAAACCATAAAAACAACCATAAGGTGTTCATAGAAACAACCTTTCAAGCACAAGATGTTGTAGATGGATGAGATGAAGATGAAGATGTTCTTGAATGTTTAGCCTCCAAAAGAGAAGACCTCAAGCTTCTATACCCACAAGCCCTTCCAAACACCAAGCTTGTTAGGAGAGCAACACCAAAGATCTCTCTTCCTTTGCTCCTCAAAAGTCCGAAAATTTCAGCTTTGTTCTTCCTTGAATCCGAAAATTTCAGCCTCCTTGGAGAGAGTTTTGCAATGTGTGTGTGTAAGAGAAAGTGTGGGTTAGAGAGAAGAGTATAAGAAGTGTCCTTAAGTCTTCCAAAGACAAAGACTAAAACAAGAACCCAAGCCCTTTTAGGCGGCCGAAATTTTCAATTAAAATGGGTTCCCCCCATTTTATTTTTTATAAAATGTTACACTCTTAACCCATTACTTTATAAAATTAAAACCTCTTTTAAATTTATAAAATTAACACACTTTTATTTGTTATTATTTAACTCACTTAAATAATGAAACAAATAATTTCTCATGAACAGATTATCCATATAATGTTGTTCTATTACAAAGCAACATTTTAGAAAACCCATTTTCTAAATTGGTGTCAATATTTATTTGTATGATCTCATCAACAAATAAACATTTATTGGTGTTTGTATAGCTTGTTATTGGGTATGACCCGACTTGGATCATAACGTACTAACCACATCAATCTTGTATGTGTCTTGGGCATATAAGATCCAACAGTATAAAGTATCACAAGTACTTGTAACTTTGATCGTATGCTTTGTAAAATTTGTAATAGAACTTGAGAAGAAATATACAGCATTCTGGAAAACCAATTACTTGTGTTGTTTGCCATCTTGTTCTGTCTCATATTTACTTGTGTTCTTAGCATCTTTCACTAAAGTTAACCAGTTCCCTATTTGATCTGTTAAGTGTTCTAAACAACTCTCCTCATTGTGTTGTTGTGTTGTAAGTGCATACCCTTCACTGGTCCTGCAAACACTGTTTCTGATTTATGGGTATCAATAACTGAAGGTCCTTATATTCCACCAGCTCTTGGGCCGGATTATAAAGACAATAATCAACCCATAAATACAAAAGATCTATCACATGAGCATGTTAAAAAGGTTAAAGTCGATATTAGAGCATATAGTTTACTCAGTATGGCTTTACCTGAAGATATACTTATCAGGTGTGAGAACTACAAAACAGCAAATTCCTTATGGAAGATAATTCACACTCTTTGTGAAGGGAGTGATGAAATCAAGAGCATAAGGAAGGATACTCTTCGCTCCTAATATGAAATATTTTATCGTATTGAGGGTGAATCAGTTCCTCAACGACTCCACAGGTTTATGCAATTGGTAACCGAGATGAACATCTTAGAATTAAAGTATACCAATAAGGAGTTAAACAAACAGATGCTCCACACTTTGCCTGAAAGTTGAAAGCAAACTGTATCCATGTTCAAGAACACCCTTGATCTAAAAACCATTGGTTTAGATACTTTGTTGGCTAAAGTAGAAGCTCTTGAAATGGATGAAAAGTCAAGAAACAAGAGTGTGAGAACACATGTCACTTCTTATCAATTTAAAGAAACTAAAAGTGCTGGAAGTGCTTTTATTGCTAACCATGATAATGACAACTCTTGTATTTTGAGTGAAGATGAGGAAGAAGTTAGTTTTTATGCCTCAAAGCCTTCAAAAACATCCTCTCAAAGTAAGTCAGCAAAAGAGAAAGGGAGATTTGATGAATTAAAAGAAACATCTGCATCATCAACAAAGTCTTCCTCAAACAACAATCAAGCAGAGCCCATCACTGTGATTCTGGACTCTGAAGAATAAAAAGCAGCATTTGCAGCTTTCATTTCAAGCTTATTTGGGAAACACTCTAACACTTGCTAACATCTGCCAACAGATCTGGAAGAACTTCATCCAGATGAAGTAGAGGAAATGGATCTTTAGTGGCAAATGGCAATAATTGCATACAGAGCCAAGCAGTACCTGAGAAGAAACAAAAACTTGGCTGCAGCAAGTAAAACAACCAAAATTGGTGTTGATAAGTCAAAGGTGAGATGTTTCAAATGCAATCTCTATAGACACTTCTCAAGAGAGTGTAATCAACAATCAAATCCTGACATGAGACATAATTAGCAACATTAGTCTCATCAACATCAATCTCATCAACCAACGACATCTCAAAGATCCGTCAGACAACCTCAGCTAACCACCTCATCCCCACCAGCCACAAGCTCATCAGCAGGACCTAGTAATTCAAAAGAAACTGGGCTGATAATTTTACAAGATGGAACATATGATTAGAGCATGCATGAGAAGGAGGTGTTGGAAGAGAATGGAGCTTTAATTGCCAACATAGAGAACAAAGTCCCACCTATGGCCAGAGAGGTAAGAGATAGATTATCTTCATCAATATGTGTTGAGGAAGTTGAAAGATATATAGTCCATGTTCAACAACTGGCTAACAAAGTAAAAGGAACAATGGTTTTAAATGAATCTCATGTAAGAGAGCATAAACTATATCAAATCAAAATCAACTCTTTGCAAAAAGATTTAGATAAACTTGTTTTTGAAAATTACAGCTTAAAAGCCCAAGTTGAGCATCTGACCACTTCCTTAACAAAATCCATGGCTGATCATGCATCAACTAAAGTGAAACTTCAGAAGTTTCAACTGTCATCTCAGCAATATGATAAATTATTAAATTCTCATATTAAATCAAAGAACATGTATGGGTTGGGATACAATATTGTTGCACCCCCTCTGAATGATAATTATAAAGCTTTACCTAAGACAATGACAAATAGTTTGTCAAATCATTTTGTTCCATGCACCAACTTTGAAACAAAACGTAATCAATTGGTAAATGAAAATGATTCTAAGGTGAGTGAAACTGAGTCTTTTGAATCAAAACAAGGTCAAACAAAATGACTCAGAATTTGACTATGATGAATATGATGACTTGGACGATTCTGATGAACATTATGATAAAAGTGTGGATGAATTGGATATTGGTAAGAATGTCTCATTTGAACTAATCATTCCCAAAGTTCTTGAAGAAACCAAGCTGCCTTCTCCTCCTAAGCAAAGAAATATGTTGAAAACAATATGCAAGAGGATAGCTCAGTTAAATGAAGGACTTCAAGAACATAACAAGCAGCAAAAACCTTCAGCAGAAGATGGTGTGAAGTGCACATCTACAGAAGAAGTTATAATATCTTCCACAGAAAAGACAAAGCAAGCAGAATCAACAGAATTTCTCCGGAAGAAGAAAGCTTCTTCATCAGTAGCAGATCTGTGGAAGCACAAATCTACTGAGTCGATAGAAGATCTGTGGAAGCAAAAGGCTGTAACCACCATCAAGAAAACAAAGCAACAGAAAGTTGTGAATCTTAAGCAACAGAATTAAGCTGATGCTAAACAAGAATCCTTTGATATCATGTCACGGAAGGGCAAGGATTCATCAGTTGCAAAGTTTGAAAAAGATTTGAAGGCTTAAAAGCAGCAAAAGAAGCAGAAAGTGATTGAATTGGAAAATGATTCAGAGGAGAAGTATTGCAAATGGTGTGACATGAAAAATCACAACACTAAAGATTGTTATTTCAGCAACTATTGCTCCATCTGCAATATGAACAATCACATGACTTTTGATTGTTATTTCAACAAACATTGTGCAATTTGTAACAAAAATAACCATTCCACTCAGGAATGTTATTTAAACAAAAAGAACAAAACAAAAAGCACAAAGAAGCAACAATCTGAGAAGGCTGAATCAGACTCTCAATCAAGTGATAAGGCAGAAGGTTCAAAGCCAAAGAAGCAGCAACAAAAACAAAAACTGCCATAAACAAAGAAGAAACCATCTGCTGATGGTAAACCTTTGAAGACGAAATAAAAACCACATCATCAACTCAAAACGCCTCACAAAAAGGTGGATTTGATAGGAAAGAAAGCCAATACTGATGATACCTTCTTTGATCATTTTGAGAAGGGTCAAATACCACAATCAAAATCAAAGGATAGTGAAACTTTCTTCATATAAGGATCATCATCAAAATCAAAGCAGCAACCAAACAAAGAAAAGGTGAATGAAGAAGGGCTAGAGAAACAAGAACAAAGTTCCACAAGCTCATCTTCAACAGAATCATCCTCACCACAAACAAAACATAATGAATCAGTTGAGTTTAAAATCAAAACTGAAACATCAAGACTCATTCATGAGGGAGTAACAATTTTAGACACTAGTGGTAAACACAAGATCATTAAGGCTTGGGTTCCCCATTCTAATTGATTTCTTTATGTATGCAGGAACAAGCATGGAGGACTGACAACAAGTGGTATGTTGACAGTGGTTATTCCAGGCATATGACAGGAAACTGTTCTCTACTCAATGATTTTATACATAAAAATGCCTCCTATGTGGCATCTGGTGGGGATAAGAAGGGAGGTGAAATTGTTGGTGAAGGAATGGTAACTAATGGTGTGCTCAAATTTGAGAAAGTAAATTATTATGAAAATTTACAATATAACTTATTGAGTGTGTCTCAAATTTGTGATCAAAATTATACCACTTTATTTGATAACACTAACTGTTACATTCTTAAGCCACGTTTTTCCATTCCAGAAGACTGGATCCTTCTTAAAGCATTATGAAAAGGAAACACATATGTGTTGGATATGAACAATACTGCACTCACAGGCAATGAAACATGCCTGCTATCTAAGTCATCAGAAGATGAATCTTAGTTGTGGTATAGAAGGCTTGTTCATTCCAACATGAAGAACATGAATAAATTAGTGACAAATGACCTAGTTATTGGACTTCCAAGGAGAGAATTTTATTGTTCAAATCATTGTTCTTCATGTTATAAAGGAAAACAACATAGAGTTTCACATAAATTCAAAATAATCAACACAAACTCAACACCATTCAAATTGCTTCACATGGATCTATTTGGTCCAACAAATGTCATGAGCATTGGTAAAAGGCAATATTGTTTGGTGATTGTGGTTGATTTCACTAGATTCACTAGGGTCTTTTTCTTAAAACAAATGAGTGAAACATCAGAAATATTAATAGAGTTTGTCACTAAGATTTAAAATCAACTTGATCTAAAAGTGAAAATTTTCAGGAATGATAATGGATCTGAATTGAATAATGTTTTAGATTTCTTTTGCAGGAATAAAGGCATTGCATGAATGAAGTGTCATTATCTGCTGATCCTCCAAGAATTGAGACTTACACTTCAAGTGTTATTGACCCTAGCACTTCATATCATGCAAACAATGCAGAACAAGACCAGCCAAACAGATCAACATCCTCAGATGAAAACACTACATCAGCAGCTGCTAACTCTACATCCGCAGATATTTGTCCTACATCCGCAGATGTTCCATCCACACCAGTAGATATTCCATGCTCTGGAGATGGTTCACTACATTCCAAAGAATTTATGTCAGAAGATCAACAAACATCACCCGTAGATGTTCCTGTAACTCCTATGGATGTTCAAAACACATTCGTAGATGTTCCAGCGGAAGTTATTCACAATGTTGTTGATATACAAACTCAGGAGGAGGGATATCATTCAGCTTCAGAGGATCAAAATGATGAAAAACTTGACTACTTTGTAGATTCTCCATCTTAGCTAGATCTCTCTCCATCAATGAATATGACCAACTTGGAATCATCTATTCTGGTTGCATCTATTCCAACAACAAGAATTCATAAAAGTTATCCAATAGACAATATTATTGGTGATCTTAATGAAAGAACCACAAGAAGCAAAGGGGGAGCTGCAAACATTTGTCTCTTCACTTGTTTTCTTTCACACGTGGTTACTCCCAATATCACAGCTGTATTGAAGGATAACAGCTGGATTGAAGCTATGCAGGAAGTGCTTCAACATTTCAGAAAGAAAAAAGTCTGGAATCTAGTTGATCTTCCTAAAGGTCAATATCCAATTGGCACAAGGTGGCTGTTCAAAAGCAAACTAGATGACAGAGGTATTATTGTGAGAAACAAAGCAAGGTTGATAGCACAAGGATATACCCAAAAAGAAGGAATAGATTATGAAGAAGTTTTTGCACCAGTTGCAAGGATTGAAGCCATAAGAGTATTTCTAGCCTATGCTTCATATAAGAAGTTCACAGTTTACCAAATGGATGTAAAATGTGCTTTCTTATATGGGAAAATTGATGAAGAAGTCTACGTTGCTCAACCTCCAGGCTTTGAGGATCCTGATTACCCACACATGGTATACAAGCTTGACAAAGCTTTGTATGGTCTTCTCAGGCTCCAAGAAAGTGGTATGAAACATTATCATCTTTCTTACTCAAGCATGGATATAAAATGGGAACAATAGATCAGACACTCTTTCCCAAACAAGAACATCAAGACCTCTTAGTTGTCCAAATTTATGTAGATGACATTATATTTGGATCAACAAACAAGAGATTGTGTGAAAGCTTTGACGAGTTGATGAAATCTGAATTTCAGATGAGTTCAATGGGAGAGTTAACCTTCTTCCTTGGCCTACAAGTTCATCAGAAAGAAGATGGCATCTTCATTAATCAAGAGAAGTATATTCATCAAATTTTGAAGAAGCACAATCTTGCTGATACTTCTTCATGCAAAACACATGCTTCAACAATTGACAAGATTGTACCTGATCCTACATGGAAATCAATTGATCAAAGATTGTACAGATCAATGATAGGGTCCCTCATGAAATTAACTACCAGCAGACCTGACATAATGTTTGTTGTGTGTGTTTGTTCTAGGTACCAATCAGATTCTAAAGAGTCCCATCTGAATGCTGTTAAGAGGATCTTTAGATATCTTAAAGGGAAACCAACCCTTGGTCTATGGTATCCCATAGATAGATATTTCACCCTCTACTCATACTCAGATAGTGACTTTGGAGGATGCAACAACAACATAAATCCACAACTAGTGAGGCTGAGTACATAGCCGCTTCAGCTGGTTTCTCTCAAGTTATTTGGTTGCAAAACCAATTACTTGATTTTGGTTACAATTTACTTCAAACACCAATACATATTGATAATTCAGCTGCTATGTTTATCACTGCTAATCTAGTGCAACATAGTAAAACAAAACATATTAACTCAAATATCATTGTTTGAGAGATTGCTCAGAAAAAGGTTTAATCAAGTTAGTCAAAGTGGATACAACAAATTAACTTACCGATTTATTCACTAAAGCCTTTGATTCAGTTAGATTTAGTTTTTTAATTGAGTCCTTGGGTATGACCAACTTAGATTAATCTATATCATGAAAGAAGAGCATGTGTCTATCCTTGTATATATTTTCAATCATAAAATCCAAAAACGTTCATAAAATCATATAAAAATACAAAAATAGTGTCTTAGTCAATTTGATTTCTTGTTCGGCATATCATTATTTGGAAATGATAGTACAATATGTCTTTGCTTCTTGCTTGAGGTTTTAGCTTTTATTAATGACTGATCAGAAGTGCTTTGATATGTGAGTAGGTTCAGGTTGAGTGGAAAATACACTCAGTGCATGCATAACATAATGAAAAGGTGACTGTCTATGGGAAATTCCATTTTGAGGATCAAACAAGTAAGTCTTATCCTAATGTGATCAAATCATTCATCCAAGCACACTATGTAACAACACTTTATAATCTCTATCTTTGTAAATCATATTCCCTTTGTTTTGTGTAAACAAAGACATGGGTTTATGACCACCTTGGTATACATTTGTAACCAACAGGTGAAAAGATCATGATCCTCATCATCCTTCTGTTTTGTGTAAACAAAGACCTGGGTTAAAAGCACCTCTGTTTTACGGAAGTAAAGACCTGGTGACCTGATGATAATCATATCTCAGCTCTCAAAAGAACCCATTGTAATCAATTGTATATTAACTTAAGAGCTTTTGTATCAATGCATTAATGAGCTGTAAAATACATCTCAAGATAGAACTTATAACTTAAAGTACATAGTTTCTAAGTGTGAAGAAGTGATGAATTGACTCATAGAAGGAGGATAAACTCTAATATGAATTGAATGTGGAGCCTATAATTGTCTATCTTTAATAAACATCAAAACATGATAATCAACATGCCTAGTTAACAACATACTCTTGTTTGAATTTATGTGGAACATCATACTTGCAATCAGCACTAGATTCAGGTCTTATTTCATCAAACAACTAAAACAGGAAGATACTTAGTGTTATAGTATGATCCCATTATATGTTTATATATGTTTGTACATAGAATTTAATTCACTTCTATTTATTTTTAGTTTATTTATTTTTCATTTCTGCCTTTCATGCTATTCTTCTTCATAAATTTATTATAAATGTATTATCTCATCATTAATCACAAATTTAGGGGGAGTAGTTAATACATGAAAACTTGAGATCTGAATCGTCAAATCAATAGTCAAATAAAGGAATTGGGACTTGAGCACTAACTTGGCTGTAGGATACATGAGGTTCTTCAAGTTATAATTTTTCTTGCACAAATTGTCATGTGAACAAAGTCAACAAGGTCCAAAAGCAATGGTTCTATCATTTTGATAGGACCATACAATCAAATAAGTTTCAAACTTTACATTTCAGCAGAAGCTACAGTGCATTTCACTTATTAGTAGATGCTACAATGCGAAATTTAAACCAGAAAAATAGAATAATCCGTAGATTGGTGACTTACGAATGTTGTGATATTTTAAAAGTATAATACATTTTCATGGATTGGTAACCTATGGAAAATCAAATTATACTTCATAAAAATTCGGTTCTTTAAAGTTAGGCATCCGTAGATGTCCTACGGAAGAATTAGTATAAATGATGTTTTTGACTTAAGTATTCATTATTCACTTTTACAGAGCACTTTTTCTGACCTAGAAAATCGTTCTCTAAAACATCACCCCTCTTTCCGCAAACATTCAAATTACCCGAATCAAAACATCAAACCATACACTAAACTTGATCTCAGTTTTAATTCTAGATTATTGTTTTCAAGGTAAAACATATCATAATCATCAATGATGAACTATTATCATCAAAATCATCAATAATCAACTGTTATCATCAAAACTCTTCACATTCTCTTTTATCATCAAAATCATCAATAATAAACTGTTATCATCAAAATTGTTTTAATTATAGATTATTGTTTTCAAGGTGAAACATATCATAATCATCAATAATGAATTGTTATCATCAAAACTCTTCACATTTTTATGATTGATAATGTTGTTCTAACCTAATCTTCTTCATCCTAATATACAGATGGCTAATCGATTTGCTAGAGAGCACAACGTATGTGCTTTTATGAATGCCAACGACCCTGTGTCTGAAGGGTCGAGACATCATCCGCTACTTAAGAATATCCAGGTTGTTCTATGCCCTGACGGTGGAGCCTGTAATCCACCAACAACATATTATCAACTTCTGGAACTCTGCTGTGATAGAAGAAGAAGGAGAAAGTGAAGTGATAATTGCTGAGATAAAGAATGAACGGATGAGGGTTTCTGAACATATTATTAGGAGAGTCCTTGAGTTAGGAGAACAAGAGGCAGGTCACCCATATGTGTTTGAAAATGAATACATAGATAAGATCTTCTATTTGATAGGTTATGATGGTGATTTTGACAAGGGTGAAATCAAGAAAGGAAGACTATGCAAGCCATATCGATTCTTATGTCACACTTATCTGAAATGCATTTCAAATAGGAAATCAGGTCTAGATAGGTTTTCAAGGCACATTTCTTCTAGAATCATTGGAATATTTGAATGAAGGACCTACAACCACTCAAAATTCATCTTTGGATGTTTGTGTGACCAAATAAGAGTACATAAAGCTGATAAGATGTACATGTTTCCAAGGTTCCTCCAACTGATTATTAATGCTAAACTGCATGGGATAGAAAGAGTAGGTGATGTCTTTGTACAAGCTCACGTGGGAAGATCTATTTTAAACAAGATCAGCGGAAAGTATGAAGTTGAAGATATGCCCATGTTTGCACATGTGGTTGATCCTAGTGCCAATATCCCTCAAGAGTTGGTGTATGAAGATCAACAAGACAGCTCTCCTGCTGCTACTAAACAAGCTTCTCACTCTCCTCATCAATCACCCATACACCACCATCATCAATCTCCACAAGTTCAATCACCAGCCAGTGAAAACACACATCCCATCTCACCCATTCACCCACAATCACCAATTCAATATCACCCTCCATCACCACCAATACAATCACCAGCAAGTTAGCACACTTTGCCCATCTCTCCCATACACTCACAAACATCCCTAAACACTGGTGCTACTGAACCAATTTCTTAAGCCAGTGAAAACAATCAGCCCTTGTCCGTTCCCCAATCTCCATCATCACTCAACACCAACATCACTGAACCTTTTCACTTACTCTCAATCTTCAATCCTCTCAACAATCACCTCATCAAAAGCCAATATCCCCAGCAGTTGAATCAACCTCAAGCACTATAAGTATTGCTCCAACAGAAATGATAAACCTTGAGGAAGACAATGAGACTGAGCAAGAAGAGAAAACTAAGGAATTGTGTTTAGATGATGAGAAAGCACAAGAGCAAGAGGTTAAACAAAACGCTGTGAATGAAGAAAAGTACGTTGATGTTATAGCTTTTCATGAATATGACTTGGAAGATGATGATATTGTTGTAAGCAAAAGTTATCTGGTTGCTGAGTATAACAAACTTACTATCAAGTCAAACAAAAGATTGGAGAGAATTAGAGAGAGATAAAAGGGATGATAAGGGAGAAGGAGGATCAATTGGTGAAACAAGAAGCCTCCCTGAAAAGACTAAGAGAAAACATTCAAGAAATAATAAAGTGATCGATGCTCTGCATGAGTTAGTAAGAGAACTCAAAGAGTATTGAACATGAAAAGGTTGAAAGGGAGAAGATTGTGATGGAGAACAATAAAGCAAACAAGACTCTGAATGAACAATCTATTCTACTGTAAAGAAAAGATGCAGAGATTGATGAGATGAAAATGAAGATAAGTGCCCTTGAATCAAGTGTTGCATAAAAAAAACAAAAAGAATCTGCTAAAGCCTCAAAGACAATCATTCCATACAGCAGGAAACGACAGTATCTGGGAAAGAGTGAGAAGAGGGTAATGGAAGTCAAAGATTTGAAAAAAGAGCAAGAATTATGTCACCAGAACACACTCTGTAACATCTCGTATTTTCCGTTAATAAAAGTTTACGTCGTTTATTCTTATAAGGGCCATTTATGCCATTTATGAAACTTATGGATTATTCATGCTTATTTCTTTGTTGTTTTTAATTTTTATTTTTACAAAAGTAATAATCAAACTATTAGAATGAATAATGATAATAATTATAACAAAAATAATAATTATAATAATAATAACACTACTAATAATAATAACAATAATAATAGTAGTAATAATATTAGTAATAATAATAATAATAATAATAATAATAATAATAATAATAATAATAATAACTAAAGATAATAGTAATAATAATAATGATATTAATAATAATGAATAATAATAATAATAATAATGTTAACAATTTATAAAGTTAATAAACTTAAAAATGGTTAAAACTTAAAGTAAATAAAGTCTAGGGGGTTTATTTGCCAATTTAGGAACTTTAATAATATAGTGTGGGCATAAAATGATAACAAATAAAACAACAGGGACCATTTGTGTAAAATTTATAAAATCAAATCAGATTCTTCTTTGTCCTCGTGTTTCCGGCCAGTTTCTCCGGCCAACCTCTGGCGGGTCTCCGGCCACCCCAAAACCACCAAATTATGTCGATTCTTGATCCGAAACCGTCCCCAAACCTTTCTAGAACATGATTCGAACCTGTATACATCATTTAATCGAGTTAAAGCATCCGTTACTAGTCGAATCGATTACATAACCGAAACACTTTAAACTCCATAGCCGTTCAGGCATTTAAACCTAATAATAATCTAACTAAACGAACCTAAACAATCATCTAACTAATCCTAATCGTTTGCAACTCGCAATTTCTTTTGAAACACACAAAAATTACACCTTCGATTGCCCTTTGAAGTCGCGACCTGCAACTTACTCGAATGCTATCATCTGGGCATCAAGACTCAAAATTGAGAAGGGGCTTTTGGTCTAGTTCGTCATCCGAAGCTATCCACAAGGTTAATTGGATTATCATCGACATTTACACATCGTTTGCACACCTTTCCGCCGCGACGTGTTCATCGTGTGTTTTCATCATCATCTTTAATCAAAATGGGTAATTGAATCCACCTAAACACTCGTTTTAACATGGGGAACAAAAGCCCCATGAATATATTCAGTAACAAAATCGAATTGGTGTTCAATTTGATCCAAGAACATTCTAGGGTTCATTGGATTTGGGGGTTCTGGTTAATTGAATTTTTAAGAATTGCAGGACCGGTGAAGGGTATTCACTTACAACACAACAACACAATAAGGAGAGTTGCTTAGAACACTTAACAGATCAAATAGGGAACTGGTTAACTTGTTAATGAAAGATGCTAAGAACACAAGTAAATATGAGACATAACAAGATTGCAAACAACACAAGTATTTGGTTCTTAAGAATGCTGTATATTGCTTCTCAAGTTCTATTACAAGTTACAAAGCATCGATCAAAAGTTACAAGTACTTGAGATAATTTATACTACATCCTACAGCCGGCCATACTTTGAAGGCCAGCTGGATACAATTGACTAGACAACTATAAAATCAAATGTAGAGTCAAAAGGCAGATCTGCCTTTTGACTTGTGACTATGGTATGCCATAGCTCACATCCTAATATATTACAAAAATGATAAAAGTACATAAAGTAGAAAGCATGAACTCAAGCCTCAATGTACAGTTACCAAAAGCATGGACCTTTCACCAACTCATGTAAGTTGGTGACTTTACAGAGTAGCAGCGGAAAGGTGGTCCAGCTTTATGGTAAAGTATATCAGATAAGGCATACCTCTAAAAGTCTTCGGAAGAAATCTATCTTCACTCTTTGCTTCGGAAGACCTTGTCTTTGAAGCTTCGGAAGACTTCACTTTTGGCTTCGGAAGATGTTGGTCTTGGCTTTGGAAGATTTTACACTTAGAATATTTCTAGTGCATGGTGTAAAACTTCCGAAGCATTTATACTTCTGTTCGTTAGTGCATGCTTGCAGAGAGACTTTGGATGTTTTGGCTGCATTAGACTTATCGGAATCCTTACAAACTCCTCCTAGGCTGATGCTACCAAAACATTTAGAAGATCTTCAGATATTTGTAGTCTTCAGGACGATGATGACCATACCCTTCTTCATCAGATGGTCAGGATCACTCAGACCCTCATAATATCTTCTCATCTCAAAGAGATCATGCAGAGGTAAGTTGATTATGTCTTGCCATGTATAGACATCCTCAACACCTTGATCTCTGATCACATGCCATCTCTCTGGATTAGTAGTGAAGGTCCAGGATAAGATGGGTCTCTCAGCTGCAAGAGGAGCCACTTGAATTGGAGTTGATTGGGCTGCCTCTTCATGCACTTCCTCAGGTTGATCTGACTCAGCCTGAGGTGTAGAGGTGGATGATTCAGGCTTCTTTTTCTTTGACTTTGGTTTGGAGGCCATCCACTTCTTCCTCTTAGAAGACTTTAACTAAGAAGACTGGTCTGCAGCACCTTGTTGATCATCCTTGTCTTTCTCAGTTGGGTGTTCCTCCATCATAGGTTCAGAAGGAGAGGGAGTTTGACCCTGCTGTGGGTCAGAAGCTGAAGCTTGCTGAGGCTCCGCAAGAGGTCCAGGTTGTGTTGTCTCAGGTTGTTCAACCTTAACCTTCACTTCAGGTGGGATTTGACTTGGAGGAGAGTATAAGTCAATCAGCTCTCCACTCTTGATATTCTGCTTGATTACCCTGATATGCTCATCCATTGTGGATAGAGACATAAGGCCAAGTCTCCTTCCGGAGAATCTATAGAGCTTCAAGAAGCTCATCATCCTTTGTCTGTCAGCAGATTTCTTCATACTCTTTTGGATGATGGCTCTTGATTTTGCAGCATCTTCCCTCATCTTTTTCTTTGTTGCCTTTTGTTCTTTGAGCACTTGAAGTTCAAGCTGTTTGAGATACTCAAACTCAATGTACTCAAAGGACAAGGGAAGAAGTGTAGATGCCTGGTAGAGACCTGTGGCACTCAGGTAGTTGATCATGTTTTGCCTATCTGTTTCCTTGTCTACCTGAGGTTCTTGTGTAGCAGCCACATCCTCTTGCACAGGACTTTTCTGAACTGGGGAGAGAGTTGGAGCATGCTTGTATAACCTTTTCTGTCTTTTCTCCTCTTTGAATTGGAGAAGTAACCTTGCATCCTCTGCTTCGTTCATCTCTCTTGACACTTCCATGTCATCCAGTTCATTTAATGCTCTAAGGGGAGAGATATAATCTCATCTATGTCATAGTTTCTGGTCTGCAGGTAAGTAATCCTGATTGCCTCAACTCATCTTCTTGAGTGTTTTGTCTGGGGGCAACCCTGATTGCAGCTTGCATAAAGCCTGAAGACCCAAAGGAACTTTCTCCCCTTAACTTCCTCTTCCTCTCTCTCCTCCTCCTCCTCCTCAATCTCCTCAGGAGTCAAAATCCTTTTCCCTTTGTCACCCACAGACCTTTGTGACTCAGGGTGGAGAGAACTTTGGCTTTCATTGCTTGGTGTAGCATCCAAGCTCTGGCCAGAGAGAGGTTGTGAGACACCTTCACCAACAGGTGTTTCACTGGGGGAATGAATTTCTGAAGTAGTTGTTGGTGTGACAGGACTCTCAGGCTCTATCATTGGGCCTTCAGCCAAGGTTTTCCCTTTGAAACTAATCTTAGGGTCTGCCTCAGCATCCAGTTGACCAATGACATTTTTTTGATTGCCTTTGTCTCCTTCTAAGGCTGAACTCTTCAGTAATTCTGTCTTGAATCCTGAGTGCTAACATGTCAGCTTGTCTTGATTGGCTTGGGTTGACAAGTGGCATGTTGATCAGGTCAAGACCTTCACAGTAGTCCAAGGTCTGAAAATTGAACACTTCTTGCTGCCCTTGAACTCTATGAAGAATGAGGGCTCTTCTATCAATATCATACCTCCACCCAATAATGTAGTTTGAAGTTCCTTTAGGTGGAGATGACACAGCCCTTGGATTGCCTTCCTCAAAGAGACTCCTAATGACAGAGTCTATAATGTCCACATTAATGTGAACTTGAGGAAGTTGCTGAGTATGCACAGTTGCAAGTGAGAATGATGAGTCCTCAATGTCCATACTCCCTGAAGAACTCCTAGGTTCTATGACTGTAATGACTTTCTCCCCCTTTTTGGTAGCATCACCCTCTTGCTTAGGTGAGCTAGAGGTTAGGTCAATCACATTCACAGGTTCTTGTGTTCCTGGTTGAGCTCCTCTTAAAGGTCTCCCAGCTAGTTTTTCCCTGAGATAAGATATCTCAAGTTGCTGATTATTGACCCTATTGTGCAGGGTAGTCACCTGAGATTCAAGGTGACTAACCTTAGAGACTAAATAGGAGCATGTTTTTGATAGTTTTTGCACCTTTAGTCTCAGATTCCCCTCGTCTTCATCAGAGGAATCATTGGGGGATGAGATGATTGGACCAAAGTCCTCTCTCTCACCACCAGCCTCAGGTTCTTGGCTGCTGGATTTCCTCTACACATTGACATCCTCAGTTAAGGTGTCAATGGGCTGAGTTGCCATGGTTGAGGTCTTAATGATGTAATCACTTGCAAAAGTGAGAGCCTCTTCCATATGGATATCCTGAACAGGTTCAGAAGTATCCACCTCAGTGATGGGTGACTGATGTGGGCTAGACAAAGGAGACTCAGGAGTACTCATCTCTCTTTGAGTAGGGGAAGAGTAGAGAGACTCATGGTACCCACTGAAACCTAAGTCTTCATTAGTATAGAATGAGAGGTTGGGAATGGGTTGATTTAAGTCTAAAGGCTAGAGATGGTAACTGTCCCTTGAAGGTTGTTCACTTGAGTGTTAAGACTCAGAGTGAAGGCTTAAGGCAGTTGGGCTTGTGAGCTCATCAGGGTGAGCATGAGGAACCTCATCCCTGATTGTTGAAGAGATGGGAGTGGTTTGCTCCTCAAGGGAAGTGGGAGCTCTAGTGTCCACTTCCTCCTGTATAGGGGTGAGTATATGGGGACCTGCACAGACTCAATAGCTTGAGCAGGGATTCGTTTGGATTTTCTTTGGTAGGTGTGGGTGACTTGGGGCCTTTTTGGTGGTTGAGAAGTAGAAGGTGTGGGTTCAACACTAGCTTGTGTTGCTAGGTTGTCACCTTGAGCAATGAGCTCTAACATTTTTGGGACAAGGGCTGTTTCTACCCCTGAGAAGCCTACAGTTTGCTTCTTCATAATTTAAAATATGTCGGGCTTCATCTGTCCCAATTTAAAAATATTATCTGTTTCCCTCAACTGTGAGCCCAGTTCACAGTTGAGAATGTGTTGAACATATCTAGGAATCATATAATACTCTAAGGAGTCTAAGTTTGCAAGCAAGTTTGTATAAACAAACTGAGAGTACCTGAACTTGACCCCATGAACCATTCCATGTACTATGAAGGAGAGATCCTAAGGAATCTGGTCCCACCCTCCATGCTTGTTTGACAAGCTGTGGATAACCACATGAAGCAGGTATTTCCACTGGGATGAGACCTTCCCTTTCCTGAAGGTCTATACAGAGAAATCTCCCTCATAGCCCATCTGCTCAAAGAAATGATTTACAACTTCCTTTGGAAAGGACAACTTACCTTCTTCATCATCCAGCTGCAAATGAGTGTTGATGATGGCCGGAGTGATGAAGATTGTCCTCCCTTGCACTGTGGTAGACAGTGCCTTCTCCCCATCCATAATGACCTCTTGGCAGGTCTTCCAAAATTCAAGCAGATGATCCTCATATAGAGTCGGATCAATGGTTAGGGAGGTGAAGTAGTTTAATAGAGCTAAGAAATGGAAATTTTTTTAGAAACTTTCATCTTTCTCAGAGCTTAACAGAGCAACTTGGTTATGTTGCCTGTGAAGTTGCATGGAGAAATCTGGGTTGTTTATGAGGTTTAGGTTGACCATTTCAGAAGCTTAAGGATGAAGAAAGATGAAGAACAAAGGCGGTTTGGGATAATTTAGGTTTAAGGAATAGTGTAATTGAGGAAGATAGTGAAAGAGGGGAAGAGCCATCTGCTGGACTATCTCTATGTACTCCAGATCATTTGGATGGATACAGTCCAAATCTTCAAGAGTGAAGAGAAAGTTGCCTGAGGTTTCATCAGCAAAGACAAAAGCATGAGAAGAACTTGTCTCTTGGAAAGGACTTCCTTGAGTGTAGCTTTCCCTTGGAGTCTCTAGGAAGGTGATGAAAGGGCCTTTTTGTGAGTTGTCTGGGAAGCATATAAGATGATGCTGTGGTTCAATGCTTTCCCTTTCAACCACATGGAGGGCTGAACTCAGTTGATTGCTGGAGTTGCCAGATGAGTTTTTCATGTTCATCTCTATCTGGTAGCCACTAAGAATACCATACAACTCTGTGAGAGTAAGAGTCTTAAGGTTCTCAGTCCTCTTGATAACAACACAATAATGTGTCCATTGTCTAGGAAGAGAGGACATACACTTCTTTACAATGTCCTTGTTCTCAAGAGTTACTCCAACATCCATTAGACTATCCATAATCTCAACATACCTGAAGTATTGTTAAGTCATGGTTTCACCTGCCTTGAAGGTGAAGTTTTCAAACTGCTGCTTCAGGAGATCCTTCTTGTTCTCATTCGCTTCAGAGGACCAATCATACATCAGCTTCAATGCTTGTCACACCCCCGCTAAAAGCGGAAACACGGGGATATAACGAGATCGGGATCGTCATAACACATGGTAAGCAGTAGAGATGCAATAATAAATAATGATGATAAAGCGTGTCATGACGACACCCGACACAAATGGAGACTTGTGTCGTGTTTAGTCAATATTCACGACAGCATAGCCATAAGCATAAACATGTAAAATGATTCACATAGTCAAGTAGTATCAATTGTAATGTAAATTCCCTCAACCGGGAACAAGTATCAAAAGATTGAAATTGTTTAATCAGACTACAACATTGTTTCAAAGTAAATGTTTGTCAAATATGTTTAGTCTCAAAAATGCATCCTAGGGTCTCCACTAAGGCAGCACACCTAGATCCTCAATTAGCATGATCACCTGAAAAGATATGCTCAAAATGGTCAACAAAATTGTTGGTGAGCTCGCAGGTTTAAATAGTAAATAACTAATTGATGCTGTATAGTAAATGATGTGGAATACCGTGTATACAGTTATAAGTAAGTAAAATTACATGACAATGAGCTTTGCAACCAAACCTAATGACGTACACAAAGATCTTGTCAGAATATATTCACCCAAGGGCCCGTTCCTGGCCACTACTGGTACTAACTAGTATACCAACAAACAAGGATGGGGGTGTCAACCCAGTAGTACTACCAATACCTATCCGTCGGTTCCCACACTAGAATTAAATAATTGCAAAGAAAGTACCACACAACAAACTCAAGCATGTATCAGATAGGTACTCACAAAACAGTAACACGTTGATTCCAAGTATGTAAATTGTATGTAAATTGTACAACATTGAAAATGGGTGAGCATACTTTTCCCCCAAGTTTGTAAATGATTGAAATGTTGTATAAGTTTAAAAAGGGGCCACGTAACTCACTTGTTAGGTGGTAAGTATGAATGATCAAAGTTTCCAAATGTTGTATGAAATGCACAGTCAAACACCTATTGACAGTTATTGTTAAGCATTAATGATATGTATAAAGTATATAGTAACGTTCGGTCGGTACGGGTTGTATCGGTTGGGTCGCGTGTAACACACACAAACAGACACACGTATTAGATCTTATGTAGATCCAAGTACTAGATATCGTCGCCGTTGCTGATAATATTTGTGTAAAAGTCTCATTGTGATTGAAGAAGTATTTGGTAAATATTAGTATTTACAAATCGATTATTGATACTTGTAAAATGTTAAGTTAATTTAATTTGGAATAACATTAGTAAGTTTGATAGCGTTGATTTTAACATTGTCATTAGCAATGACAACCGTGTCGATGTCACTTTAACATCACACGACATACACACACCACACACAAGAAGGAATTTACACACAACAACTTCAGTCGCACGACAGGACCAGACGCACGACTCAACACTCCATTCGCACGAATCTACCCTCATTCGTACGAATCAGCTTCATTCGTACGATTGAACCTTCATTCGTACGATTGGTATTCAGTCATACCACACAGCACTCAATCGCACGATTCAACATCCATACGCACGAATCAACCTTCATTCGTACAAATCAGCTTCATTCGTACGATTGAACCTTCATTCGTGCGACTGGCTTTCAATCGTGCGATACACGCACAATCGCACACATTCATTCGCTCGCATGACTCAATCGCACACATACACACAGTCGCACGACTCAGTCGCACGACACACCTAGTCGCACAACTCAGTCGCACGATTGACTCAGACGCATGATCAGTCGCATGACTCACCCAGTCGCACGGCTCAATCGCATGACAGACCCAGTCGCCTGAACAGTAGGTTCGCGACTGCTGAAGTGCAGAGCAGCCTTCGGCTGCTCCGAGCACGAGTTTTACACAACAAGGACTTCCAGAAACACACTACAAACATACACAAACAAGAAGCACACTCAGAAGGACATCACACGCACCCACACGACCTTATGTGTTCGGGTTGAACCTGAACACCCGAAACCCTAAAATGGACAGCCGTGAATAAGCAAGAAAAAGGACAACTAAGGTCGTCAACCTGCTAGAATGGAGTAGACTCAGTTGTAGATGAAGTCTAGACGGTGAAAACGCAACGAAAATGGGCGGTTTTGGTGCAAGGAGGAGGAAGATAGGTGAAGAAGAAGAAATGAAGAAGAAGGTGAAGAATGGAGGCTAGGGCTGGAAATGAGTTATTTATACCTAGCCCTAGTTTGGCAAAATATCACATTTAGTCCCTGCACTTAACCCCCGAGTTTCCCAAATTTGTTTCGGTTGAAAAACGACTTTATTAGGTTAGTTATATTAATGATAAAAATGTATTTAATGATATTTGTAACTTAAAAAATGGTTTGTATTAATGATAATAATATTATATAAAATGGTATATTTGGCGGTAACGATGATGAAAGTTTTAAAAATTTTCAAGATAGCACACGTTCACAATGAATGCACAAGCACAAGGATGATAAAGCAAGCATAATATCCACACGAATAGTTTATAAAGATGAGGAATGATCGAGCGAAGAAAAGTTAACGAAATCCACGTTAATTGACGGACCTTTTAGTGACGGATGTCACAGTATCCCCCAGTTGAGAGAATTTCGTCCCGAAATTCAGCTGGAGTTAGGTCCAAGAGTGTCATCCTCGAATAGATGTGGATATTTGAGTTTCATCTGATCCTCCCGTTCCCATGTAAACTCTAGCCCTCGTTTTGAATTCCATCTCACACGGACAATTGGTATTCTACTGCGCTTCAATTGCTTGACCTTTCGATCCATGATCTCAATGGGTTCCTCAACAAAATGACGATTTTCGTCGATCTTGATTTCCTCAATTGGTACGTGAAGAGATTCGTCAGCCAAACACTTCTTGAGGTTCGACACGTGGAAAGTATCATGTACACCGCTGAGTTCTTGTGGTAACCTTAATCGGTAAGCCATTGGACCGATTCTTTCTGAAATCTCGAATGGTCCTACGTATCTTGGGGCTAACTTACCTTTCTTTCCAAATCGAACGATTCCTTTCCAAGGAGAGACTTTAAGTAGAACTCGATCCCCAATGTTAAATTCTAGAGGCTTCCGACAGTTGTCGGCATAGCTCTTTTGGCGATCTCTGGCAGCTTTTAGTCGGTCTTTGATTCGGAAGATCTTGTCGGTTATTTCTTGAATGATCTCTGGGCCTGTTAACTGACTTTCACCAATCTCGGCCCAACAAACGGGTGATCTACATTTTCTTCCATACAACGCTTCGAACGGAGCACATCCAATGCTTGTATGGTAGCTGTAGTTGTAAGAGAACTCGATCAGCGGTAGATGAGTGTCCCAACTACCACCAAAGTCGATTACACACCCCCTAGCATGTCTTCCAACGTTTGTATAGTTCGTTCACTTTGGCCATCTGTCTGAGGGTGATAGGCGGTACTCATATCTAATCGAGTGCCCATCACTTTCTATAGTGTCTGCCAACATCGTGAAGTAAATCGGCTGTCACGGTCGGATATGATCGACACCGGTGCTCCGTGTCTTGTCACGACCTCCTTGATGTACAATCTCGCCAACTTATCCATTTTGTAGTCTTCTCGGATCGGCAAGAAATGTGCTGATTTCGTCATTCGATCCACTATGACCCATATCGAGTCATGTCCGCTGCTCGTTCTAGGGAGCTTGGTAATGAAATCCATAGCTATATTCTCCCATTCCCACTCGGGAATTTTAGGTTGCTATAATAATCCCGATGGTTTCTGATGTTCAGCTTTAACTTTCGAGCATGTCAAGCATCTGCTGACGTACATAGCAATGTCTTTCTTCATACCTGGCCACCAGTACAGATCTTTGAGATCATGATACATCTTGTCTGCACCAGGATGAATAGAATATCACGTCTTGTGGGCTTTATCCATGACTATGGTACGTACACCTCCCCATCTGGGTACCCATATACGATCCATAAAGTACTATATACCATCATCCTTGCAAATCATCTGTTTATCCAACCCTCGGAATTCTTCTCCCGCAAGGTTTCCTTCTTTCAATGTTTCACCTTGTGCAGTTTGGATTTGAGCTTTCAAATTCGTTTGAATTGTCAATCCCAACGCTCGAGCACGTAGTGTTTTCACGCGTTCTTTGCAGCTTAAAGCATCAGCCACCACGTTAGCTTTCCCTGGATGATACCGGATTTGACATTCATAGTCACTAAGAAGCTCTACCCAACGTCGCTGTAGCATATTAAGTTCCTTCTGATCCAGGATATGTTGGAGGCTCTTATGATCTGTGTAGATGATGTATTTGGTTCCAGAGAGGTAATGCCTCCAAATCTTGAGTGCAAATACTACAACGCCCAACTCAAGATCATGAGTTGTATAGTTCTTTTCGTGCACCATAAGTTGTCGTGAAGCGTAGGCAATCACCTTATCCTTCTGCATTAATACACATCCCACTCCTTGATGTGAAGCATCGCAGTACACCACAAAATCATCAGTTTCGTCTGGGAGGGACAATATAGGCGCGTTGCACAACTTCTCTTTCATCGTTTGGAACGCTTGTTCTTGTGCATGTCCCCAATCAAACTTCTTGTCTTTCTGAGTCAGCAGTGTTAACGGTTGAGCGATCTTTGAAAAATTCGCGATGAAGCGACGATAGTATCCGACCAATCCTAAGAATCTCCATATTTCTGATGGTGTCTGGGGTGCATCCCATTTCTTCACCGCTTCGATCTTGCCGGGATCTACATGAATCCCATCCTCGTTAACCACATGACCCAAAAACTTTACTTCTCGCAACCAAAATTCACACTTTGAGAACTTGTCAAAAAGTTTCTCTTACCGTAGCAGTTCCAATATTGCCCGAAGGTGTTCTTCGTGATCCTCTTTCGATCGGGAGTAGATAAGTATATCGTCTATGAATACGATTACAAACTTATCCAAGTAAGGTTTGCATACCCGATTCATTAGGTCCATAAACACAGCTGGTGCGTTAATCAACCCGAACGGCATGACCAAGAACTCATAGTGCCCATAACGAGTTCTAAACGCTGTTTTCAGTATGTCGTCCTCCAAAACCCTTAGCTGATGATATCCAGAACGAAGTTCGATCTTGGAGAAATATGAAGCTCCTTTCAGCTGGTCAAACAGATCGTCGATCCTGGGGAGAGGATATCGATTCTTCATGGTTAACTTGTTCAACTCACGGTAATCGATACACATTCGGAACGACCCGTCTTTCTTTTTGACGAATAATACCGGTGCTCCCCACGGCGAGTGACTCGATCGGATAAAACCCTTCTCCAGTAGTTCCTGCAACTGACTAGACAACTCTTGCATTTCAGATGGTGCTAACCGATATGGCGTCTTTGCTACCGGTGTAGCTCCAGGAACCAACTCTATACGAAATTCCACCTGTCATGGAGGAGGCAAACCAGACAAGTTATCAGGAAATACATCTGGGTAGTCCCGTACCACTGGAATATCTACTAGTTTCCTCTCTTCTTCCTTCTTTTCTACCTCACGAGCCAGAAGAGCGTAGCACTGCTTTTGTAAACTTCGGCGTGCTTTCATGCAGGAGATAAGCTTTAAGTTCCTTCCCGGTCGTTCTCCTTGAATCCTGAGTACCTCGCCGTTTGGCATGGGGATTCGTACTACTTTGTCCCGACAGACAATCTCAGCTCCGTGTTTCGACAACCAATCCATTCCCACAATCACGTCGAAACTTCCTAACTCAAAGGGTATCAAATCTATATCGAAGGCATGGTCCTCCAATATTATCGAGCACTTTCTAATAATCTCATCGGCCTGAACAATCCTACCATTGGCCATTTCTACAGAGTAGCTAGTTTCTAGCCTATTAGGACTCAAAATCAAGCATTTGCACAAACTCAGAAGATATAAACCTATTGTTTGCTCCAGTATCAAATAATATAGATGCGAAGTGATGATTGAGTAAGTGCGTACCCGTGACAACATTCGGGTCCTGACGAGCATCGTTGGCTCCAATGACAAATGCACGTCCCCGAGCTGTGTTTCCTTGATTTGCCGGGCCTTGATTCCCAGCTATGGTCATCACCTGCTGCTGGTTGTTCCCTTATTGACCCGGCGCCCGATTCAGTCTGGGGCACATGTTTCTGTAGTGATCAGGGCCTCCACACTCATAACAGACCCTGGCATTCCCGGCGGGGTTAACCGCGTTGACCGGTGCCATCAGATTCGGTGCTATTCTGCAGTCTCTCGCTAGATGCCCCGGGCGTCTACAATTCGCGCATACCCGGCACTGCATTCCTGGGGGATGATGATAGTTGCACCTATCACATTTGGGGTGCGGCTCGACATACTCTCCTTTGCCCTGAGTCACGTCCACAAAATTTTTGGTTGTCTTGGCCCTCTTGTCAAATCTCCCAGCACTCAACCGGCTCGTTTCCCCAACATCCTTTCTTTTCTCTGCTCCTCTTCCTAACACCCCTGTTCTCACCATCTCATCAGTTAGAGCGCCAACCTTCAATATTGCGCTCTGAATCGTAGGAGGAGCAGCTGCTGTTACCATCACTCGGATTTGAGGCGCAAGTCCCCAAATATACCTCTCGATTCTCTTGGATTCCAGAGTCACTAGATGTGGAACAAGTCTTGCCAACTTGTGGAATCGATCAGTGTAAGTTGTGTGCCCAGCCCTCACCATAGCATGATTCCAGAATTCATGCTCCAGTTTCTGCATCTTGTTGAGGGGGCAGTATTCCTCAGTGATTAAGGCCTTAAACTCATCCCACGACATCTGCATCGCTGATTCTCTTTCTCTAGCTTGAACCTGGGTGTTCCACCAGGTTAACGCCTTGCCCTGTAATGAGCACGTGGCATACTTGATTTTTTGGCTGTGAGGCACTCACTGATGTCAATCACTACCTCCATCTTTTCTAGCCACCTGGTCAGGGCTATCGCTCCGCCCTTCCCATCAAATTCCTTTAGTTTGCAGGCCACAAACTCCTTGTAAGAACATCCCCTTCTAGCATTGACTAGTTTCGTTACCGGTTGTTCCACCATTCCCGGTGTCCTGATTACTTTCGTTCCCAGTCGGGTTCCCATCACCTACTTCAGTTTCAATCCCACCTTGACCTCTTTCTCCACCATCCTCGTTATCATTGCCACCATCCCCGTGGGGGTGGTGTTGCTGAAGGGCATCGCTCACTTGGGCCACAATAGTCGGAATCAGTGCGGCCAGTTGTTGAGCGATCAGTGCTGCCATATCAGAGTCTCCTGTTCCCTGATTATTACTGGCAGGGCCATCATTTGTTCTTGGTGTTCTGCCTCTGCTCCTCGGGGCTTCACTTCCGCCACTGTTGCTGCGGGTAACTCTTCGAGGCGGCATTTTCTAATCATAAAAGTAGTAAACACATAAGCTTTAACCATTTCAAAGTGTATTATCAATACCACTCATCAAAGTCCAACATTCCAAGTTAATATCACACTTATTGTCACCACAGATCACATGCAAGTCGTATAGTTCTCACACCATGAATTGGTAATGTTCCAACAATAGTCCATCAATGCAATGGTAAATCCATGTATATAATCACGTTTAGTCTAGCGAAGGTTGTCTATCTCTTCCTCTTTCGAGGTTTTAGACATAACCTCCTCAGGGTTAATCTCAATGTCCGAGGTCAAGCGCAACAGCATGATCTGTGAAGATCTCTTCGGGTTTAATACCCAGATTTGATAAACCAACTCGGGGCGCAGAGGGAATGGAAGATCCAATAGAAGCATCCCATAAAGAGTGAGCACAAGGGCTCTCACACAGGGTGAGAAGATCACAAAACAGATAGATAAACGAATCAAGTAAAGAGGAACACATACATGAGATATAATACGCACACAGATCCTAGCATGCAAATCTACATGAAGGTTCCTAGGTTATAGTCTAGGTCAAGCGTATTGCCTAATTCTCTATAACCAATGGCTTTGATACCAATCTGTCACACCCCCGCTAAAAGCGGAAACACGGGGATGTAACGAGATCGGGATCGTCATAACACATGGTAAGCAGTAGAGATGCAATAATAAATAATGATGATAAAGCATGTCATGACGACACCAACACAAATGGAGACTTGTGTCGTGTTTAGTCAATATTCACGACAATATAGCCATAAGCATAAACATGTTAAATGATTCACATAGTCAATTAGTATCAATTGTAATGTAAATTCCCACAACCCGGGAACAAGTATCAAAAGATTGAAATTGTTTAATCAGACTAGAACATTGTTTCAAAGTAAATGTTTGTCAAATATGTTTAGTCTCAAAAATGCATCCTAGGGTCTCCACTAAGGCAGCACACCTAGATCCTCAATTAGCATGATCGCCTGAAAAGATATGCTCAAAATGATCAACAAAATTGTTGGTGAGCTCGCAGGTTTGAATAGTAAATAAGTAATTGATGCTGTATAGTAAATGATGTGGAATACCGTGTATACAGTTATAAGTAAGTAAAATCACATGACAATGAGCTTTGCAACCAAACCTAACGATGTACACAAAGATCTTGTCGGAATATATTCACCCAATAGCCCGTTCCTGGCCACTACTAGTACTAACTAGTATACCAACAAACAAGGATGGGGGTGTCAACCCAGTAGTACTACCAATACCTATCCGTTGGTTCCCACATTGGAATTAAATGGTTGCAAAGAAAGTACCACACAACGAACTCAAGCATGTATCAGATAGGTACTCACAAAACAGTAACACATTGATTCCAAGTATGTAAATTGTATGTAAATTGTACAAAATTGAAAATGGGTGAGCATACTTTTCCCCCAAGTTTGTTAATGATTGAAATGTTGTATAAGCATAAAAAGGGGCCACGAAACTCACTTGTTAGGTGGTAAGTATGAATGATCAAAGTTTCCAAATGTTGTATGAAATGCACGGTCAAACACCTATTGACAGTTATTGTTAAGCATTAATGATATGTATAAAGTAAATAGTAACGTTCGGTCGGTCTGGGTTGTATCGGTTGGGTCGCGTGTAACACACACAAACAGACACACGTATTAGATCTTATGTAGATCCAAGTACTAGATATCGTCGCCATTGCTGATAATATTTGTGTAAAAGTCTCATTGTTATTGAACAAGTATTTGGTAAATATTAGTAGTTACAAATCGGTTATTGATACTTGTAAAATGTTAAGTTAATTTAATTTGGAATAACATTAGTAAGTTTGATAGCGTTGATTTTAACATTGTCATTAGCAATGACAACCGTGTCGATGTCACCTTAACATCACACGACATACACACACCACACACAAGAAGGAATTCACACACAACAACTTCAGTCGCACGACAGGACCAGACGCACGACTCAACACTCCATTCGCACAAATCAACCCTCATTCGTACGAATCAGCTTCATTCGTACGATTGAAGCTTCATTTATACGATTGAACCTTCATTCGTACGATTGGTATTCAGTCGTACCACACAGCACTCAATCGCATGATTCAACATCCATACGCATGCATCAACCTTCATTCGTACGAATTAGCTTCATTCGTACGATTGCACCTTCATTCGTGCGACTGGCTTTCAATCTTGCGATACACGCACAATCGCACACATTCATTTGCTCACATGACTCAATTGCACACATACACACAGTCGCACGACTCAGTCGCACGACACACCCAGTCGCACAACTCAGTCGCACGATTGACTCAGACGCATGATTCAGTCGCACGACTCACCCAGTCGCACGGCTCAATCGCATGACAGACCCAGTCGCCTGAACAGTAGGTTCGCGACTGCTGAAATAGGCCAAACTGCCGTTTTCGGCCTCCAAGCTCTCCCAAACCTATTCTAGGCTCAAATCAACCATCCTAAACCTTAGAAACACCTACCACAACATCATTCAAGCACACACAAGCCCGAAATCAAACCCCATTCGAATCACACACAAACACATACACACGGGTTCAACACACACATTTCAAAAACGGGTTTTCAAATGTGTTCCAGCCCCAAATCAGTAGAAAACATGTAAAAGAGGGGTCCTAGAACTCACATTAACGACCTGTACGAGTAAAGCTTCACACAAACTCGCTAAACCTTGACTTTGGCACCTTGAATCCTTCAAAACCCTAGCTTTGCTCTTCTCTCTTTCTCCTTCTCTCTAGAACCGAATGAAAGGGGGAGAATGAGAGGAGAATGGGCTGCCCTCCCCCTTTTATACCCCCACTCATTCAAGGTTTTCTCGTTTTGGCAAGTTTGGTCCCTTAACTTTGGACTTTATTTCTTTTCTTTCTATTGTTGGCTTCAAAGAAAATAACCAGGTGTTACAAGTCCACCCCCTTTATATAGGTTTCGTCCCCCAAAATTGTTATTCCTCGAACAAACGTGGGTAATGCTGTCTCAACTCTTCTTCAGTCTCCCATGTAGACTCAGATCCTTTTCTGTGCTTCCACTGTACGCGTACAAGTGGGACCACTTTATCCCTCAATCTCTTTTCTTTACGATCGATGATCGCCACTGGTTGCTCCACATAATTGAGTCGTTCGTCTACCTCGATATCTTCCAGTGGTACAATCATATCTTCTTCTGCCAAACATTTCTTCAGATGAGATACATGGAACGTCGGATGAATTCCACTTAACTCATCTGGTAACTTCAATCTATAGGCCACCTCTCCTACTCGAGCAATGATTCGGAAAGTCCCCATGTATCTCGGGCTCAACTTGCCCCGCTTTTTGAACCGAAAGATACCCTTCCAAGGTGAGACCTTCAACATAACTCTATCACCCACCTGGAACTCAATCGGTCTACATCGCTTATCGGCATACGACTTCTGCCTGTCTTTGGCTGCCTTCATAAAGGCTTTGATTCTTTCTAGCTTCTCAGTCGTATCCTTGATCACCTCGACGCTCCCTAACTCTTTCTGAGCAATATCACCCCAACACACGGGTGTTCCGTATCTCCTACCGTATAGCATCTCATAAGGAGGCATACCAATGCTGGAATGATAACTGTTGTTATATGAGAACTCCACTAATGGTAAGTGGTCATCCTAACTTCCTCCAAAATCAATAACACATGCCCGAAGCATATCCTCCAACGTCTGAATGGTCCTTTCTGACTGACCATCAGTCTGAGGATGATAAGCCGTGTTAATGTGTAACCTCGTCCCCATAGCATCGTGGAATTTCTTCCAGAATTTAGATGTAAACCGGGTGTCACGATCAGACACAATAGACACCGGCACACCATGACGAGTTACGATATTCTTAATGAACAGATCAGCCAACCTCTCGGATGAATATGTCTCGCGGATCGGTAGGAAGTGATCACTCTTCGTCAAACGATCAACAATCACCCATATAGCATCATACCCTCGCGCGGTACGCGGCAGCTTCGTAATAAAATCCATTGTGATGTGCTCCCACTTCCACTCCGGTATATCCAAAGGTTGGATCTTCCCATACGGCTTTTGATGCTGGCCTTCACTTGTAAGCAAGTAAGGCATTTACTCACATACTCCACCACATCACGTTTCATGCCCGGACACCAATAGTCTTTCTTCATGTCTTGATACATCTTTGTAGCACCGGGATGAATAGAGTACCGAGTCTTGTGAGCTTCATCCATGATCTTCACCCGTAGATCCCCAAAACGAGGAATCCATATCCGTCCGAATCGGGTTTTAACACCGAGTGTGTTTTCACCTAACTCTACAACCAGACCTCTCATTATTTCGGAGTTAAGATGATCTTCTTTCAATGCCTCATATTGACACTCCTTAACTTGCTTCATCACATCCGAGGTCATGATCAACTGGTAAGCTTTCACCCGAATCGGCTCGGGTCTCTCTTTACGGCTAAGGGCATCCGCCACCACGTTGGCTTTGCCCGGATGGTAATGGATCTCGTAATCATAGTCCTTTATGAGCTCCAACCATCTCCTTTGCCTCATGTTCAAATCCTTCTGCTCGAAGAAGTACTTCAAGCTCTTGTGGTCAGTGAATATGGTGCACTTCGTCCCGTACAGGTAGTGCCTCCAAATCTTTAACGCAATGACCACGGCTGCTAGCTCCAAATCATGAGTAGGATAGTTAACCTCATGAACCTTCAACTATCGGGATGCATAGGATATAACCTTTCCTCTCTGCATTAACACACACCCCAACCCCGAGTAGGAAGCATCTGAATAAACCCTCAAATCTTCACTTCCATCGGGTAACGACAAAACAGGAGCTTGATTCAACCTCGCCTTTAACTCCTCAAACGCCTTCTCTTGAGCTTGACCCCATATAAACTTTACATCCTTCTGGGTCAACTTAGTCAACGGAGAAGCTATCTTAGAGAAGTCTTGAATGAATCTTCGGTAATAACCCGCCAAACCCAAGAAACTGCGAATCTCGGATGGCGTCTTTGGAGACTTCCATTGCATCACCGCCTCCACTTTTGCCGGGTCCACCATAATACCTTCAGGATTCACCACGTGACCCAAAAACTAAACCTCACGCAACCAGAACGCGCACTTGGAGAATTTAGCATACAACTTCTCCCTTCTCAACGTCTCTAACACCTCTCGAATATGACCGGCATGCTCATTCTCGCTCCTCGAATAGATCAGGATGTCATCAATAAACACGATCACTGATTTATCCAACATCGGCCGACACACTCGATTCATCAAGTCCATAAAAGCAGCTGGCGCGTTGGTCAAACCAAAAGACATAACGAGGAACTCATAGTGACCATAACGCGTGCGAAAAGCTGTTTTAGGAATATCCTGCTCCTTCACCTTTAGCTGATGGTAGCCCGATTGAAGATCTATCCTTGAGAACCAACTGGCACCTTGAAGCTGATCAAACAAATCATCAATCCTCGGTAACGGGTATCGGTTCTTCACTCTCAACTTGTTCAACTCACGGTAGTCGATACACATCCTCATGCTACCGTCTTTCTTCTTCACGAACAAGACCGGAGCACCCCAAGGAGAGATACCCGGTCTAATGAACTCCTTGTCAAGCAACTCCTGCAATTGTTCCATCAATTCTTTCATCTCCGTCGGAGCCAACCGATACGGTGCCTTGGCAACAGGTTGGGCACCCGGTATCAAATCAATCTGAAACTCAATCTCACGGTCAGGTCGCACTCCTGGTAAGTCTTCGGGAAATACATCTGGAAAGTCACACACAACCGGTACATCAGATAGTTGTGGTGTTGGCGTATCCACATCCTTTACATAGGCCAAGTAGGCACTACATCCACGCCTCATACACTTTCCCGCCACCGCCATTGAAATCACTTTCGGAATCATCGTGACCCGATCACCATAAATCGTCACCGAACTCCAGTCAGGCGCTGTCAAACAAATCATCTTCTTGCGACACACAATGTTCGCCTCGTAGTCCGCTAACCAATCCATCCCAAGAACTACATCGAAACCACCTAAGGTCATCACGAATGGTCTAACAGGAAACTTGTGACCCTCCAATTCCACATCACATCTTTCTATCATCTCAGAAATCCTGGTAGACTTACCTATGGCAGTTTCTACATCAAAAGGCGCATCAACAATCCTACTACTAACAGGAAGTTTAGCACAGAAAGTAGTAGAAATAAAACTTTTACTGGCACCCGAATCAAATAACATTGAGGCTAAAGTTTGGTTTACTAGACACGTACCTGACACAACATTAGGGTCTGTCCTAGCCTCCTCCTGCGTCATCATAAACGCACTGGCGCTTGCCCTCTGTCATTCTCCTACAATCTTCTTCACCCCCAAACCCTCAGCCCTCGGCTTCTTACAGTCTCTACTCATGTGGCCCTCCGCGCCATAATTAAAACATCTGCCCACACGACAGTCCTTTTCTATGTGTCCCATCCTCCCACACTTGAAGCACAAGTTCGATCCCAGCCTACATTCTCCAACATGCTCCTTCCCACATTTGCCACACTTCTTCGACCCAGCACCAGATGTGACCACACGGCGGTCATCCACCCGTGCACTCTTGTTACCCGTTGGGACACCACCCCGACCAAACCTCTTCCCGTTCCAATTCCGGTCACCACCACCCTTTTTGCTGCCTTCAGCCACCACCACAGTCCTTTCATCATACAGTCTCCCTGCCAAATCGACCGCCGACCTAAACGTGTCGACCGGGCGGCGATCATGTGCCTGCGAATATCCGCTGGCAAACCCTGAATATACCTCTTGATCTTTCGCGATAGAGGCTTCACTTCATCCGGCACCAGCCGTGTCATCTCATTAAACTTGGTAGTGTATTGCTGATGAGTCATCGTTCCCGCCTCCAGCTACAGGAACTCCCTCTCGACTTAGTCCATCTCTCGGTGAGGACAAAACTCCTCAATCACCAATTTCTCCAGTTCAGACCACCTCATTCTCCCCATAGCACTGCTACCCTCGGCTTGGACAATATTGTCCCACCAGCACAGAGCCGAGTCCACAAACGAGTGGGCAGCAAACTTTACTTTCTGGTCTTCTCGACACTCGCTGATATCCAGAACGGCTTCCATCTCCCTCACCCACCGGTGAGCAACAGCAGCAGTGCCATTACCATCAAAAGTTGGGGGCTTGCATCTAAAAAATGCCCCATAATTACAGCCCCGTGCCACCTCCGGCCCAGGCTCTTCTTCCTCTTCTTCATCATCAGAGAGAACCATTTCGGTCTCCGGCCCCTCCTGTCCTCCCTTTGACCTGTTCCTTTCTTTCCTTTCTCCTTCCCTTACTACCTTAATTACTTCAATCACCACAGACGGTAAGATCGTCTGCATGACCTGATGAACTTCTTCCACAACATCCTCCTTCACTGAGGCTCTCAAATTGGCGCTCTCATCTCCGCTCTCCGGATGAGGGGTCTCGGGTTCTTCAGGAACCACCTTTTCGAATCTAGGTCTTCCTCTTTTGGGTCGCGGTTCAGCACCACTTCCACCACAACCTCCACCACGTGAAGCTTTAGACGATCTACCACCGGCCATTCTCTCACACACTGAAATATTCAAACACCAACATGGTCATTCAAGGGAACAGCTCAATTCATGTCAAGTATAGTAAGTCCCTAATTACACTGGCCAGTTGTGATTAGCCATTTACTTTAATCTTCATACCCCAAGCATTACCTATCCTGACTACATCAGTATCTAAATCTACACACAGCACATAAACCACATAACATGCGCACGTAATACCGATTATCATTAAGAAAATACCTGATGGCACGCAGCTACTCAGATTGGCATCCCATTCCCTTTCCGTCCCATTTTAAGTTTAAGTTAAGGTTTATTTGGAAAATTTACCCGTTTCACTTAAACTTTGGCTCTGATACCAACTTGTAAGGCCCCGTTCCCGGGACGCTTACAGCTGGCCAATCATCGCACGTAAAACATATATTTACATTCATATTTCTTAAACCATCGCAACAAAACATTAAAATAACCTTTCATTTCCATGTAAATGCATTTGCAAGTTAATACAACATTCATTACAAAATGTAGTTTGTTCGCATTACAATGCAAAAACATTAATCAAAAGAATGCCATCCAAAAAGGAGTCGAGTAGCCGCCCGTGCCATCCTTAGTAATCATTACCTGCCAACTGGAAACACATAAAAGTCAGCGTTGCTGAGTGAGTTCTAGTTTTATAATAAAACAAACTTTACTTTCATTAAAAACCATTCTATACTTTCGCATGTGGTCACACATCATACATATACATAGATAATATCATTATTATCTTCAACATTCGTTTATTAACTTTCATTCGTTCACAATTCCTTACTTTCATTCATACGTTCATCATTACTTCTTTCATTTCATAAAAAACCATGAACTTTACCCCACCGTCATGCATAAAGTGGGTACTGGGCCGAGGTCTATCATAAACCTCCCATCATGGCGCACAGCAGCCTGGCCACAGTTTCTAAGGGTAAATTCAGGTGTACCATTGTCATGTGCTATACCCACCGTCATGCATAAAGCGGATACTGGGCCGAGGTATATCATAGACCTCCCGTCATGGTGCACAGCAGCCTGGCCACAGTATCTATAGTAAGCGACAAAGGTTCTATACATATGGCCAATCACAAACAAAGACCCCAGTGTGCATCCTTCTAGGGTAGCTACCCATACACCATTGGACTAACTCCCTTCATTGGGCGTGTTCCCACATACAAGGCTTGCAAGACTTACTTTACAATCCTTCGTTCATTAATGCATGCATTCATTCATCATGTTCCTCTTTTGATTATCTTCCACTTTACGTTACATAATTCTTTCATTTCATTCATTATCATTCAACGTTAAACAATGGAAAATAATCATACATGATAGGAACATAAACATAAACATACAACATCACTATACAGGGCATCATCATACATACATAACACACCACATACATACCATCATGCATAAGCATCAATCATACATCATCATCACGCCCATCATAACATCTATGACCTCAAAAGTCAACTTACATAAGCCCCCGGGAAACTCCCAAGTCAAAACCTACTTCTGCACTTTCCCCCAAAATTCAGAAAATAAACCATTGTTCTTCCGGGCGTATGAACCCTATTTGGACGTATGGACACCCTTCAGTCGCATGGCCACCCAGGCAACTAAACACTTAGGCAAATGGACATCAGGAAAATGAACCCTATGCGGATGGACCTATGCGGATGAATACTATGGGCGAATGGACACCTATGCATATGGACTCTCAGTCGAATAGCTTCCAGGTGTATGGCTTTCCGTCGCATGACTTCAGGCGCATGGGCTTCAGTCGCATACCCTTCGTGCGTATGAACCTCAGTCGCATGGCCTCCAGGCGCATGGACCTTAGTCGTATAATCCTTCAATCGCATACCCTACAGGCGCATGAACTTCAGTCGCATGACTTTCATGCGTATGGACCTCAGTCGCATGGCATCTGTGCGCATGGACCTCAGTCGCATGCCTTTTGGCCGTATGGCCTCCAGTCGCATGCTATTCGGTCGCCTAGCCCTAACTGATGCAGAATACAGTTCACCCGAACCCAAACTGCCATTTTCGGCCTCCAAGCTCTCCCAAACCTATTCTAGGCTCAAATCAACCATCCTAAACCTTAGAAACACCTACCACAACATCATTCAAGCACACACAAGCCCGAAATCAAACCCCACTCGAATCACACACAAACACATAGACACGGGTTCAACACACACATTTCAAAAACGGGTTTTCAGATGTGTTCCAGCCCCAAATCAGTAGAAAACATGTAAAAGAGGGGTCCTAGAACTCACATTAACGACCTCTATGAGTAAAGCTTCACACAAACTCGCTAAACCTCAACTTTGGCACCTTGAATCCTTCAAAACCCTAGCTTTGCTCTTCTCTCTTTCTCCTTCTCTTTAGAACCGAATGAAAAGGGGAGAATGAGAGGAGAATGGGCTGCCCTCCCCCTTTTATACCCCCACTCATTCAAGGTTTTCCCGTTTTGGCAAGTTTGGTCCTCAACTTTGGACTTTATTTTTTTTCTTTCTTTCGTCGGCTTCAAAGAAAATAACGGGTGTTACAATTTATTAAATAAGTTCATAGTAATTTCATAAGTTATAAAATATAATATAAATTTATGAAGTTGGTTATCACTCATGAGATTTATTCCAAAATTTAAAACAAATAATTAAGTTGTAAATTCCTTATTAAATTAAAAAAAAGGGTTATAAAGATTTTATAAAATAAAATAAACACTTTATTTAAATTGAGGTTTTATAAGTTTGAGCCTTAAAAGTAAATTTCAAAACTTATATTACAAGAAGGTTATAATTTTTAACATAAAATAACAAATCTACAAAACACCAGGGACCAAAGGTATAACTTTCTAAACTAAACTCCCCCACCACCGTCGACCTCCTTGCTCCGGCCTCACCTCCGGCCAAACTCCGGCGAACACCAAACCACCTATAACGTTCGATTAAAATGCAATTAAACCGAACTTTAACCCTTGCGCATCAGTTTCGAATCAATCACCCACATTAATTTGGATTAAACGCTCGTTAAAATAATGCTAACTCGAAACCGAAGTTGGAATCAAATAGCTAAATCATTCGACTCGTAACAGATCAAATTTATATTAAATAATTGAGGGGAAACCTTCTGCTCAATCTTTCAAAACTCTCTCAACACCCAATTCCTTTCCAAGCACATGAAACCACGGATTCGATCACCATCATCAGTCGCGAACCACTTCTTTGCTAACTGCTATCGATTCCACATCAAAACAGGTAATTAAAGACATGTATACACTCGAAATCATACGAACATCAAAAGCCCTAATATCAATCCCGTTATCATAATCATCTTGAGGATCAATTGGAATCAAATTGATTATAGGGTTCTTGAGTAATTTGGGGTTTTCTTTAGTTATTGGGTTTATAATTTATTTTTTAAATATAAACAGATTCGGGCCTTAGTCCAACTGGTTACCACTCTACACCATTAAACTAAAGGTCTTGGGTTCGAACCCAGCCTCCGACATTTATTTTTTAACCATTTTTAATATATTTTAAACTCCATAAATTATACTAATAAGTTATTAAATCAAAGTAAAAATTAATTTGTTAATTAAAACATTTCAGAAATTACTGAATTAATTTTAAAGAGTTTAAAAACTTATGATTTTATATTTAATTACTTTATAAATGATAACACAGATTATAAAAAACATTATTAATTAATGTATTTTAAAAGTTATAAACCTATTATGGTTCAAATGTAGATTATTTAAAACATTATAAATCTATATGTTAAATAAATAATTAATCAAATAGTTATTTAAATAATTATGTAAATAATTAATTATTTATCTATTCCTTTAACCATGTTATATATACTTAGTTAATAAAGTTATTCCTTAAAATCTTATTTAAGTTCTTGAAACTTACAAAACAATATAACTTTCTTTTATACTTTATTTTATTTAAGGCTTGGTATTATAAGACTATTATAATAAATCATATAAAAGCTCAAAACTTTATAAAATGATTTTAGATAATTTTAAGGTCATTTAAAATAATTATTCAATGAATAGCTAAATCATTGCGATTTAACACTAGTTAAAATAATGCTAACTCGAAACCGAAGGTGGAATCAAATAGCTAAATCATTCGACTCGTAACACATCAAATTTATACTAAATAAATGAGGGGAAACCTTCTGCATAATCTTTCGAAACTCTCTCAACACCCAATTCCTTTCCAAGCACACGAAACCACGGATTCGATCACCATCATCAGTCGCGACCCACTTCTTTGGCAATTGGCTATCGATTCCACATCAAAACAGGTAATTAAAGACATGTATACACTCGAAATCATACGAACATCAAAAGCCCTAATATCAATTTCGTTATCATAATCATCTTGAGGATCAATTGGAATCGAATTGATTCTAGGGTTCTTGAGTAATTTGCAGTTTTCTTTAGTTATTGGGTTTATAATTTGTTTTTTAAATCTAAACAGATTCGGGCCTTAGCCCAACTGGTTACCACTCTACACCATTAAACCGGAGGTCTTGGGTTCGAACCCAGCCTCTGGCTTTTTTGTTAGCCATTTTTTATATATTTTAAACTCCATAAATTATACTAATATGTTACTAAATCAAAGTAAAAATTAATTTGTTAATTAAAACATTTAAGAAATTACTGAATTAATTTTAAAGGGTTTAAAACTTATGATTTTATATTTAATTACTTTATAAAGGATAACAAAGATTATAAAAAACATTATTAATTAATATAATACTAATGTTATAAACCTATTATGGTTCAAATGTAGATTATTTAAAAAATTATAAATCTATATGTTAAATAAATAATTAATCAAATAGTTATTTAAATAATTATGTAAATAATTAATTATTTATCTATTCATTTAACCATTTTATATATAATTAGTTAATAAAGTTATTCCTTAAAATCTTATTTAAGTTATTGAAACTTACAAAACAATATAACTTTCTATTATACTTTATTTTTATTTAAGGCTTGATATTATAAGACCATTATAATAAATCATATAAAAGCTCAAAACATTATAAAATGATTTTAGATAATTTTAAGGTCATTTAAAATAAATATTCAATTAATTAACTTTATCAAATCTTAAATAATTAATTATTAAATTAATTATTTCTTTTCACACATCATATTTAGTCTTTATTAATTCAATAAATTAAACTATTGAATTCCTATTTTTTAATTGATTTATTCCAACTTTATTTAACCAAAACATAATCAATTGCTTTATTTTATTTTATTTGATGTAGTTATTAAAAACCCCCAAATTCTAATTGAAACCCTAGTTCACGTTTATTTGTTAATCTTATCATTGAACTTAATCTTGGAATCAATACGTTTAGGTAACTTGTAAAAGAAATCGTTGGAGCCTCGTTTAAATTATTATCATCACCTTATATATATCATGTGAGTTCTCCATGCCCCTTTTTACTTTATTTCACACCTTTTGGGGTGAAACATGTTAACCTTATAAACTTACACTTGTAAACATCTTGATACTTGTAAATGCACATGCAATTCATCTTTACTTTTTGTCATGGTTATTGTTATTATTGTGAGTGTTATATGAGATACATTATATGTTGACAATCATTAACTATTGCTAGCCTGGCGACGTCATAGATCTATGGGCCTGACAAGCCTACTTGGTTAATCCAAGTACACTTAGCTAATCGTTTAATCTTGTAATCTTGTAATCTGTCAAGGTTTGATTGTAGCTATATGTATTCTATAAACTTGCATAATTCATAACCATTGACATGAATTGCTACTTGTAAACCCTTTATATATATATATATATATATATATATATATATATATATATATATATATGTATATATATATATATATATATATATATATATATGTATATATATAAATATATATATATATATATATATATATATATATATATATATATATATATATATATATATGTGTGTGTGTGTGTGTGTGTGTGTTTAACCCATAGAAACTCACCAACTTTCAAAGTTGACTCTTTATTTTTAACATGTTTCAGGATTGCTACTTGAGGATTTCTTCTTGCACACATAGGACTTGGACTTAGTTAAACTAAAGAATTTATTTTGTTGTTGAAATCTTGAATGTATTGTAATGATTTACTTGGTTATTATTGTTCAATGAAAAATGATGTTTAATATAATTCCAACTTATTTAGTTCCATGTGCTATGAACAATCGTTCACACTCGTCCGCCTCGATGATTCCGCCGTTGGTCGGGGTGTGACACTAGGACCCATATTTATAGGCACGCGTGTTTCTGTTAATGAAACACCGCATCTCTTGGGATTTGAAATTGGCTTGTTGACTTGTTGATTTGTAACACTTGTATTATTTAAAGACAAGTGTTTGGACTCCGCACCTTAACTGGTCTTCCGAAGGTAATTTGTTCTTCCGAAGGTACTTTGTCTTTCGAAGGTACATTGTTCTTCCGAAGGTAATGTCTTTTGAAGGTACTTTGTCTTCCGAAGGTGTTGTCTTATCTGCAGGAGTCTTTACTTGAAATCTTTGATTGACTTCTTCACTTGAACTCTAGAGCTGGTTGTCCATCCGTAGAGGATCTTCGGATGTTTGTTATTGTAAGAAACATATCTACGGAAGAACAAAATGTTCATCCGTAGATGTTTCTTACACTTAGTCAATTTCAGTAATTAACCAAGTATAGTGTTTGTACGTGCAATCATACACATAATTCAACACACATATGGGTTAACTATATATACATAATGCATACATCAAATAATGAAGTACATATATTCATTACAAGTTTTGATTAAAGTTCTAAGCCTATACAAAATGAGCTAGATCTATTGTCCCTAGATCTAATAATACTCCCCCTTAGGTTTAGACACTTCTAATAAGCTCTTCAAAACTGAAAGATCCTTCATTCTTGACACCATCTTCTTATTGAAATAAGATACTACATCCTTTTGGTCATCGTATTTGAACTTGATCTCCATTCTGTATATCTTTTGAAGTGTCTCAAAACTTATTCCCAAGATGTCTTCTTCAGTTGTTAGCGTTTCCACAACACTTTGATTGTGAACTATTTCAAGCTGATCTTCTTTTATGATTCTTAGTTCAGATACTTCTTCAATGATAGCCCCTTTCAACAGCCCAACATCATATCTTCTTCTCTTGTATGCTTTTGCATGCAGTTTATCCACCACTTGAATCATGTGAGCATATAGGCATAGATCATTCTATGCTCTTTCATCAGTCAGCTTTAGGAAGAATTTGGCATGCAAGTATGATGTGTAGCTGGGGTGGAGCAGCTTGATCTCCACTGGATCAAAGATTCTTCTCTTCTCTGCTTTCTTTCTTTTTACATTCCTCAACAACACCAATTCTTTGGTCTTCTTAATATATCCCCATTCTATTATGGGATATGTGTATTGATTTCAATCAAATCTTTTAACAGCTGCTGCCTTCCTGCTTTGGTATCCAACCCTCTTTAAAAACTCATCATCTACCAGTATAGAGGAGTTGGATTTTGATCTTTTCATCCTTTCTGATCTTCTTCTATTCTCATCATCCTCTCTCCTAGCTTCTTTCAGCACATCATCTCTGAATTTAGTCTTTAACTTTCCCACCAACACAGAGAAGTCTCTTCCTCTTGGGTGAATTGGATAGTTAGAGATGATTAAGCTTTGCAGATCTTTCAGGTCACTTTCAGTTAGGTACAACACTGATACTACATCATTAAAGTATTGAATCCTTCCAGATATTCTCTTAATGATTACACAATCCCACTCTTGATCATACTTCCAGGCCATGATCATGTTGTCTTCCACAGAGTTGGGACTTGTGATGTGATCAAACAACTATATCAAGGTAGACTTTTGCTCTGTAATCTCTCTGAATGTTGTACCCAATGGCCACACTTTGCCAGGTATAACTGCTACTGGCTCTCTGATTAGTTTATCTTTCCCTTTGTGCTGATCTTTACTTTCAACTGTTACCGGTTCAGCAGGGGTTTTGTTATGTTGCTCAGCATCAGACTTTGAGCTTCAGTCCTGAATCTTACCACCGTGTCAAGCTCAACAACCATTATATGTTCCATCATCCTCCTCAGCTCACCAACTGTTCTTCCCTTAAGTTCATGCCCTTTGTAGTTATGACCCTATATCCAACATGTCATATTGTATTTGGTAAGCTTTGCTGTATCACAGTGGCCTAGATCTTTCTTGATTTTTTGAATGGCTTGAAATGTTGTGAATGCTTCATAGTCACAATTAGGGATCATGAATCTAGCAAGCTCAAATTCTTTCAGTAGATCCTTCATTTAAGTCAGATTCATCCTTTCAATCATGTCATATGGAAACCCATGGTTGATAAGGGTCATAAACAGAGTTGACTCAGACCTCTCTTGCAATATATCTTTTGTTGTCAGTAGATCATCAACCTTTGATTCGTTTTGTTCTTTGTTAGGCATATCTTTAGTTAGTTCTTTCCATTCAGCACCACTCTCAGCTTCATCATGAGTTATTGGCTTTAAAGTGGAAACATTCACTGAAGGAGTGTGCTCTGGAGATGTATACCTTGACCTTTTAGGTGAATCTTCAACATTGATCACCTTTTTCTTACTAGTACCTAAGTACTTCCTCTTTCTTGAGTATAAATTAAGTTGCTTAGAGGTCTCAGAAGATTCTTTTGGTATTTTTGTTGATGGAGCAGCATTTGATTCAAGGGCACAGATCTTCATCTTCAGCTCATCAATCTCTTTATCTTTGCTTTTTAACACAGCAGACTGAGCAGTGAGAGAGTTGTTTGCATGTTCAATTTCCAATGCCAGCTTCTCCTTTTCAGCTTTCTCATGCTTTACTAAATCTTGTAGTTCTTCAACCAGCTCATGCAATGCATCAATCACCTCATTGTTGGTTTGAGCATCTTCTCTCAACCTTTTCAGTGATGCTTCTTGCTTCATCAGCAACTCCTCCCTTTTCTTTATCATACCCTTCAACTTTTGTATTCTTTCCTTTCTTTTTTTTTTGACTTCATAACCAGTTTGTGTATTCAACCACCAGATAGATTTTGCTTATAGGGATGGTCCTTATCACTGAGATCATCTTCATGATAGGCAACAACATCAACATAATTGGCTTTTTCTGCATCTTCATGATGTTGATCAGCAATCTCATCATCATACACTTCAGTAGGTGCTACACTTATTGAGCTTGAGCAGAGCTCGTCTGCTTGATTGGTTTTCTCTTGATGTTGTTGTGATTGTTGCTCAAGGTCTATGATTGGTAATACTGGTTCAGTTTGATTGGAAGAAACTGGTTTTTGAGAGTTGGTAAGTGAGAGTGGTATGGTGCTGGCTTGAGAAACCAACTCAGTCTCACCAGTGTGAACTGAGTTTTAAGACTGAGTGGCAGAGACATGCTCTGTATGCACACTCTAAGGTGATTGAGGTTTGGTAGGTTCATGTTGTTGATGACTGGGTGATTGAGGGAGAGGTGGAGAGATTGGCTGAGTATTATGACTGGCTGTTTGAGATAGTGGTGATGGATCTGGTTGGATAGGTGAAATGGCAGGGTGTTTTGACTGGCTGTGAGTGATGTTATGGTAATTGGTGATGTTGGTGAATGGGTGATTGATGGGGTGAATGTGAGGCTTGCACAGTGTTAGCAGGTGAACTTCCTTGTTGGTCTTCCCATACAAGTTCTTGTGGGATGTTGGCATTAGCATCCACCACATGAGCAAACATTGGCATGTCTTCTCCTTGGTATTTCCTACTAATCTTGTTCAGAACAGATCTACCCAAATGAGTTTTCACAAATACATCACCATCTCTTGCTATTACAGGCATTTCACCATTGATGATCAGTTGCAGGAACCTTGGGAACATGAACATCTTTTCTGCCTTCTGAACTCTTATTTGATCACACAAACATCCAAGGATGTACTTAGAGTAATTGTAAGTTTTCCCATAAAATACACCAATGATTCCAGATGATATGTGCCTTGAAAATCTGTCTAGTCCAGACTTCCTGTTTGAAATGCACTTCAGATAGGTGTGACACAGGAACCTATATGGTTTGCACAATCTTCCTTTCTTGATCTCACCTTTGTTAAAATCTCCATCATATCCCATCAAATAGAAGATCTTTTCTATGTATTCATTCTCGAACACATCTGGATGACCTATCTCGATATCTCCAAAGTTGAGATTTCTCCTGATACATTGTTCATTAATCCTTAAGTGTTCATTCCCAATATCTGCATGTATAACCTCATCTTCTCCTTCATTTTCTACTCTAGCCGAGTTCCAGAAATCAACAATGTGTGATTGATGTATCACCGGCTCCGCTGATAGGGCATAAAACAGCCTAGATCTTCTTAAATAGCGGATGATGTCTCGACATCCTTCTGATATAGGGTCCTTAGCATTGAGAAAGGCACACTCATTGTGCTCTCTAGCAAATCGATTATCCATCTGTTCATGAGAGTTAAGAAGATTAGATTAGAATCAACATTACAAACATAAGAATATGAACAGTTTTAATGATAACCATGAATAAAACAGTTCATTATTGATGATTAAGGCATGTTTTACCTTCAAACCAATAATCTGGAATCAAGATTATGTGTTTGTTTGATGTTTTGATTCGGTAATTTTGAATGTTTGTGAAAGAAGGAAAAGGTTTGTTAAGTGCGTTTTTCTAGGTCTAAAAAGTTTTCTGAAAAAGTGAATAATGAATATTTAAGTCAAAAACATCATTTATACTCTCTCAGACCTCTCAGACTCATTAATTTCTTTTGTTTAATGAAGTGGGACCCTCTATCCAACTTTACTATATCCGCAGTTTTTAGTTCTTCCGGAGATCATCTACGAATTCCATAGATCATCTGCGGATAACTTAGAATTAAAAGCTGATTTTGATGAAGTATAATTTAAATTTTCATAGGTTACCAATCTATGAAATTAGATTATACTTTTAAAACATTAACTCATTCGTAGTTTACCAATCTACGGATAGACAAATTTTATTAAGTTTCGCACTGTAGCTTTTGCTGATACTAAAAGCACTGTAGCTTCTGCTGATGCTTGAAATGCACTGATTGAAACTTATTTTATTGTATGGTCCTAGACAACTACTAGAATGATTTATTGCTATTGGACCTTGTTGACTTTGTATTCATGACAATTGTGCACAATAAGGTTTATATTTTAAAAGCTTCATGTATCCTTCAGCCAAGTTGGTGCTCAAACTCCAATTCCTTCTTTGATGCTAAAAATTCAGATTTTATGTTTTCATGCATTAACTACTCCCCCTAAATTTGTGATTAATTATAAGATTTTGCATTCATCATAAATTTATGTAGAAGAATAGCATGAAAGGCATATGACAGTCTGAAAGTTGTGTAACAAACTAGACTAAAAGAAATTATGTACAAGCACATAGACATATAAAATGGGATCATACTATGAGACCAAGCTTCTTCCTGTTTGAATTGTTTGATGATCTGATTCTAGTCATGATTGCAAGTATTTTGTCCACTTAAATTCAAACAAGAGTATTTTATCAACTAGGCATGCTGTTTATAATGATTTAAAGTTTATTAGAGATTAACTGTTATGGACTCCACATTCAATTCACATTAGAGTTTGTCATCCGTTTGTGAGTCAATTCATCACTTTTTCACACTTAGAAGCTATGTACATTAAGTTATAAATTCTATCTTGAGACAGATTTGATGTCTCATTAATGCTTTGTTGCTAAGGCTCTTTAGATAATATATAGTTGATCACAATGGATTCTTTTGAGAGCTTAAAGTTATGATCATCATCAAGTCACCAGGTCTTTACTTTTGTAAAACAGAGGTGCCTTTAAGTCAGGTCTTTGTTTACACAAAACAAAGGGATGATGAGGATCATACTCTATACACCAGTTGGTTATAAAAGTAAACCAAGGTGTTCATAAACCCAGGTCTATGTTTACACAAAACAGAGGAAATATGATTTACAAAGATAGAAGTTATAAGGTGTTTAACATAGTGTGCTTAGGTGAGTGAGTTGATCACATCAGGATAATACTTCGTTGCTTGATCCTCAAAATGGAGTTTCCCACAGACAGTCATCTTTTCATTATGTTAGGCATGCTCTTAGTGTAGTTTCCACTCAAGATGAACCTACTCGCATATCAAAGATCTTCTGATCGATGTAATTTAAATTAAGTACACAGGAAGTAAATAAGGCTATAGTGTACTATCATATCCCAAAATATGCCATGCTAACTCAAAAGACATAATAATGAAAGACAATATTTTTTGTATTTTTTGATATTTTTTCTAAATGTTTTTGGGTTTTTATAAGTTACTATATACAAGGATAGTCACATGCTTTTCTTGATTGATCATAATTAATTTAAGTTAATCATCCCCAAAGACTCAATTAGAAAATTAAATCTAACTGAATCAAAGGCTTTAGTGAATAAATCAGCAAACTGATTTGTTGTATCCACTTTGACTAACTTGATTAAACCCTTTTCTGAGCAATCTATCAGAAAATGGTATCTGATTTCAATCTGCTTTGTTTTGCTGTGTTGAACTAGATTAGCAGTTATAAACATAGTAGCTGAATTATCAATATAAATTGGAGTTTGAAGGAAATTGTAGCCATAATCAAGAAATTGGTTTTGCAACCAAAGTACTTGAGAGCAACCAGTTGAAGCAGCTATGTACTCAGCCTCAGCTGTGGATACATATACATTTGTTTGCTTCTTGCACTGCCATGAAACAAGTCTTGGTCCTAGAAATTAACATCCACCTGTTGTGGATTTTCTATTGTTGTTGCATCCTCCAAAGTCACTATCTAAATATGAGTAAAGAGTAAAGTCACCATCCTTTGGATACCAAAGTCCAAGGCCAGATTTTCCTTTTAGATATCTGAAAATCCTTTTAACAGCATTCAGATGGGACTCTTTTGGATCTGATTGGTACCTAGCACAAACACACACAACAAATATTATGTCAGGTCTACTGGCAGTTAAATACATAAGAGATCCTATCATTGATCTATACAATCGTTGATCAATAGATTTTCTTGTAGGATCAGGCACAATCTTGTCAATTGTTGATGCAGGTGTTTTGCATGAAGATGCATCAACAAGATTATACTTTTTCAATATTTGAAGAATATATTTCTCTTGATTGATGAAGATGCCATCTGTTTTCTGATGAACTTGTAGACCAAGGAAAAAGGTTAATTCTCCCATTGAACTCATCTGAAACTTAGATTTCATCAACTCTTCAAAGTTACACATAGTCTTTTGTTTGTTGATCCAAATATGATGTCATCTACATATATTTGTACAACTAAGAGATTATGATGTTCTTGCTTGAGAAAGAGAGTCTGATCAATAGAGCCTCTTTTATAGCCATGTTTCAGCAAAAAGATGATAATGTTTCATACCACTTTCTTGGTGCTTAATGCAGTCCATACAAAGCTTTGTCAAGCTTGTACACCCTATGAGGGTAATAAGGATCTTCAAAACCAGGAGGTTGAGCTACATAGACTTCTTCATCAATTTTACCATATAAGAAAGCACATTTTACATCCATTTGATAGACAGTGAACTTCTTATATGATGCATATGTTGGATTCTTTATGCCCAAGACACATAGAACATTGATGTGGTTAGTACGTTATGATCCAAGTCGGGTCATACCCAATAACAAGCTTAGCAAACACCAATTAATATTTAATTGATGATTTGATCATGCAATTAAATAAATACACCAATTTCGAAAATGGGTTTTCTAAATAAGTTGCATATGAGATTGAACGACTTATATGGATATTTTGTTCATGGATATTATTTGTAATGTTGTTTAATTTAGTTAAATAACATCAAATAATAAAAGTGTGTGTATGTTATATAACTGAAAGGTTAATTATATATATATATTTTAAACAATTAGTTTAACTAAATTAAAAGGGATTTTTGGGGGGAAAACCCAAATATGATAAGGGTTTCGGCCGCCCCTTACAAAAGGGGTTTTTCTTTTGTTTTCTTTTGAGGTCTTGGAACTAAGAAACCCCTTGAACACACACACACACACACACACACACACACACACACACACTCCATCTTGCTCTCTCTCACATGCAAAAGGGTCACAAGAACACAAACTCTTCTTTTGGAAGAAAGAGTTCACAGCTGGAACAAGGCTCCAGCAGCCTTCTTGATAGTTCACGGCTGGAACAAGGCTCCAGCAGCCTTCTTGATCCGATTTTGGTGCTCAAATCCTAGCAACAAGGTGCTTGCTTGATGCTTGTGGATATGAATGCTTGAGGACACCTCTCCTTGGTGTTTTGGTCATTCAAGGACCTCATCTTCTTCACCCAAATTCGTTTTTCTGCAGCTCTACAAAAGGTAGTTTGTATTACTTGTTTTGGTTGTGTATTCTTCTTGATAACTAGTTCATTCACATATAAATGATGCTTATGTTCTTGGGTTTGTTGTAGTTATGTTATGAACATTATTTTTCAGATTAAAAATGATAATTTTAAGGTTATATTCCGCTGCGTTTTCATAGTTTAGATGGTTAAACGACTTTGATATGGTCCAACAAGCCCAACATTGGCATCTAGAGCCGGATATGTGGATGACTAGTTTCTTTTGTCCTTGTAAAGTTGGTTTTATGGGGCTTTAACAAACTTATAGGGGCTGTTTTGTGGTGATGTTGTAAATCCCCAACCTTTCAAGGTTATATCTAACATGCTTGTGATTAAACCTTGAAAGAAAGATATCAAGTGGTTGATTGTGTTTTTGTTTGGACAAAACACCCTAAATTCTTGGTTTATGTTGGCTGAAAATTTAGGGTCATATGGGGATTTATTTGGTTCTTGAATGTTGTATATGATGATTCATATTGGTGCATAACCTAGCCTTGACCTTGTGTTGATTTGGTTTTGAATGGATGTTTGTTTTGGTTGATTTCATTCATAATGGGTTGTAATATTATTCTTTTGTGTTTTGTATTTGGATGTAATTTATTTATTCATTCAATGGAAATGTAATAGATAGATTAAGTGTGTTTTCTTTTATTAGAAAAATTTGTACTAGGATATAAATTTTGTAAAAGAAGATGCACAAGATGGAAACACAAAGGAAGACACAAAGAGAAGGACTTGTAGCATTTGGATGCAAGTTCAAGTGGGGGTCTTTGGAGATCTCATCTTTTGTGTTGTGTTCAACCCTTAGGAAAGACCAAATGACAACACTTGTGATGGCAAACAAGTGTTGTCAACATAGTGGCTATGGTTATGCACATGTGGTTGTTTTATATATGCTTGTTTGATTATTCATTTTATGTTGATTGTTTGATATATGGATATGCTTAACAATCTAAATAAATTATCATAACAAGCTGATTTTTTTAGTTCCTAATCATTAAGTGATTAATAAAAGGTTATTAAAAGGATTAATGATTTCAAAATAAAAGAGGTTTTATTAAAAGAGAACCATAGGGTACCATGTATTTGAAAGCATGCGAATACAAGGTACATAGAGTTTTCATAACTAGAATTAATGGAAATTTAAATCCCTTTGGAAACAAGTTAAACACCATCCTTTTACACAACACTCGAATCACTTGAGAACTACTTGTGGGATAAAGGTCACCTAACCACTTTTAGGGAACTTGTGTGTTTGAGGTGGGCTTAACATACTTGTGGGATAAAGGTCACCTAATAACTAGGACGACTTGAATTGGAAACCATGTGTATAGGGTCACCGAAGCATGGCGTACAATGTTGTTGATGGGATTTTACATGCCGACTAAACATAAGATGTTTAACCGATCCCATAAAGCTAGAAGTTGCAATAGGTTGCAATTGTCAAATGTTGACTACCTTGTTAATTAAATAATGGGATAAAGGTCACCTAACCATCATTTGAATGTAACGTTGGATTCTAGATTTTAATTATTAATTGTCTATGAGACGTGTAAAGGGTATTAATAATAAAAATGCAATTTTTCGGAAATACTAAAATGAACTTTGTAATTTTGTAGTAATGGCCGCAAACAATAATGCTACCCCCCGACCGTCCCTACCCTATCACTGAGAACAATCTTAGAAAGGGATCATCTTAACCATAATAACTTTATGGACTGGTATCGAAACTTGAGAATTGTTCTCAAGCAAGAGAAAAGGGCCTATGTCCTTGATGATCCTATTCCTGACCAACTTGACCCCGACGATGTTGAGGCCTTTGACGATTGGCTTCAATACATTGAGGATTCCATGCAGGTTTCCAGGTTGGGAACTATGATTCCCAAACACCAAAAGGATTTGGAGCATCTTGGGGCATATGACATAATTACCCAGTTGAAGGAAATGTTCCTTCAACAAGCTAGGGTAGAGCGCTTCGAAACGGTTCGAGCGCTTCATGCGTGTTGATCGCCTCGAGAGGCTTAATTGTCCCATCTCAAAAGAGCTAGCCACGGATTTGATTCTTAATGGCCTAACTAAAAGGTTTGAGACATTCATAATGAATTACAATATGAACGGATGGGACAAGAGTATTGGTGAGCTTCACGCAATGCTCAAAACAGCCAAGGCAGGAATGGGTAGAACGGTTCTACCTGTTCTCTCGATCAATGAGGGAGGCAATAAGAAAAGGTCATTCCCCGATCCCAGGGCAAATGTTGTCAAAGGAAAGGGGTATATCAAAGGAAAAGGGAAAGGAAAGGCTAAAGCGGAACCTCCAAAGCCTAAGCTTAATAAGCCTAAGGTAACGGAGAACGATCCATGCTTTGAGTGTGGAAAGATAGGACATTGGAAAAGGAATTGTCCAACCTATCTCAAAGAGTTGAGAAACAAGAGGGATGCTGGGCAAACCTCAGGTACAACTTTCATGATTCACATTGGTTGAAATGTTATTTCTTCAAACACATAGGTATTGGATACCGGATGTGGAACTCATATTTGCAATTTGTTGCAGGAGTTCAAAAGAAATAAGCAGTTCAAGAAGGGAGACACTAGTCTTTTCATGGGCAACGGAGCAAAAGTTTATGTCGAAGCCCAAAGAGACAATATTTTGAAACTTTCAAATGGTTTGGAAGTTGTTCTTAAGAACATTTTTTGTATGCTCCTAGTTTGACTAGGAACATAATTTCAATTTCCCTTTTAAAACAATGTGGTTATGAATTAAAGTTTGTTAACAATGGTATTTATATTTGTATGGATGATGTATTTTATTTCAAGGCTATGCCTTCTAATGGAATCTATGAATTGGGTCATAATGATTCATCCTATGATAGCTCATTATACCAAACAAGCACCAAGAAACTTAAAATGGGTTTAAGTGATTCTAATCTTTGGCATTGTCGTCTTGGTCACATAAACAAGAATCGGATTCAAACACCTCAAAAGAATGGTCCTTTGAAAAACAAATGAAAATGTTTCATTCGATAAGTGTGAATCTTGTTTACAAGGTAAGATGACCAAGTCGCCATTTTAGTGGCACTACCGACAGGGCAAAAGACTTATTGGGAATCATACATTCGGATGTATGTGGCCCTTTTAAGACAATGACTAGAAATGGTGAAAGATACTTCATTACCGACGATTATAGTCGCTATGGTTATGTGTACATGATGACACACAAACATGAAGCTTTTGAAATGTTCAAAATCTTCAAGAATGAAGTAGAAAATCAACTCAATAAAACTATCAAAGATCTTCGTTTAGATAGAGGAGGTGAATACCTCAGTGATGCTTTTCAGTACCATCTAAGAAGTTGTGGGATCGTCTCACAACTTACTCCACCTGGAACACCACAACATAATGGTGTGTCTGAGAGGAGAAATCAAACCCTACTGGATATGGTTCGATCTATGATGGCATAAGCTCACTACCTCTATCATTTTGGGGTTTCGCAATGCTCTTCGAGGCACGTATTTTGAATGTGGCTCTGACCAAGATAGTCGATTCACTAAGTGTATATTTGTTGGATATCCCAAAGACTGTATAGGATACTACTTCTTTGATCCAACAGAGCAAGAGTAATTATTGCTCGAAAGGCTGAGTTCTTCGGAAACTAAGTTCCTTATGGAAGGAATAACGTATAGAATAGTGGAATTTGATGAGGATCAAGATCCACAAGCCGATACACGTTTGGTTGACACTAGCAATCAACAAGAGGTTGTTGATGATAATCAAGAGGTTGATCAATACACACAAAACGTTCGCAGATCTGGTAGAGTTAGCATTCCACCTGAAAGATATGGATTTTTCATGAATGGATGCTATGTGGTTGACTCCAATGAGCCAACTACATACCATGAAGCAATGTCCAATTCGGATTGTGACAAATGGCTGGATGCCATGAACGTTGAGATGCAATTCATGTATGACAATCAAGTTTGGGAATTGGTTGACCCTCCACTTAACTCCAAACCGGTTGGATGCAAGTGGGTTTCAAGAAGAAAATGGATATACATGGAAACTTGGATACTTACAAAGCAAGACTTGTAGCAAAAGGTTTCACTCAAAATCAAGGGGTTGATTATGATGAAACTTTCTCGCCTGTGGCAATGCTAAAGTCAATTAGGATATTATTTGCCATAGCTGCATATTATGACTATGAGATTTGGCAAATGGATGTCAAAACCGCTTTTCTTAATGCACATCTCGAAGAGACTGTCCATATGGTTCAGCTTGATGGTTTTGTCGATCCACAACATCCTAATAAAGTATGCAAGTTAAAGAGATCAATCTATGGATTGAATCAAGCATCGAGAAGTTGGAATCAACTTTTTGATGAAGAGATCAAGAAATTTGGTTTCATCAAGAACGCTGACGAGGCTTGTGTATATACGAAGGCTAGTGGGAGCATAATAACATTCTTAGTATTGTATGTTGATGACATACTACTTTTTGGAAATGATATTCCAACCATGGAAGGTGTTAAAACCTGGCTTGGAAGTTGTTTTTCCATAAAAATCTCGGTGAAGCCGCCTATATTTTGGGAATAAAGATCTATAGGGATAGATCGAGGCGGTTGATAGGTTTAAACCAAAGTGCATATATTAATAAAGTCTTGAAAAGGTTCAAGATGGAAAAACTCTGAGAAACGTATGGTACCTATTCAAAGAGGGACAATATTGAGTACATCTTAATGTCCAAGCTCAAAGGATGAGCAAAATCGAATGAAGGACATCCCATATGCGTCAGCTATAGGATCCATCATGTATGCGATGATATGCACTAGACTGGACGTGTCATGCGCGTTAAGCATGACAAGCAGATATTAGTAGAATCCAGGTAATAGCCATTGGATGGCTGTTAAAAGTATATTGAAATACCTTTAGAGGACTAAGGAAATGTTTCTAATATACGGATCTGATGAAGAGGAACTCGTTGTAAAGGGTTACACGGATGCGAGTTTCCAAACCGTTCGAGATGATTCTGATCACAATCGAGGTATGTCTTCATTATGAATGGGTAGCATTGTCCACTACACAATCCGAATACATAGCCGCATCATTAGCAGCTCAGGAAGCTGCATGGATAAAGAAATTTATCGCCTACCTCGGGTGGTCTCTACCATTCAAGACCCCTAGAAATCCTTTTGTGATAACGAGGGTACAATTGCATAAATCAAAGTACCCTGTGCACTTCAAAAGGCTAGGCACATTGAGCGGAAATTAAACTACATAAGGGATGAAGTTGAAAAGGGAAAAATATGTATTCATAAAGTTCACACCGATCAATACATTGCGGATCCACTCACGAAGCTCCTTGAAAGGGCAAAGCATGAAAGTCTTACTTGTGCCTTAGGACTTCGATATTCTAGTGATTGGAATTGATCTGTTTAGTATTTAAAAGTTTGGAACAATGTAATATTTAACTCTTTATATACTTGTGATATTTTGAGTTATATTCAGTTTAGCATGTATACATCCATGAATATGTTTATTATTCTAAATGTCCGTAGTCGGTCATGTTTGTGGGAACAAATATGAACGTAAGACTATTATGAACATGGATTGGTGGATATTCATAAGGAATAAATATAGAGCAATTAGTTGCTGCCAAGGTTCATAAATATTTGTGGGATACAAATATTGGACTGACCCGTATCTCAATTTTACTACATGGAATCTTCTAGATTGATCATAAGTAAATTTGAGTAAAGGCGAATATCATTTGGTATCCTCCGACCTGAGATACATATTGGGTTTTGATATTCACCAAATGTTATACCTTAGCTGGTTCTTCACCGCTCTGAAATAATAGGCAGTACATAAGGCTATGTTCAGGTGTGACACGAGGTGATTGTGAAAAAAGTATGTAGTCAAGATGGAATTTGTTCCTCTTATTCGTTGAGAGTAAGATGTCTAAGGCCTGATTAAGTTAAATCAACAAGGAATGATCATTCTATGTTCTTGGATTTAACATGACATCTGTAACAAAAGGATAAATGATTGATTCACCTAAATCATTTCAAGTTGGATACTTGAAGGGGATGATGTTATTAGATGGCTTTAAGTCATGCGTATTAAGGGTAGTAAACCATTGTTAGGCGGTATTTACTGCTTGCATCAATCTTCTATGAATCTTGTGCAAGTGGGAGATTGTTGGATTCTTTATGCCCAAGACACATAGAACATTGATGTGGTTAGTACGTTATGATCCAAGTCGGGCCATACCCAATAACAAGCTTAGCAAACACCAATTAATATTTAATTGATGATATGATCATGCAATTAAATAAATACACTAATTTAGAAAATGGGTTTTCTAAATAAGTTACATATGAGATTGAACAACTTATATGGATATTTTGTTCATAGATATTATTTGTAATGTTGTTTAATTTAGTTAAATAACATCAAATAATAAAAGTGTGTGTATGTTATATAATTAAAAGGTTAATTATATATCTATTTTAAACAATTAGTTTAACTAAATTAAAAGGGAGTTTTTGGGGGGAAAACCCAAATATGATAAGGGTTTCGGCCGCCCCTTACAAAAGGGGTTCTTCATTTGTTTTCTTTTGAGGTCTTGGAACTAAGAAACCCCTTGAACACACACACACACACACACTCCATCTTGCTCTCTCTCACATGCAAAAGGGTCACAAGAACACAAACTCTTCTTTTGGAAGAAAGAGTTCACGGCTGGAACAAGGCTCCAGCAGCCTTCTTGATAGTTCACGGCTGGAACAAGGCTCCAACAGCCTTCTTGATCTGATTTTGGTGCTCAAATCCTAGCAACAAGGTGCTTGCTTGATGCTTGTGGGTATGAATGCTTGAGGACACCTCTCCTTGGTGTTTTGGTCATTCAAGGACCTCATCTTCTTCACCCAAATTCGTTTTTCTGCAGCTCTACAAAAGGTAGTTTGTATAACTTGTTTTGGTTGTATATTCTTCTTGATAACTAGTTCATTCACATATAAGTGATCCTTATGTTCTTGGGTTTGTTGTAGTTATGTTATGAGCCTTATTTTTCAGATTACATATGATAATTTTAAGGTTATATTCCGCTGCGTTTTCATAGTTTAAATGGTTAAACTACTTTGATATGGTCCAACAAACCCAACAGCATAGGCTAGGAAGACTTTTATGGCTTCAATTCTTGCAATTGGTGCAAACTTCATCATAATCTATTTCTTCTTCTTGAGTGTAGCCTTGTGCAATCAGTCTTGCTTTGTTTCTCACAATTATACATCTGTCATCTAATTTATTTTTGAAGAGCCACCTTGTTCCAATTGGATGATGATCTTCAGGTAAATCAACTAGATTCCAGACTTTCTGCTTTCTGAATTGTTGAAGCTCTTCTTGCATAGCTTCAATCCAGCAATTATCTTTTGGTGCAGCTGTGATGTTTGGGGGAACCACTTGGGAAAGAAAACAAGTGAAAAGACAGTTGTTTGCAGCTCCACTTTGGCTTCTTGTTGTTCTTTTATCAAGATCACCAATAATGTTGTTTATTGGATGAGTCTTATGAATTCTTGTTGTTGGAGTAGATTCAACTGGAATAGATGATTCCAAGTTAGTCATATTCATTGATGCAGATGGATCCAATCTAGCTGATGGATTTAGGAAGTAATCAAAGTGTTCCTCATGTTCATCATTAGGTATGGAGTGATCTTCCTGAGTTTGAACATCAGGTGCATCATTAATATCTTCCGCAGGAACTTCTCTGGATGTATTTTGAGCTTCCGTAGGAGTTACAGGAACATCTACGGATGGTATATGTGGACTTGCTGAGTAATCTCCAATGTTTGTTATATCTTCTTGAGAGGATGGAACAACTGCTGAGACATTATTCACATCTCCAGATGCAGAACAAACATCTGCGGATGCAGAGTCAGCAGTTGCTGATGAAGTGTTTCCATCTGAGGATGTGCATCCATTTTGCTGGATTTGTGCAGCATCATTGTTATTATTTGTTGTTCCTTGTTCCATGATACTTGATGTGTGTATTCTTGGAGGATCAGCAGACAATGACACTTTATTCATATTTGGGGGGAACAAATGGATAACATGTATCAAATGACACATTAGGAGTTTCTTCCATAATGTTATGTTGTGGAATGTAGATCCTATAAGATTTAGATGTTGAAGAATATCCAACAAAGAAACCATCATAGGCTTTCTCTGAAAATTTTCCCAATTGTTCTTTTGTGTTTAAAACAGATACATGACACCCAAAAGCTCTAAGATATCCTATGTAAGGTTTTCTTTTAAATAAAAGCTCATAAGGTGTTTTATTATGTTCTTTGACAATCAATGTCCTTTTGAACATTGCATGCTGTATTCACTGCTTCAGCCCAAAAGGTGATTGGGAATTGTGAATCAGCTAGCATTGTTCTTGCTGCTTCAATAAGTGTTATGTTTCTTCTTTTAGCAACTCTATTATGTTGTGGAGTTCTTGGTGCACTGAATTGTCTTGCAATGCCTTTATTCCTGTAAAAAGAATCTAAGTCAGTATTAACAAATTCAGCCTCATTATCCCTCCTAAAAATTTTAACTTTGAAATCAAGTTGATTTTCAATCTTGATGACAAAGTTCATTAATATTTATGATGTTTCACTCTTTTGTTTTAAGAAGAAGACCCATGTGAATCTAGTGAAATTACCCACTATCATTAAACAATATTGCCTTTTTCCAATGCTCATTACATTGGTTGGACCAAATAGATCCATGTGAAGCAATTTGAGTGGCGTAGTGTTTGTATTGATAATTTTGGATTTATGAGACACTCTATGTTGTTTTCCTTTATAACATGAAGGACAATGGTTTGAACAATAAAACTCTTTCTTTGGCAATCCAATGACTAGGTAATTTTTCACCAATTTGTTCATGTTTTTCATGTTAGAATGAACAAGCCTTCTATGCCACAGTTGAGATTCATCTTCTGATGACTTAGATAGTAGGCATGTTTCATGTCTTTTGAGTGAAGTGTTGTTCATATGCAAAACATATGTGTTTCATTTTCTTGATGCTTTAAGAAGGATCCATTCTTCTGGAACTGAAAAACCTGGCTTAAGAATGTAACAATTAGTGTTATCAAACAATGTGGTATAAATTTGATCACAAATTTAAAACAAACTCAATAGATTATACTGCAAATTTTCACAATAATTTACTTTCTCAAATTTGAGTACACCATTAGTTACCATTCCTTCACCAACTATTTTACCTCCCTTCTTATCCCCACCAAATGCCACATATGAGGCATTTTTATGCTTGAAGTCATGGAGAAGTGAACAGTTTCCTGTCATATGCCTGGAACAACCACTGTCAACATACCACTTGTTGTCAGCTCTCCAAGATTGGTTCCTGCACACAGAAAGAAATCAATTAGAATTGACAACCCAAGCTTTAATGATCTTGGGTTTGCCAGCAGTGTCTAAAATTGTTACTCCTTCATGAATAAGTCTTGAAGTTTCAGTATTAATTTTAGTTTTAATTGATTCATTATGAGTTTTTGAGGTGAGGATGATTCTGTTGAAGATGAGGTTGTTGAACTAGGTTCTGGTTTCTCAATCTCTTCTTCATTCACCTTATTTATATTGGTTTGTTGCTTTGGTTTTAATAATAAACCTTGATTATTGAAAGTTTCATTATCTTTTGATATTGAATGAGGTACATGAGTTCCCTTTTCAAAATCATCAAAGAAAGCATCATAAACATTTGTTTCTTTTTCAGTCAAATTGTAAGGCCCCGTTCCCGGGACGCTTACAGTTGGTCATTGTTAGTCCAGGATGATCAAACTTGAATCAAATCATGAAGAATTAGATCAAAATATGATAATCACAATCAAAACCCCTTTGATCTTCAATTAGATTGCAAAAATATGTGTTTACAAATAATCCCTCAATCTATTGGTCATTCAACCATTCCCCAAAACCTAATGACAATTAACCTATTTATAGTCTAGACTAAGATTTACTAATTGCACTTAACCCCCTAGACTTAGGCTAATTAATGAAAATTATATATAAAACATAAAAATGACTAAAAACAAGATAAAATATATTTTGTTCACACAAAATATATTTATTACAATAAAACTCCTAGTCAATTAAATCCCCAACGTCTCGTCTCGGTTCCTCAACAAAGTCAGTTTTCTTCTTAGATCTCCGTTCTTTCTCTACCCTGATCTCCTCTGCTTGTGCATCAATATCCTCTTCAAAATCATAATCCTTTTCTTTCGCGTATCTCTTCCTTTTCTTAGTTGCATTAGCTTGCTGCACTCTTGTTCTTCAGCCCTTTGTTTTCAGATTCATTAACCCGTCTGATATAATTCCAGCGTTCTGGAGGATACATATTCTCCCAAAGATGGGTGATTTTACCACTAAAATCATGACGGATAGCACAACAATCCACAAAAATACGAGGGTTCATCTGCACCAGTCTCTTGACTTCACCATGCTTAGGAACATCAGGAATAAGATCATCAAAAATCATCTGAAGAAAGCGAGGGTATAATAGCCATTTGTCTTTCTTCACAGCCATCACGTTCTCTGCCATACATGCAAAGATCATTCTAGCAATGTTGGCCTTCTCCCCTTTACAACATAGCACCATAGCTTTAGCCCAATCGAGATTGAGTCCATCGGATCCACCTTTACGGTGATCTAAGCACATAATAAAAACATGAGCGATATATCTCCACTCCTTAGATAAGAAAGACTTTTTGATCTCTTTCCTTGAACCAAAAGCTGGTCCCTCATACCCCATTCGTCTGAAAGCTTGAAACACTTCAGACTCTGTCATCTCCACTTCATCTCCAGAATCATCATCTAGTCTAAGAATCCTAGAAACACTCTCAGCAGTAATAGTCACATCATGATCAATAACTTTGGCTGTGATTCTCTGTAATCTCCTCTAGTATCGTATTCTGCTGATCTCCAAAAATCTCTAATATGAAGATCATAAATAGTAGGTGAGTGAGAAATAGCATAGGCAATAGGTGATCTCTGAAGCCATCTAATACAGTCACAAAATCCAGCTGCCTTGGGAAGAGTATCGTCTAAAATGGCAGTGATGTTATTCCTCTCATCAAATTTGAGATTTGCCATGATAACCTGAAAAGGAAAACAATTAAATTTGAATGAGAAATAATGAAAATAAGAAAATAAGACTAAAACATAAGAAACTAGCAGTTTCGGCAAACGAAACAATAGTTTCGCTCACTAAGACATGGTAGTTTCACCGAACGAAGGCAATTTCGACAAAGAAAACAAACAACATTTCGACAAGCGAAACTATAATTTCGCTCGCTCTTGAAATTGTATTTTCGCAGAAGCAAAGGCAATTTCGGCAAGATTAGTATAGATTAAAGAAGTTTCGCAATTAGTTTCTCCAATCACAAACTTAGTTTCGCTATTACAAATTAGTTTCGCTGTTGTAAAATTAGTTTCGCTGTCCAGAAGAAAACAAGATCAAGCGAAACTGTGCAAGTTAAAGACCAGACATTGCGGAAATTAAAGAAAATATGGCGAAACTGTTAAGTTCGCCCGGACAGCATAACTTTACAGTTTCGCTGAAAAGAAGTGAACTTTCGTTCAATTTCGCAGAAGAATCAGTAGTTTCGCTGAAAGAACAGCGAACCCACCGAAGAGTCACAATCCAGATTACTTAAATGGAGATGATTTTAACCAGATTAACAGATGAATCAAGGTTCGAAACTCACATGCGAAGCAAATATCACTAATTATCAGTCCAAAACACAAACACAACTCAAAATCGCCAAGAAAAGTCACGGAAAAACCCTAAGTGCTAAACAGAACGATTTTGCGAAATTATGAGAAAAATTTCGCAAACATGACTTATATAGCAAATAGTTTCGCAGACAGCAAAACTATAAATTCGCCAGGCGAATCTACAGTTTCGCCCAGTGAAACTGTAATTTCGCTAGGAGATAACAGGTTAACAACTTATTAGCAAACCTAGCGAGATTGCAGTTTCGCTTTGCGAAGCTATTAGCGAAAGAATAATTTCGCACCAATATTTAATTAAAATATATATATATATATATTATATATTTTAATTTTTTTTAATTTTTTTATTAAATTTATTTTATTTATTATTTATTTTTTTTAAATTTTTTAATTAAATTTTTAATCAATAAGAAGCATATCACATAATGAGATCTAAAATAATCAGAGATCACATTCTCTAAATATTTATGAACATAAAGATGATCAAAAATCATCTACCAGTCATGAGATCATACTGAATACAAGATCTGATCACAATCTGCACAGAAACAACTGAAATTAGAACAAATCAATAACGATTGCTGATATAATTGTCCACTTAAACTCATGCCTTATCCTTTTTTAACAAACAACTTATGATTCGTTTAAGGTTCGATTAGATGCTTTAGAATGTTAGGACCCTACAATCATTTGGTAAAAACCCTCACCCAACCTCAGGATTTCTTGAATTATGAATCAATCTTCATAGAACAAGGCTTGTGCGTGAGTGTGCAAATGATTATAAACAGAATATTTCATTCTGAGAAAAATTCATCGATAAGATGATTTGACATAATTATATCAAAATGGTGAGAGCTCCAGATCTATACTCACGTATAACAGAGGAGATAACCATTTGAACATGTGCTGATGAGAGCTCCAGGTCAGTACTATCATACAGCAGAGGAGATCATCACTCCAGGTCAGTACTCACGTACAGCAGAGGAGATAAGCACAGACACATGACATCTTAACACCAAACATACCAGCAGTGGTTCTGGGTGATGACATAACAAAGCAAAATGGACGAAAGATTCATTCTCAATCAAATTTTTGTCAGGACTCAGTTTTTGTGCAAGCCAAAACGATTGAGTAAATCCAGACATTCTTAAGCATGATGTTTAATTTAATCATAAAGCTGCTGTCTACTTTATTCATCAGGCTGAGTCTATCAAGCATATCGTTAAAGAATCTAATCAATTTTTCTCTTTTTTTTAATGTGAAACAGAATCCAGTAACAGTTACTATCATTTCTCATGGAAGTACCGGTCATGTAAATAAAAATACTTAGAGAATATACAATCATTTCTCATCATGTTAAATTCCGATCTCAGAACTATGAAATTACTCCCCCAAATTTTTATTTTCATATTTCTATTATTATAAGTTAGTCAAAAATTTTTGATATATATAATTTTATATTTTTTATTTTTTTATTATTATTTTTTTTAATATCAAAGAAATAGAAAATGAAAATTTAAAAAGATATTAACCCAAGCATAGAAATCAATTCATAAAAACGAGGTTTATCAAATGTTTTTGTGAAAAGATCAGCTTTTTGATTTTTTGTATCGATGGGTATAATATTAATAAAACCCTTCTCTTGAGCATCACGAATCGCATGAATTCGAGTTTCAATATGCTTGGTGCGGGAATGATGAATGGGATTTTTAGCAATTCCAATGGCAACCTCATTGTCACAGAATAAAGGTGTACGAAGAAAATTAATCTCATAATCAATCATTTGGTGTTGGATCCAGAGAACTTGAGAACAGCAGCTGGATGCAGCAATGTATTTAGCTTCCCCTGTAGAAAGAGAAACAGTAGTTTGTTTCTTGCTCTTCCAGGATACCAAACAATTTCCCAAATATTGACAACCGCCAGACACAGATTTTCTGTTTAACCGGCAACCATTGGAATCACTATCAGAGTAAGCATGTAAATCAAAATTCCCACCATATGGATACCACAATCCTAGACGAGACGATCCTTTGAGATAACGAAATATTCTTTTGACAGCTTTCTCATGAGATTCCTTTGGAGCCGACTGATATCTAGCACAGTAACCAACAGCGAAAGTGATATCAGGACGACTTGCAGTAAGATACATGAGAGAGCCAATCATAAACCTAAAAAGATGAGGATCAACTGGTTTTCCATTTTCATCCGGAGTGAGACAGGTCTGAGCCGTAAAGGGAGTCATCTCTGTAGAAGCATCATCCATCTTAAATTTCTTCAAAATATCTTTAATATACTTCTCCTGATGAATAAGAATTCCTTCTTGCTTTTGTTCAACTTGCAATCCAAGAAAGAAACACATTTCACCCATCATACTCATTTCAAACCTTTAGCTCATAACTTCTTCGAACTCTCTACACAATTGAGAATTTGTAGATCCAAAAATAATATCATCAACGTACACTTGGACAAAGATCATTTCACCATTCACCTCTCTTTTGAATAAAGTCATATCAATGGTACCACGAGAGTAACCATTGCTTAGAAGATATTGCGTAAGAGTCTCATACCAGATTCTGGGTGCTTGATGAAGACCATACAAAGATTTATCAAGCTTATACACTTTATCAGGAAAATCAGGATCTTCAAAGCCTGGTGGTTGACACACATATATCTCCTCATCAATGTCTCCGTAGAGAAAAGCACACTTCACATCCATCTGGTAAACTTTGAATTGTTTATGAGCAGCATGAGCAAGAAATATTCTGATTGCTTCAAGATGAGCAACTGGAGCAAAGACTTCTGTATAATCAATTCCTTCTTCTTGAGCAAAGCTTTGCACTACAAGTCTAGATTTGTTACGCACCACCACTCCCCGATCATCTGGTTTGTTCTTAAACACCCATTTTGTACCAATTGGATATTTGTTGGGAGGTAAATCAACTAAGGTCCAAACCTTAAGCTTTCTGAACTGTTGAAGTTCCAATTGCATAGACTCTACCCAACAAGGATCTTGTAGAGCAGCAGCATGAACATTTTTCGGAACAATTTGAGAGATGAAGCATGAGAAAAGACAAACATTAATTAGACCAGATTGACTTCGCGTGCGAACACCATCAGAAACAGATCCAATCACATTATCAAGTGGATGATCTTTCAGAGTTTTGTAATTACTTGAAGAAGGAAAGATGGTTGAAGAAGTATCACCCATAGCTGGAGAAAGATTAGATGAGGGTGAATCAATGATAGGTGTTGGATCAGGTAAATTAGAAGATGTAGGAGGTAAAGAATCAGATGATGGAGCTTGATCAGGCATTGGAGACGAAGAGCTGACATCAGTTGAAACAGCATCATTTACTAACGAGGTGGATGGAACAGACAATGGAGATGATGAAATAATATTTGTTTGAGTACTTGGAATTGATGTATCATCATCGAAAACTGGCAAATTAAACGAATTGAACACCGTATCGGAGTCAAAGAACCATGCAGGTTCAGATTTAACTTCAGAAGGATTGGATTCCTACCATTCAACATAGAATGACTCTTGAACAATACGTGTTCTCTTGTTATAAACTCGGTACGCCTTTTGTGAAGAAGAGTATCCAACAAAATAACACTCGTCAGAAACAACACCAAATTTTGTCTTTTGAGATTGAGTATTCAAAAGAGTACAGAACAGCCAAATGGTCGAAAGAAATCAATTAGTGGCTTCCTCTTATGAAAAAGTTCATAAGGAGTCTTCACTTTATCTTTCACAATTAGCACCCTGTTTAGAACATAGGATGCACAATTGACAGCTTCAGCCCAGAAAATAATTGGTAATGAGGATTCTATCAGCATTGTACGAGCAGCTTCCACGAGAGTGCGATTCTTTCTTTCTACAATACCATTCTGCTGGGGTGTTCTTGCAGCACTAAATTGTCTCACAATCCCTTTTTGAGCACAAAATGAATCAAGAATCTAATTTTTGAATTCAGTGCCATTGTCACTTCTTAGTCCCATAACTCTTCTCTTACTGATTGATTCGATAGAAATAATTAATTTCTGCAATTCCTCTGCAACTTCACCTTTGTGTGCAAGAAACCTCACCCATGAATATCTTGAGAATCATCTGTAAGAACAAGACAAAAAGATTTTTTAGCAATTGATTTAACACTAATTGGCCCAAATAAATCAGTATGTAACAACTCAAGAGGACTTGATATGCTATTTAAAAGTTTGGGCTTATGAGGTTTCTTATGTTGTTTTCCTTTGGCACATGCCATGCATTTTTCATTAACAGAAAAATCTTTTAAAGGAAGTCCTCTAACAAGATTGTTCTTTACTAATTTATTAATTATCTTAAAATTGACATGGCCTAAGCGACGATGTCACAAGAGTGACTCAGAGGTTGATGCTTTTGAGAGAAGACAAGTTGCAGTAGCCTTTGACTCATTTGAATTCATATCAAGAAGATATGTATCATGTTTCCTTGGAGCACGCATGAGAATTAAATCATCTGGAATGGCAATCTCTGATTTTAAAAATAAACATTCGTCAGATTTAAATAGAACAGGAATGTCTTTATCGCAAATTTGAGAAACACTCAGAAGATTAAAAGCCAATTCAGGAACATGGTTGACTTTTTCTAGAGTAAGAGAACCATTGGTAACTTCTCCTTGTCCAATCATTTTTCCACCCTTCTTATTTCTAGCAAACGCCACATATCCTCCATCTATAATCCGATAATTGGTCAACAAATCCTTTAATCCCGTCATATGCTTGGAACATCCGCTATCAACATGCCACAAACTGTGTACAATCTTTGAAGAGGATATTGATGCACAAGCAGAGGAGATCAGGGTAGAGAAAGAACGGAGATCTAAGAAGAAAGCTGACTTTGTTGAGCCTGAGCGGAGAACAAAACATCGACATGAGGGATTTACAGCCAGGAGAGAGGCTAGTGCGAATCTTGATGAGGATGTGATACGTAATCTAAATACTTCATTGGCAAATGAGTTGAGTATGATCAAGACTAAACTGACGAATCAGGAGATCAGAGAAAGACAGAAGGATGAGGTGATTGAGGGAATGCAAAGGATGTTGGTTGACCAAAATAAACTGATAAAAGGTTGTTTGAGGAGATTACTCAGATGAAAGCTGCAGCCGGCCTACCTAGTCAACTGACTCAATCTGAGTTAGATGATTTGACTGATACATCTAAGTACTCATTCTTGAATGTGGGTACTTCATCTAAGGTAGGAGAGGGTACTTTTGGAGCAGCTAATACTGAAGAAGGAGAACAGGAGATCCCAAGAGAGGATGTTGGAAGGAATGAGGATGAAGATATTATTGAGGCTGGGTTTGTAAACTTACAGTTTGATTTTGATAAGGATATTGTTGGTGAAGAAGTGGTTGTTATAGCTACCACTGAGGGAGTATCTGATAAAGGGAAAGGTTTGGTTGATGAAGAGGAGGAGGATGAACAATTGGTAGACTATGATTCTGAACCAGAATTTTATGAAGTTGATGAGCGACCACTGATTTATGTTGCTAAGAAGGGAGAAGATGAAGCTGATGTGTTTGAAATGGACAAGAATGATTGGTTGGTCAAGGAAAAGGAGGTTGAAGAACTTACTCCTTTATTTCAGAATCTAGAAGGTTTAAGCAGGAAGGAAGCAGATAAGAAGATCATAAGTTGGTGCTACAATCCTAGCTTAAAGATGTTCATGATCAAAAGAAGAGGAGGAAATATCAGCTATATGCTTAAGAGGAAGGCTTTTAAGACCTTGCCCAAATGGGATTTGAGACGTTTGGCAACTTTGCCTTTGATCAATGCTCACTTAAGTCAAAGGGCATTATTTCTTGAGAAGGAAATTAAAAATGGACTTAATGATAATTTCGAGTCATTTGGATACATGAAAGCTGAAAGAAAAAGGTCAAAGAAAGATAAAGATTGGGAGACAGGCAAAGGAAGGATTGTACTGAGAGTCAAACCACCAAAGACTGTAAATAGGGTAAGATTGGCTGATCCTCTTCCCCAACAGCTACAGGACTTTGAAAAGTGGTTTTATGACAATAATACTGGAGAGGCGGTGATTAGAGCTAAACACGGAAAAGAGTTTAGGGTGTTTGACCCGATGGAGTTATTTAGCTTCAGTGATGAAGATCTTTTGGTTCTTTGTGAAAATAACATTAAGGCTGGGGCTGGAGAGGAAACAAGAAAAGAGGCCAGTCTGTTTATGAATGTTGCAAACAAGATAAGAGGAGTAAGGGCGGAGGTTAAGAGGTTAGCTGAAAAGGTGAGAGCCCAAGATGATTTTGTCATGGATGTTCAAGATATGACCAGGCAGTTTGCAAAGGCTAGTGGTCATTCTAAGGAAGCTAGTGATGCAGGAAAGAACCTTGGAGGATCAGTGGCTGAAGCTTCTGAAGATGTTGCTGCAGGAGGTGATGAAGATAGATCAACAGCAGCAGAGGAAACCGGAGCCGACGAGTCAAATCAAGAGAAGTGAAGATAGTGAGGTCCAACCTTGGGGGAGTATTGAAGATCATGATTGGTTGGACTCACTTTAGTATAGTTGTTTACTTTACATTGTAATAGGACTTTTGTTAGTTTCCTTTTGTATGTTCTTAGTAATTAGCAGTTTTGGCAGTCCAGCGAAACTGTGAGCGAATCTATACATTCGCTCACAGTTTGCTGTTTTGGTTTACCCGGCGAACTTGTGTTCTGCCGGGCGAAACTATAGTTTCGGCATGACAGTTTCGCCTGTAGCGAAACTATCACTGCTATATATACATTTGTCATTTCTCTTTGTAAGGTAAGCTTGCAAAACCCTAATCGTGGATCTCTGTTGCAAGCTACCAATTCTAAGCAGTTTTCTCATTGAAATACTATTGTGCTTGTTGTTATTGATTGATATTGTTCCTTTGAGTATCAAATATGTGTTAGATTCATCTTCTATATTCTCAATTGTTGTTGTTTAGTTTGAGTGTTTGATATTGATCAATTCATCACTTCAATTGTACTGTTATTCGATCACATGGACCAACAGTCATTCATCGCGCATAAAACATATAATTACATTTGCTTTAAGAAAACATTGCAGCGGAAACATTACAAAAATGACATCTCGTTTCATTATAAACACTTTTTCCAAATAATACATCATTATCCGGTTACAAAATACATGTTTGCATTACATCACAAAAGCTTTATAAATGGATGCCATCCCAAAAGAGCTGAGTAGCCACCCCGTGCCATCCTCAGCAATCATTACCTGTCAACTGGAAAACATATAAAAAGTCAGCGTTGCTGAGTGAGTTCTAGTTTTATAAAATAAACATACTTTACTTTCATCAAAAACTATTCCTTTTATCATGCGATCATTCAACATACGTATACATAGATAATGTCATTATTATCTTTCATCTCATTCGTTATCTTTCGTTCCTTTCATACATTCATTCTTCCGAGTCTTTTGCGACAACATAGTCGCTCACCTCAATAGCAATCTCAATGATTGCACGCTATCCGAGTCTTTTGTACCCCTAGGGTTGCTCACCTCATTGCCCATCTTAATGATAGCGAGCTATCCGAGTCTTTTGCAACAACAAGGTTGCTCACCCCAAGGCAACATCATGATAGCATGTTACTCGAGTCTTTTGCAACGACAAGGTTGCTCACCCCATAGGCAATCTCAATGATTGCACTTCATCCGAGTCTTTTGCAACACAAAGTCGCTCATCCCATATATATATGCTTGCAAGCCTTTCTTTCGTTCTTTCATCATTCATTAATGCATGCATTCTTACTTCATGTTCCTCTTTTATTATCTTTCGCTTTACATTACATAATACTTCATTCATTCATTAACATGACATGTAAAGCCACAAGAAAGATAAACATACATCATAATAAGGAACATATCATACACATTCATCATCATCATCATCATCATCATACAGGGCAACATCATACATACATAACATGCATAAACATGCAACATCATCATCATCATGCCCTACATGCTCTCTAAGGCCATAATAGTCATCTTACATGCTCTTACGAGAAACTTTACGTCAAAACTTACATTTGCACCTTCCCCCGAAGGCCAGAAGTCAAACTACACATTCCTTCGAGTGCAACAGCCCTATTCGGGCATATGGACACCCTTCAGTCGCATGGCCTCCATGCGACTGAACATCATGCGACTGGACTTATGCGGTTGAACATCTATGCGAATGAACATTCAATCGTGCGTATGGACCTTGTGCGAATGGGACTACTGCGAATGGCCACCTATGCGACTGACCTCATGCGAATGGACTCATGCGACTAAGCATCTATGCGACTAAACCGTCAGTCGTGCGATCCCCCATGCGACTGGACTCCTAGTCGTGCGACTATAGCCTTAGTCGTGCGATTGAACCCTCAATCGTGCGAATGAATCCCAATCGTGCGAATGAATCCCAATCGTGCGAATGACCCTCAATCGCCTCTCATTCAGCCGTATGGCCTCCATTTGGTCGCCTAGCCCTAGCTGATGCAGAATGGAGTTCATCCCGAACCCAATCTGCCATTTTCGGCCTCCAAGCTCATCCAAACCCATTCTAAGCCTAAATTAACCCTCCTGGACCTTAGGAATGCATACCTTAACATCATACAAGCACACACAAGCCCGGAAACATACACGAAACGCATCATACACATCAAACCCAAATGGGTCAAACACATACTCACACCAAAAACGGGTTTTAATATTTTCTAGTCCCAAAATCAGTTGAAAACTAGTAAAAGTGGGGTCCTAGAACTCACACAAACGAGCACAACGTCAAGGGCTTCGATTTGGCTTGCTACACGACGAGTTTGGTCACCCGAATCACCCGAAACACTCTTTTTTCTCTTTTCTTCTCCTTTCCCTCTTCTCCTCTCTTGAAAGCTGAAAATGTGGGGGTAATGGGGAGAGTTGGCTGCCCTCTCCCCACTAATATCACCTCATTTCCCGACTTTTCTTTGTTGGCGAGTTTGGTCCCTCGACTTTGGACTTTATTTTCTTTTCTTTCTTCGCCGTCTTCAAAATAATAAATATCCGGGTGTTACAAGGTCACCCCCCTTAAATAGGTTTCGTCCCCGAAACCTGTTATTCTTCGAACAAACGTGGATAATGCTGTCTCATTTCTTCTTCCGTCTCCCACGTTGACTCGGATCCCTTCCTGTGCTTCCACTGTACACGCACAAGAGGAACCACTTTATTCCTTAGTCTTTTCTCCTTTCGGTCGATGATTTCCACTGGTTGCTCCACATAATTGAGCCGTTCGTCTACCTAGATATCCTCCAGTGGAACAATCATATCTTCATCAGCTAAGCACTTCCTTAGATGAGATACATGGAATGTCAGGTGAATTCCACTTAACTCATCCGGTAACTCCAGTCTATAGGTCACCTCTCCTACTCGAGCAATGATTCGGAAAGGGCCTATATACCTTGGGCTCAACTTGCCCCGCTTTCGGAAGCGAATAATACCCTTCCAAGGTGAGACCTTCAACATAACCCGGTCACCCACCTGGAACTCAATCGGCCTGCGTCGTTTATCAGCATACGACTTCTGTCTATCTTTGGCTGCCTTCATGAAGGCTTTAATCTTCTCGAGCTTCTCAGTCGTAGCCTCGATTACCTCGACGCTTCCCAATTCCTTTTGACCAATATCACCCCAACAAACGGGTGTTCTGCATCTCTTACCATATAGCATCTCATATGGAGGCATGCTAATGCTGGCGTGATAGCTGTTGTTGTATGAGAATTCGGCTAACGGTAGGTGGTCATCCCAACTTCCACCAAAATCAATCACACATGCCCGAAGCATGTCTTCCAGTGTCTGAATGGTCCTTTCTGACTGACCATCAGTGTGGTGATGATAAGCCGTGCTGATATGTAACCTCGTCCCCATAGCGTCGTGGAACTTCTTCCAAAATTTAGATGTAAACCGGGTGTCGCGATCCGACACAATAGACACCGGCACACCATGACGAGTTACAATTTCCTTGATGAACAGATCAGCCAACCTCTCAGATGAATATGTCTCGTGGATCTGTAGGAAGTGAGCACTCTTTGTCAAGCGATCAACTATCACCCATATGGCATCATACCCTTTCGGGGTACGCGGCAGCTTTGTAATGAAATCCATGGTGATGTGCTCCCACTTCCATTCCGGTATATCCAGAGGTTGTATCTTCCCATACGGCTTTTGGTGCTGGGCCTTCACCTGTAAGCAAGTAAGACACTTACTCACATACTCCACCACATCGCGCTTCATACCCGGCCACCAATAATCTTTCTTCATATCGTGGTACATCTTCGTGGCACTAGGATGAACGGAGTACCGAGTCTTGTGAGCTTCATCCATTATCTTCACCCGTAGATCCCCAAAACGAGGAATCCACACACGATCGAACCGGGTTCTAAAACCGAGTGTGTTTTCACCCAATTCCCCAACCAGACCTCTCATTCTTTCAGAGTTAAGATGATCTTCTTTCAATGCCTCATCTTGAAACTCTTTGACCTGCTTCATCACATCCGAGGTCACGATCAACTTGTATGCTTTCACCCGAATCGGCTCGGGTCTCTCCTTTCGGCTAAGGGCATCCGCCACCACGTTGGCCTTGCCCGGATGGTAGTGGATCTCACAATCATAATCCTTTATAAGTTCCAGCCACCGTCTCTGTCTCATGTTCAGATCCTTCTGCTCAAAGAAGTATTTCAGACTCTTGTGGTCGGTGAATATGGTGCACTTCGTCCCGTACAGATAGTGCCTCCAAATCTTTAGTGCAAAGACCACAGCTGCTAGCTCCAAGTCATGAGTGGGATAGTTGACCTCATGAACCTTCAACTGTCGGGATGCATAGGCTATAACCTTTCCTCTTTGCATTAACACGCACCCCCACCCCGAGTAGGAAGCATCAGAATAAACCACCAGGTCTTCACTTCCATCGGGTAAGGACAGAACAAGAGCTTGAGTCAATCTCGCCTTCAATTCTTCAAACGCCTTCTCTTGAGCCTGACCCCATATAAACTTTACATCTTTCCGGGTCAACTTAGTCAGTGTAGAAGCAATCTTAGAGAAGTCTTGGATAAATATACTATAGTAGCCCGCCAAACCCAAGAAACTACGAATCTCGGATGGCGTCTTTGGTGACTTCCATTGCATAACCGCCTCCACTTTCGCCGGGTCCACCATTATCCCGTCGGGATTCACTACGTGACCCAAGAACTGAACCTCGCGCAACCAAAACGCGCACTTGGAGAATTTAGCATACAACTTCTCCCTTCTCAACGTCTCTAGAACTTCCCGAATGTGACCGGCGTGCTCTGCTTCGTTCCTCGAGTAAATCAGGATATCATCAATAAACACGATCACTGATTTACCCAACATAGGCCGACACACACGGTTCATCAAATCCATAAAAGCAGCTGGCGCGTTGGTCAAGCCAAAAGACATGACAAGAAACTCGTAGTGACCATAGCGCATACGGAAAGCTGTTTTAGGAATATCTCGCTCCTTCACCTTCAACTGATGATAACCAGATCGAAGATCTATTCTCGAAAACCAACTGGCACCCTGAAGCTGATCGAACAAATCATCTATCCTCGGTAAGGGGTATCGGTTCTTCACTGTCAACTTGTTCAGCTCGCGGTAGTCGATGCACATCCTCATACTACTGTCCTTCTTCTTTACAAACAGGACCGGAGCACCCCAAGGAGAGATACTCGGTCTAATGAACCCCTTATCAAGCAGCTGTTGCAGCTGCTCCATCAACTCTTTCATCTCGGTCGGAGCCAACCGATACGGTGCCTTGGCGACAGGTTGGGCACCCGGTATCAGATCAATCTGAAACTCAATCTCTCTCTATCAGGTGGCAATCCTGATAAGTCTTCTGGGAACACATTTGGAAAGTCACACACAACCGGTACATCGGCTAGTTGTGGTGTTGGCGTATCCACATCCTTTACATAGGCCAAGTAGGCACTACATCCACGCTCATACACTTTCCCACCACCGCCATCGAGATCACTTTCGGAATCGTAGTAACCCGATCACCATTAACCGTTACTGAACTACCGTCAGGCGTCGACAACCAAATCATCTTCTTGCGACACACAATGTTCGCCTCGAAGTCCGCTAACAATCCATCCCAAGAACCAAATCAAAACCACTTAAGGTCATCACGAACGGTCTAACAGGAAACTTATGACCCTCGAGTTCCACATCACAGTTCTCTATCATCTCAGAAATCCTGGTAGACTTACCTATGGCAGTTTCTACATCAAAGGGCGCATCAACACGTCTACTACTAACAGGCAGCTTAGCACAGAAAGCAGCAGAAATAAAACTTTTACTGGCACCCGAATCAAATAACACATAAGCTAAAGTTTGGTTCACCAGAAACGTACTGGACACGACATCAGGGTCCGTTCTAGCTTCCTCCTGTGTCATGGTGAATGCCCTGGCGCTCGCCCTCGGTCCTTCACCTCCTGTCTTCTTCGCCCCAGAGCTCTCAGCCCTCGGCCTCTTGCAATCTTTGAACACGTGACCCTCTTCACCACAGTTAAAGCACCAGACCGTACGACAGTCCTTTGCCATGTGCCCCGCCTTTCCACACTTGAAGCACAAGTTTGACCCCAACCTGCACTCCCCACTATGCTCCCGTCCACACTTACTACACCTTCTCGATCCCGCACCCGACATGACCACACGGCGATCATCCACCCGTGCCTTCTTATGAACCGTCGAGGCATTACCCCGACCAAACCTCTTCCCCTGCCAGTTCCAATCACAACCGTTCTTTCTGCCACCATCATTAACCACCACCGTTCTTTCATCATACAGTCTCCCTGCCAAATCCACCGCTGACCTAAACGTGCTCGGCCGGGCAGCAATCATGTGCCTGCGAATATCCGCTGGCAAACCCTGTATATACCTCTTGATCTTTCAGGACAGAGGTGTCACTTGATCCGGCACCAGATGTGCCATCTCGTTGAATTTCGTGGTGTATTGTTGGTGTGTCATGGTTCCCGCCTCCACTTGCAAGAACTCCCTCTCAACCTTGTCCATTTCCCGATGAGGACAAAACTCCTCGATCACCAACCTTTTAAGCTCAGACCATCTCATTCTCCCAATGGCTCTGCTACCCTCGGCTTGGACAATATTGTCCCACCAACATAGAGCCGAATCCACAAAAGAGTGGGTAGCGAACTTCACCTTCTGGTCTTCACGACATTCGCTGATATCCAGAACGGCCTCCATTTCCCTCACCCACCGGTGAGCAGCAGCAGCAGTGCCGTTTCCATCAAAAGTTGGGGGCTTGCACCTCATAAACGCCCCATAGTTGCAGCCCCGTACCACCCCTTGCACGGGCTCATCTTCTTCCTCCTCCTCATTATCGGAGAAAATCGTTTCAGGCTCCGGTTGCTCCCCCGAGGCCCTATTTCTCTCCTTCCTTTCTCCCTCTTTCACAACCTTGATGACTTCGGTCACCACAGACGGTAAGATTGTCTGCATGACCTGATGTACTTCCTCAACAACAGCCTCCTTTACCGAGGCCCTCAAGTTCGCACTCTCATCCCCAGCCTCCGGATGAGGGGTCTCAGGTTCTGTAGGAACCTCCTTCTCAGCTCTAGGCCTTCCTCTTTTAGGTCGCGGTTCCGCATCAGGGCCACCACGGCCTCCACCCCTAAAAGCTTTAGAAGATCTACCACCAGCCATTCTCTATCACACTGAAAGATTCAAACACCAACACGGTCATTCTAGGAAACAACTCAGTTTATGTCAAGTATAGTAAGTCCCTAATTACAGTGGCCAGTTGTGATTAGCCACTTACTGTACTCTTCATACCCCAAGTATTACCTGTCCTGACTACATCAGTTCAAATCTACATACAACACATAAAACCACATACCATGCGAGCACATAAACCGGTTAACTTTAAGAAAATACCTGAGGGCACGCAGCTACTCAGTTTGGCATCCCATTTCCCATTTTCGTCCCATTTTAAGGTTAAGTTGAAGGTTATTTTGAAAATTTACCCATTTTGCTTAAACTTTGGCTCTGATACAACTTGTAAGGCCCCGTTCCCGGGACGCTTACAGTTGGTCATTCATCGCGCATAAAACATATAATTACATTTGCTTTAAGAAAACATTGCAGCGGAAACATTCAAAAAATGACATCTCGTTTCATTATAAACACTTTTGCCAAATAATACATCATTATCCGGTTAAAAATACATGTTTGCATTACATCACAAAAGCTTTATAAATGGATGCCATCCCAAAAGAGCTGAGTAGCCACCCCGTGCCATCCTCAGCAATCATTACCTGCCAACTGGAAAACATATAAAAAGTCAGCATTGCTGAGTGAGTTCTAGTTTTATAAAATAAACATACTTTACTTTCATCAAAAACTATTCCTTTTATCATGCGATCATTCAACATACGTATACATAGATAATGTCATTATTATCTTTCATCTCATTCGTTATCTTTCGTTCCTTTCATACATTCATTCTTCCGAGTCTTTTGCGACAACATAGTCGCTCACCTCAATAGCAATCTCAATGATTGCACGCTATCTGAGTCTTTTGCACCCCTAGGGTTGCTCATCTCATTGCCCATCTTAATGATAGCGAGCTATCCGAGTCTTTTGCAACAACAAGGTTGCTCATCCCAAGGCAACATCACGATAGCACGTTACTCGAGTCTTTTGCAACGACAAGGTTGCTCACCCCATAGGCAATCTCAATGATTGCACTTCATCCGAGTCTTTTGCAACACAAAGTCGCTAACCCCATATATATATGCTTGCAAGCCTTTCGTTCGTTCATTCATCATTCATTAATGCATGCATTCTTACTTCATGTTCCTCTTTCATTATCTTTCGCTTTACATTACATAATACTTCATTCATTCATTAACATGACATGTAAAGCCACAAGAAAGATAAACATACATCATAATAAGGAACATATAATACACATTCATCATCATCATCATCATACAGGGCAACATCATACATACATAACATGCATAAACATGCAACATCATCATCATCATGCCCTACATGCTATCTAAGGCCATAATAGTCATCTTACATGCTCTTACGAGAAACTTTACGTCAAAACTTACATCTGCACCTTCCCCCGAAGGCAAGCAGTCAAACTACACATTCCTTCGAGTGCAACAGCCCTATTCGGGCGTATGGACACCCTTCAGTCGCATGGCCTCCATGCGACTGAACATCATGCGACTGGACTTATGCGGTTGAACATCTATGCGAATGAACATTCAATCGTGCGTATGGACCTTGTGCGAATGGGACTACTGCGAATGGGCACCTATGCGACTGACCTCATGCGAATGGACTCATGCGACTAAGCATCTATGCGACTGAACCCTCAGTCATGCGATCCCCTATGCGACTGGACTCCCAGTCGTGCGACTGAAGCCTTAGTCGTGCGATTGAACCCTCAATCGTGCGAATGAATCCCAATCATGCGAATGACCCTCAATCGCCTCTCATTCGGCCGTATGGCCTCCATTCGGTCGCCTAGCCCTAGCTAATGCAGAATGGAGTTCATCCCGAACCCAATCTGCCATTTTCGGCCTCCAAGCTCATCCAAACCCATTCTAAGCCTAAATTAACCCTCCTGGACCTTATTAATGCATACCTTAACATCATACAAGCACACACAAGCCCGGAAACATACATGAAACACATCATACACATCACACCCAAATGGGTCAAACACATACTCACACCAAAAACGGGTTTTAATATTTTCCAGCCCCAAAATCAGTTGAAAACTAGTAAAAGTGGGGTCCTAGAACTCACACAAACGAGCACAACGTCAAGGGCTTCGATTAGGCTTGCTACACGACGAGTTTGGCCACCCGAATCACCCGAAACACTTTTTTTTCTCTTTTTCTTCTCCTTTCCCTCTTCTCCTCTCTTGAAAGCTGAAAATGTGGGGGTAATGGGGAGAGTTGGCTGCCCTCTCCCCACTAATATCACCTTATTTCCCGACTTTTCTTCGTTGGCGAGTTTGGTCCCTCGACTTTGGACTTTATTTCCTTTTCTTTCTTCACCGTCTTCAAAATAATAAATATCCGGGTGTTACAAGTCCACCCCCCTTAAATAGGTTTCGTCCCCGAAACCTGTTATTCTTCGAACAAACGTGGATAATGGTGTCTCATTTCTTCTTCCGTCTCCCACATTGACTCGGATCCCTTCCTGTGCTTCCACTGTACACGCACAAGAGGAACCACTTTATTCCTTAGTCTTTTCTCCTTTCGGTCGATGATTTCCACTGGTTGCTCCACATAATTGAGCCGTTCGTCTACCTCGATATCCTTCAGTGGAACAATCATATCTTCATCAGCTAAGCACTTCCTTAGATGAGATACATGGAATGTCGGGTGAATTCCACTTAACTCATCCGGTAACTCCAATCTATAGGCCACCTCTCCTACTCGAGCAATAATTCGGAAAGGGCCTATATACCTTGGGCTCAACTTGCCCCGCTTTCGGAAGCGAATAATACCATTCCAAGGTGAGACCTTCAACATAACCAGGTCACCCACCTGGAACACAATCGGCCTGTGTCGTTTATCAGCATACGACTTCTGTCTATCTTTGGCTGCCTTCATGAAGGCTTTAATCTTCTCGAGCTTCTCAGTCGTAGCCTCGATTACCTCGACGCTTCCCAATTCCTTTTGACCAATATCACCCCAACAAACGGGTGTTCTGCATCTCCTACCGTATAGCATCTCATATGGAGGCATGCCAATGCTGGCGTGATAGCTGTTGTTGTATGAGAATTCGGCTAACGGTAGGTGGTCATCCCAACTTCCACCAAAATCAATCACACATGCCCGAAGCATGTCTTCCAGTGTCTGAATGGTCCTTTCTGACTGACCATCAGTCTGGGGATGATAAGCCGTGCTGATATGTAACCTCGTCCCCATAGCGTCGTGGAACTTCTTCCAAAATTTAGATATAAACCGGGCGTCACGATCCGACACAATAGACAACGGCACATCATGAAGAGTTACAATTTCCTTGATGAACAGATCAGCCAACCTCTCAGATGAATATGTCTCGCGGATCGGTAGGAAGTGAGCACTCTTCGTCAAGCGATCAACTATCACCCATATGGCATCATACCCTTTCGGGGTACGCGGCAGCTTTGTAATGAAATCCATGGTGATGTGCTCCCACTTCCATTCCGGTATATCCAGAGGTTGTATCTTCCCATACGGCTTTTGGTGCTCGGCCTTCACTTGTAAGCAAGTAAGACACTTACTCACATACTCCACCACATCGCGCTTCATACCCGTCCACCAATAATCTTTCTTCATATCGTGGTACATCTTCGTGGCACCAGGATGAATGGAACACTGAGTCTTGTGTGCTTCATCCATTATCTTCACCCGTAGATCCCCAAAACGAGGAATCCACACACGATCGAACCGGGTTCTAACACCGAGTGTGTTTTCACCCAATTCCCCAACCAGACCTCTCATTCTTTCAGAGTTAAGATGATCTTCTTTCAATGCCTCATCTTGAAACTCTTAGACCTGCTTCATCACATCCGAGGTCACGATCAACTGGTATGCTTTCACCCGAATCGGCTCGGGTCTCTCCTTTCGGCTAAGGGCATCCGCCACCACGTTGGCCTTGCCCGGATGGTAGTGGATCTCATAATCATAATCCTTTATAAGTTCCAGCCTTCGTCTCTGTCTCATGTTCAGATCCTTCTGCTCAAAGAAGTATTTCAGACTCTTGTGGTCGGTGAATATGGTGCACTTCGTCCCGTACAGATAGTGCCTCCAAATCTTTAGTGCAAAGACCACAGCTGCTAGCTCCAAGTCATGAGTGGGATAGGTGACCTCATGAACCTTCAACTGTCGGGATGCATAGGCTATAACCTTTCCTCTTTGCATTAACACGCACCCCATCAGAATAAACCACCAGATCTTCACTTCCATCGGGTAAGGACAGAACAGGAGCTTGAGTCAATCTCGCCTTCAATTCTTCAAACGCCTTCTCTTGAGCCTGACCCCATATAAACTTTACATCTTTCCGGGTCAACTTAGTCAGTGGAGAAGAAATCTTAGAGAAGTCTTGGATAAATCTTCTATAGTAGCCCGCCAAACCCAAGAAACTACTAATCTCGGATGGCGTCTTTGGTGACTTCCATTGCATAACTGCCTCCACTTTTGCCGGGTCCACCATTATCCCGTCGGGATTCACTACGTGACCCAAGAACTGAACCTCGCGCAACCAAAACGCGCACTTGGAGAATTTAGCATACAACTTCTCCCTTCTCAACGTCTCTAGAACTTCCTGAATGTGACCGGCGTGCTCTGCTTCGCTCCTCGAGTAAATCAGGATATCATCAATAAACACGATCACTGATTTATCCAACATAGGCCGACACACACGGTTCATCAAATCCATAAAAGCAGCTGGCGCGTTGGTCAAGCCAAAAAACATGACAAGAAACTCGTAGTGACCATAGCGCGTACGGAAAGCTATTTTAGGAATATCTCGCTCCTTCACTTTCAACTTATGATAACCAGATCGAAGATCTATTCTCGAAAACTAACTGGCACCCTGAAGCTGATCGAACAAATCATCTATCCTCGGTAAGGGGTATCAGTTCTTCACTGTCAACTTGTTCAGCTCGCGGTAGTCGATGCACATACTCATACTTCCGTCCTTCTTCTTTACAAACATGACCGGAGCACCCCAAGGAGAGATACTCCGTCTAATGAACCCCTTATCAAGCAGCTCTTGCAGCTGCTCCATCAACTCTTTCATCTCGGTCGGAGCCAACCGATACGGTGCCTTGGCGACAGCTTGGGCACCCGGTATCAGATCAATCTGAAACTCAATCTCTCGATCAGGTGGCACTCCTGATAAGTCTTCTGGGAACACATCTGGAAAGTCACACACAACCTGTACATCGGCTAGTTGTGGTGTTGGCGTATCCACATCCTTTACATAGGCCAAGTATGCACTACATCCACGCCGCATACACTTTCCCGCCACCGCCATCGAGATCACTTTCGGAATCGTAGTAACCCGATCACCATAAACCATTACTGAACTACTGTCAGGCGTCGACAACCGAATCATCTTCTTGCGACACACGATGTTCACCTTGAAGTCCGCTAACCAATCCATCCCAAGAACCAAATCAAAACCACCTAAGGTCATCACGAACGGTCTAACAGAAACTTATGACCCTCGAGTTCCACATCACAGTTCTCTATCATCTCAAAAATCCTGGTAGACTTACCTATGGCAGTTTCTACATCAAAGGGTGCATCAACACGTCTACTACTAACAGACAGCTTAGAACAAAAATCAGCAGAAATAAAACTTTTACTGGCACCCGAATCAAATAACACAGAAGCTAAAGTTTAGTTCACCAAAAACGTACCGGACAGGACATCAGGGTCCGTTCTAGCTTCCTCCTGTGTCATGGTGAATGCCTTGGCGCTCGCCCTCGGTCCTTCACCTCCTGTCTTCTTCGCCCCAGAGCTCTCAGCCCTCGGCCTCTTGCAATCTTTGAACACGTGACCCTCTTCACCACAGTTAAAGCACCAAACCGTACGACAGTCCTTTGCCATGTGCCCTGCCTTTCCACACTTGAAGCACAAGTTTGACTCCAACCTGCACTCTCCACTATGCTCCCGTCCACACTTACTACACCTTCTCGATCCTGCACCCGACATTATCACACGGCGATCATCCACCCGTGCCTTCTTATGAACCGTCGAGGCATTACCCCGACCAAACCTCTTCCCCTGCCAGTTCCGATCACCACCGTTCTTACTGCCACCATCATTCGCTACCATCGTTCTTTCATCATACAGTCTCCCCGCCAAATCCACCGCCGACCTAAACGTGCTCGGCCGGGCAGCAATCATGTGCCTACGAATATCCGCTGGCAAACCATGTATATACCTCTTGATCTTTCGGGACAGAGGTGTCACTTGATCCGGCACCAGACGTGCCATCTCGTTGAATTTCGTGGTGTATTGTTGGTATGTCATGGTTCCCGCCTCCAGTTGCAAGAACTCCCTCTCAACCTTGTCGATTTCCCGATGAGGACAAAACTCCTCGATCACCAACCTTTTCAGCTCAGACCATCTCATTCTCCTAATGGCTCTGCTACCCTCGACTTGGACAATATTGTCCCACCAACATAGAGCCGAATCCACAAAAGAGTGGGTAGCGAACTTCACCTTCTGGTCTTCACGACATTCGCTGATATCCAGAACAGCCTCCATTTCCCTCACCCACCGGTGAGCAGCAGCAGCAGTGCTGTTTCCATCAAAAGTTGGGGGCTTGCACCTCATAAACGCCCCATAGTTGCAGCCCCGTACCACCCCTTGCACGGGCTCATCTTCTTCCTCCTCCTCATTATCGGAGAAAATCGTTTCAGGCTCCGGTTGCTCCCCCGAGGCCCTATTTCTCTCCTTCCTTTCTCCCTCTTTCACAGCCTTGATGACTTCGGTCACCACAGACGGTAAGATTATCTGCATGACCTGGTGTACTTCCTCAACAACAGCCTCCTTTACCGAGGCCCTCAAGTTCGCACTCTCATCCCAGCCTCCGGATGAGGGGTCTCAGGTTCTGCAGGAACCTCCTTCTCAGCTCTAGGCCTTCCTCTTTTAGGTCGTGGTTTCGCATCAGGGCCACCACGGCCTCCACCCCTAGAAGCTCTAAAAGATCTACCACCAGCCATTCTCTATCACACTGAAAGAATCAAACACCAACACGGTCATTCAAGGAAACAACTAAGTTTATGTCAAGTATAGTAAGTCCCTAATTACAATGGCCAGTTGTGATTAGTCACTTACTGTACTCTTCATACCCCAAGTATTACCTGTCCTGACTACATCAGTATTCAAATCTACATACAACACATAACCACATACCATGCGCACATAAACCGGTTAACTTTAAGAAAATACCTGATGGCACGCAGCTACTCAGTTTGGCATCCCATTCCCCTTTCCGTCCCATTTTCAGTTTAAGTTAAGGTTTATTTTGAAAATTTACCCATTTCGATTAAACTTTGGCTCTGATACCAACTTGTAAGGCCCCGTTCCCGGGACGCTTACAGTTGGTCATTCATCTCGCATAAAACATATAATTACATTTGCTTTAAGAAAACATTGCAGCGGAAACATTCAAAAAATGACATCTCGTTTCATTATAAACACTTTTGCCAAATAACACATCATTATCCGGTTACAAAATACATGTTTGCATTACATCACAAAAGCTTTATAAATGGATGCCATCCCAAAAGAGCTGAGTAGCCACCCCGTGCCATCCTCAGCAATCATTACCTGCAAACTGGAAAACATATAAAAAGTCAGCGTTGCTGAGTGAGTTCTAGTTTTATAAAATAAACATACTTTACTTTCATCAAAAACTATTTCTTTTATCATGCGATCATTCAACATACGTATACATAGATAATGTCATTATTATCTTTCATCTCATTCGTTATCTTTCATTCCTTTCATACATTCATTCTTCCGAGTCTTTTGCGACAACATAGTCGCTCACCTCAATAGCAATCTCAATGATTGCACGCTATCCGAGTCTTTTGCACCCCTAGGGTTGCTCACCTCATTGCCCATCTTAATGATAGCGAGCTATCCGAGTCTTTTGCAACAACAAGGTTGCTCACCCCAAGGCAACATCACGATAGCACGTTACTCGAGTCTTTTGCAACGACAAGGTTGCTCACCCCATAGGCAATCTCAATGATTGCACTTCATCCGAGTCTTTTGCAACACAAAGTCGCTCACCCCATATATATATGCTTGCAAGCCTTTCTTTCGTTCATTCATCATTCATTAATGCATGCATTCTCACTTCATGTTCCTCTTTCATTATCTTTCGCTTTACATTACATAATACTTCATTCATTCATTAACATGACATGTAAAGCCACAAGAAAGATAAACATACATCATAATAAGGAACATATCATACATATTCATCATCATCATCATACAGGGCAACATCATACATACATAACATGCATAAACATGCAACATCATCATCATCATGCCCTACAAGCTCTCTAAGGCCATAATAGTCATCTTACATGCTCTTACGAGAAACTTTACGTCAAAACTTACATCTGCACCTTCCCCCGAAGGCCAGAAGTCAAACTACACATTCCTTCGAGTGCAACAGCCCTATTCGGGCGTATGGACACCCTTCAGTCGCATGGCCTCCATGCGACTGAACATCATGCGATTGGACTTATGCGGTTGAACATCTATACGAATGAACATTCAATCGTGTGTATGGACCTTGTGCGAATGGGACTACTGCGAATGGGCACCTATGCGACTGACCTCATGCGAATGGACTCATGCGACTAAGCATCTATGCGACTGAACCCTTAGTCATGCGATCCCCCATGCGACTGGACTCCCAGTCGTGCGACTGAAGCCTTAGTCGTGCGATTGAACCCTCAATCGTGCGAATGACCCTCAATCGCCTCTCATTCGGCCGCATGGCCTCCATTCGGTCGCCTAGCCCTAGCTGATGCAGAATGGAGTTCATCCCGAACCCAATCTGCCATTTTTGGCCTCCAAGCTCATCCAAACCCATTCTAAGCCTAAATTAACCCTCCTGGACCTTAGGAATGCATACCTTAACACCATACAAGCACACACAAGCCCGGAAACATACACGAAACGCATCATACACATCACACCCAAATGGGTCAAACACATACTCACACCAAAAACGGGTTTTAATATTTTCCAGCCCCAAAATCAGTTGAAAACTAGTAAAAGTGGGGTCCTAGAACTCACACAAACGAGCACAACGTCAAGGGCTTCGATTTGGCTTGCTACACGACGAGTTTGGCCACCCGAATCACCCGAAACACTCTTTTTTCTCTTTTTCTTCTCCTTTCCCTCTTCTCCTCTGTTGAAAGTTGAAAATGTGGGGGTAATGGGGAGAGTTGGCTGCCCTCTCCCCACTAATATCATCTCGTTTCCCGACTTTTTTTCGTTGGCGAGTTGATCCCTCGACTTTGGACTTTATTTCCTTTTCTTTCTTCTCCGTCTTCAAAATAATAAATATCCGGGTGTTACACAAATCCACCCTTTTGTGAGGTGTTTTGGATTGCTTAAATGCTGTTCTTTTCTTCAAAGGTTGAACATCAGTGGATGTTTTCTTCTTTGGTTTTGGCTTTTCTTTTTGTTGCTGCTTCTTAGTTTTTGAATCTTTTTCACAATAAGTAGATTGAGAGTCTGATTCAGCTTTATCAGATTGTTTCTGCTTTATGCTCTTTGTCTTGTTCTTTTTGTTGAAATAACATTCCTGTGTTGAATGGTTATTTTTGTTACAAATACCATAATGTTTGTTGAAGTAGCAGTCAGATGTCATGTGATTGTTCATATTGCAAATAGAACAATAACTACTGAAGTAACAATCTTGAGTATTGTGGTTTTTCATATCACACCATTTGCAATACATTTCCTCTGATTCTTTGTCAGAATCAATTACTTTTTTCTTCTTTGTCAACTTTTGAGGCTTTGCATCCTTCTCCACTTTTGCAGTTGATTTACCCTTTTCCAGCTTTTGAGGCTTTGATTTGTTTGCTGCTGATTTTGCCTTCCGCAGATCATCTACTGAATCAGTAGATTTGGTTTTCCGTAGATCTCCTACTGAAGAAGGTTTCTTCTTCTGTTGAAGATCTGCTGATTGTTTCTTCTTTCCTTTTTCTACGGAAGATGTGTACTTCCTCAGTAGATGCACACTTTTCAATTTGTAACAACCAGATATTTATTATTTTGAAGCCGACGAAGGAAGAAAAGGAAATAAAGTTCAAAGTCGAGGGACCAAACTCGCCAACGAAGGAAAGTTGGAAATGTGGTGATATTAGTAGGGAGAGGGCAGCCAAACTCTCCCCACACACTCACATTTCAGCTTTCAAAAAGAGGAGAAGAGAGAAAGAAGAAGAAAGGAGGAAAAAGGGTCGGTTCGGGTGATTCGGGTGGCCAAACTCGTTGTGTAGCAAGCCAAATCGAAGCCCTTGTCGTTGTGCTCGTTTGTGTGAGTTCTAGGACCCCACTTTTACTCGTTTTCAACTGATTTTGGGGCTGGAAAGCATCGAAAACTCGTTTTTGTGTGAGTAGGTGTTTGACCCATTTGGGTGTGATGTGTGTGATGCGTTTCGTGTATGTTTCCGGGCTTGTGTGTGCTTGTATGGTGTTGTGGTATGCATTCCTAAGGTCTAGGATGGTTAATTTAGGCTTAGAATGGGTTTGGATGAGCTTGGAGGCTGAAAATGGCAGATTGGCTTCGGGATGAACTCCATTCTGCATCAGCTAGGGCTATGCGACCGAATGAAGGCCTTACTGCCGATTAAGAGGCGATTGAGGGTCATTCGCACGATTGGGATTCATTCGCACGATTGAAGGTTCAATCGCACGACTGGGAGTCCAGTTGCATGGGGAGTCATGCGACTGAGGGTTCAGTCGCATAAGTGCTTAGTCGCAAGAGTACATTCGCATTAGTTCCATCCGCATGAGGTCCATACGCACGACTGGATGTCCATTCGCATATATGTTCATCCGCCTGAGTCCAATCGCATGATGTTCAGTCGCATGAAGGCCATGCGACTGAAGGGTGTCCATACACACGAATAGAGCTGTTGCACCCGAAGGAAAGTGTGGTTAGACTTCTGGCTTTCGGGGAAAAGTACAGATATAAGTTTTGACGTAAAGGTTCCCGTAAGAGCTTGTAAGATAACTGTTATGGCCTTAGAAAGCATGTAGGGCATAGTGATGATGATGTTGCATGTTTATGCATGATGCATGTTATGTATGTATGATGTTACCCTGTATGATGTGATGTTGATGTATGTTTATCTTTCCTATGGCTTTACGTATTATGTTATGAATGAAATGAAGTATTATGTAATGTAAAGTGGAAAGAAATGAAAAGTCTTGCATGCATCGGATAACGGGTCCTTCTTTGTGATTGACCATTATTGTAGAACCTCTACCGCTTACCCCTAGTACCGTGGCATACGTTTAGCTGTTCATTTATTGACTTTGGCCCAGTAGCTAAGACTGATCGGGCTGTAGCACATGGTATTGGTAAGGATGATGTCCGATGCGCAAGTAAAGTTATATGGAACAAACGAATGAATGAATGAACGAAGAAGATAATAATGATATTATCTATGCGTACGTATGATGTGTGATCATGCAAAAGTAACTAATGGTTTTAAATGAAAGTAAAGTATGTTTTATAATAAAACTAGAACTCACTCAGCAACGCTGACTTTTTATATGTTTTCCAGTTGGCAGGTAAAGTTTGCTGAGGATGGCACTACAAGGCTACTCGGCTTTTTGGGATGGCATTCTTTTGATTAATGTTTTTGCATTGTAATGCGAACAAACTATTTTGTAATGAATGTTGTATTAACTTGCAAAAAGCATTTATATAGAAATGAAAGCTTATTTTAATGTTCTGCTGCGATGTTTATGAAGTACAAATGTAAATGTATGTTTTATGTGCGATGAATGACCAACTGTAAGCGTCCCGGGAACGGGGCCTCACAAGTTGGTATCAGAGCCAAAGTTTAAGTGAAATGGGTAAATTTTCAAAATAAACCTTAAGTTAAACTGAAAATGGGGAGAAAGGGGAATGGGATGCCAATCTGAGTAGCTGCGTGCCATCAGGTATTTTCTTAAAGTTAACCGGTTTTATGTGCGCATGGTATATGGTTATGTGTTGTATGTAGATTTAAATACTGATGTAGTCAGGACCGGTAATACTTGCGGTATGAAGAGTTAAGTAAGTGGCTAATCACAACTGGCCACTGTAATTAGGGACTTACTATACTTGACATAAACTGAGTTGTTTCCTTGAATGACCGTGTTGGTGTTTGAATCTTTCAGTGTGCGATAGAGAATGGCTGGTGGTAGATCTTCTAAAGCATCTAGGGGCGGAGGCCGTGGCGGGCCTGATGTTGAGCCGCGACTCGAGAGAGGAAGACCAAGGGTCGAAAAGGTGGTTCCTGAAGAACCAGAGACTCCTCATCCGGAAGCTGGGGATGAGAGTGCAAACCTGAGGGCCTCGGTAAAGGAGGCTGTTGTTGAAGAAGTACATCAGGTCATGCAGACAATCCTACCGTCTGTGGTGACCGAAGTCATCAAGGCTGTGAAAGAGGGAGAAAGAAAGGAGAGAAATAGGGCCTCGGGGGAGCGGGAGAAACCGGAGCCTGAAACGATTTTCTCCGATAATGAGGAAGAGGAAGAAGATGAGCCCGTGCAAGGTGTGGTACGAGGCTGTAACTATGGGGCGTTTATGAGATGCAAGCCCCCAACTTTCGATGGAAACGGCACTACTGCCGCTGCTAAACGATGGGTGAGAGAAATGGAGGCTGTTCTCGACATCAGCGAATGCCAGGAAGATCAGAAGGTGAAGTTTGCCACTCATTCATTTGTGGACTCGGCACTATGCTGGTGGGACAACATTGTCCAAGCGGAGGGTAACCGGGCAATCGGGAGAATGAGATGGCCTGAACTGAAAAAGATGGTGATTGAGGAGTTCTGTCCTCACAGGGAGATGGATAAGATAGAGAGGGAGTTCCTGCAGCTGGAGGCGGGATCCATGACACACCAGCAATACACTACCAAGTTCAATGAGATGGCACGGTTGGTGCCGGATCAGGTGACGCCTCTTTCTCGGAAGATTAAGAGGTACATTCAGGGCTTACCAGTGGATGTTCGTCGGCATATGATCGCCGCCCGGCCAAGCACTTTTAGGTCGGCGGTCGATTTGGCCGGAAGACTATATGATGAGAGGGAAGTGGTGGTGGTTGAAGCGAATAAGAAGGGTGGTGGTGATCGGAACTGGAACGGGAAAAGGTTTGGTCGGGGTGATGCCTCGACGGGGAACAAAAAGGCACGGGTGGATGATCGCCGCATGGCCACACCGGGAGTGGGATCGAGGAGGTGTGGCAAGTATGGAAAGGAGCATGTGGGAGAATGTAGGCTGGGATCGAATGTGTGCTTCAAATGTGGGAAGACAGGGCATATGGCAAAGGATTGCCTGTCGGGCAAATGTTTTAACTGTGGGAAAACTGGTCATATGAGCAGGGATTGTACGAAGCCGAGGGCTGAGAGTTCCGGGGCGAAGAGGACGGGAGGTGATGGACCGAGGGCGAGCGCCGGGGCATTCACCATGACACAGGAGGAAGCTAGAACGAACCCTGATGTCGTGTCCGGTACGTTTCTGGTGAACCAAACTTTAACTTCTGTGTTATTTGATTCGGGTGCCAGTAAAAGTTTTATTTCTGCTGCTTTCTGTGCTAAGCTGCCTGTTAGTAGTAGACGTGTTGATGCGCCCTTTGATGTAGAAACTGCCATAGGTAAGTCTACCAGGATTTCTGAGATGATAGAGAACTGTGATGTGGAGCTTGAGGGTCATAAGTTTCCTGTTAGACCGTTCGTGATGACCTTAGGTGGTTTTGATTTGGTTCTTGGGATGGATTGGTTAGCGGACTACGAGGCGAACATTGTGTGTCGCAAGAAGATGATTCGGTTGTCGGCGCCTGACGGTAGTTCAGTGACGGTTTATGGTGATCGGGTTACTACGATTCCGAAGGTGATCTCGATGGCGGTGGCGGGAAAGTGTATGAGGCGTGGATGTAGTGCCTACTTGGTCTATGTAAAGGATGTGGATACGCCAACACCACAACTAGCCGATGTACCGGTTGTGTGTGATTTTCCAGACGTGTTCCCAGAAGATTTATCAGGAGTGCCACCTGATAGAGAGATCGAGTTTCAGATTGATCTGATACCGGGTGCCCAACCTGTCGCCAAAGCACCGTATCGGTTGGCTCCGACCGAGATGAAGGAATTGATGGAGCAGTTGCAAGAGTTGCTTGATAAGGGGTTCATTAGACCGAGTATCTCTCCTTGGGGTGCTCCGGTCCTGTTCGAAGGACGGTAGTATGAGGATGTGCATTGACTACCGCTAGCTGAACAAGTTGACGGTGAAGAACCGATACCCCTTACCGAGGATAGATGATTTGTTCGATCAGCTTCAGGGTGCCAGTTGGTTTTCAAGGATAGATCTTCGATCTGGTTACCATTAGTTGAAGGTGAAAGAGCAAGATATTCATAAAACAGCTTTCCGTACGCGCTATGGTCACTACGTGTTTCTTGTCATGTCCTTTGGCTTGACCAACGCGCCAGCTGCTTTTATGGATTTGATGAACCATGTGTGTCGGCCTATGTTGGATAAATCAGTGATTGTGTTTATTGATGATATCCTTGTTAGGGTTTGTTGAAACAAGATACATAGTTTAACCATTTAAACTTTGAGAAAACGCAGCGGAAACAAGTTTTATATCTATGTTAATGAACTAAAAATTTCAGATTTCATCTTGATATTACAAAGTTATAAACAAACCCAAGAACAAAAGGATCTTATTTATGTGAATAAGACTAGCTATGACAACACAAACATACATTATGGCAGCCATAAAGAGGCTGCCATAAACTACCTTTCAGCAGCAAAACGAGATGGTAGAGGATGATATGGACCAAGAAAGAACGACCAAGGCACCAAAAGAAGGTCCTCTCAAGTTTGCATACCCCAAGCTCTAAGACAAACACCTTGTTGCTAGGATTTGAGCACCAAAACCCGACTTGAAAGGCTGCTGAATCTTCAAGCCGTGAATCACTTCAACAAGAGGAGAAAAACCCTTTTTTCTTTCTTGTGGTTCTTGCAAGTTAGAGAGAGAAGTAGATGGAGTGAATGAATGTACAAAAATGAGTTTCCAAGGCAACTAAAAGAAGGCCAAGAGACCCCTTAAGGGGCGGCCGAAACTTTTAAGAAACATGGGGTTTTCCCCCAAAAATTAAAACCCATTTTCACACATTAACAAGTCATTCATATAAGTTATTCATATAACTAACCTTTTAATTGAATAACTCATACACACTCACTTATTATTTGATGTTATTTAAGTAACTTAAATAACATTACAAACAATATCTATAAACAAAATATCCATATAAATTGTTCAATCTCATATGCTATTTATTTAGAAAACCCATTTTCTAAATTGGTGTTTTTATTTAATTGTATGATCATATCATCAATTAAATATTATTTGGTGTTTGCTAAGCTTGTTATTGGGTATGACCCGACTTGGATCATAACGTACTAACCACATCAATGTTCTATGTGTCTTGGGCATAAAGAATTCAACAATCTCCCACTTGCACAAGATTCATAGAAAATTGATGCAAGCAGTAAATACCGCCTAACAACGGTTTACTACCCTTAATGCGTATGACTTAATGCCATTCAATAACATCATCTCCTTCAAGTACCATACTTGAGATGTTTTAGGTGAATCAATCATCTATCCCTTTGTCACAGATGTCATGTTAAATCCTAGAGACACAGAGTGATCATTCTCCATTGATTTAACTTTATCAGGCCTTAGACATCTTACTCTCAACGAATAAGAGGGACAAATCCCTTCTTGACTACATACGTCTCTCATAATTACCTTATATCATACCTGAATCCAGACTTATCAACTGCCATATTTCAGAACAACGGAGAACTGAGTCAAAGTATAATATTTGGTAAATATCAAGACCCAATATGTATCTCAGGTCAGAGGATACCAAATGATGTTCGCCTTTACTCAAAATTACTTATGATCAATCAGGAAGATTCCATGTAGTAATATTTGAGATGCAGGTCAGTCCAATATTTGCATCCCACAAATATCTATGAACCTTGCCAGCAACCTTTTGCTCTATATTCATCCATATGAATATCTACCAATCCAAATTCATAATAATCTTACCCTCATACTTGTTCCCACAAGTCTGAACGACTACGGATATTTAGAGTAAACAATTTACTCATGGATTAAACATGCTAAATTGGAATATTAATTGAAACATTATAACCAAATAATTTTATTCAAATAATAAAAGTTCCACATATCCAAATACAAAATTACAGATCAAATCCAATCACTAGAATATCGAAGTCCCATAGCACAAGTATGACCTTCATGCTTTGCCTTTTCAAGGAGCTTCGTGAGAGGATCTGCAATGTTTTGATCCGTGTGAACTTTGCGAATACATATCTTTCCCTTTTCAACTTCATCTCGTATGTAGTTGAATCTCCGCTCAATGTGCCTAGTCTTTTGATGAGCACGAGGTTCTTTGATTTGAGCAATCGCACCCTCGTTATCACAAAAGATCTCTAGGGGGTCCTGAATGGAAGGGACAACCCCTAGATCGGCAATAAATTTCTTCAACGATGCAGCTTCTTGAGCTGCCAATGAGGCGGCGACGTATTCTGATTCTGTAGTTGATAGAGCCACCACATCCTGTTTGGAGCTCTTCCAAGAGACCGCTCCTCCATTCAGAATGAAAATATATCCCGATTGTGACCGTGAATCATCACGATCGGTTTGGAAACTCGCATCCGTGTAACCTTTTACAACGAGTTCCTCATCACCAGATCCATAGATTAGGAACATATCTTTTGTCCTCCTTAGGTACTTAAGTATGTTCTTAACAGCCATCCAATGACTGTTTCCAGGATTTTGCTGGTATCGGCTTGTCATGCTTAAGGCGCATGACACGTCCGACCGAGTGCATATCATTGCATACATGATGGATCCAATAGCAGATGCGTATGGGATTGCCTTCATTTTATCTTGCTCATCCTTTGAACTTGGACATTGAGTTGTGCTCAATATTGTTCCTCTTTGAATAGGTACCATACCTTTCTTAGAGTTCTCCATCTTGAACCTTTTCAAGATTTTATCAATGTATGCACTTTGATTTAAACCAATCAACCGCCTTGATCTATCCCTATAGATCTTTATTCCCAGAATATAGGCGGCTTCACCAAGACCCTTGATTGAAAAACAACTTCCAAGCCAGGTTTTTACACCTTCCAAGGTTGGAATGTCATTTCCAAATAGTAGTATATCATCAACATATAATACTAGGAAAGTGATGATGCTCCCACTAGCTTTCTTATATACACAAGCTTCATCAGCGTTCTTGATGAATCCAAATTTGATTACTTCTTCATCAAAACGATGATTCCAACTTCTCGATGCTTGTTTCAATCCATAGATTGATTTCTTTAACTTGCATACTTTATTAGGATGTTTTGGATCGACAAAACCTTCAGGCTGAACCATATAGACATCTTCCTCAAGATATCCATTTAGGAAAGCGGTTTTGACATCCATTTGCCAAATCTCATAATCATAATGAGCAGCTATGGCAAACAATATCCTTATAGAATTTAGCATCGCAACAGGTGAGAAAGTTTCATCATAATCAACTCCTTGAGTTTGAGTGAAACCTTTTGCTACAAGTCTAGCTTTATAAGTATCCAAGTTTCCATGCATATCGGTTTTCTTCTTGAAAACCCACTTACTTCCAACTACTTTGGAGTTAAGAGGTGGTACAACCAAGTCCCATACTTGATTGTCATGCATGGATTGCATCTCAACGCTCATGGCCTCGAGCCATTTGTCACAATCTGAATTGGACACTGCATCATGGTATGTGGTTGGTTCATCTGAATCTACCACATAGCATCCATCCATGAAAAATCCGTATCTTTCAGGTGGATTACTAGTTCTACCACTTCTGCGAACGTTTTGTGTGTATTGATCAACCACTTGATCATCTTCAACATCCTCATGTTGAGTGCTAGTTTCAACCAAACGTGCATCGGGTTGTGGTTCTTGATCCTCCTCAAGATCCACTGTTCTACTGCTAGTTCCTTCCATAAGGAACTTTGCTTCTAAGAACTCACCCTTTCTGGCAACAAACACTTTTTGTTCCAGTGGATCATAGAAATAATATCCCATAGAATCTCTAGGATATCCAACAAAGATACACTTGGTGGATCGGACTTCTAATTTGTTTGGGGTGGGAGTCTTAACATAAGCCTCACAACCCCAGACCCTTAAGTATGATAGGGATGGAACTCTTCCATGCCATATCTCAAAAGGTGTCCTTTCCACCTTTTTGGTTGGGGCCATATTTAGAATACGGGCCGCGGAGAGCAAAGCGAAACCCCAAAATGATAGAGGTAATGTGCTTCTAGCCATCATAGATCAGACCATATCCAATAAGATTCGATTCCTCCTCTCAGACACACCATTATGTTGTGGTGTTCCAGGTGGAGTGAGTTGTGAGACAATCCCACAACTCCTAAGATGATCTTGAAAAGCATCACTTAGGTATTCACCTCCTCTATCGGTGCGGAGAACTTTAATCGACTTGTTGAGTTGATTTTGTACTTCATTTTGAAAGATCTTGAACATTTCAAAACCTTCATCTTTGTGTCTTAACAGGTACACATACCCATAGCGACTATAATCGTCGGTAAAGGTAATGAAGTATCTTTCACTATTCTTTGTCATTGGCTTAAAAGGACCACATACATCCGAATGTATGATTCCTAACAAATCTTTTGCCCTTTCATTAGTCCCACTGAAGGGTGCCTTAGTCATTTTACCTTGTAAACAAGTCTCACACACATCAAATGAATCACATTCACTTGTTTTTAAAAGACCATTCTTTTGTAGTGTTTGAATTCTTTTTTTGTTTATATGACCAAGACGACAATGCCAAAGATAGGTATCACTCAAATCCAACTTAAGTTTCTTGGTGCTAGTTTGGTACAATGAACTATTTAAAGTATTTTCATGAACCAATTCATAAATACCATTGATAGGAATAGCTTTAAAGTAGAACATATCATTTAAAGAAACATGAATATCATTTTCAACATATGATAATACATATCCAAATTGTTTTAATAGGGCTACAGAAATAATATTCCTAGTCAAACTAGGAGCATACAAAACATTGTTCAAAATTACTTCCAAACCATTTGGAAGTTTCAAGATGTAGTCACCACGGGCTTCAACTTGAACTTTAGCCCCATTGCCCATGTAGAGGCTAACATCCCCTTTGTTGAAGTTACTGCTTCTTTTGAACCCCTGCAACAAATTGCAAATGTGAGTTCCACATCTGGTATCTAATACCCATGTGTTAGAGGATGTCATGTTTAAATCAATATGGATCATGTATATTGTACCTGAGGTTTGCCCAGCATCCCTCTTTGCTTTCAACTCTTGGAGATGGACGGGACAATTCCTTGCCCAATGTCCAATCTCCCCACACTTGAAGCATGGGTCATTGGAAGCAACCTTTTGCTTCTTCTCTTGAGGTTTGGGTGGTACCCTTACCACCCCTTTCCCTTTTCCCCATACGGGTTCCTTGCCCTTGGCAACCTTTGCCTTGGGTGTGGGATGAGGCCTTTTCTTGTTCCCACCTTCATTGATGGTGAGAACAGGTAAAACCCTTTTACCCATGGCCGCCTCGGTCGTTTTGAGCATTGAGTGAAGCTCACCAATGCTTTTGTCCCAAGCATTCATGTTGTAGTTCAACACGAATGTCTCAAACTTCTTGTTAAGGCCATTGAGGATCAAATCCGTGGCCAATTCCTTCGAGACAGGACAATTAAGCCATTCGAGGCGGTCAATGTGGCTTTTCATCTTAAGTACATAAGATGAAACCGATTGGTTGTCGTCCATACGACATGCGTGGAGTGCTCGAACCGTTTCGAAGCGCTCAACCCTTGCTTGCTGTTGGAACGTTTCCTTCAGCTGGGTTATCATGTCATAAGCTTCGTGATGTTCATACTCCTTTTGGAGATCCGGAGTCATGCTCGCCAGCATGAGACAAGACACTTGGACCGAGTCCTCAGTGTATTTTAACTAATCGTTAAAGGCCTCCTCATCATCCTCAGCAGGTTGATTGGGGATAGGGTCGTCTAAAACGTATGATCGTTTCTCTTGCTTGAGAACGATTCTCAAGTTTCGATACCAATCAATAAAATTGTTATGATTTAGACGTTCTTTTTGGAGAATCGCTCGTAAAGATTTGGCGGACGCGGATGAGTTATCATGATTATCATTATTGGAGGCCATCTACAAAATTTAACAAAGATCTATTTTAGTATTTTTTTGATATTGTTATTTTAATAATAAATACCTTTTATGGCTATTTTCATATTAAAATCTAGAATCCAACATTTCATTTAAATTGTGGTTAGGTGACCTTTATCCCACGATTTAAATTAATAAGGTGGTCAACGATTGACGATTGCAACCATTTACAACTTCTAGAGATATGGGATCGACTTGAAACATCATATGTAAAGTCGGCATGTTAATCCCATCAACACCATTTGGAAACCACATCGTAGGTGATCCATTTGACATGGTTTGCAAATCAAGACACCCTACTTACAACCACGTGTGAGTTTGCCAAAATAAGTGGTTAGGTGACCTTTATCCCACAAATAAGGCATTCTCACCTCAAATCACAAGTTCCCTCAAAATGGTTAGGTGACCTTTATCCCACTAAGAGTTCCCAAGTGACTCAAGTGTTGTGTAAAAGGACGGTGTTGATCTCGTTTTAAAATATTAGAGATTTCATAATTTAAGTTTTAGAAAACTCTATGTACTTGTATTTGCATGCTTTCAAATACAAGATACCCTTTAGTCCTTTGATTAAAACCCCTTTTAATCTTTGAAATCATTAAATAATTTTAATAACCTTTTATAACCTTTTAATGATTAATGTCCATTTGGATAGATTGTTATGATCATGGAAAGGATTGTTAAGCAAACATCATATATAAGTAATCAACCACAATACCAAGAATCAACCAAATAATAGTGCATAACCATAGCATCTAAAGAGGCCACACTTGTTTGCCATCACAAGTGTGGTCCATAGGACATTCCTAAGGGACAAACATGACACAAAAGGCTGCCATGAACCTCCCACTTGAAACCGCATCCAAATGCTCCATGTTTCTTGTGTCTTTCCTTGTGCTTCTAACGCGTACATCTTCATATTACAAGATATTATATCCTAATACAAGATTTCTAGTAAAATGAAAAGTACCTAATCTATTCATTACAGCCCAATAATAAATAAAATTACACTTTATACCAAGCACAAATAAAAGATTATACAACCCAATTTAATGAATGAATACAACCATTACAAACATCCAAAAAACACAAGGTCAAGGGCTAGGTTATGCACCATAATGAACAATGATCAAAACATTCAAACCAATAATGAAACCCAACCATAAACCCACGAAATTTCAGCCAACATAAACAGAAATTTTCGGGTTTATCTTGTCCAAACAAATAAACAATACAACATATTTCAAAGTTTAATCACAAGCATGTGTGATATAACTTTGAAAGTTTGGGGTTTCATATTACATGAATATAGCAGCCCCTAAAAGGGGTTTCAAAGTCCCAAAAAACGAAATATTTCAAGGACAAAACAAGCTAGCTATCCACATAACCGGCTCTAGATGCCAATGTTAGGGTTTGTTGAAAGAAGATACATAGTTTAACCATTTAAACTTTGAGAAAACGCAGCGGAAACAAGTTTTATATCTATGTTAATGAACTGAAAATTTCAGATTTCATCTTGATATTACAAAGTTATAAACAAACCCAAGAACAAAAGGATCTTATTTATGTGAATAAGACTAGCTATGACAACACAAACATACATTATGGCAGCCATAAAGAGGCTGCCATAAACTACCTTTCAGCAGCAAAACGAGATGGTAGAGGATGATATGGACCAAGAAAGAACGACCAAGGCACCAAAAGAAGGTCCTCTCAAGTTTGCATACCCCAAGCTCTAAGACAAACACCTTGTTGCTAGGATTTGAGCACCAAAACCCGACTTGAAAGGCTGCTGAATCTTCCAGCCGTGAATCACTTCAACAAGAGGAGAAAAACCCTTTTTTCTTTCTTGTGGTTCTTGCAAGTTAGAGAGAGAAGTAGATGGAGTGAATGAATGTACAAAAATGAGTTTCCAAGGCAACTAAAAGAAGGCCAAGAGACCCCTTAAGGGGCGGCCGAAACTTTTAAGAAACATGGGGTTTTCCCCCAAAAGTTAAAACCCATTTTCACACATTAACAAGTCATTCATATAAGTTATTCATATAACTAACCTTTTAATTGAATAACTCATACACACTCACTTATTATTTGATGTTATTTAAGTAACTTAAATAACATTACAAACAATATCTATAAACAAAATATCCATATAAATTGTTCAATCTCATATGCTATTTATTTAGAAAACCCTTTTCTAAATTGGTGTTTTTATTTAATTGTATGATCATATCATCAATTAAATATTATTTGGTGTTTGCTAAGCTTGTTATTGGGTATGACCCGACTTGGATCATAACGTACTAACCACATCAATGTTCTATGTGTCTTGGGCATAAAGAATTCAACAATCCTGATTTACTCGAGGAGTGAGGCAGAGCATGCCGGTCACATTCGGGAGGTTCTAGAGACGCTGAGGAGGGAGAAGTTGTATGCAAAATTCTCCAAGTGCGCGTTCTGGTTGCGCGAAGTTCAGTTCTTGGGTCACGTGGTGAATCCTGACGGGATTATGGTGGACCCGGAAAAAGTGAAGGCGGTTATGCAATGGAAGTCACCAAAGACGCCATCCGAGATTCGTAGTTTCTTGGGTTTGGCGGGCTATTATAGAAGATTTATCCAAGACTTCTCTGAGATTGCTTCTCCACTAACTAAGTTGACCCAAAAAGACGTGAAGTTCGTATGGGGTCAAGCTCAAGAGAAGGCGTTCGAGGAACTGAAGGCGAGGTTGACTCAAGCTCCAGTTCTGTCCTTACCCGATGGAAGTGAAGACCTGGTGGTTTATTCTGATGCTTCCTACTCGGGGTTGGGGTGTGTGTTAATGCAGAGAGGAAAGGTTATAGCCTATGCATCCCGACAGTTGAAGGTTCATGAGGTCAACTACCCTACTCATGAGTTGGAGCTAGCAGCCGTGGTCTTTGCATTAAAGATGCAAGCTATTCTAGCAAGTCTTCTTCGGAGGAGGAGTAGCACTATGCAAGTAACTTATTTCACTAGTTGAGATACACTATCTTTACGGGACGAATTGCACCATATTCACTGACCACAAGAGTCTGAAGTACTTCTTTGAACAGAAGGATCTAAACATGAGGCAGAGACGGTGGCTGGAACTTATAAAGGATTATGATTGTGAGATCCATTACCATCCGGGCAAAGCCAACGTGGTGGCGGATGCCCTTAGCCGAAAAGAGAGACCCGAGCCGATTCGGGTGAAAGCTTATCAATTGATCATGACCTCTGATGTAATGAAGCAAGTTAAGGAGTTTCAAGATGAGGCATTGAAAGAAGATCATCTTAACTCTGAAAGAATGAGAGGTCTGGCCGCGGAATTGGGTGAAAACACGTTCGGTGTTAGAACCCGATTTGGTCGTGTGTAGATTCCTTGTTTTGGGGATCTACGGGTGAAGATCATGGATGAAGCTCACAAACTCGATACTCCATTCATCCTGGTGCCACGAAAATGTACCACGATATGAAGAAAGATTATTGGTGGCCGGGTATGAAGCGCGATGTGGTGGAGTATGTGAGTAAGTGCCTTACTTGCTTACAGGTGAAGGCCGAGCACCAAAAGCCGTATGGGAAGATACAACATTTGGATATACCGGAATGGAAGTGGGAGCACATCACCATGGATTTCATTACAAAGCTGCCGCGTACCCCGAAAGGGTATGATGCCATATGGGTGATAGTTGATCGTTTGACGAAGAGTCCTTACTTCCTACCGATCCGCGAGACATATTCATCTGAGAGGTTGGCTGATCTGTTCATCAAGGAAATTGTAACTCGTCATGGTGTGCCGGTGTCTATTGTGTCGGATCGCGACACCCGGTTTACATCTAAATTTTGGAAGAAATTCCACGACGCTATGGGGACGAGGTTACATATTAGCACGGCTTATCACCCCCAGACTGATGGTCAGTCAGAAAGGACCATTCAGACACTGGAAGACATGCTTCGGGCATGTGTGATTGATTTTGGTGGAAGTTGGGATGACCACCTACCGTTAGCCGAATTATCATACAACAACAGCTATCATGCCAGCATCGGTATGCCTCCATATGAGATGCTATACGGTAGGAGATGCAGAACACCCGTTTGTTGGGGTGATATTGGTCAGAAGGAATTGGGGAGCGTCGAGGTAATCGAGGCTACGACTTAGAAGCTCGAGAAGATTAAAGCCTTCATGAAGGCAGCCAAAGATAGACAGAAGTCGTATGCTGATAAACGACGCAGGCCGATTGAGTTCCAGGTGGGTGACCGGGTTATGTTGAAGGTCTCACCTTGGAAGGGTATCATCCGCTTTCGAAAGCGGGATAAGTTGAGCCCAAGGTATATAGGTCCTTTCCGAATCATTGCTCGAGTAGGAGAGGTGGCCTATAGACTAGAGTTACCGGATGAGTTAAGTGGAATTCACTCGACATTCCATGTATCTCATTTAAGGAAGTGCTTAGCTGATGAAGATATGATTGTTCCAATGGAGGATATCGAAGTAGACGAATGGCTCAATTATGTGGAGCAACCAGTGGCAATCCTCGATCGGAAAGAGAAAAGGCTGAGAAATAAAGTGGTTCCTCTTGTGCGTGTATAGTGGAAGCACAGGAAGGGATCCTAGTCAACGTGGGAGACTGAGGAGGAAATGAGACAGCATTATCGACGTTTGTTCGAGGAATAACAGGTTTCGGGGACGAAACCTATTTAAGGGGGGTGGACTTGTAACACCCGGATATTTATTATTTTGAAGCCGACGAAGGAAGAAAAGGAAATAAAGTTCAAAGTCGAGGGACCAAACTCGCCAACAAAGGAAAGTTGGAAATGTGGTGATATTAGTAAGGAGAGGGCAGCCAAACTCTCCCCACACACTCACATTTCAGCTTTCAAAGAGAGGAGAAGAGAGAAAGAAGAAGAAAGGAGGAAAAAGGGTCGGTTCGGGTGATTCGGGTGGCCAAACTCGTTGTGTAGCAAGCCAAATCGAAGCCCTTGTCGTTGTGCTCGTTTGTGTGAGTTCTAGGACCCCACTTTTACTCGTTTTCAACTGATTTTGGGGCTGGAAAGCATCAAAAACCCGTTTTTGTGTGAGTAGGTGTTTGACCCATTTGGGTGTAATGTGTGTGATGCGTTTCGTGTATGTTTCCGGGCTTGTATGTGCTTGTATGGTGTTGTGGTATGCATTCCTAAGGTCTAGGATGGTTAATTTAGGCTTAGAATGGGTTTGGATGAGCTTGGAGGCCGAAAATGGCAGATTGGGTTCGGGATGAACTCCATTCTGCATCAGCTAGTGCTATGGAACCGAATGAAGGCTATACGGCCGATTGAGAGGCGATTGAGGGTCATTCGCATGATTGGGATTCATTCGCACGATTGAGGGTTCAATCGCACGACTGGGAGTCCAGTCGCATGGGGAGTCATGCGACTGAGGGTTCAGTCGCATAAGTGCTTAGTCGCATGAGTACATTCGCATTAATTCCATCCGCATGAGGTCCATACGCACGACTGGATGTCCATTCGCATAGATGTTCATCCGCCTGAGTCCAATCGCATGATGTTCAGCCGCATGAAGGCCATGCGACTGAAGGGTGTCCATACGCAGGAATAAAGCTGTTGCACCCGAAGGAAAGTGTAGTTAGACTTCTGGCTTTCGGGGGAAAGTACAGATATAAGTTTTGACATAAAGGTTCCTGTAAGAGCTTGTAAGATAACTGTTATGGCCTTAGAAAGCATGTAGGGCATAGTGATGATGATGTTGCATGTTTATGCATGATGTAGTTATGTATGTATGATGTTACCCTGTATGATGTGATGTTGATGTATGTTTATCTTTCCTATGGCTTTACGTATTATGTTATGAATGAAATGAAGTTTTATGTAACGTAAAGTGGAAAGAAATGAAAAGTCTTGCATGCATCGGATAACGGGTCCTTCTTTGTGATTGACCATTAATGTAGAACCTCTACCGCTTACCCCTAGTACTGTGGCATACGTTTAGCTGTTCATTTATTGACTTCGGCCCAGTAGCTAAGACTGATCGGGGTGTAGCACATGGTATTGGTACGGATGATGTTCGATGTGCAAGTAAAGTTATATGGAACGAACGAATGAATGAATGAACGAAGAAGATAATAATGATATTATATATGCGTACGTATGATGTGTGATCATGCAAAAGTAACTAATGGTTTTAAATGAAAGTAAAGTATGTTTTATAATAAAACTAGAACTCACTCAGCAACGCTCACTTTTTATATGTTTTCCAGTTGGCAGGTAAAGTTTGCTGAGGATGGCACTGCAAGGCTACTCGGCTTTTTGGGATGGCATTCTTTTGATTAATGTTTTTGCATTGTAATGCGAACAAACTATTTTGTAATGAATGTTGTATTAACTTGCAAAATGCATTTATATAGAAATGAAAGCTTATTTTAATGTTCCGCTGCGATGTTTATGAAGTACAAATGTAAATGTATGTTTTATGTGCGATGAATGACCAACTGTAAGCGTCCCGGGAACGGGGCCTCACACAATTTCTTCATTTGAAGGTTTTTGTTGCTGATGAAGTTCTTGAAGACCTTCATTTAGCTGAGCTATTCTCTTGCAAATAGTCTTAGCATGTTTTTTGTTTTGGAGGATATGGTAACTTTGTTTCTTCAAAAACTTTGGGAAGGATTGTTTCTTCAAGGACTTTTAGAATGATTGTTTCAAAAGCAACATTCTTACCAATGTCCAGTTGATCATCATCATATTCATCAGAATCATCGAAGTTATCACACTCATCAAAGTCAAATTCTGAGTCATTTTGTTTAATATTTTCTGATTCAGAAGACTCAGTTTCATTCACCTTAGTTTCATTGTGATTAACTTGTTGATTAGAGTTTGTTTCAAAGTTGGTGCTTGGCACAAAATGATTTGACAAGTTATTTGTCATTGATTCAGGTAAAGGTGAGTAATTATTATTTATAGGAGGTGCAACAACATTATATCCCAACCCAAACCTGTTCTTTGATTCAATATGAGAATTTAATAATTTATTATATTGCTAAGATGAAAGTTGAAACTTTTAAAGTTTCACTTCAGTTGATGCATGGGTCAGATGCTCAACTTGTGCTTTTAAACTATAATTTTTCGAAACAAGTTTATCTAAAAACTTTTGTAAAGAGTTAATTTTGATTTGATATAATTTATGTTCTCTTACATGAGATTCATTCAAAATCATTGTTTCTTTAACTTTATCAGCCAACTGTTGAGCATGGACTCTATATCTTTCAACTTCCTCAACACATATTGATGAACATAACCTTTCTCCTACCTCTCTAGCCATGGGTGGAACTTTGTTCTCCACGTTATTAAAGCTTGATTTTCTTCCAAGACTTCCTTCTCATACATACTCCAGTCACAGGTTCTATCTTGAAGTATGATCAGCCTAGTTTCTTTAGAGTTACTTGTTCCTGTTGATGTATTTGTAGCTGGTGGGGATGAGTTGGTCAGTTGTGGTTGTCTGAAAGATCTTTGAGATGATGATGGTTGGTGAGACTGATGTTGCTGATGTTGTGTCAAGTCAGGATTTGATTGTTGATTACATTCTCTAGAGAAATGTCCACAGAGATTGCATTTGAAACATCTTACCTTTGACTTATCAACACCAATCTTTGATAATTTACTTGCTGCAACTAAATTTTTATTTCTCCTTAGGTATTGTTTGGCTCTATAAGCAATCATTGCCATTTGCCATTGTATATCCATCTCCTCTACTACATCTGGATGTAGTTCTTCCAAGTCTTGCTGGCAAATGTTGGCAGATGTTAAGGAGCTTCCTCGGTAAGCTTGAAAACTTGAACTGAAAGCTGCAAAGGCTGCTTTTTGTTCTTCAGAGTCCAGAATGACAGTGATTGGCTCTATTTGGTTGTTATTTGATGAAGACTTTGCTGATGATGTAGATGTATCTCTTCTATCATCAGTTCTTCCTTTTTCTTTTCCTGACTTACTTTGAGAAGATTTCTTTGAAGGCTTTGATGCAATGAAACTTACTTCCTCTTCATCTTCACTCAAAGTACAAGTGTTATCACTATCATTGTTGGAAATGAAGGCACTTCCAACATTTTTTGTTTCTTTAAAGTGATAGGGTGAGACATGTGTTCTCACACTCTTGTTTCTTGATTTTTCATCCATTTCAAGAGCCTCAAATTTAGCTACCAATGTATCTAAACTAGTTGCTTTGAGGTCAATGGTGTTCTTGAACATGGACAAAGTTTGCTTCCAACTTTCAGGTAAAGTATGGAGCATCTTTTTATTTAATTCTTCAATGTATATTTCAACTCCAAGATATTCATCTCTATTACAAGTTGCATAAATCTATGGAGTTGTTAAGGAGTTGATTCACCCTCAATATGATGAAAGGTTTCATTTTGTGACGGAAGGGTGTCCTTCCTAATGCTTCTGATTTCATAACTCCCTTCACAGAGTGTATGAAGAATCTTCCACAAGGAATTTGCTGTTTTATAATTCTCACACCTGATTAATATTTCTTTAGGTAAAGCCATACTAAGCAAGCTGTATGCTTTAATATCAACTTTGACCTTCTTAATATCATCAGGTGACAGATCCTTTGTACTTATGGGTTGATTATTGTCATTATAATCCGGCCCAAGAGTGGGTGGAATATAAGGACCTTCAGTTATTGAAACCCATAAGTCAGAATCAGTATAATTCACATGATTCCTGAACTTGATTTTTCAGGATTTAAAATCTGCTTTTGTTTCTAACTATGGAGTTTGGTATGATGATCCACCAAAGTTACTCATGTTTAGTTAAAATCTAAGATTTTAACTATTACGGAGTATCTTTTAAGTAATGAACTAATTAGTGACAAAACTTAATTAACAATAATTAAGCAATTGTGGTCACAAATCAGTCAATCATTTTAATGATAATTAATTATCAAATCAGGGATTTTGTTAATGTATTTGTTCAAATAAACTTGAACAATTGATGAACGTCAATCAATAACCCAAATCTACTATTCAATTGATTTAAATATTGATCTAAGTTAATCGAGCAATGAAACGATACTCGCTGAAAGACAATTCACTATTTTAATTGATTCACAGAAAAACGATTTGCTTAAAAACAGTAGATCTAATCAGCAAAAACTGACAAATCTAGTGAAACAAACAATTAAACACTATTAACACTGATAGATCAATCGATCTAAATCAATGAGCACTTGGCTCTGATACGAGCTGTGAATCCAAGGATCGCAATAAGGAATTATCAGTGTTAAAGGAAATCAAGTTAATGTTTGCGGAATCAACATTAACCTTGTTTAATTGTATAACAATAAATATCAAATATAATGAATGATGATTATGACGAACACAATGATATGAACACAATTAATAAGCAAACATGATTTGATTCAAACGTATCATTAAAGTTGATTAATGATTACAGATGAATAAATAATAAATGATATAAACAATAAATGCTTTGAACGTGTTGATGTTGATGTGACGGCTGCTAGGGTTTATGTTTGATTGATTGTGTGAATCGATGTGATGTTTGTGTTTGCCGTCTGGTTGCTCGTGTGTTCGTGTTCGTCATTTGATGTGAAACCTAGGACCCATATTTATAGGCACACGTGTTTCTATTAAGGAAACACCAGATCTCTTGGGATTTGAAATTGTCTTGTTGACTTGTTGATTTGTAACACTTGAATTATTTAAATACAAGTGTTTGGACTCCGTACCTTAACTGGTCTTCCGAAGGTAATTTGTTCTTCCGAAGGTAATGTCTTCCAAAGGTACTTTGTCTTCCGAAGGTACATTGTTTTTCTGAAGGTAGTGTCTTCCGAAGGTACTTTGTCTTCCAAAGGTGTTTTCTCATCCGCAGGAGTCTTTACTTGAACTCTTTGATTGACTTCTTCACTTGAACTCTAGAGCTGGTTGTTCATCCGCAGAGGATCTTCGGATGTTTGTTATTGTAAGAAACATATCTACGGAAGAACAAAATGTTCATCCGTAGATGTTTCTTACACTTAGTCAATTTTAGTAATTGACCAAGTATAATGTTTGTACCTGCAATCATACACATAAATCAACACACATATGGGTTAACTATATATACATAATGCATACATCAAATAATGAATTACAAATATTCATTACAATTTTTGATTAATGTTCTAAGCCTATACAAAATGAGCTAGATCTATTGTCCCTAGATCTAACAGTTGATGATGAATATTTAAGGAGAGTTGGATACTCAAACAGAAAGACAACATCCACTAGGGACATTAAAGGAAATCAATATACATTTCCCATAATAGAATGGGGATATGTTGAGAAAACAAAGGAGCTGGTTTTGTTAAGAAATAAAGAAAGAAAGAAAGCTAAAAGTATTAGAATTTTTGATCCTGTGGAATTCAAGCTTCTCCATCCAAGCTACACGTCATATCTTCATGATAAATATTTTCCTAAGCTAAATGATGAGCAAGCATAAAATGATTTATGCTTATATGTGCACCTGATTCAAGTGATTGACAAATTACATGCAAAGGCTTATAAGAGGAGGTATGAAGCAGGCCAGCTGATTGGAACTCATATCAAAGAGGTGACTGAACTAAGAATCTTAGAGCAAGATGAACTAGAGATAGTTCACAATAAAAGTGTTTTGGAAACTGTGTGCTCCCGATATGAACGGGAACGATGAGCTTGGATCTTAGGATTCATATTGATAATAACAAAACTTGATAATTCGATGCTAAAATATAATAATTATGAACACAAAAGTGTTTAATGATTGATGTTTATTGATTTGATGATGAAATCATCATCCATGAAGAATGATGATATGATGTTGTTGGTGATGGAACTAACTCCCACACTTGGTGGAGAATTATTCACACTTTACAATGATGATATATGTTGACATTTATACTTATCTAGTATTTACAATAATTATAAAATAAACCCTAGATAATATTTTGTTGCTTTTGTTCTTCAAGTCTTCAACTTCAATAATATTGGAAATCTTCAATTTTTTCAAAGGTAAAATACCCAACAGAAACCCTTACTACTGAAGAAGATATTCTGGGATTGAGTTTTGAGACATTACAGAAGATTTGCAGAATGGAGATCAAATACAAGTATGATGATCAAACGGATACAGTCTCCTATTTTAACAAGAAGATGGTGTCAAGAGTTAAAGAGTTGTCAATTTTGAAGAACTGATTACAAGTGTCTAAGCCTAAAGGGGAGTATTGTTGGATCTAGTGTTGATAGGTCTAGATACATTGTATAGGCTTAGCACTTTAATCAATTTTGTAATAAACTCTTGTAAATTGCTATCTTAATGTATGCTTTGTACATATATAAGTTAACCCATGACTGTGTTGATTTATGTGTGATTTGCAGGCTTAGCATTATACTTACTCAATTTTGTAAATTGACTAAGTGTAAGAAACATCTGCGGCTGGACATTTTCTTCTTCTGTAGATAATTTTAATCAAAGTGCATCCGAGGATCTTCTGCGGAAGAACACTTTTTTGCGGATGAAGTCAAGGGACCCCTTGGAAGACCAAAGATCTGCGGATGAACAACTTGCATTCCTACAAAGTCCAACTCCTACGGAAGGCAAAACTCCTACGGAAGGCAAAACTCCTACGGAAAACAAAACTCCTACGGAAGACCAACACTTGCTTGTACGTCACCAAGTACATCAAATCAACAAGTCAATCATTGAGTGATGTCATAAAGTCAACTTCTACGGACGACTTTAACTCAGTCAGAGAATGTCACATCATAATATTCTCTGAGTAACTTTTTTACCTCTATAAGAAAGTTACTGATTCCAAGAGATTTACTGTTACCCTAGCATTAAATCTCTAAGCCTATATGCAGGATCGGGTTTTGTCACTAACACTTAGTTTTTCTCTCAATACTCACTTGTAACACACTCGGATCAGATGAAGCAGAATCTCTTCTAAGAGTTGATAATAATATATTAAGTAGCAAAGAACACAAAGAAATAATTTTCAAGGTACTTGTATATATTACTTCTCAACTCAAAGTATTACAAGATTCTTACAAGCATACAATAAGAGTTATAATGAGAAACTATATATACTAGATCCTACAGCCGGATATACTTTGATACCAGTTGGAAACCTATAACTAAAACATATACTACAATGCTAAAGTTAAGGTATCTTAGATAAAGTATTATCCAAGATATGGTAGTCATGACATGTCCATGACTTACCTTTTGTCACCAACTACATGGCTTTTGAGAAAATGCCATGCAGCATCTCAGAGGTCTGCACCGGAGTGTCAGAGAGACCATTCTTATGTCCACTGGTTCATAGTAGTGTCTTCCGAAGGTTAGTTGGCTTCGGAAGAACAAGTTCTTCCGAAGGTTAGTTGGCTTCGGAAGAACAAGTTCTTTCGAAGCCACTTATACTTCAGAAGAGGCTACTTCTTCCGAGGCTTGAGGACTTCTTCATATCTTCATACTTCGGAAGTTCACTTCTTATCTTTTCTTCTAAGTCTTGAATCTTCGGAAGTGAATACTTTGTCTTCGGAAGTTGGAGTTTTCCTTCGGAAGATGATCTTGCACTTTGTCTTCGGAAGAACTCCATTTTCTTTGGAAGTTCTACACTTAGCTTCAGAAGTCCTTTATTAGTTGTGCCCAAAAATAGTCTAAGTGATTTGGTTTTGGTTGCACTAGCCTTTCTAGATCCAACAAACTCCCCCTAGGCTGATGCTACCAAAACCTCACTTGTTTCTGCTTCTCAAAACCTTCAGCACCAGGGACAGAAGATGTTTGTCTGTTTCCTTGTTCTTCCCTGAAGTGGTGCTGAGAAGTTTGTACAAGTCATTAGTGGATAGGAGATCCAGTCTATCAGTCTGAATGACATGTACCCTTTGTTGTGCCCCCTGAAGAGAGTTAGTTGATGGGAGTTATAGTCATACTCCCATCTAACTATGGATTCAAGTTCAGGACCTCAACCATTTGAAGAAAGGCTTTGCCTTTGGTTGATGATCCTTTCCTTTTCTCCTCCTCTCTTAGTTTCAACTCATCTTCAACCTTGGTCCTAGCAGTTAGCTCGGCCAGATGAAGACTGCTCAGGTGATTTCTTATATGAGCAGCTACTTCAGAGTTGGAGGGGTTGGATAGTGGCTTCTCTGCTAACTTAGCAATATCAAATCTGCTTAAGTGTAGCAGAGATGATGCATTTGGCCTATTTAGTTCTTCACTCTCTCTCTCAACAACAAAGTTTTGAGAAGAGTCTTTGAACCTCCACCGGATAATCCTCTTTCTAGGAACAAGGGGTTGACTTGGCACCTTGTCTCCTTTCTTTATATCTAGTAGGGTCACCAACCTTCTCCTTAGCTTCTTTTCTTCTTCATTCAGAGAGTCTGAGTTGAGGTCAAAGAGCTTTGCAGCTTGGTCCAATGTTCTTCTGGGCAGATCAAGAATTGATCTCTAGTGAGGGAACATGAGTATCTATCAACATAGGTCAGTTTGACAGACTCCTCCTCACAAAAGATGTCGCTCAGGGTTGTACAGTTGATGAGCTTTGTCTTGATTGCCTTGAACTCCTCTAAAATGTTTGGAAGGCTGAGGGGATGGTTTGGGAGGTTGTTGGGTAGGTTGTGGTGTTTGGGTTCTGGCAAGTGTTTTGGGTTGTAGGATGGGTAGTTTAGGTGGTTGAGGTGAGGAAGTTGGTAAGGTTGATGATGTAGGTTCAGGGGTGTAAGGCTCAGAGGTTGGTTCAGTCTTGATGGGGAATGGAAAAAGAATTGGTTCAGGTTGTGGTTGGGCTTGAGGTTGGGTTTGAGTGGTTGGTTTGAATATCATCCCCTGTTCATTTCTATACATCTCCTTCCTATTCCCCGAGTGAATGTCAGCCTTTATGTCACTAACATGTTGCTGGAGAGTTTTCTTTGACATTGGACCCACCTGTCTGCCAGAGAAGCCATGAGCCCGGAGATAGTCTTTCATCCAGGCCTTTTCATCTATCTTTCTGGTAGCAACGAGTCCTGCTTCTTCTTCCTTCCTCTTCTTCATCAACCTCAGCTTCTCCTTAGCAGCTTTCTTACTCTCCTTCTCCATTTGATCTTGCTCTTTGTTAAAGAGCCATAAGATCATATCATTTTCATGTAGAGATAGTTCTTCTAGAGAGAAACCCCTGGAGGTTAGGAAAGTTATCCTTTCCCTCCTAAGATGTTGATCAGCTTCTCTTTTCTCCTTATCCCTTTCTTCCTCTAAGGCCAACCTTGTTGCTTCTTCCTTTTGCTGAATTTACAGCAAAGTTGCCTTTTCTAACTTAGCTAACTCCTCTAATGGTAGCAGGAGTACATCTTCATTCACAACTCCTAATTTGACGAGTCTGTCAATGATTTCCACTCTTCTTCTGTTGTTGACAGCCTCCAGGTTGGCTGCAACTGCTTTGCTACTAGCAGCTAGCAACTTCCCAGTTGGAAGTCTACCTTTTCTCTTGAGCTTCTCTAACCTTGCTTCCTCCTGAACCTCTTCCTCAGTCATCTTCCTCTTTCCTTTGACATCTTCGGAAGTGCTAGACTTTGGGGGTTCTTGGATGGAATGTTTAGGTTGAGTGGTGGTAATAGGGGCTGGAGTCAATCATGATGTTTGAGCTAAGGGTTGGGTGAGAAAATCCTCTCTATTAACCTTAGATGCAAGTTCTAGAATTGCATCTGTGACTTCAAGATCATCGGATAAAGATAATAGTCCTTCTGCAACTACAATTTCAGCTTCGGAAGATTGAAGTTGTTCTTCCGAGGCTTTGACTTGTGCTTCGGAAGTCTGTGAGAATGCACTCTTTGTGCCAACTGTCTCAGTTGTTGGGCCATCAGTCCTTGTTTCCCCTTCAAAATTAATCTCAGGTTCCACTTGGACCTTAGGTTGACCAACTTCCTCAACAGTAGTAGAAGGTGCATTCAGCCTCTAAAGCTCTTGAGCTCCAAAGTAAATCACAGACAAGTTACGACTTGGCTGTTCAATAAAAGATTCATCAGGAACTTGTTGAAGAGCCTGTTGAGATCTTGGAGCCTCCTTTGGTCCACCTGAATTACAATTGGAGGAGACTCAGGAAAAACTGAAGCTTGTTGAATGGGGTATCTTGAACTTAAGGAAGTGAGAGTTTGACTCTGTGGTTCCTTTTGTCTTTGTCCCTGAACACTCTCCCCCTTTTTGGTAGCATCATCTTGAGAGCTTGATGAGCTAGAGGAAGAGGTCAATGAGACCTGAATTGGTACATGCCTAACAAACCTCTCAATCTGTTTCTCAGCTAGTTTGGCCTTGAGATTTTCAATCTCAAGTTGCTGAGTGGCAGACCTATCCTCTAAAGTCCTAACCTTAGATTCAAGGTTTGAAACTTTAGAAAGTAGGTCTTGAATAGTGAGTTGCATTCTTCCCTCGTCTTCTTTTGAAGAATCATGGGGAGATGAGGTAACATACCTATTATGTTCATCCTCACCACCAGATGTGTTTTCTTGGCACCCTGGTTTCCCTTGCTTAATGATGTCTCTTTTAGAGTCATCAAAGGGCATGGTTGCCCTAGATTCAGTCTCAGTGATGTTACCACTGTCCTAAAGGTCCATTGAGGCTCCTTCAGTAGTGGCAGCTGAATCTACATGAGTTCCCTCCACATCAGTGGGACTCACCTCAGTAAAGGCTTGCTGATGGGGGCTAGAGATAAGAGGTATCTCTAGGCTCTGTTGATCCTTGAGAGGGTGTTGTGGATCAACTTCATTGCCCTGAAGAGACATAATCTCCTCATCAGTTCCTATTAATAGGTCAGTAAAGGATATAGATGTTAAGCCTAATGACCCGGGACCTTGGTCAATGTCTATTGGCTATGAGCCTATGGTGGGGCTGTCTCTCTTTGGCTGCTCAAGGGAGTTAAAGACTCACCCTGAGGGTTTATAGCTTGGGTTTCGGGCTCATGGGTTTGAGACTGAGGAGACACGATACCCATATTGAGGTCAATTGTGCAGGATGATGAAACCTCAGACTGAGTGGGAGCCCATTGTTCCACTCTAGTCTTTTTGGATTGAACAAGAGGAGCTTGTTCAATCAGAGAAGATTGAACAAGGGTTTGTTTGGGGCGTCTTTGGTATATGATAGCGACGGGGTGAGAAGGTAAATTTGGAAATATGAGGGTAGTTGCTGGTGTGGGTTTATCACCGGTGGGGTTAACAGGGATGTCACCAGGAGCCATTGACTCAATCATACCTGGAAGAATAGCAGTGTGTCTTCCGATGAAATTGGTGGACACTCTCTTCAAAATATTGAAGATGGCCGACCTCATTTGAGGGACAGTCAGAGCAGCTGCACAGAAAAGCTGACTTTGGTCCAACTCACAATTGATTATATGCTGAAGGAACCTGTGATACATGAAGAATGTGCCCCGATGGAGATTCCCTATAAGATTAGTCAGCACAAACCTTGAGTAATTATAGCGGAGGCTTTTCACCAATCCATGAACTAGGCACCCTAGTTCATATGGGATTTGATCCCATCCCCCAGACTTGTTTGACAAGCAATGGAGAACAACATGCAGCAGAAACTTCCGGTTGTAAGAGAAGTTAAACTTGTAGACTGTAGACCTGCTTACATCTCCACCGTATCCATTTGGATATAGGTGTTGTCCAAATCTGTCTTGGGAAACTCTATAAGAGAACCCTCATCATGAAGCTCCTAATGCTCCCTAACGAGTTGTTCGAAAATGACCAACTCCTGGCCACAAATGCTCAACCTTATTACCCGAACCCCATTTAGGGTTTCAATCTGACCATTGGCCCGAAATTCAGCCATGTGATTTGAGTAAACGGTAGGGTTAACAGTCAGAGCGGTGTAATAAGACGATTGGGTAAGAAAGGAAATGATATCAGAGAAGTCAACATCCCTTGAAGAATCAAGGAAAACGACTTGGTTGTGCTGAGGGTTAAGTGCCATTGAGAAAGTTGCAAAGAAGATGAGTTCAAAATTGGGTGAATTAGGGATGAAGAAAGCTTATAGGGCAGTAAATTTGGTAAAAAGATGAAAGTGATTAGTCGGGGTTATTTAAATGGGTGAAATGGCGGTTTAGGGGGTTTGGATAAGGTGACAGGATGTTTCAGTGGATGATGTGACAGGGGCGGTAAGGTTTAGTCCATTTAAATAATCTGATATCATTAACAAAATCTTTACTTTTTACAGAGTGGGGCCCAAAAGATTTCCGTTACACAGTAAAGTCTTTCTTCCGAGTATAAAGCATTTCCAAAGGTAATCTTCTTCCGAAGGAAATTTTACTTCCGAAGGTAAAGTTCTTACTTCTGAGAGTAAAAAATTGTTTTTCGAATGGAGAGTTTTATAAGCTTCGGAAGTAGATCTGATATGTAATCAATCGCTTCTTCCGAGACTAAAAATTCTTCCGAGAAGAAAATTATCCTGGGAGGAATATTGCTTCAGAAGATATGTAAAACATCTTTCGAGGGTTAATTCCTCTTCGGAAGAATTTATACTTAGTGAAAATTTAAGAGAAGGACCTTTTGTAACAGGTCTTAGATTGTTTTGACACAAAACTTTTACACATTAAAAAGGTTTTCAAGTGAGGTAGATTAATCAATGTTTATCATCCCAATAGCTGTAATGAGATACTTGAATCTTTGTTCATCAAAAGCTTTGGTGAACAAGTCAGCATATTGTTCATTTGAGTCAACTTTGATTAGTTTAATCAGATTTTTCTCATGAATATCTCTAATGAAATGATACCTGATATCAATGTGTTTTGTCTTGGAGTGCTTCACTGGATTTTCAGTAATGGAGATGGCACTATTGTTGTCAATGTGGATAGGAGTGTTCATGAAGTTGAATCCGTAGTCTATCATCTGGTTCTGAATCCACAACAGCTGAGCGTAACAACTAGAAGCAACAATGTATTCAGCTTCAGCAGTTGATGTTGAGACATTGGATTGCTTCTTGCATTGCCATGAGATGATCCTTCCACCAAGAAATTGACATCCACCTGATGTTGATTTCTTGTTGATATTGCAGCCACCATAGTCACTGTTAGAGCAGCCATAGAGATAAAAATTGCTATTCCTTGGATACCAGAGACCTAATTTAGGTGCTCCTTTGAGGTATCTGAGGATTCTCTTGGCAGCAACTAGATGAGACACCTTTGGAGCAGCCCGGTATCTTGCACAAATGTAGGTTGCAAACATGATATCAAGTCTACTTGCTGTGAGATACATCAGAGAACCAATAATAGCCCTATACTGATGTTGATCAGTATCCTTCCCCTTAGAGTCAGGAAAATATTTATGGTTTCTGGGTATAGGTGTTTTGGATGACTTACAATCTTTTATATCAAATCTTTCTAAGATGTCATTGACATACTTAAATTTATTGATGAAAAAACCTTCCTTCATTTGCTTCAGCTAAATTCCAAGGAAAAAGTCCATTTTTCTCATGGAACTCATCTCAAACTTCTTCTTCATAATGCTCTCAAAGTCTTTACACATTTGGTCATTTGAAGAACCAAATATGATGTCATCAACATAGACTTGAACGAGCAAGATAGATGGGGTGCTGTGGGTCTTCAAATCCTGGAGGCTGGCACACATAGACTTCTCTATCTATATCCCCATATAGAAAGGCACACTTGACATCAAGCTGGTAGACAGTGAAATTCTTGGATGCAGCATAAGCAAGGAAGATCCTAACTGCGTCAAGTCTTGCAACAGGTGCAAAGACATCAGTATAATCAATTCCTTCCGCTTGAGTGTATCCTTGAACCACCAGTCTTGCCTTGTTCTTGATGATCAAGCCTCTATCATCTTTTTGTTTCTGAAAACCCATTTTGTGCCTATAGGTACTTGACTAGATGGTAGCGGACATAGGTTCCAAACTATTTGTCTCTTGAATTGAAGCAGCTCCTCTTGCATTGATTCAACCCAGCTACTATCTTTCAAGGCATCTTATACCTTCTTGGGTTCCATCTGGGATAAAAAGCATGAGTACAAGCAGACATTCCCTATGATGTTTTTAGTTGGATGAGTGTTATGGATCCTAAGTCTAGGAATTACCTCCATTTGCAAAGATAGATCCAGATTGGACATATTTTGCTCAGGAGCTTGAACACTTGGTCGAACTGTTGTTTCAAACTCATTCAATGAGCACTGATTGAATGAATGAGAAACATCATCATCATTTGTTAGCTGTGAAGCAGCATTAACAGTTGCCTATTCCTTCAACATGCTACTTCCATCAGCTTGGTTTTGTGCATTATCACCTAATGAGGTTTTAGGGTCAACAAGTGAATCACTAGTTGATGCTCCACTATCCCTTGAGATAGTCATACTGTCAGATCTGCTAATAGTGGGAGCTTGGTTTGTTGCAGCTCTTGGAGAACTTGGAATAGGCCTGGGTAGGTCAAACAGCTGGTCTTCATCAGAATCACTTTGAGTACCTGTTCCAGCTGAAACATTCTCACACGACGGTTTAGAATAGTTTGGAAACAATTCTAAATCAAAGATATGATCAGGGCCATTCCCCCTAACACAAGGAGTGTGCTCATTAACTACAATGTTGAAAGATTCCTCAAATTGTTGATTTTTGATGTTATAAACTCTATAAGCTATAGAGTTAGAGGAATATCCAACAAAGATAGCATCATCTGACTTTTGCAGCAAAATTTGCCAAATTGTCTTTTGTGTTAAGTATGGTACACCTCCTGAAGGTTTTGAGAAGCAGAAACAAGCGAGGTTTTGGTAGCATCAGCCTAGAGGGAGTTTGTTGGGTCTAGAAAGGCTGGTGCAACCAAAACCAAATCACTTAGACTATTTTTGGGTACAACTAATAAAGGACTTCCGAATCTAAGTGTAGAACTTCCGAAGGAAATGGAGTTCTTTCGAAGACAAAGTGCAAGATCATCTTCCGAAGGAAAACTCCAATTTCCGAATACAAAGTATTCAGTTCCAAAGATTCAAGACTTAGAAGAAAAGATAAGAAGTCAACTTCCGAAGTATGAAGATATGAAGAAGTCCTCAAGCCTCGGAAGAAGTAGCCTTTTCCGAAGTATAAGTGGCTTTGGAAGAACTTGTTCTTTCGAAGCCAACTAACCTTTGGAAGACACTACTATGAACCAGTGGACATAAGTATGGTCTCTGTGACACTCCGCTACAGACCTCTAATATACTGCATGACATTTTCTCAAAAGCCATGTAGTTGACCATACTTTATTCCACTATTCACCTTTATCAGTTAGTATAGTTGCCAACTTTAGTTGGTGACAAAAGGTAAGCCATGGACATGTCATGACTACCATATCTTAAATAAAACTTTATCTTAGATACTTTAACTTTAGAATTATAGTATATGTTTTAGTTATAGGTTTCCAGCTAGTATCAAAGTATATCCGGTTGTAGGATCTAGTATATATAGTTTCTCATTGTAACTCTTATTGTATGCTTGTAAGAATCTTTTAATACTTTGAGTTGAGAAGTAATATATACAATTACCTTGAAAATTATTTCTTTGTGTTCTTTGCTACTTAATATATTATTATCAACTCTTAGAAGAGATTCGACTTCATCTGATTCGAGTGTGTTACAAGTGAATATTGAGAGAAAAACTAAGTGTTAAGTGACAAAACCCGATCCTGCACTATAAATACAAGACCTAGGTTCAAACATTGAGTACGGCTGAATACCTAACAATTCATCAATCAATATGATTAATCACAAAACCCTAGAAGCCGCCACATCAATTACACCAAAATCATCAATAGAATCATAGCAAACATCATCAACAACAATTATTATTTGATCATTTGCAATCATTAATCTGTTTTTTAATGAAATACTTTGAATCAAATCGTCTTCATCCATTTATTGCACTTAATTGTTCTGTTCTTCATTATTACTTTCTTTTGCGTTTGTTATTTCATATTCAATCAATTGAACAACGATTAGTGATAATTCCACGACCATTATTTCGAACCTAATCTAACACCGATAATTCCTGATTGCGATCCTTGAATTCACAAAGATCTCCTAGTTGTGGAACTTGTGAAGATGAGCTTCCTTTCATAGACCCCATGAGTGAGGAGATAATGAAGGATGTCTCTGAGAAGAGTGAAGAAGAGCGTCGTAAGAAGGGTTACTATTCTCTTGAGGAGAGAAAGAAAGACGGGATGACCAAGTCTAAAAGAAAAAACTTGATTAGGAAGGCCAAAAGAAAGTCCAAGAAGGCTCTAAAGATCAAGGCCACTTTTAACTCTATGCAAAAACAAGTTTTCATCTCTGCAGGTTTTGAAGTGGTTAAGGCTGTAGACTCAAACTTGAACTCTAGTACCAGGAGTTCTAGTTCATGTTTAAATCATCCCAGCATCATGAAGAAGGCTGATCAGTTGTGTATCACAGCTACACAACCTGAACCATCCAACTCCAAAGGTAGTTCTCACCCTAAAAAATTGCCACCTCATCTGCAAAGATGAAGATGGAAATGGAAAGTGATCAAGTTCAGCCTTGTTCTTAAGGAAGACTCTCAGAAGAAAGATAATGGACTATGTCATGTGTGGTAGTACCTCTTATTTTGCAAAGGATTGCCTCTACAATCCTAAAAGTACTATTCACATGATCAAGAAAGAAACTTCTGCGAAGTTGAAAAAGAAACAAGCTTCGGAAGGAAATTCTTTTCCTTTCGGAAGCTCCAAAATGAAGAAGAAGACAAGTGAAAACTTGCCATCAGAAGGAAAATTGGTCTCAGAAGAAAGAAATACTTCCGAAGTACTAAAGCCTGCTGCAGTGATAGCAAGATCTTCCAAAGGTCCAGTCTCCAAAACTTTCGAAGTTGTCAAAACTTTCAAAGCATTAAAGGTCAAGTCTAAGCTTCCAAAGATGGTGTGGAAGACAAAGAAAGATCATGTGACTGAAAGTTCTTCATCAACATCTACAAATGATCCTCCAAATCTGACTATAGGATTAATTACTGTTGCATTGTCTTCAACTTCTTTTGATGAGCCAAGACCAACAAGGCTTGGGTTTCCAAATATAACTAAACATCTCTTTTGTGCATGAACAACTCAAGACAAACAAGAATGTATGGATCATTGATAATGGTTGTTCCAGGCATATGACAGACAATGGGTCACTACTCCAAAATTTTGAGAAAATTGATGGAGGGCCAGTTGCTTTTGGAGGAGATGCTAGAGGTTACATTACTGGAAGGGGAAGAGTCATAACTGGTAAGCTCAGCATTGAGGATGTAAATTTTGTTAAGGAGCTTGGATACAATCTTCTGAGTATATCTCAATTTTGTGATCAGAGACACAACATGCTTTTTACTAGAGCATGAGTGCATTGTTCTCAAGCTCGGTGGTTATTCCTCAAAAGCATATCCTGCTCAGAGCCCCCAGGAGAGGAAACATGTACAAGATGGATTTGCAAGAAACATCTTCCTTAGGAGAAGTTTCATGCTTTTTATCTAAAGCAAATAGTGATGAGTCTTTCCTCTGGCATAAAAGAATGTGCCATGTAAACTTTAAGAACATGAATAAACTAATTAAAAATGATTTGGTAGCTAGAATTCCAAAGAAAGAGTTTACAAGTGATGATCCCTGTGTTGCATGCCTCAAAGGGAAGCAACACTAAGTATCTTACAAGCCAAAGGAAAGAAACTCTATCACTACTCCCCTACACTTGTTACATATGGATCTCTTTGGCCCTACTAGTGTAATGAGTCTAGGAAGTACCTCATACTGTTTAGTGATCATAGATGACTTTACAAGGTTCACTTGGGTCTTCTTCCTTATAACTAAGGATGAGACTCATGAGATCTTGAAGAGTTTTATCTTAAAGATTAAGAATCAATGTGATCACAAGGTTAAGACCATAAGATGTGATTAAAGAACTGAATTCAAGAACCAAATCCTTGATACATTTTTGTGATGAAAAGGGTATTAAAAGGCAATATAATGCTCCCAGGACTCCTCAGCAAAATGGTGTTGCTGAGAGGAGAAACATGACACTAATTGAAGCTGCAAGAACTATGTTATCTGACTCCAAACTGCCAATCACCTTCTGGGCAGAAGCAGTAAACACTGCTTGCTATGTGCAAAATAGAGTTTTAGTAGTCAAGACTCATGATAAGACTCCTTATGAACTTTGGCATAAGAGAAAACCTTTCATTGGTTTACTCAGGTCATTTGGATGTCCTTGCACCATCTTGAATACCAAAGACCAAGTAGCCAAATTTGCTAAGAAATCAGATGATGGACATTTTATTGGATACTCTTCTCAAGCTAAGGTTTATAGAGCATACAATCTCAAAACAAGAGTAGTTGAGTAGTCAGCCAATATGACATTCAATGAGCACACTTCCAGTGTGAGGTTCTGATCCTGATTGGCTATTTGATCTTGATTTAGTTACCAACTGTTTTAACAAATCTTGTGAGAATGTTTCAGGGTCCACCGATATCTTATCAGTAGGTGATCTTGATCCAAGATTTGAGCTAAGAAGACCATCAAGTTATACTACTTCAACTCCAGTTGTAACTAATCCTGTAGATGGAGTTCTTATCAGCACAACCATGTCAAATTCAGCTGATACATCTGAGTTGCCACCAACTTCCAGCTCAAAGGCACAACACTCGAATGAAGGAGCTTCAAATGTGGAAGGAAATGGCGGTGGTGATAGTGATCAAGAGTTTCTTGATGTTGACAACCACTCCATTGAAGACAACATACATGATGTGACACACTCATTAGATCAAGTTTCACTTGATAAGTGTGCTTTTGTGGTGGGAGAAACTTCAATGCCTTATTTGAATTTCTCTAATTTAAATCTCTCTAAGAAACTTGTTATGATCCCTCAACTTAGGATCCACAAGTCTCACCCCACCACAAACATCATTGGAGATGTTGACACTAGGGTAAGAACAAGAGGACAAACCCATGATGCAAATGTTTGTCTTCACTCTTGTTTCTTGTCCCAGATAAAGCCAAATAAAGTTGATGAGGCTTTAAAGGATGGAAGTTGGGTTGAAGCTATGCAAAAGAAGCTGCTTCAATTCAAAAGGCAAAAGGTTTGGAACCTATGTTTTCTTCCTCAAGGGAAGACTACCATAGGAATCAAATGGGTGTTTAGGAACAAGAAGGATGATAGAAAACTTGTCATCAAAAACAAGAAAGACTAGTTGCTTAAGGGTACACATAAGAAGAAGGAATTGACTGCACAAATGTCTTTGCTCTTGTAGCAAGACTTGAAGCTGGCAGAATATTCCTAGCTTTTGCTGCATCCAAGGATTTCAAGGTCTATCAGCTTGACAAGTGTGCTTTTCTATATGGGGTGATTGATGAAGAGGTATATGTCAAACAACCACCTGGATTTGCAGATTTTGATCATCCTGATTATGTCTACAAGCTTGTTAAAGCTATTTATTGGCTACACCAAGCTCCAAGAAAGTGGTATGAGACTCTATCTCAGTATCTCTGTCAACATGGTTACAAAAGAGGTACCATAGATGGAACTCGCTTCATCAAAGGAACATGGAATGACTTAATGCTAGTTCAAGTATATGTAGATGGCATTATCTTTGGGTCAACCAATCAAAAGCTCTGCAAAGAATTTAAGAAGCTGATGAAGAATATATTTGAAATGAGTGCAATGGGAGAACTCAATTTCTTTCTAGGAATTCAAGTGAAGCAAGTTGACAGTGGCATCTTCATAAGTCAGTCAAAGTATGTACAGGACATACTTACAAGATTTAACATGACTGACTGTAAGGTTGCTAAGACACCCATAGCCAGAAACCACTCCCTTGGACCTGATCTCGAGGGGGAGTGTGTAAATGAACACCTTTACCGGGCTATAATTGGGTCTCTTATGTATCTTACAACTAGGAGGCCTGATATCATGTTTGTCACATGTATTTGTGCAAGATATCAAGCCCAACCCCAAGATGTCACACCTAGTCATTGTCAAGAGGATTCTAAGATATTTCAAAGGTGCTGCTACATTATGCCTCTGATATCCAAAGAATTCTGACTTCAACCTGTATGCATATACAGATAGTGACTATGGTGGCTGCAATATGACTGCAAAGTCTACTGTTGGTCCAAATAGATCGATGAACAGCACTATTGTTGGATCTAGAAAGGCTGGTGCAACCAAAACCAAATCCCTTAGACTATTTTGGTGCAACTAATGAAGGACTTCCGAAGCTAAGTGTGGAACTTCCGAAGGAAAAAGGAGCTCTTCCGAAGACAAAGTGTAAGACCAACTTCCGAAGGAAAACTCCAACTTCTGAAGACAAAGTATTCACTTCCGAAGATCAAGACTTAGAGTGATAGATCAGAAGTCAACTTCCGAAGTATTAAAGAAGTCCTCAAGCCTCGGAAGTACAGAAGCCTCTTCCGAAGTATAAGTGGCTTTGGAGAACTTGTTCTTCCGAAGCCAACTTACCTTCGAAAGACACTACTATTATCCAGTGGACATAAGTATGGTCTCCCTGACACTCCGCTGTAGACCTCTGAGATACTGCATGGCGTTTTCTCAAAAGCCATGTAGTTGACCATACTTTATTCCACTGTTTACCTTTATCAGTTAGTACAGTTGCCAACTTTAGTTGGTGACAGAAGGTAAGTCATGAACACACTCACTATGATCGAACTCTATGGCATCCTTGATGGATACCATTTGGAAATGGAGAATAAGAGAGGTCATCGAACAAGCAGACCCTTGAGTTTTCTTGCTAGCAACACTATAATGGTTGCTGAAGGCTCAAGACCCACCTAACCTCAACAGTACCTGACTTACACCCAGCAGCCGTCCTGTTCTTCTGGGCCATATGTCATATTTCTTGAGACTCCAAGGTCTCAACAAGCTCAGCAAAGCTCCTTTCAGGATAGCTGTGCTTTTGTCTCAAGAAGTGGGCACTCTAGTGATTATCAGTATTGCTTTGATGATCTAGAGTGCTTCAGCCCAGATGACGTGGAATACATGGACATAGTCCAACAAATGGCTCTCTTAACCTACAGAGCAAAGAAGTTCTTCAAGAGAACTGAAAGGCAATTTCCCCAGAACCCAATCAACGGCAAATTTGGGTTTGACAAAACCAAGGCCAAATGTTACAACGGTAACCAACTTGGTCATTTTGCAAGGGAATTCAAGGCTCCCAAGTCGAATCCGGAAACCCCACAGGCCTCCACACATCCCTCTACACCAAAGCCCACTAGAAAGTCAACACAGACAGCTGCAATGGCTCAAGAAGTTGACAGGAGCTTCATGGTACAGGATGTGACTCCTGCTCAAGCACTCATGGCCGGAACAGATGACAATAAGGTATATGAATATCTCTGTACTCCTGCCTGTATTGCTAAGGTTAAATTGTATCAGGACTACAATATGGAGATTAAATCCGATATTGAGTCTTTAAATGTTTTAAAATATGATTTTAAAATGGTTGAATCTGACTATCAAAGAAAAATTGAGGAGTTGGAGAAAACTGTGTCCTTATTAAAACATGAACACACAAACTATAAGACTTAAATAAAGGATTTAATATCCAAATTGTTTGAGGCTCAAGCCCAGCTTGTCACAGCTGAGGCTCAAGCCAGGAAGTATGCTATTTCTGAGCAAAACTTCCAATCCTTCTTGCATCATCCTCTCACTCAAAACTTTGTTACCAAAAAAGTGGGTTGGGAACCAATGAAATTTCTCCACCACACTCTTATGAGTCTATAAGACAACCAAGGTGTGGTACTAAAGAGCAAGAGGTTCCATCTGCTGACCCACCTTCTCATGAGTCAAAGAGTGATGCAACCATGGAGACCATCACAGGGAAGAACCAGGTAATTTTACCCACTCCTACCGGTGATTATCAACCCCTGACCACCAAAGCCAGAAGAAGCAAAGCTAAGGCAGCCAGAAAAACTGCCAAGAAAGTGGTTGAGTCTAAGCTGAAGATAGACCCAAAGCAAAAAGGTGTATTCATCTCATCTGGATTCCAGGTGATAGGAAACTCTGATTCAAGAAAGGAGTGTAGTACCAGCACTCCTGTCCTACTAGAGGATCAGAAGTTAAAGGGAAAGGTTGCTGATGAAGAGAAGAGGAAAAAGAAACAGCAATCCTCAAATTCCCAAAAGATTAACATTGCATGCATAATGTGTGGTCTGCAAAACCACATGGCCAAAGATTGTTACTACAATCCTGCTAGCACACATTATGCAAACAATGTTAAAAAGGAAGGAGTCAGGGAAGGTTTCTCATTTGGACCATATCAAATGGTTCAAGTGATGAAAAAGGGAAAGCTTGTTTCCGAAGCAAGGTTGCTTTCGGAAGATGGTCCTTCTTCCAAAGGGAAAATGGCTTCAGAAGCTAAAGTTGTCAAGACTCAAAAGAATAAAAGAGTCCCTTGAGACCATCCCAGAAGAAGACTACTTCGGAAGAAAAGGTGGTGAAGGCTTCTTCCGAAAAGAAAGAAAGCTTTGGAAGAATGTCAAGCTGCAAAAGCTTCAACAAGCTCATCCTCCATGATCAACCAAGGGATGGAATGGAAGACCAAGGAAGATGCTGCAGCCCAAACCTCTTCTTCAAAGACATCCATTGAACCCCCCATGCATAAATTTTGGTTCAATTATGTCATTATCATTAGAAGAACCCAAGACCAACAAGGCTTGGGTTTCCAATCAAAACTAATCATCTCATCTTATGTGCAGGGACATCCATATGAGAAGAATAACAATGTTTGGATTGTGGATAGTGGATGCTCCAGGCACATGATAGGGAATAGATCTCTCCTTCAACAATTTCAACATTATGATGGAGGTCCTGTCCAGTTTGGAGGTGAGGCCGGAGGATATATTTCTGGCAGAGGAAGTATATCCAACGGAAAATTAAAAGTTGATAAAGTTCACTTTGTCAAACAGCTTGAACACAACCTATTAAGTGTTTCTCAGTTCTGTGATCAAAAGCATCAAATGCTCTTCATAGAACATGAGTGCCTTATCCTCAAACCCAGGATGACAATTCCTTAGGAATTGATGCTTCTTAGATCTCCCAGGAAAGGGGATATGTACAAGCTGGATATGAACAATGCTTCTCCAATGGGAGAAGTATCATGCTTTCTTTCCAAAGCTGATGGTTATGAGTCAACACTATGGCATAAACGAATGTGTCATGTAAATTTTAAGACAATGAATAAATTGGCTAAAAATAACTTGGTACATGGTTTGCCTAAAAAGGAATTTTTCTGCAAAGATAACTGTGTTGCATGCCTGAAAGGGAAGCAACACAGGGCATCTCATAAATCCAAAGTTGTTAACTCCATCACCACTCCATTACACTTATTGCACATGGATCTATTTGGTCCTACAAGTATAATGAGCGTTGGAAGGAAATCATATTGCATTGTGATTGTTGATGATTTTACTAGATTTACATGGGTATTCTTTTTAAGAACCAAAGATGAAACTGCTGAAACTTTAAAATCTTTTATTCTTAAAATAGAAAATCAAATTAATCACAAGGTTAAAATAATTAGAAGTGATCAAGGGACTGAGTTTAAGAACCACGTTCTTCACTCATTCTGTAACTCAAAAGGGATTGCCAGACAATATAGTGCCCCTAGAACTCCTCAACAAAATGTTGCTGAGAGGAGGAACATGACACTTATTGAGGCTACTCGAACTATGTTAGCTGATTCAAAGCTGCCTCTAACATTCTGGGCAGAGGCAGTCAGCATTGCATGCTATGTGCAGAACAGGGTTCTTGTAATTAAGCCACATGGAAAAACCCCTTATGAGCTATGGAACAAGAGGCCACCGTTCATTGGGTTTCTAAGGTCCTTTGACAGCATGTGTACCATACTTAACACAAAAGACAATTTGGCAAAATTTGCTGAAAAGTCGGATGATGCCATCTTTGTTGGATATTCCTCTAACTCTAAAGCTTATAGAGTTTATAACATTAAAAATAAACAATTTGAGGAATTTTTTAACATTGTAGTTAATGAGCACACTCCTTGTGTTAGGGGGAATGGCCCTGATCACAACTTTGATTTAGAATTGTTTCCAAGCTATTCTAAACCATCTTGTGAGAATGTTTCAGCTGGAACAGGTGCTCAAAGTGATTCTGATGATGACCAACTGTTTGAGCTTCCTAGACCTATTCCAAGTTCTCCAAGAGCTGCAACAAATCAAGTTCCCACTATTGGCAGATCTGACAGTATAACTATCTCAAGGAATAGTGGACCTTCAACCAGCTGTTCACCTGTTGACCCTCAAACTTCATCATGTGACACTGCACAACACCAAGATGATGGAAGCAACATCTTGAAGGAATAGGCAACTGTTAATGCTGCTTCACAGCAAACAAATGATGATGATGTTTCTCATTCATTCAATCAGTCCTCACTGAATGAGTTTGAAACAATAGCTGGACCCAGTGTTCAAGCTCCTGAGCAAAATATGTCCAATTTGGATCTATCTTTGCAACTGGAGGTAATTCTTAGACTTAGGATTTACAACACTCATCCAGCTAAGAACATCATACGGGAAGTCTCTGAAGGTGTGAAAACAAGAGGACAAACTTACAATGGGAATGTCTGCTTATACTCATGCTTTTTATCCTAAATGGAACCCAAGAAGGTGGAAGATGCCATGAAAGATAGTAGTTATATTGAATCAATGCAAGAGGAGTTGCTTCAATTCAAAAGACAAAAGGTTTGGAACCTATGTCCGCTACCATTTAGTCAAGTACCTATAGGCACCAAATGGGTTTTCAGAAACAAGAGGGATGATAGAGGATTGATTATCAAGAACAAAGCAAGACTGGTGGTTCAAGGATACACTCAAGAGGAGGGAATCGATTATACTGATGTCTTTGCACCTGTTGCAAGACTTGAGGCAGTTAGGATCTTCCTTGCTTATGCTGCATCCAAGAATTTCACTGTCTACCATCTTGATGTCAAGTGTGCCTTTCTATATGGAGATATAGATAAGGAAGTCAATGTATGCCAACCTCCAGGATTTGAAGACCCATAACATCCCAACTATGTGTGTAAATTGGATAAAGCTCTATATGGGCTGCACCAAGTACCTAGGCTGTGGTATGAGACATTGTCTCAGTTTCTCCTGAAGAACGGTTACACTAGAGGTACCATTGATAAGACTCTTTTCATAAGGAAGTCTGGGAAAGACATCTTGCTCGTTCAAGTCTATGTTGATGTCATCATATTTGGTTCCTCAAATGACCAAATGTGTAAAGACTTTGAGAGCATCATGAAGAAGAAGTTTGAGATGAGTTCCATGGGAAAAATGGACTTTTTCCTTGGAATTCAGGTGAAGCAAATGAAGGAAGGGTTTTTCATCAGTCAATCTAAGTATGTCAATAACATTTTAGAAAGATTTGACATGAAAGATTGTAAGGCAGCCAAAACACCTATATCCAGAAACCACAATCTCTGCATTGACTCTGAGGGGGAGGATACTAATCAACATCAGTATAGAGCAATTATTGGTTCTTTGATGTATCTCACAGCAAGTAGACTTGATATCATGTTTGCAACTTGTATTTGTGCAAGATATCAGGCTGCTCCAAAGGTGTCTCACATAGTTGCTGCCAAGAGAATCCTCAGATACCTCAAAGGAGCACCTAAACTAGGTCTCTGGTATCCAAGGAATAGTGATTTCAATTTCTATGGTTACTCTGATAGTGATTATGGTGGCTGCAATATCAACAAGAAATCAATATCCGGTGGATGTCAATTTCTTAGTGGAAGGATCATCTCATGGCAATGCAAGAGGCAATCATGTGTCTCTACATCAACTGCTGAAGCTGAATACATTGCTGCTGCTAGTTGCTGTGCTCAGCTGCTATGGATTCAGAACCAGATGATAGACTACGGATTCAACTTCATAAGCACTCCTATCCACATTGACAACAACAGTGCTATCTCCATTACTGAAAAACCAGTGAAGCACTCCAAGACTAAGCACATTGATATCAGGTATCATTTCATTAGAGATATTCATGAGAAAAATCTAATCAAGCTAATCAAAGTTGATTCAAATGAACAATATGCTGACTTGTTCACCAAAGCCTTTGATGAACAAAGATTCAAATATCTCATTACAGCTATTGCGATGATAAACCTTGATTAGTCTATCTTATTTGAAAACCTTTTAATGTGTAAAGTTTTGTGTCAAAACAATCTAAGTTCTGTTACAAAAGGTCTTTCTCTGAAATTTTCTCTAAGTATAAATTCTTCCGAAGAGGAATTAACCTTCGGAAGATATTTTACATATCTTCCGAATCAAATTCCTCCCAGGATAATTTTCTTTTCGGAAGAGTTGTTAAGTCTCGGAGGAAGCGATTGATTTCATATCAGATCTACTTCCGAAGCTTATAACACTCTCCATTCGGAAAGCAACATATACTCTCGGAGGTAAAAACTTTACCTACGGAAGTAAATTTGCCTTCAGAAGAACATTACCTTCGGAAATGCTTTATACTCGGAAGAAAGACTTTACTGTGTAACGGAAATCTTTTGGGCCCCACTCTATAAAAAGTATAGATTTTGTTAATGATATCGGATTATTTAAATGGACTAAACCTTACCGCCCATGTCACATCCTCCACTGAAACGTCCCATCATCTTATCCGCACCCCTTAAACCGCCATTTCACCCATTTAAATAACTTCGGCTAATCACTTTCTTCTTTTTACCAAATTTACTGCGCTAAAAGCTTCCTTCATCCCCAATTCACCCAATTCCGAACTATCTTCCTGCAACTTTCTCAAATGGCACTAAACCCTCAGCACAACCAAGTCGCACTTCTTGATTCTTCAAGGGATGCCGACGTCTCAGATATCATCTCCTTTCTAACCCAATCTTCTTATTACACTGCCCTGATTGTTAATCCCACGGTTTACTCAAATCATATGTCTGAATTTTGGGCAAATGGTCAGATTGAAACCCTAAATGGGGTTCGTGTCATAAGATCGAGCATCTGTGGCTAGGAGTTGGTCATTTCAGAACAACTCATCAGGGAGCATATCGAGCTTCATGATGAGGGCGCTCCTACAGAGTTCCCCAAGGCAGATTTGGACAACACCTATATCCAAAAGGGATATGGTGGAGATGTAAGCCGGTCAACCGTTTACAAGTTTAACTTCTCTTACAACTGGAAGTTCCGGCTGCATGTAGTTCTTCATTGCTTGTCCAACAATTCTGGGGGATGGGATCAAATCCCATATGAACTTGGGTGCCTAGTTCATAGTTTGGTGAGAAGCCTCCGCTTTAACTACTCAAGATTTGTGCTGACCAATCTTATGGGAAACCTTCAACGGACACATTCTTCATGTATCCCAGGTTTCTTCAGCACATAATCAATTATGAGGTGGACCAGAGTAAGCTTGTCTGTGTAGCTGCTCTGATTGTTCCTCAAATGAGGCCGACCATCTTCAAGACTTTGAAGAGAGTGTCCACCAACTTCACCGGAAGATATACGACACTTCTTCCAGGTATGTCTGAGCCAGTGGCTCCTGGTGACATCCCTGTTAACCCCACAGGTGATGAACCCACACCAGCAACTACCCTCACATTGCCAAACCTACCTTCTCACCCCATCACTATCACTTATCACAAACGCCCCAAACGAACTGTAAGGATTCCTATAAGTCTGATGCAGCCAAAACATCCAAAGTCTCTCTGCAAGCATGCACTAAAGAACTGAAGTAGAAATGCTTCGGAAGTTTTACACCATGCACTAGAAATATTCTAAGTGTAAAATCTTCCGAAGCCAAGACCAATATCTTCCGAAGCCAAAACTGAAGTCTTCCGAAGCTTCAAAGACAAAGTCTTCCGAAGCCAAAGAGTGAAGACAGATTTCTTCCGAAGACTTTTAGAGATATGCCTTTATCTGATGTACTTTACTATAAAGCTGGACCACCTTTCCGCTGCAACTCTGTAAATTCACAAACATACATGAGTTGGTGAAAGGTCCATGCTTTTGGTAACTGTACATTGAGGTCTTGAGTCCATGCTTTCTACTTTATGTACTTTTATCCTTTTTGTAATATATTAGGATGTGAGCTATGGCATGTCATAGTCACTAGTCAAAAGGCAGATATGCCTTTTGACTCTACAATTGATTTTGTTTGTGTCTAGTCAATTGTATCCTGCTGGCTTTCAAAGTATAGCCGGCTGTAGGTTGTAATATAAGTATTCCATGTTCTTGTATCTTTCTTTATGCTTTGTAACACTTGTAATAGAACTTAAGAAAGCAATATACTGCATCCTTGAAACCCAATCTCTTGTGTTCTCTTGTTTTGTCTCTTACTTATTACTTGTGTTCTTAGTACCATACTTGTGGTAAATCCAGTTTACTATTTGATTAAGTTTGGTTAATCTCCTCTTTGTGTTGTTGTGTTGTAAGTGACCACCCTTCACCGGTCCTGCAATTGGTATTAGAGCATTTCAGGCTCTTGATATAAGATCTAACCATCTTAAGATCCCTCACACACACAAATACTAAACTTTTCAAATGGCAGCCATTTCCAAGACTGATATGGAAACTGGAACATGAACAAGTCCCCACTGATCACTCTTGATGACTTTGATACCTGGTGCATGAGAATGGAAGGTTTCATCAGGTCTCTAGACTCAAGAATGTGGGAGTCTGTTGAAAATGGACCTTTCATACCCAGCACTCCTTCTGCTACTGGTGCTGGTATGATCCCCAAGGATGTGGCTAACTACTATGATGAAGATAGGAAGAGAGTAGAGATTGACAGAAAAGCCATGACAGCTCTTCAAACTGCCCTTCCAAATTCTGTGTACAGAGGTTTCAAGAGGTTGTCCTCTCCCGGCCCAGTAGTTCCGCAACTACTACCGTGAACAGCTAAACAGCTGTAGGATGCACTAAAAATGATGTATGAAGGCTCCTCTGAAGCCAAGGAGAACAAGAAGGATCTCCTGAAGCAGCAGTTTGAAAACTTCACCTTCAAAACAGGTGAAACCATGACTCAGCAATATTTCAAGTATGTTGAGATAGTGGATACCCTTGTGGATGGAGGAGTTCCTCTTGAGAATAAAGACATTGTAAGGAAGTTCATGTCCTCACTTCCTAGGCAATGGACACACTATTGTGTGGTGATCAAGAGGACTGAAAATCTCAAAACTCTTACTCTAACAGAGTTATATGGGATTCTCAGTGGCTACCAGATGGAGATGAACATGCAAGGTTCATCTGGCAACTCCAATAATCAATTGGGTTCAGCCCTGCACGTGGTTGAAAGGGATAGCATAGAACCCCAACATCATCTCATATGCTACCCTGACAATTCATCAAAGGGTCCTTTCATCACCTTCCCAGAGACACCTAGGGAGAACTACACTCAAGGAAGCCCATTCCAAGAGACAAGCTCTTCTCAAGCTTTGTGTCTACTGATGAAAGTTGTGGCAACTCTCTTTTCACTCTTGAAGACCTAGATTGTATCCATCCAGATGATCTGGAATACATGGAAATAGTCCATCAGATGGCTCTTCTCACTCACAGAGCCAAGAAGTTCTACAAGAGAACTGGAAGGAGGTTTCCAAGCAATGCAACCAGTGGAAAGTTTGGCTTGGACAAAAGCAAAGTCAAGTGTTACAATTATAACCTGATGGGCCACTTTGCTAGAGAGTGTAAAGCACCTAAAACAAATTGTGGCCAAGCACAAACCAGACCAAACTACACTAAGAAAGCCCCTCAGAATGAGAAGCCAAATCAACAAGCTGTTGTTGCTGTTGAAGAAGGAGGCTTTGACTGGAGCTTTCAGGTGGAAGATGCTTCTCCAAACCAATCAATAATGGCAGATCATGATGAAGCCAAGGTATTGGAACATCTTTGTACTCCTAAATGCATTGCTAAAGTTAATAGATACAGGTCCTATAACTTGGAGATGAGATCTGATCTTGAGTCCTTAAACATTTTAAAATCTGATTTTAGAAAGTCTGAAAATGATTATAAACTAAAGATAGAGGACTTAGAGAAAACCATTTCAATTCTAAAACATGAACACACAGATTTTAGGACTCAAATCAAAGATCTCATAACCAAGCTCACTGAGTGCCAGGCTGAGCTTGTGATCAGCAAAGCTAGGGCAGAAAAGAGTGTTCTTGAAGAAGAGATCTTCAAGAACATGATATCCTCATCCCTGCACAACAAGGTGTGTTATCAAAATAGACAGGGTCTGGGATCCAATGAGATAGCTCCTCCACACACAATCTTGTCTGTAAGATCTCCTAGGTGTGGAACTTGTGAAGATGAGCTTCCTCTCATAGATCCCATAAGTGAAGAGGATGAAGAAGAGATAGTGAAGAATTCCTCTGAGAAAAGTGAAGAGGAGGATTCTAAGAAGGGCCACTATCCATCTGAGGAGAAGAAAATTACTGAGATGACCAAGTTAATGAGAAAGAATTTGATCAGGAAGAGCAAAAGAAAAGCAAATAAGGCTCAAGAGATCAAGGCTACTTTTGACTCTAAGCAGAAACAAGTTTTTCTCTCTGTAGGGTTTGAAGTAGTAAAGACTGAAGACATCAACCAAAACTCTTCAGCTAAGAGTTTTGGTTCTTGTTCAAATCATCTCAGTACCAAGAATAAGACTCATCTGCTGTGTACCACTGCTGCACAGCCTGGACCATCAAACTCCAAGAACAGTTTCCAGCCCAAAAGGACTGTCTCAGCATCTGCAAAGATGAAGGTGGAGAAGGGATGTGACCAAAGATAGCCTTGTTCTCATAAGAAGACTCTTGTGAAGAAGAAAATGGTGTGTGTCATGTGTGAAAGTACCTCTCACATTGCTAAGGATTGTCCATACAATCCTAAAAGTACTGTCCATATGGCCAAGACAAAGACTTCAAAGAGTTCCAAGAAGATTCAAGCTTCGGAAGGAAAATTTATTTCCTTCGGAAGCTCCAAATCTAAGAAGAAGGCAAATGGAAAATTGCCTTCGGAAGAGAAGTTGGTCTCGGAAGAAAGGAATTCTCCCGAAGCACTGAAGTCTGCTGCAGTGACTGCAGAATCTTCCGAAGGTTCAATCATCAAAACTTCCGAAGTCCCAAAAGCTTCCGAAGTTTTGAAGGTCAAGTTCAAGACTCCAAAGGTGGTGTGGAAGTCTAAGAAAGACCAAGTGACTGAAAGTTCTCCATCAACAACAGCTCAAGATCCTCCTAGCACAACCATAGGATCTATACTGTTGCATTACCTTTTATTATTCTTAGTGAGCCCAAGACAAATAAGGCTTGGGTTTCCAAATGTAACTAATCATTTTCTTTGTGCAGGAACAGCTCAAGACAAACAAGAATGTCTGGATCATTGATAGTGGCTGTTCCAGGCACATGACAGGCAATAGGTCACTACTCCATAACTTTGAGAGGATTGTAAGATTGCTAAGACACCCATAGCCAGAAACCACTCCCTTGGACCTGATCTTGAGGGGGTGTGTGTAGATGAACACTTATACAGGGATATGATTGGGTCTCTTATGTATCTTATTGCTAGCAGACCTGATATCATCTTTGTTACATGTATTTGTGCAAGATATCAAGCCAACCCTAAGATGTCTCACCTCATCACTGTCAAGAGGATTCTAAGATACCTCAAAGGTGCTTCCACACTTGGTTTATGGTATCCAAGAAATCCTGACTTCAATCTGTATGCTTCTACAGATAGTGATTATGGTGGTTGCAACATGACTGCAAAGTCTACATCTGGGGGATGTCAATTCCTTGGTGGAAGGGTTGTCTCATGGCAATGCAAGAAACAATCCTGTGTGTCTGCATCAACTGCTAAGGCTGAATACATTGCTGCTGCAAGTTGCTGTGCTTAAGTGTTTTGGATTCAAAATCAGATGCTGGACTATAGATTTAACTTCAAGGAGACTCCCCTTCACATAGACAACAATAGTGCTATCTCTATCACTGAGAACCCTGTGCAGCACTCAAGGACCAAACACATCAATATCAGGTATCATTTAATAAGAGATAACTATGAAAATGGATTAATTAAACTAGTCAAAGTTCATACAGATGAACAATATGCTGATCTGTTTACAAAAGCTTTTGATGAATAGAGATTTAAATATCTAATATCAGCTATTGGGATGATTAACTTTGAGTAGATCTTTTCTTAAAACTAATTCTAATTATTTCTTAAAAAATGTGTGTCCTAAGTTGTCTAGTTCATCACTTTCATAAGCTCATGTTTTCTTTGGATACAAAAAAATCCTTTTTGAAGATTTTTCTTAGATTCTTGAAAATTTTTTGATCCTTCGGAAGATATATTTTTACCTCCGGAAGCAAATCATGTCTTCAAAATAAATAACTTTCTAAGAAATTTTACCTTCGGAAGAGGTTTCAATCAATCTTCCGAAGCTTTAATACTTGTCTCAGACACTTATTTGTTTTTAAGGACTTTTTCCTTCCGAAGTGAAATTAACTCTCGGAGGCTTTGTTGTTTTATATACAAAGCATGCAAGTTTTTATTTTTCTTCAGAAGCAAAATTTTTAAGATTCTCAGGAAATTCTTCTAAAGTCATTTTAGCTTCGGAAGCTTTTTCATTAAAACTTCCGAAGATAATTTACCTTCGGAAGCTTTTCGAATTCCAAGAAAACTACTTTTTGAGCAAAAGTAAACTACTTTTTCCGAGGTGAGACCGACATTCGGATTCCAAAGTTTATCCTCTTTCATTAACTTTGGTTCAAATCCTTTTCACATAAATACCCAACGGTTCCCCCTCTCCCTCAATATCTTCTTCAATTCTACTATTCCTCAAACCTAATTCCCAAACCGCCTTTGCTTTTCATCTTTCTTCATCCTTAAGCTTCTAAAATGGCCAACCTTAACCACAGAAACAACCCATATTTCTCCATGCAACTTCACAGGCAACACAATCAGGTTGCTCTGTTAAGCTCTGAGAAAGATGATATTTTCTCAGAGATTTGCCGTTTCTTAGCTTTATCTAACTACTTCACCTCCCTAACCATTGATCCTACTCTCTATGATGATCATCTGCTTGAATTTTGGAAGACCTGCCAAGAGGTCATCATGGATAGGGAGAAGGCACTGTCTGCCACAGTGCAAGGGAGGACAATCTTCATCACTCCGGCCATCATCAACACTCACTTGCAGCTGGATGATGAAGAAGGTGAGTTGTCCTTCCCAAAGGAAGCTGTCAATCATTCCTTTGAGCAGATGGGCTATGAGGGAGATTTCTATGTAAAGACCTTCAGTAAAGGGAAGGTCTCATCCCAGTGGAAATACCTACTCCATGTGATTATCCACAGCTTGTCAAACAAGCATGGAGGGTGGGACCAGATTCCTGAGGATCTCTCCTTCATAGTGCATGGAATGGTTCAAGGGTTCAAGTTCAGGTACTCTCAATTTGTCTATACAAATTTACTTGCTAACTTGGACTCCTTAGAGTATTATATGTTTTCTAGATATGTTCAACACATTCTCAACTGTGAACTGGGCTCACAGTTGAGGGAAACAGATAATATTCTTAAATTGGGACAGATGAAGCCCGACATCTTTAAAATCATGAAGAAACCAACTGTAGGCTTCTCTGGGGTAGAAACAACCCTTGTCCCCAAAATGTTAGAGCTCATTGCTCAAGGTGACAACCTAGCAACACAAGCTAGTGTTGAACCCACACCTTCTACCTCTCTACCACCAAAAAGGCCTCAAGTAACCCTCACCTACCAAAGAAAATCCAAACAAACCCCTGCTCAAGCTATTGAGTCTGTGCAGGTCCCCATATACTCACCAATACAGGAGGAAGTTGACACTAGAGCTCCCACTTCTCCTAAGGAGCGAACCACTCCCATCTCTTCAACAATCAGGGCTGAGGTTCCTCATGCTCACCCTGATGAGCTCACAAGCCCAACTGCTTTAAGCCTTCACTCTGAGTCCCAACACTCAAATGAACAACCTTCAGGGGACAGTTACCATCCCCAGCCTTTGGATCTAAACCAACCCATTTCTAACCTCTCATTCTATACTGATGAAGACTTAGGTTTTAGTGAGTACCATGAGTCTCTCTTCTCTTCTCCTACTCAAAGAGAGATGAGTACTCCTGAGTCTCCTCAGTCTAGCCCACATCAGTCACCCATAACTGAGGTGGATACTTCAGAACCTGTTTAGGATATCCATATGGAAGAGGCTCTCACTTTTGTAAGTGATTACATTATTAAAACCTCAACCATGGCAACTCAACCCATTGACATCTCAACTGAGAATGTCAATGAGCAGAGGAAATCCAGCAGCCAAGAACGTGAAGCTGGTGGTGAGAGAGAGGACTTTGGTCCAATCATCTCATCCCCCAATGATTCTTCTGATGAAGAAGAGGGGAATCTGAGACTAAAGGTGCAAAAACTGTCAAAAACATGCTCCTATTTAGTCTCTAAGGTTAGTCACCTTGAATCTCAGGTGACTACCCTTCACAATAGGGTCAATGATCAGCAACTTGAGATATCTTATCTCAGGGAAAAACTAGCTGGGAGACCTTTAAGAAGAGTTCAACTCGGAACACAAGAACCTGTGAATGTGGTTGACCTAACCTCTATCTCACCTATGCAAGAGGGTGATGCTACCAAAAAGGGGGAGAAAGTCATTACAGACACAGAACCTGGGAGTTCTTCAGAGAGCATGGACATTGAGGACTCACCATCCTCACTTGCAATTGTGCATACTCAGCAACTTCCTCAAGTTCACATTAATGTGGAGTCTATAGACTCTATCATCAGGAGTCTCTTTGAGGAAGGTATACCAAGGGCTATGTCATCCCCACCTCAAGGAACTTCAAACTACATCATTGGGTGGAGGTATGATGCTGATAGAAGAGCCCTTATTCTTCACAGAGTTCAAGGGCAACAAGAAGTATTTGATTTTCAAACCTTGAACTACTATGAAGGTCTTGATCTGGTCAACATGCCACTTGTCAATCCAAGCAAATCAAGACAAGCTGACAGGTTAGCACTCAGAATTCAAGACAGGATTACTGAAGAGTTCAGCCTAAGAAGAAGACAAAGGCAATCTGGTAATGGCATTGGTCAACTGGATGCCGAGGAAGACCCTGAGATTAGCTTCAAAGGGAAAACCTTGGCTGAAGGCTCAGTGATAGAGCCTGAGAGCCCTGTCACACCAACAACTGCTTCAGAAATTCAATCCCTTGGTGAAACACCTGCTGGTGAAGGTGTCTCACAACCTCTCTCTTGCCAGAGCTTGGATGCTACACCAAGCAATGAAGGCCAAACATCTATCCCCTGAGTCACAAAGGTCTGTGGGTGACAAAGGGAAAAGGATTTTGACTCCAAAGGATATTGAGGAGGAGGAGAGAGAGAGGAAGAGAAAGCTAAGGGGAGAAAGTTCCTCTGGGTCTTTAGGTTTTATGCAAACTACAATCGGGGCTGCCCCGAGACCAAACACTCAAGATGATGAGTTGAGGGCAGTCAGAATTACTTACCTGCAGACCAGGAACTATGACATATATGAGATTATATCTCTCCCCTTAGAGCAACTAAATGATTTGGCTGACATGGAAGTGTCAAGAGAGATGAAAGAAAAAGAGGATGCAAGGTTACTTCTCCAATTCAAAGAGGAGAAGAGACAGAAAAGACTATACAAGCATGCTCCTACTCTCTCCCCAGTTCAAGAAAGCCCTGTGCAAGAGACTATGGCATCTACACAAGAACCTCAGGTAGACAAAGAAACAGACAGACAAAACATGATCAACTACCTGAGTGCCACAGGTCTCTACCAGGCATCTACACTTCTTCCTTTGTCCTTTGAGTATATTGAGTTTGAGTATCTCAAACAGCTTGAACTTCAAGTGCTCAAAGAACAAAAAGCTACAAAGAGAAAGATGGGGGAAGAGGCTGCAAAGTCAAGAGCCATTATCCAAGAGAGTATGAAGAAGTCTGCTGACAGACAAAGGATGATGAGCTTCTTGAAGCTATATGGATTCTCCGGAAGGAGACTTGGCCCTATGTCTCTATCCACAATGGATGAGCATATCAGGGTAATCAAGCAGAAGATCAAGACTGGAGAGCTGATTGACTTATACTCTCCTCCAAGTCAAATCCCACCTGAAGTGGAGGTTAAGGTTGAACAACCTGAGACAACACAACCCGGACCTCCTGCTGAGCCTCAGCAAGCTTCATCTTCTGATCCACAGCAGGGTCAAACTCCCTCTCCTTCTGAACCTGTGAGGGAGGAACACCCAACTGAGAAAGAAAAGGATGATCAACAAGGTGCTGCAGACCAGTCTTCTCAGTTAAAGTCTTCTAAGAGGAAGAATAGGATGACTTCTTAACCAAAGTCTAAGAAGAAGAAGCCTGAATCATCCACCTCTACACCTAAGGCTGAGTCAGATCAACCTGAGGAAGTGCATGAAGAGGCAGCCCAACCAACTCCAATTCAAGTGGCTCGTCTTGCAGCTGAGACACCCATCTTATCCTGAACCTTCACTACTAATCTAGAAAGATGGCATGTGTTCAGAGATCAAGGTGTTGAGAATGTCTATACATGGCAAGACATAATCAACTTACCTCTGCATGATCTCTTTGAGATGAGAAGATACTATGAGAGTCTGAATGATCCTGACCATCTAATGAAGAAGGGTATGGTCATCATTGTGCTGAAGACTACAAACATCTAAAGATCTTCAAAATGTTTTGGTAGCATCAGCCTAGGGGGAGTTTGTAAGGATTCCTTTAAGTCTGATGCAGCCAAAACATCCAAAGTCTCTCTACAAGCATGCACTAAAGAACTGAAGTAGAAATGCTTCGGAAGTTTTACACCATGCACTAGAAATATTCTAAGTGTAAAATCTTCCGAAGCCAAGACCAATATCTTCTGAAGCCAAAAGTGAAGTCTTCCGAAGCTTCAAAGACAAAGTCTTCCGAAGCCAAAGAGTGAGACAGATTTCTTCCGAAGACTTTTAGAGATATGCCTTTATCTGATGTACTTTACCATAAAGCTGGACCACCTTTCCGTTGCAACTCTGTAAAGTCACCAACTTACATGAGTTGGTGAAAGGTCCATGCTTTTGGTAACTGTACATTGAGGTCTTGAGTCCATGCTTTCTACTTTATGTATTTTTATCCTTTTTGTAATATATTAGGATGTGAGCTATGGCATGTCATAGTCACTAGTCAAAAGGCTGATATGCCTTTTGACTCTACAATTGACTTTGTTTGTGTCTAGTCAATTGTATCCAGCTGGCTTTCAAAGTATAGCCGGTTGTAGGTTGTAATATAAGTATTCCATGTTCTTGTATCTTTCTTTATGCTTTGTAACACTTGTAATAGAAATTGAGAAAGCAATATACTACATCCTTGAAACCCAATCTCTTGTGTTCTCTTGTTCTGTCTCTTACTTATTACTTGTAAGTGACCACCCTTCACCGGTCCTGCACGAACCCTTGTTCAATCTTCTCTGATTGAACAAGCTCCTCCTGTTCTATCCAAAAAGGCTAGAGTGGAACAATGGGCTCCCACTCAGCCTGAGGTCCAACCATCCTTCACAATTGACCTCAATATGGGTTTTGAGTCTCCTCATTCTCAGACCCATGAGCCCGAAACCCAAGCTGAAAACCCTCAGGGAGAGTTTTTTTTACTCCCCTGAGTAGCCAAAAGGGACAACCCCAATATAGGCTCAATGCCTTTAGACATTGATCAAAGTCCCGGGTTATTAGGCTTCCCTTCTATATCCTTTACTGACCTACTAATAGGAGCTGATGAAGAGATTATGTCTCTTCAAGGCAATGAAGTTGATCCACAACACCCTCTCAAGGATCAACAGAGCCTAGAGAGATCTCTTATCTCTAGCCCCCATCAGCAAGCCTATACTGAGGTGAGTCCCACTGATGTGGAGGGGACTCATGTAGATTCAGCTGCCACTACTGAAGGAGCCTCACTGGACCCTCGGGAGAGTGGTAACATTACTGAGATTGAATCTACGGCAACCATGCCCTTTGATGACTCTGAAAGAGACATCATTGGGCAAGGGAAACCAGGGCGCCAAGAAACCACATCTGGTGGTGAGGATGAACATACTAGGTATGTTACCTCATCTCCCCATGATTCTTCAAAAGAAGATGAGGGAAGATTGCAACTCACCATTGAAGACCTACTTTCTTAAGTCTCAAATCTTGAATCTAAGGTTAGGACTTTAGAGGATAGGTCCGCCACTCAGCAACTTGAGATTGAAAATCTCAAGGCCAAAATAGCTGAGAAACAGATTGAGAGGTCTGTTAGGCACGTACCAATTCAGGTCTCTTTGACCTCTTCCTCCAGCTCATCAAGCTCTCAAGATGATGCTACCAAAAGGGGGAGAGTGTTCAGGGACAAAGCCAAAGACAAGAGGAACCACAAAGTCAAGCTCTCACTTCCTTAAGTTCAAGATACCCTATGCAACAAGCTTCAGTTTTTCCTGAGCCTCCTCCAGTTGTAATTCAAGTGGATCAAAGGATGCTCCAAGATCTCAGCAGATTCTTTAACAAGTTACTGTTGGAATCTCTCATTAAACAGCCAAGTCCTGACTTGTCTGTGATTTACTTCGGAGCTCAAGAGCTTTAGAGGTTAAATGCACCTTCTACCACTATTGAGGAAGTTGGTCAACCTAAGGTCCAAGTGGAACCTGAGATTAATTTCGAAGGGGAAACAAGGACTGATGGCCCAGCTACTGAGACAGTTGAGATAGATAGTGCATTCTCACAGACTTCCGAAGCACAAGTCAAAGCCTCGAAAGAACAATTTCAATCTTCCGAAGCTGAGATTACAGCTGCGAAAGGACTATTCTCCTTATCCGATGATCTAATAGTCACAGATGCAATCCTAGAACTTGCATCGGATGTTAATAGGGAGGATTTTCTCACCCAACCCCTAGCTCAAACATCAGCATTAACTCCAGCTCCCATTTCCACCACTCAACCTGAACCTTCCATTCAAGAAACCCCAAAGTCTATCACTTCCGAAGACATCAAAGGAAAGAGGAAGATGACTAAGGAAGAGCTTCAGGAGGAAGAAATGTTAGAAAAGCTAAAAAGAAAAGGTGGACTTCCAACTGGAAAACTGCTAGCTGCCAGTAGCAAAGCAGCTGCAGCCAACCAGGAGGCTGTCAACAATAAAAGAAGGGTGGAAATCATTGACAGACTTGTCAGTCTAGGAGCTGTGAGTGAAGATGTACTCCTGCTACCACTAGTTGGAAAAGGCAATTTTGCTGCAAAAACAACAAAAATAAGAAGCAACAAGGTTGGCCTTAGAAGAAGAAAGAGAGAGGAAAGAAAGAGAAGCTGATCAGCAGCTCAGGAGGGAAATGATAACTTTCCTAACCTCCAGGGGTTTCTCTCTAGAAGAACTATCTCCACATAACAATGATACGATCTTATGGCTCTTTAACAAAGAGCAAGATCAAATGGAGAAAGAGAGAAAGAAAGCTGCCAAGGAAAAGCTGATGTTGAAGAGGAAGAAGGAAGAGGAAGCAGGACTAGCTGCTGCCAAGAAGATAGGTGAAAAGGCCTGGATGAAAAACTATCTCGTGGGCTCATGGCTTCTCTGGCAGGCAGGTGGGTCCTATGTCTGAAAAGACCCTCCAGCGACATGTCAGTGATATAAAGGCTGACATTCGCTCAGGAAGAGGAAGGAGATGTACAGAATGGGACAGGGGATGATCTCAAATCAACTACTCAACCCCAACCTCAAACCCAACCACAACCTGAACCAATTCCTTTTCCATTCCCCATCAAAACTGAACCAACCACTGAACCTTACACCCCTGAACCTACACCATCACCCTTACCAACCTCTTTACCTCAACCACCTAAACTACCTATCCTACAACCCAAAACACTAGCCAGAACCCAAACACCATAACCTACCCAACAACCTCTCAAACCATCCCCTCAGCCTTCTAAACATCTCCCCTTAGAGGAGTTCAAGGCAATCAAGACAAAGCTCATCAACTGCACAACCCTGAGCGACATTCATGTGAGAAGGATTCAGTCAAATTGACCTATGTTGATTCATCCTCATGTTCCCTCACTAGAGATCAATTTCTTGATCTGCCCAGAGGAACATTGGACCAAGCTGCAAATCTCCTTGGCCTCAATTCAGATACTTTGAATGAGGAAGAAAAGAAGCTAAGGAGAAGGCTGGTGACTCTGCTGGATACCAAGAAAGGTGACCGGGTGCCATGACAACCCCTTGTGCCTAGGAAGAAGATCATACAGTGGAGATTCAAAGACTCTTCTCACAACTTTATTGTTGAAAGAGAGAATGGAGAGCTCAACAGGCTAAATGCCTCATCTCTGCTACACTTAAGCAGATTTGATATTGCTGAGTTAGCAGAGAAGCCATTCTCCAACCCCTCAAACTCTGAAGTAGCTGCTCATATAAGAAATCATCTGGGTGGTCTTCATATGGCCGAGCTAACTGCTAGGACCAAGGTTGAAGAAGAGTTGAAACTGAGAGAGGAGGAGAAAAGGAAGGGATCAACAACCAAAGGCAAAGCCTTTCTACAAATGGTTGAGGGTCCTGAACTTGAATCCATAGATAGATGGGAGTATGACTATAACTCCCGTCAACTAACTCTTTTCAGGGGGCACAACAAAGGGTACATGTCATTCAGAGTGATAGACTGGATCTCCTATCAACTAATGACTTTTACAAGCTTCTCAGCACCACTACAGGGAAGAACAAGGAAACAGACAATATCTTCTGTCCCTGGTGTTGAAAGCTTTGAGAAGCAGAAACAAGTGAGGTTTTGGTAGCATCAGCCTAGGGGAGTTTGTTGGATTTAGAAAGGCTGATGCAATCAAAACCAAATCACTTAGACTATTTTGGTGCAACTAATAAAGGACTTCCAAAGCTAAGTGTGGAACTTCCAAAGGAAAAAGGAGCTCTTCCGAAGACAAGGTGTAAGACCAACTTCCGAAGACAAGGTGTAAGACCAACTTCCGAAGACAAAGTATTCACTTCCGAAGATCAAGACTTAGAGTGAAAGATCAGAAGTCAACTTCCAAAGTATGAAAGAAGTCCTCAAGCCTCAGAAGTACAGAAGCCTCTTCCAAAGTATAAGTGGCTTTGGAAGAACTTGTTCTTCCAAAGCCAACTTACCTTCGGAAGACACTACTATTATCCAGTGGACATAAGTATGGTCTCCCTGACACTCCGCTGCAGACCTCTGAGATACTGCATGGCGTTTTCTCAAAAGCCATGTAGTTGACCATACTTTATTCCACTGTTTACCTTTATTAGTTAGTACAGTTGCCAATTTTAGTTGGTGACAAAAGGTAAGTCATGGACATGTCATGACTAGCATATCTTAGATAATACTTTATCTAAGATACCTTAACTTTAGCATTGTAGTATATGCTTTAGTCTTAGGTTTCCAGCTGGTATCAAAGTATATTCGGCTGTAGGATCTAGTATATATAGTTTCTCATTGTAACTCATGTTTTATACTTGTAAGAGTCTTGTAATACTTTGAGTTGAGAAATAATATATACAAGTACCTTGAAAATTATTTTCTGTGTTCTTTGCTACTTATTATATTATTATCAACTCTTAGAAGAGATTCTACTTCATCTGATTTGAGTGTAATATAAGTAAGTTTGAGAGAAATCCAAGTGTTAAGTGACAAACCCGATCCTGCAACTATTAATTGACTAAATGGTTCAATATCACTAACAAACACTCAATATGAACATAAAATGATGAAGTAGAAACAAATGTCTTCCATAATAAACAAAACAAGGTAAACACAATCAAAGAACAAAGGCTCAATATGATTTCATTTAAATTCCAGCCACCAAATTACACTTGCAATAGAGATATTTTGTATTAGGGTTTTGCAAGATTGAACCTACAACGATAGAAACAATTATATATATAGGCATCACAGTTTCACTGACACCAGCACTGGACAACGAAACTGTCAGGCCCATTGCCAGTTTTGCCAGGCGATGAAACACAGTTTCGCCAGGTCTCAAAATACAAACTAAACAAAAATAATCTAACATATGTCCTATTACATTTAAACATAACATAATATTAACACTAATCTAAAGGTGAGTCCAACCTATTCTTGATCTTCATCTACATCTAGGGGATGTCAATTCCTTGGTGGAAGGATTGTCTCATGGCAATGCAAGAAACAATCCTGTGTATCTGCATCAACTGCTAAAGCTGAATACATTGCTGCTGCTAGCTGTTGTGTTCAAGTGTTTTGGATTCAGAATTAGATGCTGGACTATGGATTCAACTTCAAAGAGACTCCCATCAACATAGACAACAATAGTGCTATCTCTATTACAGAGAATCATGTGCAGCACTCAAGGACAAAACTGTAAGGATTCCTTAAGTCTGATGCAACCCAAAACATCCAAAGTGTCTCTGCAACATGCACTAAGTACTGAAGTGAAGAATGCTTCGGAAGTTTTACACAATGCATTAGAAAATACTCTAAGTGTAAAATCTTCCGAAGCCAAGACCAATATCTTCCGAAGCCAAACATGAAGTCTTCCGAAGCCTCAGAGACAAAGTCTTCCGAAGCTTCAACCTATGAAGACAGATTTCTTCCGAAGACTTTTAGTACACATGCTTTATCTGATGTACTGTTCCATAAAGCACCTTTTCCGCTGCATCTCTATAAAGTCACCAACTTACATGAGTTGGTGAAAAGGTCCATGCTTTTGGTAACTGTACATTGAGGTCTTGAGTCTGTAACTTTCCACTTTATGTACTTTATCCTTTTTGTAATGTATAAGGATGTGAGCTATGGCATGTCATAGTCACAAGGTCAAAAGGCAGATATGCCTTTTGATCCTACAATTGATTTTGTTAGTGTCTAGTCAATTGTATCCAGCTGGCTTTCAAAGTATAGCCGGTTGTAGGTTGTAGTATAAGTATTTCAAGTTCTTGTATCTTTCTTTATGCTTTGTAACACTTGTAAAAGAACTTGAGAAAGAAATATACTGCCTCCTTGAAACCCATACTCTCTTGTTCTGTCTCTTGCTTTACTTGTGTTCTTTGTATCACTTTGGTTAACCCAGTTCACTGTTTGATTAAAGTTTAGTTAATCTCCTCATTGTGTTGTTGTGTTGTAATTGTGTTAAAGCCCTTAAACGGCCCTGCAATTGGTATCAGAGCATTCCAGGCTCTTGATATAAGATCTAACCATCTTAAGATCCCTCACACACACAAAACTAAACTTTTCAAATGGCTTCCATCTCAAAGACTGATATGGAGACTGGAACCATGAACAAATCCCCACTGATCACTCTTGATGATTTTGACACCTGGTGCATGAGAATGGAAGGCTTCATCAGGTCTCTTGATTCAAGAATGTGGGAATCTGTTGAGAATGGACCTTTCATACCCAGCACCCCCTCTGCTACTGGTGCTGGTATGATTCCTAAAGATGTGGCCAACTACTCAGATGAAGATAGAAAAAGAGTAGAGATTGATAGGAAGGCCATGACTGCTCTTCAGACTGCTCTCCCAAACTCTGTATACAGAGGTTTTAAGAAGTGCAAAACAGCTAAACAGCTGTGGGATGCACTGAAGCTGATGTATGAAGGCTCCTCTGAAGCCAGAGAGAACAAGAAAGATCTTCTGAAGCAGCAGTTTGAAAATTTCACCTTCAAAGCAAGTGAAACCATGACTCAACAATACTTCAGGTATGTTGAGATTGTGGATACCCTAATGGATGGAGGAGTTCCTCTTGAGAACAGGGACATTGTAAGGAAGTTCATGTCCTCACTTCCTAGGCAATGGACACACTATTGTGTGATGATCAAGAGGACTGAGAATCTTAAAACTCTTACTCTGACAGAGTTGTATGGGATTCTCAGTGGATACCAGATGGAGATGAACATGCAAGGTTCATCTGGCAACTCCAACAATCAAATGGGTTCAGCCCTTCATGTGGTTGAAAGGGACAGCATAGAACCCCAACATCATCTCATATGCTACCCTGACAACTCACAAAAGGGTCCTTTCATCACCTTCCCGGAGACACCAAGGGAGAACTTTACTCAAGGAAGCCCATTCCAAGAGACAAGTTCTTCTCAAGCCTTTGTGTCTACTGATGAAAGCTGTGGGAATTATCTCTTCACTCTTGAAGACCTGGACTGTATCCATCCAGATGACCTGGAATACATGGAGATAGTTCAGCAGATGGCTCTCCTCACTCACAGAGCCAAGAAGTTCTACAAGAGAACAGGAAGAAGATTTCCAAGCAATGCTACCAGTGGTAAGTTTGGGCTGGATAAAAGCAAAGTTAAGTGTTACAACTGTAACCTTATGGGCCACTTTGCTAGGGAGTGTAAGGCACCCAAAGCAAATGGGGGCCAAACACAACCCAGACCAAACTACACTGACAAAGCCCCTCAGACTGAGAAGCCAAAGCAACATGCTGTTGTTGCTGTTGAAGATGGAGGCTTTGACTGGAGCTTTCAGGTGGAAAATGCTTCTCCAAACCAAGCACTGATGGCTGTCCATGATGAAGCCAAGGTATTGGAACATCTCTGTACTCCTGAATGCATTGCTAAAGTAAATAGATACAGGTCCTACAACTTAGAGATGAGATCTGATCTTGAGTCATTAAACATATTAAAATCTGATTTTAGAAAGTCTGAAAATGATTACAAGTTAAAGATAGAGGACTTGGAGAAAACCATTTCAGTACTAAAACATGAACATACATGATTTTAGAACTCAGATCCAAGATCTCATAACTAAGTTGACTGAGTGCCAGGCTGAGCTTGTGATCAGCAAAGCCAAGGCAGAGAAGAGTGTTCTTGAAGAAGAGACCTTCAAGAACATGATATCCTCATCCCTGCACAACAAAGTGTGCTATCAAAATAGACAGGGACTGGGATCAAATGAGATAGCTCCTCCACACACAATCTTGTCTGTAAGATCTCCTAGGTGTGGAACTTGTGAAGATGAGCTTCCTCTCATAGATCCTATAAGTGAGGATGATGAAGAAGTGATAGTGAAGAATTCCTCTGAGAAGAGTGAAGAAGAGGATTCTTCCAAGGGCCACTATCCTTCTGAGGAGAAGAAATCAACTGTGATGACCAAGTCCAAGAGAAAGAACTTGATCAGGAAGAGCAAAAGGAAAGCAAAGAAGGCTCAAGAAATCAAGGCTACTTTTGATGCTAAGCAGAAACAAGTTTTTATCTCTGCAGGTTTCAAAGTAGTAAGGACTGATGACATCAACCAAGACTCCTCAGCTAAGAGTCCTGGTTCTTGTTCAAATCATCTCAGTGCAAAGAAGAGGACTGAGCTGCTGTGTACCACTGCTACACAGCCTGGACCATCAAACTCCAAGAACAGTTCAAAGCCCAAAAGAACTGTCTCAGCATCTACCAAGATGAAGGTGGAAAAGGGATGTGACCAAAGCCAGTCTTGCTCTCAAAAGGAGACTCCTTTGAAGAAGAAAAAGTTATGTGTTATGTGTGAAAGTACTTCTCACATTGCTAAGGATTGCCCATACAATCCTAAAAGTACTGTCCACATGACCAATACAAAGACTTCAAAGAGTCTCAAGAAGTCTCAAGCTTCGGAAGGAAAGTCTGTTTCCTTCGGAAGCTCCAAATCAAAGAAGAAGGTAAATGGAAAATTACCTTCGGAAGCAAAATTGGTCTCGGAAGAAAGGAGTTCTTCCGAAGCACTGAAGTCTGCTGCAGTGACTGTAGAATCTTCCGAAGGTTCAGTCATCAAAACTTGTGAAGTCCCAAAAGCTTCTAAGGTTTTGAAGGTCAAGTCCAAGACTCCAAAGGTGGTGTGGAAGTCTAAGAAAGACCAAATGACTGAAGTTTCTCCATCAACAACAGCTGAAGATCCCCATAGTACAACCATAGGATCTATTACTGTTGCATTACCTTCTATTACACTTAGTGAGCCCAAGACAAGTAAGGCTTGGGTTTCCAATTGTAACTAATCATTTTCTTTGTGCAGGAACAGCTCAAGACAAACAGGAATGTCTGGATAATTGACAGTGGCTGTTCCAGGCACATGACATGCAATAGGTCTCTACTCCATAATTTTGAGAGAATTGATGGAGGACCAGTTGCTTTTGGAGGAGATGAAGGTGGTTACATTTCTGGAAGGGGCAAGGTCACAAATGGTAAGCTCAGCATTGAGAAGGTAAACTTTGTTAAGGAGCTTGGGTACAATCTTCTGAGTGTATCCCAATTTTGTGATCAGAGTCATAACATGCTCTTTACTGAGCATGAGTGCATTGTTCTCAAGCCTGGAGTGGTCATTCCTCATGAGCATATCCTGCTCAGAGCCCCCAGGAAAGGGAACATGTACAAGATGGATTTGCAAGAAACATCTCCCTCTGGAGAAGTTTCATGCTTTCTATCTAAAGCAAATAGTGATGAGTCTTTCCTATGGCATAAAAGAATGTGCCATGTAAACTTTAAGAACATGAATAAATTAATTAAACATGATCTGGTAACTGGAATGCCAAAAAAAGAGTTTACAAGTGATGATCATTGTGTTGCATGCCTGAAAGGGAAGCAACACAAGGTATCTCACAAGCCTAAGGAAAAGAACTCCATCACTACTCCCCTACACTTGTTACATATGGATCTCTTTGGCCCCACCAGTGTAATGAGTTTAGGAAGGACCTCTTACTGTTTGGTGATCACAGATGATTTTACAAGATTCACTTGGGTCTTCTTCCTTAGAACTAAGGATGAAACCCCTGAGATTCTGAAGAATTTCATCTTAAAAGTTGAGAATCAATGTGATCACAAGGTCAAAACCATAAGATGTGATCAAGGAACTGAATTCAAGAACCAAATCCTTGATACATTTTGTGATGAAAAAGGTATTACAAGACAATATAGTGCTCCCAGGACTCCTCAGCAAAACGGAGTTGCTGAGAGGAGAAACAGGACACTTATTGAAGCTGCAAGAACTATGTTGTCTGACTCTAAACTGCCTATCACCTTCTGGGCAGAGGCAGTTAATACTGCTTGCTATGTGCAAAACAGAGTTTTAGTAGTTAAGACACATGGTAAGACTCCTTATGAACTTTGGCACAAGAGGAAACCTTTCATTGGTTTTCTCAGGTCATTTGGATGTCCCTGCACCATCTTGAATACCAAAGATCAAATTGCCAAGTTTGCTGAGAAATCAGATGATGGACACTTCATTGGATACTCTTCCCAAGCTAAAGCTTATAGAGTATACAATCTCAGAACTAGAATTGTTGAGGAGTCAGCCAATGTGACTTTCAATGAGCACACACCCTGTGTGGCTGGTTCTGGTCCGGATTGGCTGTTTGATCTTGATTTAGTTACCAACTGTTTTAACAAATCTTGTGAGCATGTTTCAGGATCTGCAGAAAATTTAAATACAGGTGATCCTGATCCAAGATTTGAGCTAGGAAGACCTTCAACTCATACATCTTCAGCTCCAGTTGGAACTACTTCAGCAAATGAGGTTTCTATCAGCACAACATGACAAATTCAGCTGATACATCTGGTATGCCTTCAAATTCCAGCTCAGAGGCTTCTCAACCAGATAAAGACACCTCAATTGTAGAAGACAACAATGGTGATGGTGATAGTGATCAGGAATTCCTTGATGCTAATAACCACACCATAGATGACAACATCAATGATGTCACACACTCATTGGATCAAGTTAATCTTGATAAGTGTGATAATGTGGAGGGTGAATCTTCCAGACCAGATCTAAATTTCTCAAATTTGGATCTTTCTCAGCAACTTGCTGTGATCCCTCAGCTAAGGATCCACAAGTCTCACCCCACCACAAACATCATTGGAGATGTTGTCACAGGGGTAAGAACAAGAGGACAAACCCATGAAGCAAATGTTTGTCTTCACTCTTGTTTCTTATCTCAGATAGAGCCAAAGAAAGTTGATGAAGCTCTAAAGGATGGAAGTTGGGTTGAAGCTATGCAACAAGAGCTGCTTCAATTCAAAAGGCAGAAAGTTTGGAACCTTTGTCCTCTTCCTCATGGGAAGACTACCATTGGAACCAAATGGGTTTTTAGGAATAAGAAGGATGATAGAGGAATCATCATCAAGAACAAGGCAAGACTAGTTGTTCAAGGATACACACAAGAAGAAGGGATTGACTACACTGATGTCTTTGCTCCTGTAGCAAGACTAGAAGCTGTTAGGATATTCCTGGCATTTGCTGCATCCAAGAACTTCAAGGTCTATCAACTTGATGTAAAGTGTGCTTTCTTATATGGAGTGATTGATGAAGAGGTTTATGTCAAACAGCCACCTGGTTTTGTAGACCCTGATCATCCTGATTATGTCTGCAAGCTTGACAAAGCTCTTTATGGGCTGCATCAGGCACCCAGAAAGTGGTATGAGACACTATCTGAGTATCTTTGTAAACATGGATACAGGAGAGGTACTATAGATGGAACTCTCTTCATCAAAGGACAGGGAAATGACTTATTGCTGGTTCAAGTATATGTAGATGACATCATCTTTGGTTCAACTAATCCAAAGCTCTGCAAAGACTTTGAGAAGCTGATGAAAGACAGATTTGAAATGAGTTCAATGGGAGAACTCAATTTCTTTCTGGGAATTCAAGTGAAGCAGGTTGAAGATGGCATCTTCATAAGTCAGTCAAAGTATGTTCAAGACATACTCAAGAGGTTCAACATGACTGATTGTAAGATTGCTAAGACACCCATAGCCAGAAACCACTCCCTTGGTCCAGATCTTGAGGGGGAGTGTGTAGATGAACACTTATACAGGGCTATGATTGGGTCTCTTATGTATCTTACAGCTAGCAGGCCTGATATCATGTTTGCTACATGTATTTGTGCAAGATATCAAGCCAACCCTAAGATGTCTCACTTAATCACTGTGAAAAGGATTTTAAGATACCTCAAAGGTGCTTCAACACTTGGTCTATGGTATCCAAAGAATCCAAATTTCAATCTGTATGCCTATACAGATAGTGATTATGGTGGTTGCAACATGACTGCAAAGTCTACATCTGGGGGATGTCAATTCCTTGGTGGAAGGGTTGTCTCATGGCAATGCAAGAAACAATCCTGTGTGTCTGCATCAACTGCTGAGGCTGAATACATTGCTGCTGCAAGCTGCTGTGCTCAAGTGCTTTGGATTCAAAATCAGATGCTGGACTATGGATTTAACTTCAAAGAGACTCCTATCCACATAGAAAACAATAGTGCTATCTCTATCACTGAGAACCCTGTGCAGCACTCAAGGACCAAACACATCAACATCAGGTATCATTTAATAAGAGATAACTATGAAAAGGGATTAATTAAACTAGTCAAAGTTCATACAGATGAACAATATGCTGATCTGTTCACAAAAGCTTTTGATGAACAGAGATTTAAGTATCTGATATCAGCTATTGGGATGATTAACTTTGAGTAGACTTTTTCTTAAAACTAATTCTAATTATTTCTTCTTAAAATATGTGTGTCCTAAGTTGTCTAGTTCATCACTTTCATAAGCTCATGTTTTCTTTGGATGTAAAATTCTTTTTGAAGACTTTCCTTAGATTCTTGAAAATTTTCTGATACTTCGGAAGATAAAGTTTTATCTTCGGAAGAAAAACATGTCTTCAAAATAAATAACTGTCTAGAGATTTTACCTTCGGAAGAAGTCAAATTCATCTTCCGAAGCTTAAAATTCTTATCTCAGACACTTATTTTTTTAAGGACTTTTTCCTTCCGAAGCAAAATTAACCTTCGGAAGCTTTGTTTATTTCTATACAAAGCATCCAAGGGTTTATTTCTCTTCCGAAGCATAAATTTTCAAGACTCTCAGGAAAATCTTCCGAAGCCATTTTAGCTTCGGAAGCTTTTTCAATCAAAACTTCCGAAGACAAATTACCTTCGGAAGCTTTTCGAATTCCAAGAAAACTACTTTTTGAGCAAAAGTAAACTACCTTTTCAGAGGTGGGACCGACTTCGGATTTCAAAGTTTATCCTCTTTCATTAACTTTGGTTCAAATCCCTTTTCACATAAATACCCAACGGTTCCCCCTCTTTCCCACTATCTTCCTCAATTCTACTATTCCTCTAACCTAATTCTCTAAACCGCCTTTGCTTTCTACCTTTCTTCACCCTTAAGCTTCTGAAATGGCCAACCTTAACCGCAGAAACAACCCAGATTTCTCCATGCAACTTCACAGGCAACATAATCAAGTTGCTCTGTTAAGCTCTGAGAAAGATGCAAGTTTCTCAGAGATTTGCCAATTCTTGACTCTGTCAAACTATTTCACCTCCCTGACCATTGATCCTACTCTATATGAGGATCACTTGCTTGAATTCTGGAAGACCTGCCAAGAGGTCATCATGGATGGGGAGAAGGCACTGTCTGCCACAGTGCAAGGGAGGACAATCTTCATCACTCCGGCCATCATTACCAACATTTGCAGCTGGATGATGAAGAAGGTGAGGTGTCCTTCCCAAAGGAAGCTGTTAATCATTCCTTTGAGCAGATGGGCTATGAGGGAGATTTCTCTGTAAAGACCTTCAGGAAAGGGAAGGTCTCATCCCAGTGGAAATACCTGCTCCATGTGGTTATCCACAGCTTATCAAACAAGCATGGTGGATGGGACCAGATTCTTGAGGATCTCTCCTTTATAGTTCATGGAATGGTTCAAGGGTTCAAGTTCAGGTATTCACAATTTGTTTATACTAATTTACTTGCAAACTTAGACTCCTTAGAGTATTACATTTTTCCTAGATATGTTCAACACATTCTCAACTGTGAACTGGGCTCACAGTTGAGGGAAACAAGTAATATTCTTAAATTGGGACAGATGAAGCCCGGCATCTTTAAAATAATGAAGAAGCCAACTGTAGGCTTCTCAGGGGTAGAAACAGCCCTAGTCCCCAAAATGTTAGAGCTCATTGCTCAAGGTGACAACCTAGCAACACAAGCTAGTGTTGAACCCACACCTCTTTTATCCTTACCCCTAAAAAGACCAGAAATCACCCTTACCTACCAAAGAAAATCCAAACGAACCCCTGCTCAGGCTATTGAGTCTGTGCAGGCCCCCATATACTCAACCTTACAGGAAGAAGTGGACACTAGAGCTCCCACTTCTCCTGAGGAGCAAACCACTCCCATTTCTTCACCTATCAGGGCTGAGGTTCCTCATGCTCACCCTGATGAGCTCACTAGCCCAACAGCCTTAAGCCTTCACTCTGAGTCTCAACACTCAAGTGAACAACCTTCAGGGGACAGCTACCATCCCCAGCCTTTAGATCTCAACCAACCAATTCCCAACCTATCCTCTATAAACTGATGAAGACTTAGGATTAAGTGAGTACCATGAGTCTCTCTTCTCTTCCCCTACTCAAAGAGAGATGAGTACCTCTGACTCTCCTCATCTATCCCACATCAGTCAACCTATTACTGAGGTGGACACTTCTGAACCTGTTTCAGGCTGTCCATATGAAGAGTGCTCTCACTTTTGAAAGTGGTTACATCATTAAGACCTCAACCATGGCAACTCAGCCCACTGGCATCTCAACTGAGGCTGCCAGTGAGCAGAGGAAACCCAGCAGCCAAGAAACTCAAGCTGGTGGTGAGAGAGAGGACTTTGTCCAATCATCTCATCCCCCAATGATTCTTCTGATGAAGATGAGGGGAATTTGAGACTAAAGGTGCAGAATTGTCAAAAACATGCACCTATTTAGTCTCTAAGGTTAGTCACTTGGAAGTCCCAGGTGACTACCTTACATAACAGGGTCAATGATCAGCAACTTCAGATTTCATATCTAAAGGAAAAACTAGCTGGGAGACCTTTAAGGAGAGCTCAACCAGGACACAAGAACCTGTGGAAGTGATTGACTTATCCTCCAGCTCACCTATGCAAGTGGGTGATGCTACCAAAAAGGGAGAGAAAGTTATTACAACCACAGAACCTGGGAGTTCTTCACAGAGAATGGACATAGAGGACTCACCATCCTCACTTGCTGTTGTGCATTCTCAGCAACTTCCTCAAGTTCACATTAATGTGGACTCTATAGACTCAATCATCAGGAGTCTCTTTGAGGAAGGTATACCAAGGGCTGTCTCATCTCCACCACAAGGAACTGGCAACTACATCATAAGGTGGAGGTATGATGATGACAGAAGAGCCCTTATACTTCACAGAGTTCAAGGCCAACAAGAAGTTTTTCATTTCAAAGCCTGAGCTTCTATGAAAGACTGGATTTAGTCAACATGCCACTTGTCAATCCAAGCAATTCAAGACAAGCTGACAGGCTGGCTCAAAGAATCCAAGACAGGATCCTTGCAGAGTTCTCTCTAAGAAGGAGACTTAGGCAATCAGGCAATGTCATCGGTCAACTGGATGTTGAGGTGGACCCTAAGATTAGTTTCATAGGGGAAACCTTGACTGAAGGCCCAGTGACAGAACCTGAGATCCCTGTCTCATCATCTACAACTGCTGCAGAGGTCCAAACTCCCTCTGAGACACCTGCTGGTGAAGGTGTTTCTCAGCCTCTCTCTGGCCAGAGCATGGAAGCTACACCAAGCAATGAAGGCCAAGCCTCAATCCACCCTGAGTCACAAAGGTCTGTTGGTGACAAAGGGAAAAGGATAATGACTCCTGAGGAAATTGAGGAGGAAGAGAGAGAGAGGAAAAGGAGACTAAGAGGAGAAAGTTCTTCTGGGTCATCTAGCTTCATGCAAGCTGCAATCAGGGCTGCCCCCAGACCAAATACTCAAGATGATGAGTTAAGGGCAGTCAGGATTACCTACTTACAGACCAGGAACTATGATATTGATGAAATCATCTCCCTCCCCTTAGAAGAGTAAATGAACTGGCTGACATGGAAGTGTCAAGAGAGATGAAGGAGAAAGAGGATGCAAGGCTACTTCTCCAATTCAAAGAGGAGAAGAGACAGAAAAGACTCTACAAGCATGCTCCCACTCTCTCTCCAGTTCAAGAAAGTCCTGCACAAGAAGATGTGGCTCCACAAGAACCTCAGGTAGATAAAGAAGAAGATAGGATCAATGATGATCAACTACCTGAGTGCCACAGGCTTCTATCAGGCAGATGCACTTCTTCCCCTGTCCTATGACTTCATTGAGTTCGAGTACCTAAAGCAACTTGAGCTTGAGCTAGTCAAAGAAAGAAAGACAACCAAAAGGAAGCTAAGGGAAGAAGCTGCAAAGTCAAGAGCCATCATTCAAAAGAATGCAAAGAAGTCTGCTGACAGACAAAGAATGATGAGCTTCTTGAAGCTATATGGATTCTCCGGAAGGAGACTTGGCCCCATGTCTCTATCCACTATGGATGAGCATATAAGGGTGGAGAACTGATTGACTTGCACTCTCTTCCAAGTCAAGTCCCACCTGAAGTGGAGGTCAAGTTTGAACAACCAGAGACACCTCAACCAGAACCTCCAGCTGAGCCTCAGCAAGCTTCATCTTCTGATCCAAGGCAGGGTCAAACTCCCTCTCCTTCTGAACCTGTGAGGGGAGGAACACCCAACTGAGAAAGACAATGATGATCAACATGGTGCTGCAGACCAGTCTTCTCAGTTAAAGTCATCTAAGAGGAAGAAGAGATGGCTTCTAAACCAAAGACAAGAAGAAGAAGCCTAAGTCATCTACCTCTACACCTCAGGCTGAATCAGATCAACCTGAGGAAGTGCATGATGAGGCAGCCCAATCAACTCCTATGCAAGTGGCTCCTCTAACAACTGAGACACCCATCTTGTCCTGGACTTACTCTACTAATCCAGAAAGATGGCATGTTATCAGAGATCAAGGTGTTGAGAATGTCTACTCCTGGCAAGACATAATCAACTTACCTCTGCATGATCTCTTTGAGATGAGAAGATACTATGAGAGTCTTGATGATCCTGACCATCTAATGAAGAAAGGAATGGTCTGATTGTACTGAAGACTACCAACATCTGAAGATCTTCTAAGTGTTTTGGTAGCATCAGCCTAGGGGGAGTTTGTAAGGATTCCTTAAGTCTGATGCAACCCAAAACATCCAAAGTGTCTCTGCAACATGCACTAAGTACTGAAGTGAAGAATGCTTCGGAAGTTTTACACAATGCATTAGAAAATACTCTAAGTGTAAAATCTTCCGAAGCCAAGACCAATATCTTCCGAAGCCAAACATGAAGTCTTCCGAAGCTTTAGAGACAAAGTCTTCCGAAGCTTCAACCTATGAAGACAGATTTCTTCCGAAGACTTTTAGTACACATGCTTTATCTGATGTACTGTTCCATAAAGCACCTTTTCCGCTGCATCTCTGTAAAGTCACCAACTTACATGAGTTGGTGAAAAGGTCCATGCTTTTGGTAACTGTACATTGAGGTCTTGAGTCTGTAACTTTCCACTTTATGTACTTTATCCTTTTTGTAATGTATAAGGATGTGAGCTATGGCATGTCATAGTCACAAGGTCAAAAGGTAGATATGCCTTTTGATCCTACAATTGATTTTGTTAGTGTCTAGTCAATTGTATCCAGCTGGCTTTCAAAGTATAGCCGGCTATAGGTTGTAGTATAAGTATTTCAAGTTCTTGTATCTTTCTTTATGCTTTGTAACACTTGTAAAAGAACTTGAGAAAGCAATATACTGCCTCCTTGAAACCCATACTCTCTTGTTCTGTCTCTTGCTTTACTTGGGTTCTTTGTATCACTTTGGTTACACCAGTTCACTGTTTGATTAAAGTTTAGTTAATCTCCTCATTGTGTTGTTGTGTTGTAATTGTGTTAAAGCCCTTAAACGGTCCTGCAAAAACACATCAACATCAGGTGTTATTTAATTAGAGATAACTTTGAAAAGGAATTAATCAAACTAGTCAAAGTTAACATAAATAAACAATATGCCGATATGTTCACTAAGAGTAGATTTTCTTTATGCTTATATTCGTATATTATTTCTAAAATTTATGTGTCCTAAGTTGTCTATTTCATCACCTTTATAAGCCCTTGTTTACTTTTGAAGAAAAATCTTTTAAAATTTTATCTTTTAGATTATTCATAATTTTGATCATTTTGTCCTCGAAAGATATCTTTTTACCTTCAGAAGAAAATTATGTCTTACACAACAAATAACTACTTATTTCAAATTACATACGGAAGGAATTTTTTAATATCTCCCGAAGCATAAATGAATATAAGTACTTATATGTTTTCTTGAAGAACAATTTTCATCTGAAACCAATTTAAGTCTCGGAAGCTTTTATTCCTTTTAAAATAATATCTCCAAGTCTAAATATCTTCCGAAGCAAAATTCTTTATAATCTTTGAAATTTCTTTTGAAGCCATCTGTCACACCCCGGGCCCAGGTAGGGTGGGACGTCACAGACTAGCAACAACATATGGCAGCGGAAACAAACCATTATAAGAGCTCAAAGGAGAGAATATCACATGGCATTAAAGTTTTAAAAAGGGTAACAGGGCTAGAGACACATCAAGCCCCCAAATGAGTTTTACAATCATCCATAAAAATAAAATTGTACTTGTTCAACACAAAATATAAATTGTTCAATTGTTTCATCAAGGAAATAAGCCAATGCCATGTCACAGGGATAAGTCTAGGTCTTCACAACTGCTAGGATCTCTTCATATAATACCTGAAACATGCTCAAAAGAAAATTGTGTCAACTAAAAAGTTGGGGAATTCAAGTGCTTAAAGTTTAAAAACAAAAGGACTTAATAAATCCTTCTTTGATTAAAAGAAAATAATCATTGTTTATCATCGTGGGAAAAATAAAATCATAATCAACCCTGCACTCAGTCCCGGTTAGCCTCTTCTAAAGTTGTGTTTTACCGGATATTCCCGAAGGAAGAAACTGAGCCCCAAACCAGTGAACCCTACCTGCCCGGATGGTTCACCATAGAATCTTAGCAAAACTTGTTACATGCCATAACGATCCCTCAGGATCTCAGTGGGGTAACCTTCCTGGAATGGAAGCCATTGTGTGTGGGGGATTCCCCAAATAGATCTATCCATATAAATCAAGCGGTTCACGAAAGAATTAATGATCATGATATAAGAATCAGCAGGTAACCACAAATCCCACATAGAATCCTCAAATAAAGCACAATCATAGTTCATAAAAAGTAGAGCATGTTTCATCCCAAAACAATAGTAAAAAGGGGAATCACTAGAACTCACCTTAGGTTTCCAAATCAAAGTCTCTTGGTGTGCCGGGAAGTGTCACAAGTCTAGCACCCTAACATGTACATATTAAGCAATAAGCTACTGCCCTAAACTCATTCAAAGTGCAACATTGATGTCAAGAGTTTAGCTATTGGGTAAGGCTTTGGTTTTCGTGAAGGTTTGTATAAAAAGTTTCCTTTTATGGCAAGTCAAAATTGGGATTTTCACTTCATTAGATTAAGTATATTAAGAGATTTTGTTGTTCAAGTGTTTATTAGTTTCCTGGAAGTCGGTTATAAGGTTTGGAAAAATTTTACAGTTTAGTCCCTCAAGTTTCAAAATTGACAGTTTCTACCCTTAAGTTTAGTTTCTTGCCTTTTATGTCATTTAAGTCCAAAAATCAGATTATTAGAGTCATATTATGATTATTATGGAGTAAGTGCTTCAAAACTTTAGTCTACGGGTTCGATTTTAAAAACTGCGCGTTTAACGCTTCTGGTTACGGTAAAAGCCGGATAGTTTTAACAGTAATTTGGAGTTTTCATATATTTAAATCTTGGACCAGTAGGTATTTTCTAAAGAATTTATTTATAAATTTTTAAGTCCTTAAATTGTGTAAATTGGCCTTTTATAGTTAAAAATCTTGTTTTTACGTTTGACCCGTTAATACGCGGTTTTGACCGGGTTTGACCATTTAAAGCTTGTTTGACCGAATTTTTAAATCTTTTAGGTCCTTTATTACTTAACTTACTGAAATCATATGATTTTTATAAATCTTAGTTTTAAACTCTATTTTTATGGATTTTTCTCAAAAACGATGCTCGGTTTGTACCCGTTTTTAGTTAAAATGTCATTTATTTGAGTCTTTGACCATTTAAATTATCCATTGACTCCAGAGTACTTTATTTATCATTTTTGAGCCTGGAATACTTTTCAAGAATGTTAAATTTGTATTCTTACTATTTTTAAGTCATTTTACCATGTTTTCGGGTCCCGAAAGTGACTAAAAGAGGGTAAATCACAACATGTCCTTTATTCCAGAGATTAAACATTGCTAACACTTCTAATATTCACTAAACCTACTGTAATTTCAGTCCCACATGTTGCCTAGTTGATCTATACATCCATATGCTTCAAATATGTAGAAAATGCCATAACCGACAATTACACTAGTGTAAACCATCTTAACTTGAGTTTAAATGTTACCAACACTTTGTTTAACTTCATAAACAGATTATTAAGGTGTCATTGAGTCGTTCATGAGTAGGTTATGGGTCTTGGTTAAAAGGATTTTTCAAACAAATGCTTAAAAGGTGTTGTAACATGTAGAAAGGAGGGTTTCAAGGTGAAATCCATGTATCAACCGTGGATTTGAGTATGTAGCCACTTGGAACTTTTAAAAACAGGTTCTTGGGAGTCCATTAAGTCATAAAAATGCAGGTCACAAGTTTTGTTTACAAGAGTTTAAGCTTTCACAAGTTAGATGATGTCAAAACACTCAAAATGAGGGTTTTCATGGTGGAAATCGGTTTCCACCTCAAGAATGACTAACATAACATGAAGTTTACCTTCAAGAACGTTGGGAACTCCTTAAGAATGAGATGATGGTGAGATGTTTCTGCTACAACAAGGAAATACACGGTTCTTAGATGTTAATGATGAAAAAACAAGAGAAATGTCACAAAACCGACATCTTGAGCTTACACTCGATGTAACTCACGGTTTAGAAGGTGTTGATGGCCGTGAATGGCTTGAAACTCCTTGGACTTGAATGGAGAAACTCGAACTAAGGCTGGAAAGGTGGAACAAATACGGTTGTGTGACCAAATCTTGTGAACAAGGCTACTTCTTTACGGTTCTTGCTCTTGGCCGATTAGAACTTGGTGTGGTCTTCGAATTTCCTTCACAAGACTAGAGAGAATTGTTTGAGAGTGTTGTGAGATGTGTGTGTGTGTGTTTTGGTTCAGCTGGTGAGTCGAATAAAGGGAGAGAGGGAGAGAGAGGGAGAGAGATGCATGAAAGATGAGTGGGTGTGTGGGGTGGTGGTGAAGAGGAGAGGAGAGTGGTGAGAGGGGCGGCCGTTCTTGGAGGGTAGTGGGGAAGGGTTTTGATTTAATTTTAATTGTAATTTATATTGTGTAGTAATTTTGTAGTATTGGGTATTATGTATTATTAGTGGAAGGTGGTTTGAGGTATCTAATGCATGCCCATGCATGCATGGCCGAAATTATGTAAGTGTGAGTGTGTATGCTCACATTTTAATTGCCTTCTCTTGAGTTTAATTTTGTAAGGGTGACTAGTTGACATTCCCGGAACACTAATTTTTAAAAGGTAGAAACCTAATTGGGTAAAAGTCAAAAATAAAAGTCACATGAAATCATAATTTACATCAAATAGTAAGAATTGTTTCCAATTTCATAGTAGGGTTGGATAGTTTCAATTATTAGCACTCATAACATGGATAATGATGCAAGTAATCTAGGGTTAGGGTAACAACCTGGAGGTCGGTTGTCACATTCTCCCACCGTTTAGGAAATTTCGTCCCGAAATTTTAACTCTGATTAGAGACTGAACAGGTGGGTTTGAAGAGGTGTGGATAGTTCTTCCTCATTTCATCTTCACGCTCCCAAGTAAATTCAGGTCCTCGCTTGGAGTTCCATCTAACCTTAACCTTGGGTATGCGGCTCCGCCGTAGTAGTTTGACCAAACGATCCGTGATCTCACAGGTTCTTCCACAAAGTTCAGTTTGTCGCTTATCCTTGCTTCTTTTAATGGTAGTTCCAGGGTTTTGTCTACCATGCTCTTCTTCAAGTTTGACACATGAAAGGTGTCGTGTATGTGACTCAATCCCGGGGGTAGTTTCAACTTATATGCCACTGGGCCAATTCTTGCCATTATCTCGAATGGTCCAATGTATCTTGGGCTTAGTTTTCCTCTCTTCCCGAATCTCACTGTTCCTTTCCACGGTGCTACTTTTAGCATCACTCTATCGCCCACTTGGAACTCTAGAGGTTTCCGCCTCCTGTCAGCGTACTTCTTCTGTCGATCTCTGGCTGCTCTCAGTCGTTCCTTTATCTTATAGATCTTATCGGTGGTTTCCAAACTATGTCGGGTCCCTCACTTGGCTATCACCAATCTCATTCCAACTCAAGGGTGATCGGCATTTCCTGCCATAAAGGGCCTCATACGGAGCGGCTTTGATACTCGCGTGGTAACTATTGTTATAGGCGAATTCCACCAAAGGAAGGTGGTTATCCCAGTTTCCGCCAAAGTCCATCACGCAAGCTCTCAACATGTCTTCCATCGTTTGAATAGCTCTTTCGCTCTGTCCGTCGGTCTGAGGGTGGTAAGCCGTGCTAAGATCTAAACGGGTTCCTAAAGCTTGCTGGAACGATTTCCAGAAACGAGAGGTGAAACGGCTATCACGGTCTGAGATGATCGACAGAGGCACTCCATGCCTTGTTACAATCTCGTCGACATAAAGTTGGGCCAGTTTCGTCATGTCGTAGTCTTCTCTAATTGGCAAGAAGTGAGCTGATTTCGTTAGTCTATCCACTATTACCCAAATAGCATCGTGACCTTTAAACGTTCTAGGCAGCTTGGTAACAAAATCCATCGTAACATTATCCCATTTCCATTCTGGAATCTCAGGTTGCTGCAACGTTCCTGATGGTTTTTGGTTCTTAGCTTTTACCATGGCACAAGTTAAACATTTCCCCACATAGACAACGATTGATCTTTTGATTCCCGGCCACCAGAAAAGTGTCTTTAAATCCTGGTACATCTTATCACTTCCAGGGTGAATTGAATACCTAGACTTGTGTGCTTCATCGAGGATTACTTCTCGAATTCCTCCGTGTTTTGGCACCCAAGTCCTTCCACCATATCTATATGTACCATCATCCCCTATCTCCAATTGCTTTTCCATTCCAGTCAATCCTTCTTCCTTTAATTTTTCTTCCTTTAATGCCTCGCCTTGAGCTTCCTTCAGTTTTGCTATAAGGTTGGTATACACACTCATCCTTAAGGCTCGTACTCGAAGAGGTTTCTCTCTTTCCTTTCGGCTCAACGCATCTGCCACAACATTGGCCTTACCAGGATGGTAGCGGATCTCGCACTCGTAATCGTTCAATAGCTCAACCCATCTTCTCTGACGCATGTTGAGCATCTTTTGGTCAAGGATATGCTGCAAGCTTCTATGGTCAGTGTAGATAATGCACTTTGTGCCATAAAGGTAATGCCTCCACATCTTAAGGGCAAACACCACGGCACCCAACTCCAGATCGTGCGTCGTGTAGTTCTTCTCATGATCATTCAGCAGTCTCGACGCGTAAGCAATCACCTTGTTGCGTTGCATCAATACACATCCTAGCCCTTGACGCGAAGCGTCACAATAGAACACGAAGTCTTCTACTCCTTCTGGAAGAGCAAGGATAGGTGCACTGCATAATTTCTCTTTAAGCGTTTCAAACGCCTCGTTCTGCTCTCGCTCCCACACAAAGGTTGTGTTTTTCTTGGTTAGTGCGGTCAAAGGTTGCACTATACGCGAGAAGTCCTTTATAAATCTTCGGTAATAGCCAGCCAGTCCTAAGAATTGCCTTATCTCCGTAGGAGTTTCAGGAATCTTCCAATTTTTATGGCCTCAATCTTGGAAGGGTCAACTTGAATCCCATCCTCATTTACCACATGACCTAAGAATTGGATCTGGCGCATCCAGAATTCACATTTCGAGAACTTGGCATATAGTTGCTCATTCTTGAGCAATTCAAGAATTAGCCTGAGATGCTTCTCGTGCTCGTCTTTACTTTGAGAATAGATCAGTATGTCGTCGATAAACACGATCACAAACTTGTCGAGGTAAGGGCGGCAAACGCGATTCATGAGGTCCATGAATGCTGCTGGAGCATTAGTCAGTCCAAAGGGCATGACCAAATACTCATAGTGTCCATACCTAGTTCGGAAGGCGGTTTTGGGTATATCTTCTTCTCTTATCTTCAGCTGGTGGTATCCTGACCTCAAGTCTATTTTGGAGAAATAACTTGCTCCTTGCAGTTGATCAAATAGGTCGTCTATTCTCGGGAGGGGGTAACGGTTCTTTATGGTCAGCTTATTCAATTCCCTGTAATCAATACACATTCGCAGGGTTCCGTCTTTCTTTTTCACGAATAGTACCGGGGCACCCCATGGAGAAACACTCGGACGTATAAATCCCTTGTCCAGTAGTTCTTGAATTTGTACCATTAGCTCCTTCATTCAGGTGGGGCGAGCCGGTACGGTGCCTTGGCTACTGGTGCAGCACCAGGCAACAAGTCTATCTGGAATTCAACTTGTCGATTCGGGGGAAGTCCTGGTAGTTCTTCCGGAAACACCTCTGGGTATTCCGAAACCACGGGAATCTCTTCGATCTTCTTCTCCTTTTGGGCTTTCATCACATATACTATAAAAGCTGGACATCCCTTCTTCAAGCTCTTGGTAGCTTTTAAATGGGATATCATAGGGTATAGAGTGTTACTCCTTTCACCTTCTACCACTAACACTCCTTCATCGCTCAACGATATCTTGAGCAGTCGCTCATCACATACGATTTCGACTTTATGCTTCGCTAACCAGTCCATACCCACGACCACATCAAATCCTCCTAACTTAATGGGCATCAAGTCAATCTTAGACATATTCCTTTTTAGATTCAGGGGGCAATCCCTAATGATTTCGTTAGCTTCTAAAATATTACCGTCAGCTAATTCTACGGTAAATGTATCAGTCAAGGTACACACGTCTAAGTCAATCAATTGCCTAAAAGTACTAGAGATAAAACTAGCAGTCGCTCCAGTATCAAACAGTACAGTAGCGGGATGATTGTTTACAAGTAACGTACCGTTGACCACGTCGGGTTCCCTACGAGCTCCTGCTGGGTCCATAACGAAAGCTCTTCCCTTAGGCTTGTTGTGCTTGGCATCCTTGTCTCTACCCAGCTTAGGACACTTGTTCCTCATATGCCCTGGGTCTCCACACTCGTAGCATTGTTTCCCCGGTACATAAGTACAGTCTTTAATTAAATGGCATGTTCTCTTGCACCTAAAACAGGGCATCGGGTTACATTCCCCTTGATGATGTAACTTGCACTTGCTGCAGAGTGGGCTTGTCCCCGTATACAATCTCCGGTTTTTGCTTCCTTGATCATCACGTCTCACTCCTTCAGAACTCCTTCTACTTGACCCCACTGCTACTTCCAAACCGCCTTTTCGCTTCAAACCACTTCCTTTTATCACCAACAAACTTCTTCTTCTCATCAGCCCTTCCTTGATCGGTCCATCCAGCCCTAATTAGATCATCAGTCAAACTGCTGGTAAGGTCGACAGCAGCTTGCAGGGTCACAGGCTGAGAGGCACGAACCATACCCCTAACTCTTGGGTGTAGTCCCCAGATGAACCGTGCTACACCTTTGGCTTCTGGCGTCACCAAATGTGGCACAAGTCGGGACAGGGCTAAGAAACGATTGATGTATTCGGTGTAGTTGGGTCCTTTCATCTCCAAGCTTAAAAATTCTGTCTCCAGCTTCTCGAGTTGATTGATGGGGCAATATTTGTTGGTCATTAGCTCTCGGAATTCAGTCCAACCCATTCGATTAGCCACGTTTCTTCCACGGCTCTGAGTAATGGACTTCCACCATTCAAGAGCTGATCCCTTGAGAGATTGTGATGCAAATCTCACCATATGCTCCATCTTGCACTCGCTGATGTCTAAGACGGCTTCCATTTCGTCGATCCACCTGTAAGTCTCTATAGCACCCCTCGGTGCCATAGAAGTCCTTGGGCTTACATGCCATAAAGGTCTTGTAAGAGCACCCATTCCTTAACGCCTCAGCTTCATCGTCGTGGCTCTCATCGTTTACCGGCCGTCGTACCAGTAGTGTTATCCCGGTCTGCATTTATCTGTGCAATGATAGTCGGAATGGCGTTGGCCAGTTGCTGAGCTACGAGGTTAGCAATCCTTTCGTCACTCTCTTGATTAGTATTCTCCCCGTGGGGAGTCCCTGGTGGAGTAGGTTGGTTTCCAATAGGCCTTGCTTCCTCATGGCGGCCCCTGGTGGCTCCACGTCGCCAAAACGTGTTCCTCTGCGAGTCGGCATTCTGATAGTATCACAAATAGATTCGTTTAGCATCTCATAAATTTTGTTTCGGATAGCCTAGGCATCATTATCCTATCACACCATGCCTCGGAAGAGGGATCATGGCATGCACATATGTATTTACAACCCACTAAAGAACCTTAAAAAGTCCAATTCAAAACATGACATAATAGTTGGGCAACCATTTAGAAAAGGCACAGACAAATTTCAAGGCACGACAAAACATATAGCAATTCAATACAGACAGTTTAATAATTCTAGCATCCCAAAAGCAGCTTACGATAGTATCATCCAAACAAATAGAATCAGAGTCATGCTCTTACAATTTGGAAGGTGCCATCACCCCCATAATAATAAAATAATAGTCTCGAATAAGAATCCAAATAGTTTCCTTCTACTGTCCACAGACAGATAAATCCCACTGAGTACTCCAGTTCTCACATCCACTTCCTCTTTAGCCATCCAAACCATCTTGTACCCTTGTTCCTCTGCTCCTGCTCCAAACGCTTCACTCCCTGTGTAGCCATCATCGCCTGGAACTGAGCCGACTGAGAAGTTCGAGTGGCGTGCTGAACAGTCAGCTCATGACGGCGAACAGTCCTCAAAATCTCATCCAATGTCGCATCGGAGGGTCCTACATCACTTGCCCGGCGACTCGACTGGGAGTACCTATCACCAGCCAGTACAGTAGGGCCGTCATACATACTATGTCTCGTCGGCATCAGGCGTTCGTCACGAGGGTCAAACAGTGGGGGTACCGATGTTGGAATCCTAACAGGCGGGGGAGGAGGAGGAGGCATCCTAAAGAATACGGAGGATCCTGGCCTAACGCTTTTGCGAGGTCGGGTGACAGTACGCGCACCCCTATCCCAATAGGTGGGATGGGTGAGAGGGTCGGAGCAGCTACTTGAGGAGAGTGGGATCGGTTCGGCTTCGGGAAGGTGATGTGGAGGAAGAGTCCTCGGAAGCCTCAGTGTCTTCGGACGTGACGGATATCCACCCTGGATGTCCGCATCTCCGGAGGTACGCCTCATACTCCGTCTGGGGTTTCTTCTCCTCAGGTTTCCGGTAGGAGCGGTCTCAGTGTCGAGGGTGAGCAGGCGCCTTTCCTTTATCAGCCATTGACGTTATCCTGTAAGAAATACTCATGAGTAATTTGGTTTCTCATAGCTCATGATTTACATAATAGTACTAATAATAGTAGTGATGGCAATAGTATCTGTTATTCAACATATAGCTGTCTGTTTTGCCCAGATCAATAGTTTCTTCAAGTAGTATCGGATAACATAGTTCATCATAAAAATCATTTAAATCCCCTTTTTTTAAATTATTAGTTTCAAATCATCAATATAAACAGAAAAAGTCCAACCATAACCTAAAGATCAGTGATGGAAATTACGCGTCGGTAAATTCATGATTACGTTGATCAAGTGTAATCATCAATTTACCCAACCCGATCATCCCAACACTTCCCACAAGGACAGTCCTAGGGTATCAAGGTTGTAGCCTAGGGTCTACTATGGCATTCCCGACTTCTCTACAACCTTTGGCTCTGATACCAATCTGTCACACCCCGGGCCCAGGTAGGGTGGGACGTCACAGACTAGCAACAACATATGGCAGCGGAAACAAACCATTATAAGAGCTCAAAGGAGAGTATCACATGGCATTAAAGTTTTAAAAAGGGTAACAGGGCTAGAGACACATCAAGCCCCCAAATGAGTTTTACAATCATCCATAAAAATAAAATTGTACTTGTTCAACACAAAATAAATTGTTCAATTGTTTCATCAAGGAAATAAGCCAATGCCATGTCACGGGGATAAGTCTAGGTCTTCACAACTGCTAGGATCTCTTCATATATTACCTGAAACATGCTCAAAAGAAAATTGTGTCAACTAAAAAGTTGGTGAATTCAAGTGCTTAAAGTTTAAAAACAAAAGGACTTAATAAATCCTTCTTTGATTAAAAGAAAATAATCATTGTTATCATCGTGGGAAAAATAAAATCATAATCAACCCTGCACTCAGTCCCGGTTAGCCTCTTCTAAGTTGTGTTTTACCGGATATTCCCGAAGGAAGAAACTGAGCCCCAAACCAGTGAACCCTACCTGCCCGGATGGTTCACCATAGAATCTTAGCAAAACTTGTTACATGCCACAACGATCCCTCAGGATCTCAGTGGGGTAACCTTCCTGGAACGGAAGCCACTGTGTGTGGGGGATTCCCCAAATAGATCTATCCATATAATCAAGCGGTTCACGAAAGAATTAATGATCATGATATAAGAATCAGCAGGTAACCACAAATCCCACATAGAATCATCAAATAAAGCACAATCATAGTTCATAAAAAGTAGAGCATGTTTCATCCCAAAACAATAGTAAAAAGGGGGATCACTAGAACTCACCTTAGGTTTCCAAATCAAAGTCTCTTGGTGTGCCGGGAAGTGTCACAAGTCTAGCACCCTAACATGTACATATTAAGCAATAAGCTACTGCCCTAAACTCATTCAAAGTGCAACATTGATGTCAAGAGTTTAGCTATTGGGTAAGGCTTTGGTTTCGTGAATGTTTGTATAAAAAGTTTCCTTTTATGGCAAGTCAAGGCGTCTTCATGAAAATTGGGGATTTTCACTTCATTAGATTAAGTATATTAAGAGATTTTGTTGTTCAAGTGTTTATTAGTTTCCTGGAAGTCGGTTATAAGGTTTGGAAAAATTTTACAGTTTAGTCCCTCAAGTTCAAAATTGACAGTTTCTACCCTTAAGTTTAGTTTCTTGCCTTTTATGTCATTTAAGTCCAAAAATCAGATTATTAGAGTCATATTATGATTATTATGGAGTAAGTGTGCTTCAAAACTTTAGTCTACGGGTTCGATTTTAAAAACTGCGCGTTTAACGCTCCGGTTACGGTAAAAGCCGGATAGTTTTAACAGTAATTTGGAGTTTTCATATATTTAAATCTTGGACCAGTAGGTATTTTCTAAAGATTTCTTTATAATTTTTAAGTCCTTAAATTGTGTAAATTGGCCTTTTATAGTTAAAAATCTTGTTTTTACGTTTGACCCGTTAATACGCGGTTTTGACCGGGTTTGACCATTAAAGCTTGTTTGACCGAATTTTTAAATCTTTTAGGTCCTTTATTACTTAACTTACTGAAATCATATGATTTTTATAAATCTTAGTTTTAAACTCTATTTTTATGGATTTTTCTCAAAAACGATGCTCGGTTGTACCCGTTTTTAGTTAAAATGTCATTTATTTGAGTCTTTGACCATTTAAATTATCCATTGACTCCAGAGTACTTTTTTATCATTTTTGAGCCTGGAATCTTTTTAAGAATGTTAAATTTGTATTCTTACTATTTTTAAGTCATTTTACCATGTTTTCGGGTCCCGAAAGTGACTAAAAGAGGGTAAATCACAACATGTCCTTTATTCCAGAGATTAAACATTGCTAACACTTCTAATATTCACTAAAACCTACTGTAATTTCAGTCCCAACATGTTGCCTAGTTGATCTATACATCCATATGCTTCAAATATGTAGAAAATGCCATAACCGACAATTACACTAGTGTAAACCATCTTAACTTGAGTTTAAATGTTACCAACACTTCGTTTAACTTCATAAACAGATTATTAAGGTGTCATTAAGTCGTTCATGAGTAGGTTATGGGTCTTGGTTTAAAAGGATTTTTCAAACAAATGCTTAAAAGGTGTTGTTACATGTAGAAAGGAGGGTTTCAAGGTGAAATCCATGTATCAAACGTGGATTGAGTATGTAGCCACTTGGAACTTTTAAAACAGGTTCTTGGGAGTCCATTAAGTCATAAAAATGCAGGTCACAAGTTTTGGTTTACAAGAGTTTAAGCTTTCACAAGTTAGATGATGTCAAAAACATCAAATGAGGGTTTTCATGGTGGAAATCGGTTTCCACCTCAAGAATGACTAACATAACATGAAGTTTACCTTCAAGAACGTTGGGAACTCCTTAAGAATGAGATGATGGTGAGATGTTTCTGCTACAACAAGGAAATACCGGTTCTTAGATGTTAAATGAGAAAACAAGAGAAATGTCACCAAACCGACATCTTGAGCTTACACTCGATGTAACTCACGGTTTAGAAGGTGTTGATGGCCGTGAATGGCTTGAAACTCCTTGGACTTGAATGGAGAAACTCGAACTAAGGCTGGAAAGGTGGAACAAATACGGTTGTGTGACCAAATCTTGCGAACAAGGCTACTCTTTGCGGTTTTGCTCTTGGCCGAATTGGAACTTGGTGTGGTCTTCGAATTTCCTTCACAAGACTAGAGGAAATTGTTTGAGAGTGTTGTGAGATGTGTGTGTGTGTTTTGGTTCAGCTGGTGAGTCGAATAAAGGAGAGAGGGAGAGAGAGGGAGAGAGATGCATGAAAGATGAGTGGGTGTGTGGGGTGGTGGTGAAGAGGAGAGGAGAGTGGTGAGAGGGGCGGCCGTTCTTGGAGGTAGTGGGGAAGGGTTTTGATTTAATTTTAATTGTAATTTATATTTGTATTTAGTGTAATTTTTTATTAGTATTGTTTATTATGTATTTAGTGGAAGGTGTTTGAGGTATCTAATGCATGCCATGCATGCATGGCCGAAATTATGTAAGTGTGAGTGTGTATGCTCACTTTTAATTGCCTTCTCTTGAGTTTAATTTTGTAAGGGTGACTAGTTGACATTCCCGGACACTAATTTTTAAAAAAGTAGAAACCTAAATTTGGTTAAAAGTCAAAAATAAAAGTCACATGAAATCATAATTACATCAAATAGTAAGAATTGTTTCCAATTTCATAGTAGGGTTGGATAGTTTCAATTATTAGCACTCATATAAATGGATATGATGCAAGTAATCTAGGGTTAGGGTAACAACCTGGAGGTCGGTTGTCACACCATTCTAGCTTCGGAAGCTTTTTATCAAAACTTCTGAAGACAAAATACCTTCGAAAGATTTTTGACTTCTATGAAAACTACATTTTTGGGCACTTTTTCAGATGTGGGACCGATCTCTATCAAAGTTATCCATTTTTCATGAACTTGTTTTTCTTAAATCCTTTCATATAAATATCCCCAAACGCTTCCCCCCTCTTTCACTTTCCTCTACATCTTTACCAAATTCCTCTTAACCTAAACTTCACCCCACAACTGCCTTTTTTCTTATCTTCCTTCATCATTAAGCTTTCTCAAATGGCCAACCTTAACCATAGAAACAACCTTGATTTTTCTATGCAACTCCACAAGCAACATAATCAAGTTAATTTGTTGGACTCTGAAAAAGATTCAAGTTTCTCAAAGGTCTGTCATTTTTTGGCTCTTTCTAACTACTTCACCTCCCTTACCATTGATCCTCCTCTCTATGAGGATCAGATTTTAGAATTCTGGAAGACCTGTCAAGAGGTCATCATGGATGGGGAGAAGGCACTGTCTGCCATAGTGCAGGGGAGTACAATCTTCATCACTCCAGCCATCATCAATACACATCTTTAGCTGGATGATGTAGAAGGTGAATTGTCCTTTCCAAAGGAAGCTATCAATCATTCTTTTGAGCAGATGGGCTATGAGAGAGATTTCTCTGTAAAGACCTTTAGGAAAGGGAATGTCTCATCCCAGTGGAAGTACCTGCTTCATATGGTCCTCCACAGCTTATCCAACAAGCATGGGGGATGGACCAGAACCCTGAGGATCTCTCCTTCATAGTACATTGAATTGTCCAGGGGGTCAAGTTCAGGTACTCACAGTTTGTGTATACCAATTTCCTAGCAAACTTAGACTCCTTAGAGTATTATATGTTCCCAAGATATGTTCAACACATTCTCAACTATGAACTGGGCTCACAGTTGAGGGGAACAAGTAATATTCTTAAATTGGGACTAATGAAGCACGACATCTTAAAGACCATGAAGAACCCAACTGTTGGCTTCTCTGGGGTAAAAACAGCCCTTGTCCCAAAAATGTTAGAGCTCATTGCTCAAGGTGAGAACCTATGAGCACAAGCTAGTGTTGAACCCACACCTTCTACTTCTCAACAACCTAAACAGCCACAAATACTCCTCACCTACCACAGAAAATCAAACGAACCCCTGCTCAAGCTATTGAGCTTGTGCAGGCCCCTATATCACAACCCACATAGGAGGAAGTGGACACTATAGCTCCCACTTCTCCTGAGGAGCAAACCACTCCCATCTCATCAAAATGAGTGCTGAGGTTCCTCATGCTCAGCCTGATGAGCTTATTACCCAAACAACCTTAAGCCTTCACTCAGAGTCTTAGAACTCTAGTGAACAACCTTCATGGGACAGTTACCATCCCTAGCCTCTTGATCAAAATCAACTAATTCCCAACCTAGAATTCTATGATGATGAAGACATGGGATTCAATGAGTACCATGAGTCTCTCAATTCCTCCCATACTCAAAGAGAGATGAGTACTCCTGCCTCTCCCTTGTCTAGCCCACATCATTCACCTATCACTGTGGTGGATCTACCTGAACCTGTTCAGGAGATCCATATGGAAGAGACTCTAACTTCTGCAAGTGATTACATCATTAGGACCTCAACCATGGCAACTCAGCCCATTGACACTTCACTTGAAGTTGTTAGTGAGCAGGGAAAATCCAGCAGCCAAGAACATTATGTTGGTGGTGAGAGAGAAGACTTTGGTCCAATTCTCTCATCCCCTCATGATTCTTCTGATGAAGATGAGGGGAACATGAGACTAAAGTGCATAAATTATCAAAAACATGCTCCTATTTAGTCTCTAAGGTCAGTCACTTGGAATCTCAGGTGACTACCTTACAAAACAGGGTCAATGATCAGCAACATGAGATCTCTTATCTCAAGAAAAAACTAGCTGGAAGACTGCAGGATCGGGTTTGTCACTTAAACACTTGTATTTCTCTAAAACTCACTTATAATAACACTCAAATCAGATGAAGCAATGCCTTTTACAAGAGTTGATAATAATATAATAAGTAATCAAAGGAACAAGCAGAAATATATTTTCAAGGTACTTGTATATATTACTTCTCAACTCAAGATTACAAGACACTTACAAGCATGAAACAAGAGTTACAATGAGAAACTATATATACTAGATCCTACAGCCGGTTATACTTGATACCAGCTAGAAACCTAAGACTAAAGCATATACTACAATGCTATAGTTAAGGTATCTTAGATAAAGTATTATCTAAGATATGGTAGTCATGACATGTCCATGACTTACCTTTTGTCACCAACTAAAGATGGCAACTGTACTTAACATAAAAAGGTAAACAGTGGATTAAAGTATGGTCAACTACATGGCTTTTGAGAAAACGCCATGCAGTATCTCAGAGATTTGTAGCGGAGTGTCAGAGAGGCCATACTTATGTCCACTGGATAATAGAAGTGTCTTCTGAAGGTTAACTGGCTTCGGAAGATGCTTCTATGCTTCCGAGGCTTTGAGGACTTCTTGTACTTCGGAAGTTGACTTCAGATCTTTATCTCTAAGTCTTGATCTTCGGAAATAGGTTCTTTGTCTTCGGAAGTTGGAGTTTTCCTTCGGAAGTGTGTTTTACACTTAGTCTTTGGAAGAGCTCCTCCTTCCTTCGGAAGTTCCATACTTAGCTTCGGAAGTCCTTTGTAAGTTGTACTCAAAATCTTCTAAGTGACTTGGTTTTGGTTGCAACAGCCTTTCTTGATCCAACAAACTCCCCCTAGGCTGATGCTACCAAAACTTCACTTATTTCTGCTTCTCAAAGCTTTCAGCACCAGGGACAAAAGGTATTTGTCTGTCTCTTTGTTCTTCCCTGAAGTAGTGCTGAGAAGCTTGTACAAGTCATTCGTGGATAGGAGATCCAGTCTATCACTTTGAATGACATGTACCCTTTGTTGTGTCCCCCTGAAGAGAGTTAGTTGACGGGAGTTATAGTCATACTCTCATCTAACTATGGTCTCAAGTTCAGGACCTTCAACCATTTGTAAGAAGGCTTTGCCTTTGGTTGCTGATCCTTTCCTTTCCTACTCCTCTCTCAGTTTCAACTCCTCTTCAACCTTGCTTCTATCAGTAAGCTCGGCCATATGAAGGCTGCCTAGATGATTTCTGATGTGGGCAGCTACGTCGGAGTTTGAAGGGTTGGAGAATGGTTTCTCTGCTAACTCAGCAATGTCAAATCTGCTTAAGTGTAGCAGAGATGAGGCACTCAGCCTGTTGAGCTCTCCATTCTCTCTCTCAACAACAAAGTTGTGAGAAGAGTCTTCGAACCTCCACTGGATGATCTTCTTTCTGGGTGCAAGAGGTTGTCTTGGTACCCTGTCTCCTTTCTTTGTATCCAGTAGAGTCACCAGCTTTCTCCTCAGCTTCTTTTCTTCCTCATTCAATGTATCTGAATTGAGGCCAAGGAGATTTGCAGCTTGGTCCAAAGTTCCTCTTGGCATATCAAGAAATTGATCTCTTGTGAGGGAACTTGAGGATCCATCAACATAAGTCAAGTTGACTGAATCCTCCTCACAGGAGATGTCGCTCAAAGTAGTGCAGTTGATGAGCTTAGTCTTGACTGCCTTGAATTCCTCCATAGAGAGATGTTTAGAGGCTGAGGGGATGGTTTGATTGGTTGTTGGTTAGGTTGAGGTGTTTGGGTTCTGGCTAAGGTTTTGGGTTGGAGGATAGGTAGTTTAGGTGGTTGAGGTGAAGAGGTTGGTGGGTGCGATGGTGTGGGTTCAGGGGTGAATGGTTCAGAAGTTGGTTCGGTTTTGATTGGGAAGGGAAAGGGTATAGGTTCAGGTTGAGGTTGGGTTTGGATTTTGGGTTGAGAGGTTGCTTTGAAGGTCATCCCCTGTCCCCTCCTATACATCTCTTTTCTTTTCCCCGCGCGAATGTCAGCCTTGATGTCACTAACATGTCGCTGGAGAGTCTTTTCAGACATGGGACCCACCTGCCTGCCAGAGAAGCCATGAGCTTTGAGATAACTCTTCATCCAGGCTTTCTCACCTATCTTCTTGGCAGCAGTCAGTCCAGCTTCTCTCTTTCTTCTTCTTTCTTTTCCACAAGCTTCTCCCTTGCAGCTCTCTTCTCTCTCCTTCTCCATTTGATCTTGCTCTTTGTTGAAGAGCCATAAGATCGTATCACTGTTATGTGGAGACAACTCCTCTTGAGAGAATCCTCTGGAGAGTAGGAAGGTTATCCTTCTCTCCTGAGCTGCAGATCAGCTTCTCTTTCCTTTCTCTCCCTTTCCTCTTCTAAGGCCAACCTTACAGCCTCTTCTTTTTGCTGTTTTAGCAGCAAGGTTGCCTTTTCCAGCTCTATCAACTCCTCTAATGGTAGCAGGAGTACATCTTCAGTTGCAGCCCCTAGACTGACAAGTCTGTCTATAACCTCTACCCTTCTTCGGTTGTTGACTGCCTCCTGGTTGGCTGCAGCTGCTTTGGTACTTGCAGCTAACAGTTTCCCAGTTGGTAGCCTACCTTTCCTTTTGAGCTTCTCCAACCTTTCTTCCTCCTGAAGCTCTTCCGAAGTCATCTTCCTCTTACCTTTGATGTCTTCGGAAGTGCTAGACTTTAGGGGTTCTTGGATGGAAGATCCAGGTTGGGTGGTAGAGGTGGGAGCTGGAGTCAATGCAGATGTCAGAGCCAATGGTTGGGTGAGAAAATCCTCCCTATTAACCTCAGATGCAAGTTCCAGAATTGCATCTGTGACTATTACATCATTGGATAGAGAAAATAGTCCTTCCGCAGCAGCAATCTCAGCTTCGGAAGTTTGAGCTTGTTCTTCCGAGGCTTTAAATTGTGCTTTGGAAGTCTGTGAAAATACACTTTCTGTCCCAACTGTTTTAGTTGCTGGGCCATCAGTCCTTGTTTCCCCTTCAAAGTTAATCTCAGGTTCCACTTGGACCTTAGGTTGACCAACTTCCTCAACAGTGTTAGAAGGTGCATTCAACCTCTGAAGCTCTTGAGCTCCGAAGTAAATCACAGACATATCAAGGCTGGGCTGTTCTATGAGGGATTCCAAAAAGAACTTGTTGAAGAACCTATTGAGATCCTGGAGCATCCTTTGATCCACTTGAAAAACAACTGGAGGAGGCTCAGGGAAGATATCAGCTTGTTGCATTGGATACTTTGAGCTCAAAGAAGTAAAAGCTTGACTTTGGGTTTCCTGTCTTTGGCTTTGTCTCTCAACACTCTCCCCCTTTTTGGTAGCATCATCCTGAGAGCTTGATGAGCTAGAGGAAGAGGTCAAGGAGACCTGAACTGGTACATGCCTAACAGATCTCTCAATCTGTTTCTCAGCTAGTTTGGCCTTGAGAGTTTCAATCTCAAGTTGCTGAGTGACAGACCTATCCTCTAAAGTCTTAACCTTTGATTCAAGATTTGAGACTTTAGAAAGTAGGTCTTGAATGGTGAGTTGCATACTTCCCTCATCTTCTTTTGAAGAATCACGGGGAGATGAGGTAACATACCTGGTATGTTCATCCTCACCACCAGATGTGGTTTCTCGATGATGTCTCTTTCAGAGTCATCAAAGGGCATGGTTGCCGTAGATTCAGTCTCAGTTTCGTTACCACTGTCCTGAGGATCCATTGAGGCTCCTTCAGTAGTGGCAGCTGAATCTACATGAGTCCCCTCCACATCAGTGGGATTCAGCTCAGTAAGGCGTTGCTGGTGGGGGCTAGAGATAAGGGGTCTCTCTAGGCTCTGTTGATCCTTGAGAGGGTGTTGTGGATCAACTTCATTGCCTTTAAGAGACATAATCTCTTCACCAGCTCCGGTCAAAAGGTCAGTAAAAGATAAGGAGTTAAGACCTAATGACCCGGGACTTTGATCAATGTCAAAAGGCATTGAGCTGTCCCTTTGTGGCTGCTCAGGGGAGTATAGAGACTCTACCTGAGGGCTATCAGCTGGGGTTTCGGGCTCATGGGTCTGAGACTGAGGAGACTCAAGACCCATATTGAGGTCAATTGTGAAGGATGGTTGGACCTCAGGCTGAGTGGGAGCCCTTTATTCCACTCTAGCCTTTTTGGATTGAAGAGGAGGGGCTTGTTCAATCAGAGTAGATTGAACAAGGGTTCATTTGGGACGTCTCTGGTGTGTAACAGTAATGGGTGGAGAAGGTAGATTTGGGATGCTGAGGGTAGTTGCTGGTGTGGGTTCATCACCTGTGGGGTGAACAGGGATGTCACCAAAAGCCATTGGCTTAATCATACCTGTAAGTAGTGCGGTATCTCTTCCAGTGTAGTTGGTAGACACTCTCTTGAAGATCTTGAAGATGGTCGGCCTCATTTGGGAGCAGTTAGAGCAGCTGCACAGACAAGCTTGCCCTGATCCAGCTCACAGTTGATAATGTGCTGGAGAAACCTGGGATACATGAAGAATGTGTCCCTTTGCAGATTTCCCATAAGGTTAGTCAGCACAAACCTTGAATAGTTGAAGCGGAGGCTTTGTACCAACCCATGAACTAAGCACCCAAGTTCATACGGGATTTGATCCCATCCCCCAGATTTATTAGATAGACAGTGAAGAACCACATGCAGCAGGAACTTCCACTTATAGGAGAAGTTGAATTTGTAGACCGTTGACCTGCTAACATCTCCACCGTATCCCATTTGGAGATAAGAACTATCCAAATCTGTTTTGGGGAATTCCGTTGGAGCGCCCTCATCATGGAGCTCGAGATGCTCCCTGATGATCTGTTCAGAGATGACCAACTCTTGGCCACAAATGCTTGACCTTATAACACGAACCCCGTTTAGGGTTTCAATCCGACCATTTGCCAAAATTCGGACATTTGGTTTGAGTAGATTGTAGGGTTTACAGTCAAAGCAGTGTAGTATGAGGATTGGGTCAGGAAAGAAATGATATCTGAGAAGTCAGCATCCCTTGAAGAATCAAGGAGTGCGACCTGGTTATGTTGAGGGTTTAGGGCCATTGAAGAAGATGATAGAAGAATAGTTTGGAGTAAGGTAAATTGGAGAGGAAGAAAGCTTTTAGGGCAGTAATTTGGGTAAAAAGAGTGTAAGTGATTAACCGGAAGTATTTAAATGGGTGAAATGGCGGTTAAAAGGGTGTTTTGGATAAGATGATGTGAGGGTTCAGTGGATGATGTGACATGGGCGGTAAGGTTAGACCATTTAAATAATCCGACATCATTAACAATATCTTTACTTTTTACAGTGTGGGGCCCAAAGGATTTCCGTTACACAGTAAAATCTTTCTTCCGAGTATAAAGCATTTCCGAAGGTAATGTTCTTCCGAAGGCAAATTTACTTCCGAAGGTAAATTGCTTACTTCCGAGAGTATATGTTGCTTTCAGGTGGAGTGTGTTAAATGCTTCGGAAGTAGATCTGAGATGAACTCAATCGCTTCTTTCGAGACTTAACACTCTTCCGAGAAGAAAATTATCCTTGGAGAAATTTGCTTCGGAAGATATGCAAGATATCTTCCGAGGGTTAATTTCTCTTCGGAAGAATTCATACTTGGATAAAATTTAAGAAAAGATCTTTTGTAACAGGGCTTAGATTGTTTTGACATAAGACTTTACACATTAAAAGGTTTTCAATGAGATGAACTAATCAATGTTTATCATCCCATATAGTTGTAATGAGATATTTAAATCTCTGTTCATCAAATGCTTTGGTGAACAAATCAGCATATTGTTCATTTGAATCAACTTTGATTAGTTTGATAAGATTTTTCTCATGAATATCTCTAATGAAATGATACCTGATATCAATGTGTTTTGTCTTGGAGTGTTTCACTGGATTTTCAGTAATGGATATAGCACTGTTGTTGTCAATGTGGATAGGAGTGCTCATGAAGTTGAATCCAAAGTCTATCATCTGGTTTTGAATCCACAGCAGCTGAGCACAGCAACTAGCAGCAGCAATGTATTCAGCTTCAGCAGTTGATGTAGAGACACAGGATTGCTTCTTGCATTGCCATGAGATGATCCTTCCACCAAGAAATTGACATCCACCTGATGTTGATTTCTTGTTGATGTTGCAGCCACCATAATCACTATCAGAGTAACCATAGAGATTAAAATCACTATTTCTTGGATACCAGAGACCTAGTTTAGGTGCTCCTTTGAGGTATCTGAGGATTCTCTTGATAGCAATTAGGTGAGACACCTTTGGAGCAGCCTGATATCTTGCACAAATGCAAGTTGCAAACATGATATCAGGTCTACTTGCTGTGAGATACATCAGAGAACCAATATTGCTCTATACTGATGTTGATCAGTATCCTCCCCCTCAGAATCAGGGCAGAGATCGTGGTTTCTGGGTATAGGTGTCTTTGCTGCTTTACAATCCTTCATATCAAATCGCTCTAAGATATCATTGACATACTTAGATTGATTGATGAAGAACCCTTCCTTCAATTGCTTTACCTGAATTCCAAGGAAAAAGTCCATTTTTCCCATGGAACTCATCTCGAACTTCTTCTTCATAATGCTCTCAAAGTCTTTGCACATTTGGTCATTTGAGGAACCAAATATGATATCATCAATATAGACTTGAACAAGCAAATTGTCTTTCCCAGACTTTCTTATGAAGAGAGTCTTATCAATGGTACCTCTAGTATAACCATTCTTCAAGGAGAATTGAGACAATGTCTCATACCACAGCCTAGGTGCTTGGTGCAGCCCATATAGAGCTTTATCCAACTTGCACACATAGTTTGGATGTTGTGGGTCTTCAAATCCTGGAGGCTGGCATACATAGACTTCCCTATCTATATCCCCATATAGAAAGGCACACTTGACATCAAGCTGGTAGACAGTGAAATTTTGGATGCAGCATAAGCAAGGAAGATCCTAACTGCCTCAAGTCTTGCAACAGGTGCAAAGACATCAGTAATCGATTCCTTCCTCTTGAGTGTATCCTTGAACCACCAGTCTTGCCTTGTTCTTGATAATCAAGCCTCTATCATCTCTTTTGTTCCTGAATACCCATTTGGTGCCTATAGGTACTTGACCAGATGGTAGCGGACATAGGTTCCAAACCTTTTGTCTTTTGAATTGAAGCAACTCCTCTTGCATTGATTCAACCCAGCTACTATCTTTCAAGGCATCTTCCACCTTCTTGGGTTCCATTTGGGATAAGAAGCATGAGTACAAGCAGACATTCCCATTATGAGTTTGTCCTCTTGTTCTCACACCCTCAGAGACTTCCCCTATGATGTTTTCAGCTGGATGAGTATTATGAATTCTGAGTCTTGGAATCACCTCCAGTTGCAAAGATAAGTCCAAGTTGGACATATTTTGCTCAGGAGCTTGAATACTTGGTCCAGCTGTTGTTTCAAACTCATTCAATAAGGACTGATTGAATGAAAGAGAAACATCATCATCTCTTTGCTGTGAAGCATCATTAACAGTTGTTGTCCTTCAAATGTGCTTCCATCAGCTTGGTGTTGTGCAGGATCACCTGAAGAGATTTGAAAATCAGCAGTGAATCCCTTGTTGAAGTACCACTATCTCTTGAAATGGTTATGCTGTCAGATCTTTCAATAGTGGGAACTTGGTTTGTTGCAGCTCTTGGAGAACTTGAAATAGGTCTGGGAAGCTCAAATAATTGATCTTCATCAGAATTACTTTGAGCACCTGTTCCAGCTGAAACATTCTCACAAGATGGTTTAGAATAGTTTGGAAACAATTCTAAATCAAAGATATGATCAGGGCCATTCCCCCTAACACAATGAGTGTGCTCATTAACTACAATGTTGGAAGATTCCTCAAATTGTTGGTTTTTAATATTATAAACTCTGTAGGCTTTAGAATAGGAGGAATATCCAACAAAGATAGCATCATCTGACTTTTCAGCAAATTTTGCCAAATTGTCTTTTGTGTTAAGTATGGTACACCTGCTGCCAAGGACCTTAGAAAGCCAATGAACGGTGGCCTCTTGTTCCATAACTCATAAGGGGTTTTTTTATGTGGCTTTACTACAAGAACTCTGTTCTGCACATAGCATGCAGTGCTGACTGCCTCTGCCCAGAAAGTTAGAGGCAGCTTTGAATCAGCTAACATAGTCCGAGCAGCCTCAATAAGTGTCCTATTTCTTCTCTCATCAACACCATTTTGTTGAGGATTTCTAGGAGCACTATAATGTCTGGCAATCCCTTTTGAGTTACAAAATGAGTCAAGAACTAGGTTCTTAAACTCAGTCCCTTGATCACTTCTAATTATTTTATCCTTGTGATCAACTTGATTTTCTATTTTAAGAATAAAAGATTTTAAAGTTTCAGCAGTTTCATCTTTAGTTCTTAAAAAGAATACCCATGTAAATCTAGTAAAATCATCAACAATCACAAGGCAATATGATTTCCTTCCAATGCTCATTATACTTGTGGGACCAAATAGATCTATGTGCAATAAGTGTAATGGAGTGGTGATAGAGTTAACAACTTTGGATTTATGAGAAGACCTGTGTTGTTTCCCTTTCAGACAAGCAACACAGTTATCTTTGCAGAAAAATTCCTTTTTTAGGCAAACCATGTACCAAGTTATTTTTAGCCAATTTATTCATTGTCTTAAAATTGACATGACACATTCGTTTATGCCATAGTGTTGACTCATCACCATCAGCTTTGGAAAGAAAGCATGATACTTCTCCCATTGGGGAAGCATTGTTCATATCAAGCTTGTACATATCCCCTTTCCTGGGAGATCTAAGAAGCACCAATTCCTGAGAATTGTCATCCCGGGTTTGAGGATAATGCACTCATGTTCTGTGAAAAGCATTTGATGCTTTTGATCACAGAATTGAGAAACACTTAACAGATTGTGTTCAAGCTGTTTGACAAAATTAACTTTGTCAACTTTTAACTTTCCATTGGATATACTTCCTCTGCCAGAAATATATCCTCCGACCTCACCTCCAAACTGGACAGGACCTCCATCATAATGTTGAAATTATTGAAGGAGAGATCTGTTCCCTGTCATGTGCCTGGAACATCCACTATCTACAATCAAAATGTTGTTATTCTTGTCATATGGATGTCCCTGCACATAAGGTGAGATAATTAGTTTTGATTGGAAACCCAAGCCTTATTGGTCTTGGGTTCTTCCAATGATAGTGACATAATTGAACCAAAATTTATGCATGGGGGTTCAATGGGTGTCTTTGAAGAAGAGGTTTGGGCTACAGCATCTTCCTTGATCTTCCATTCCATCCCTTGGTTGATCATAGAAGATGAGCTTGTTGAAGCTTTTGTAGCTTGGCATTCTTCCGAAGCTTCTTTCTTTTCGGAAGAGACCTTCACCACCTTTTCTTCCGAAGCAGTCTTCTTCTGGGATGGTTTCAAGGGGACTCTTTTGTTTTTCTAAGTCTTAACAGCTTTAGTTTCCGAAGCCTTTTTCCTTTCGAAAGAAGAATTTTCTTCCGAGAGAAGCCTTGCTTCGGAAACAAGCTTTCCCTTTTTCATCACTTGAACCATTTGATATGGTCCAAATGAGAAACCTTCCCTAACTCCTTCTCTTTTAACATTATTTGCATAATGTGTGCTAGCAAGATTGTAGTAACAATCTTTAGCCATGTGGTTTTGCAGACCACACATTATGCATGCAATGTTAACTTTCTGGGAATGAGAGGATTGCTGTTTCTTGTTCTTTTTCTCTTCATCAGCAACCTTTCCCTTTAATTTCTGATCCTTTGGTAGGATAGGAGTACTGGTACTGTACTCTTTTCCTGAATCAGAAGTTCCAACCACCTGGAATCCAGCTGATATGAATACACCCTTTTGCTTTGGGTCTATCTTTAGCTTGGATTCAGCCACTTTCTTAGCAGTTTTTCTGGCTGCCTTGGCTCTGCTTCTTCTGGCTTTGGTGGTCAGGGTGATCATCATTGGCTGGGGAGGGCACAATTACCTGTTCCTTCCCTGTGATGGTCATGGTCTCCATAGTTGCATCATTCTTTGACTCTTGAGAAGGTGGGTCAACAGATGGAACCTCTTGCTCTTCAGTACCACACCTTGGTTGTCTTATAGACTCATAAGAGTGTGGTGGAGCAATTTCATTGGTTCCCAACCCACCTTTGTTTTGATAACAAAGTTTTGAGTGAGAGGATGATGCAAGAATGGCTTGGAAGTTTTGCTCGGAAATAGCATACTTCCTGGCTTGAGCCTCAGCAGTGACAAGCTGGGCTTGAGCCTCAGTCAATTTGGATATTAAATCCTTGATTTGAGTCTTGTAGTTTGTATGTTCATGTTTTAAGAGGGACACAGTTTTCTCTAACTCCTCAATTTTTCTTTGGTATTCAGATTCAGCCCTTTTAAAGTCAGATTTTAAAACATTTAAAGACTCAATATCAGATTTAATTTCCATATTGTAGTCCTGATACAGTTTAACCTTAGCAATACAAGCAGGGGTACAGAGATGTTCATATACCTTGTTTTCATATGTTCCTGCCATGAGTGCTTGAGCAGGAGTCACATCCTGAACCATGAAGCTCCAGTCAACTTCTTAAGCCATTGCTGCAGTCTCAGTTGACTTTCCGGTGGGCTTTGGTGTAGAAGGATGTGTGGAGGCCTGTGAGGTTCCCGGGTTGGACTTGGGAGCCTTGCATTCCCTTGCAAAATGACCAAGTTGGTTACAGTTGTAACATTTGGACTTGCTTTTGTCAAACCCAAATTTGCTTGTGATTGGGTTCTGAGGGAATTGCCTTCCAGTTCTTTTAAAGAACTTCTTCGCTCTGTAGGTTAGAAGAGCCATTTGTTGGACTATGTCCACATACTCTATGTCATCCGGGCTAAAACACTCTAGATCATCAAAGCAGTATTGATAGTCATTTGAGTGCCCACTCCCTGAGACAAATGCACAGCCCTCCTGAAAGGAGCTTTGCTGAGCTTGTTGAGACCTTGGAGTCTCAGGAAATGTGATGTAAGGCCCAGAGGAACAAGATGGCTGCTGGGTGTAGGTCAGGTATTGCTTAGACTGGGAGATGCTTGAGCCTTCAGCAACCATTAAAGCGTTGCTAGCAGGAAGACTCAAGGGTCTGCTTGTCTGGTGACCCCTCTTGCTTTCCATTTCCAAACGGTATCCATCAAGGATCCCATAGAGTTTGGTCATGGTGAGTGTATTCAGATTCTCTGTTCTCTTGATGGAGACACAGTAGAATGTCCACTCATTGGGTAGAGCACTCATTAACTTTCTAGTAAGGTCTCTGAGTTCATGAGTGATTCCCACAGATTGAAGGGAAGAGATGAGATCCATGTACCTGAAATATTGCTGGCTAAGAGTCTCTCCAGCAACATAGGTGAAGTTCTCAAACTGCTGCTTCAGTGAGTCCTTCTTTGAATCATTCGAGCTTGAGTACATTTAAGCAAGAGCATCAAAGAGTTCTTTGGCAGACTTACAATGCTCAAACCCCACCATGATGGAGTTTGGGATTGCAGTCATAAGAACAGTCATGGCATTGCTGTCTATGTCAAGCTTCTTCCTGTCTTCATCAGAATAATCTTCAACGGCATTCTCAATCATGGCACCGTTTCCACCAGCTACTTTTGGCTTATACGGGCCATTGACGATGGATTGCCACATCTTTCTATCCTGGTACCTGATGAAGCCTTCCATTCTTCTGCTCCAAGACCTGAAGTTTTCAAGGGCGATGATGGGAGCTTTGGTCATCGTTCCCATCTCAACTTCAGATTTGTTAAGGGCCATATTGAGTGAGGTATAAGGAGGAGTGAAAAACAGGTTGATTAGGATGGTAAGATCTCACAATCAAGAGCCTAAAAAGCTCTGATACCAATTGCAGGATCGGGTTTGTCACTTAAACACTTGTATTTCTCTCAAACTCACTTATAATAACACTCAAATCAGATGAAGCAATGCCTTTTACAAGAGTTGATAATAATATAATAAGTAATCAAAGGAACAAGCAGAAATATATTTTCAAGGTACTTGTATATATTACTTCTCAACTCAAGATTACAAGACACTTACAAGCATGAAACAAGAGTTACAATGAGAAACTATATATACTAGATCCTACAGCCGGTTATACTTGATACCAGCTGGAAACCTAAGACTAAAGCATATACTACAATGCTATAGTTAAGGTATCTTAGATAAAGTATTATCTAAGATATGGTAGTCATGACATGTCCATGACTTACCTTTTGTCACCAACTAAAGATGGCAACTGTACTTAACATAAAAAGGTAAACAGTGGATTAAAGTATGGTCAACTAAATGGCTTTTGAGAAAACGCCATGCAGTATCTCAGAGATTTGCAGCGGAGTGTCAGAGAGGCCATACTTATGTCCATTGGATAATAGAAGTGTCTTCCGAAGGTTAACTGGCTTCGGAAGAACTTGTTCTTCCGAAGCCACTTATACTTCGGAAGATGCTTCTATGCTTCCGAGGCTTTGAGGACTTCCTGTACTTCAAAAGTTGACTTCAGATCCTTATCTCTAAGTCTTGTTCTTCGGAAGTAGGTTCTTTGTCGTCGGAAGTTGGAGTTTTCCTTCGGAAGTGTGTTTTACACTTAGTCTTCGGAAGAGCTCCTTCTTCCTTCGGAAGTTCCATACTTAGCTTCGGAAATCCTTTGTATGTTGTACTCAAAATCTTCTAAGTGACTTGGTTTTGGTTGCAACAGCCTTTCTTGATCCAACAAAGACCCTTAAGGAGAGCTTATCCAAGAACACAAGAACCTATGGATGTGATAGACCTATTCCTAGCACACCTATGCAAGTGGGTGATGCTACCAAAAAGGGGAGAAAGTCTTAGCAATCACAGAACCTGGGAGTTCTTCACAGAGTATGGACATTGAGGACTCACCATCCTCACTTTCAGTTGTCCATACTCAGCAACCTCTTCAAGTTCACATTGATTTGGACTCACTCATTTAGAGTCTATTTGAGGAGCGAATTCCAAGAGCAATATCATCCCTAACCCGAGGAGCTTGAAATTACATGATTGGGTGGAGGTATGATGATGATAGAAGAGCCCTCATACTTCAAAGAGTTCAAGGGTAGCAAGAGATCTTCAACTTTCAGACCTTGAACTACTATGAAGGTCTTGATCTATTCAACATGCCACTTGCCAACCCAAGTTAATTCAGGCAAGCTAACAGAACGGCTCAAAGAATTCAAGACTGGATTGCTGAAGTGTTCAAAGCAAGAAGACAAATGCGAGCAGGCATGTCATTGGTCAATGGATGTTGAGGTGAAACCTAAGATTATCTTCAAAGGGAAAACCTTGACTATAGTGACAGAACCTGTAAGCACTGTCACAGGACCAACAACTTCAGCATCCCAATCCCTCAATGAAACACCTGCTGGTGAAGGTGTATCACAGCCTCTCTTTGGCCAGAGCCTGGATGCTACTCCAAGTAATGAAGGCCAAAGCTCTCTCCACCCTGAGTCACAAAGGTCCGTGGGTGACAAAGGGAAAAGGATAATGACTCCTGAGGAGATTGAGGAGGAGGAGGAGAGAGAGAGAAAGAGGAAGCTAAGGGGAGAAAGTTTCCACTGGGTCTTCAGGCTTCATGAAAGCTGCAATCAAAGCTGCTCTCAGACCAAACACTCAGGATGATGAGTTAAGAGCAGTCAAGATTAACTACCTGCAGACCAGTAATTATGATGTAGATGAGATCATCTCTCTCCCCTTAGATGAATTGAATGAACTGGCAGATATGAAAGTGTCTAATGAAAGGAAGGAGGCAGAGGATTTAGATTTGCTCCTCAAGACCAATGAAGAAAGAAGGCAGATAAGGCTGTACAAACATGCTCCTACCCTCTCCCAGTTCAAGAAAGTCCTGAAGAAGAGGTTGTGGCAACTGCACAACTCATGTAGATAAGACAAAACATGATCAACTACCTGAGTGCTACAGGTCTCTATTAGGCACCTGTACTTCTTCCCCTGTCATATGAGTATATTGAGTTTGAATACCTCAAGCAGCTTGAGCTACAAGCAAAAAGCTGCTAAGAGGAAGATAAAGGAAGAAGCAACAAAGTCAAGAGCCATCATCCAAAAGTGTCAAAAGAAGTCTGCTGATAGGTAGAGGTGATGAGTTTCTTGAAGCTATATGGATTCTCTAGAAGAAGACTTGGACCAATGTCTCTATCCACCATGGATGAGCACATTTGGGTGATCAAGCAGAAGATCAAGAGAGGAGAGCTTGTTGACTTACACTCCCCACCAAGTCAAGCCCCTCCGGAAGTGGAAGTTATGGTTGAACACTTTAAGACAACACAACCTGGACCTCCTGCTAAACCTTAGCAAGCTTCATCTTCTGATCCACAACATGGTTCACCTCCCTCTCCTTTAGAACCTGTGAGGAAGGAGAATCCAACTAAGAAGGACAAAACAGAACAATCTGGTGCTGAAGGCCAATCTTCTTAGTTGAAAAGGAAGAAAGGGATGGTCATAAAGTCTGTATCAAGGAAGAAATAAAAGGCATCCACTTCCAAACCTCAGGATGAGTCAGAGCATTCCGAGGACGTGCAAGAAGAGGCTGCTCAATCCACTCCAACTCAAGTAGAGCCTTTTGCATCAGGAAGACCCATCTTGTCCTGGACATTTGCTGCTAATCGAAACAGATGGTATGTCACAAGAGATTAAGGTGGTCAAGTGTACGGCCTTGTTCCCGGTAAACCTCACACTTGGTTAATCATAGCATAAAATCATTTTTAATAACCAAAACATTGCAGCACAATTATATAGACATTCATTTAAAACTTGGAAACCATATTGTACTCATACATTTTCCTTTAATTGTAAATAAAACATAGTACTTGTACTTAAATTACAATAAAAGATTTTATAAACAGAAATGCCCTCCACTGCCATCCAAGTAGCTTCCCACCTTGTGCCATCCTCAACATCAGCATTTACCTGCCAATTATTATGCATAAAAGACAGCTTCGCTGAGTGAGTTCTAGTTTTAAATAATATAAGAAAATATAAATTTTATCCTTCATATAATGACCACACATACATCATAATACATAACATATCTTGCATCATAATAAGCATGTTCATTATCTTTCATTCTTTCATTATCTTTCATTATCTTTCACTTTCATCATAAACGAGATTGCACAAAGCAAGAGCTCCATGTTGATCGACAACGAATATCAATCCCTGTCGGTACACATATTCATGGTAGCTAACCCCCGACAGTTGATCCACACTGCCTAGCACATAGCCCGCTCACTGCCATCCACTGCCAACGAATAAAACATAGTACTTGTACTTAAATTACAATAAAAGATTTTATAAACAGAAATGCCGTCCACTGCCATCCAAGTAGCTTCCCACCTTGTGCCATCCTCAACATCAGCATTTACCTGCCAATTATTATGCATAAAAGACAGCTTCGCTGAGTGAGTTCTAGTTCTAAATAATATAAGAAAATATAAATTTTATCCTTCATATAATGACCACACATACATCATAATACATAACATATCTTGCATCATAATAAGCATGTTCATTATCTTTCATTCTTTCATTATCTTTCATTATCTTTCACTTTCATCATAAACGAGATTGCACAAAGCAAGAGCTCCATGTTGATCGACAACGAATATCAATCCCTGTCGGTACACATATTCATGGTAGCTAACCCCCGACAGTTGATCCACACTGCCTAGCACATAGCCCGCTCATGAATACGCATCAACCATCATACATCAGACTCACGTAAGTGAAGTCGATCATAGTGCTTGCAAGACTTTTCATCATCAAATGGGCCCGGGGCTAACATTCATTAAGTTTCACTTTTCATTAATATCATCTTCCACTTTATTATATATAATACTTTACAGGTAAACAACACAACATATCAAGTACACATCACTATAACAACATCACCGACCCGCCACAAGACAGCGGGGGTTCGGGGGCGGCAGCCCCTGACAGCAGGGTCCTAGGGGCAGCAGCCCCTATTGGGGTCCAAGGGGCAACGCCCCAGGCTGGGGCTGGGCTGCCAGGTCAGCATAAAAAATATTTATATTTAAACATTTATATAGCACATTTACTTATAGAAAAACCGTTCTTCCTATTAAAACCTCTTAAAATCTTGGTCATTTAAAAACGTATATTTAGTATGCATAATAGCCCTAAAACATGGAAAACTTATAAATAGGGGATCTAGAACTCACCTAATACCGCGAATAACTTCTAGACTAAGCTTTCTAGGCTAGGATCACACTACACAACCTACAGACAAGTTAACACTCTAAGGGTTAATTTCTGCCTAAGTTCGCTGCTGATTTCACTTCCAGAAAAGCAGTTTCGCTGACAGTTTCGCTGCCAGTTTCGCTGCAAGTTTCGTTGACAGTTTCACTGCCAGTTTCGCATGGCAGTTTCGCCTAACTTTCGTTGGAATTTCCATGGCTGCGAAATTACCTGCGAAACTATAGTTTCGCAAAAAACCCACAGTTTCGCAGCTTGAATATGCAATTTCGCTGGATGCATATACAGTTTCGCAGATCGAGCTTAAATGACAAACCAACCCATTTTTAACCCAAAATCGCAACTTTTTACGTCCAAACCCTTAGTTTATCATCCATGAGGCTAAATCTAAGCTTTATACATGTTTTCATACGTAAAAATGTGACCTTTATGCGATTCTTTGCAACTTTTCAAAACCCAAAACCCTAGAATCCGGGTTTGATCTACAGAAGGGATTAGAGGTCGATTCTTACCTGGATTTGTTGCTCCTTTCTTGTGGTTTGATGCTCCAACACCCAGATCTTCAATCCCTTAACCTTTGAAGCTCCAAATCTTGAGTTTCCTTCATTTTCTCTCATTACTTTCTCTCTCTACGAATTTGGTGGCTAGGGTTGCAAATGATGGAGATGGAGGCTGCTTTGGTGGGTTAAGGGGCTGATTATGGGCCATTAATCACTTAGGCTCTTGCCCATAAACCAAATTTAGCCCATAACCCACTTCCTTCTTTTATTAAATACCCATTAATTAAGCCCGTTATCCTTGATAACTCGTTTTGGCTTTTCGGGGTGTTACACCAAGATATCTACTTCTGGCAAGACATGCTAAATCTACCTCTGTATGATCTCTTTGACATGAGAATGTATTTTGAAAGTGTGAGTGATCTTGACCGGTTGATCACTAGATTTTTGAGACTCTGAGTGAAGGCTTAAAGCTGTCAGGCTTGTGAGCTCATCAGGCTGAGCATGAGGAACCTCATCACTGATCATTGGTGAGATGGGAGTTGCTTGCTCCTCAGGAGAAGTGGAAGCTCTAGTGTCTACTTCTTCCTGTGTGGGAGATGATATGGGGGTCTGTACAAACTTAGTAGCTTGTGTTGGGTTCGTTTGGATTTTTTTTGGTAGGTGTGGATGATTTGTGGCTGTTTTGATGGTTGTGAGTTAGAAGGTGTGGGCTCAACACTAGCTTGTGTTGCTAGGTTGTCAACTTGAGCAATGAGCTCTAAGATTTTTAGGACAAGGGCTGTTTCTACCCCAGAGAAGCCAACAATTGGCTTCTTCATTGTCTTAAAGATGTCAGGCTTCATCAGTCCTAATTTAAGAATATTACTTGTTCCTCTCAACTGTGAGCCCAATTCACAGTTGAGAATGTGTTGAACATATCTAGGGAACATGTAGTACTCTAAGGAGTTTAAGTTAGCAAGTAAATTGGTATACATAAACTGTGAGTACCTAAACTTGACCCCCTGAACCATTCCATGAACAATGAAGGAGAGATCCTCAGGAATCTGGTCCCATCCTCCATGTTTGTTTGATAAGCTGTGGATAACAACATGGTGTAGGTATTTCTATTGAGAGGAGACCTTCTCTTTCCTGAAGGTCTTTACAGAGAAATCTCCCTCATAGCCTATCTGATCAAAGGAATGGTTTACAGTAGCTTTAGGAAAGAACAATTCACATTCTACATCATCCAACCAAAGATGGGTGTTTATGATGGCTGGAGTGATGAAGATTGTCCTCCCCTGCAGTGTGGCAAACAGTGCCTTCTCCCCATCCATGAGGACCTCTTGGCAGGTCCTCCAAAATTCCAAAAGTTGATACTCGTAGAGAGGATGATCAATGGTGAGGGAGGTGAAGTAGTTAGACAATAAAAGGAAACGACAAACCTATTAGAAACTAGGATCTTTTTCAGAGTCCAACAGGGCAACTTGATTGTGCTGCCTATAGAGTTGCATGGAAAAATATGGGTTGTTTCTGAGACCAAGGTTGGCCATTTTATGATTGCTTAAAGGTGAAGGAAGATAAGAACAAAGTCGGTTTTGTGTGGATGTAGGTTTAGAAGTGTTTCAGATGAAGAAGAGAGTGAAAGAGGGGGGAACCGTTGGGTATATAAATATATATATGCTCAGGAGCTTGAACACTTGGTCCAGCTATTGTTTCAAACTCATTCAATGAGAACTGAGTGAATGAATGAGAAACACTATCATCATTTGTTGGCTATGAAGCAGCATTAACAGTTGTATGTTCCTTCAAGATGCTACTTCCATCAGCTTGGTGTTGTACAGTGTTACCAAATGAGTTTTGAGGCTCATTAAGTGGACCACTGGTTGAAGCTCCACTATGTCTTGAGATAGTTATACTATCAGATCTGCCAGTAGTGGGAGCTTGGTTTTTAGCAACTCTTGGAGAACTTGGAAGAGGTCTGGGTAACTCAAACGGTTGGTCACCATTAGAATCACTTTGAGTACCTGTTCCAACTAAAACATTCTTACAAGAGGGTTTAGAATAGTTTGGAACAATTCTAAATCAAAGATACAATCAGGGCCATTCCCCCTAACACAAGGAGTGCTCTCATTAACAACAATGTTGGAAGATTCCTCAAATTGTTCATTTTTGATGTTATAAACTCTATAAGCAATAGAGTTGGAGGAATATCCAACAAAGATAGCATCATCCGACTTTTCAGAAAATTTTGCCAAATTGTCCTTTGTGTTAAGTATAGAACACCTGCTGCCAAAGGATCATAGAAAGCCAATGAACGGTGGCCTCTTATTCCATAAATCATAAGGGGTTATGTCACACCCCGACCGACGGCGGAATCATCGAGGCGGACGAATGTGAAACGATTGTTTATAGCACATGGAACTAAATAAGTTGAAATATTATTAAATATCATTTTCATAACAAGATATAAACAACAACATAAGATTTTCAATTAAACTGAGTCCAAGTCCTATATGAGCATGAAGAGATCCTCAAGTATCAAACCTGAAACATGTTAAAAATAAAGGGTCAACTTTGAAAGTTGGTGAGTTTTCATGGGTTAAGCATACATATATATAAAAACATTTACAAGTAGCAATTCACGTTAATGGTTATGAGTTAGCAAGTTTATAGAACACATATAGCTACAACCAAACCTCGACTTGATTACAAGTTTATAAGATTGGCTAAGTGTACTTGGTTCTCATGATGAACAATTCATACGTCATCAGGAGCCGGCAATACAACGGCTTTAGCACCAAATAGGCTTGTCATGCCCAAAGATCTAAGACGTCGCCAGGCTAGCAATAGTTTATGATTGTAAACAAAATATGTATCTCGAATAAGACTTACAATAACACAAATAACCATGACAAAAAGTAAAGATGAATTGCATGTGCATTTATAAGTATCAAGATGTTTACAAGTGTAAGTTTATAAGGTTAACATGTTTCACCCAAAAGTTGTGAAATAAAGTAAAAAAAGGGCATGGAGAAACTCACATGATATATATATATATAGTGATGATAAGAATTTAAACGAGGCTCCAACGATTTCTGTAAGGCCCCATTCCCGGAGACCTCACAGTTGGTCATTCACAGCATTAAATACATCAAACATTATAAAATTAACAGCATAAGCAGCGGAATTATTTTAACAAAAGCCATTCATTTCACTAAAAACACTATTATTGAGCAATACACTATTGTTTAACCGAATACAAAAGAATTGTTTAATTGCATTACAAAACAACAACAATAACGAGTATGAATGGATGTCAGTCTTTCCCTGCCGAGTAGCTTCACCCTCGTGCTATCCTCAGCAATGTTTACCTGCCAACTGAAAATGTATAAAAGTCAGCGTTGCTGAGTGAGTTCTAGTTTTAAAAGTAATAAAATACTTTGTGTAAGGTATACATATGAAAATACTCTTTCTGTGAAAATTTATCTCTTTATATGTGAGCACACATTAACTATACAACCAGATAATGCTTTTTCTCTTTACTGTATGCCTTGTTTATTCTGTACTCTTTTATCTTTATCTTTCACTGTCTATGTGGACCAATGAGCAATACCCTAAACTATGTGCGTGGGGGAAACTGGTGCTGGGCCCTCTGGTCCCTCAATGGGCTCTAAATACTGTATACAAGGCCGGCCCAGTGACCTAGGGTACGCTGCAAAGGTCCGCCAATCTCAATTAACTGGCCCCGTGTGCATAATAGGGTAGCTAACCCGCATCACAGTTGAGCTAACGACATCATGGTCGTCCACCTTCTATAAGCTTGCAAGACTTGTTAACATTTTATTTAAGTTCCACTTCTCTTCTTCATTACTCTTTTGCTTTATTATTATTATTAATACTTTACGTTACGATAATAAACACACCATATAGAGTCATACAATAATAATGATAATAATAATAATAATAATAATAATAATAATAATAATAATAATAATAATAATAATAATAATAATAATAATAATAATAATAATAATAATAATAATGATGATACGAAACAATCATTATAATGCATGGAAGAAGGCATTTAATAAACCCTAGACAAAACGGTCAAAACCCTAACTGCACAAACTCCCATAAGTTCCTGTAATAAATTCTAAGTGTTATGCGCACCAACACTATTTAGGCGCATGAGCCCTGTTTGGGCGCTTCTCCACTATGTAGGCGCATCAGTCAACACTTAACCGTTTTAACACTTAGGTGCATGAACCATTCAGGCTCATGAACTATTCGGGCGTATGGTCCATTTGGACGCATGGACACTTAGGCACATGGCCATTCGGACGCATGAACACTTAGGCGCCTGGGCCATTTGGACGCATGGACACTATTGGGGCGCATGGCCCTACACTTAGTCGTCCGACTAATATTCTAGGTGCATGAGGATACTGTTTGGGCGCATGAGTTACACAAACGTTTCTAAGGCATTTCCAGGCGCATGAGCCTTATTTAGGCGCATGAGCCTTATTTAGGCGCATGAACCTTTTGCTCAACATGTTTCTAAGGTACTTTCAATCCCAAACATCATACTAATCATTTTCAATCTTACTAAGGCTATTCTAAACAAGAACTACCTATAAGCATCTAAGAATCATCATCAAACATGCATAATTCATACGGGTATACATACATAATCGTAATAAACACCGTTTAAATACATTTTCAGCCCCAAAAGAGTTTAAAACAAGTAAAACCGGGGTCTAGAAACTCACCTGGTGTAACTTTGGGTGTATCTTCCTTCTAACTCGTATGCAAATGAGTTCAAACACCTAGAAACCTACCAAACACACACACGAACACACACACATAAACACATAAGCATATAACCGAGACAAAACCCATCATAAACACTTAAAACCCATGAATTGTTACCTTGAATTCAGCCTCTTCTTCTTCTTCTTCAACCCGAGAGTTTTCTGTTCTCACTCTCTCTAGAACTGATTGCAAGAGGTGAAAAGTAACATGGTGTGGGCAACCATGTTGCTTTTGTACCAACTTTTATTCTTTTTGTCTTTTTGACACTTTTAACCCCTCAACTTGGGTTAAATCACATCCCTACTTTTATTCTTCATTTATTATCTTTCTTTTAAAAGAATAATCGGGCGTTACAAGTCCACCCCCCTTAAATAGGTTTTGTCCCCGAAACCTGTTATTCTTCGAACAATCGTGGGTAATGCTGTCTCATCTCTTCCTCAGTCTCCCACGTTGACTCGGATCTCTTCCTGTGCTTCCACTGTACACGCACAAGAGGAACCACATTATTTCTCAGCCTCTTCTCTTTTCTATCGATGATTGCCTTTGGTTGCTCCACATAAATGAGCCTTTCGTCTACTTTGATATCCTCCAGTGGAACAATCATGTCTTCATCAGCTAAGCACTTTCTCAGATGAGATACATGGAATGTCGGGTGAATTCCACTTAACGCATCTGGTAACTCCAATCTATAGGCCACCTCTCCTACTCGAGCAATGATTCGGAAAGGGCCTATATACCTTGAGCTCAACTTTCCCCGCTTCCTGAATCAGATAATACCCTTCCAAGGTGAGACCTTCAACATAACCTGGTCACCCACCTGAAACTCAATCGGTCTGCGTCGTTTATCGGCATACGACTTCTGTCTATCTTTGGCTGCCTTCATGAAGGCTTCAATCTTCTCAAGCTTCTCAATCGTAGCCTCGACTACCTCGAAGCTCCCCAATTCCTTTTGACCAATATCACCCCAACAAACAGGTGTTCTGCATCTCCTACCGTATAGCATCTCATGGGGTGGCATACCAATGCTGGCATGATAGCTGTTGTTGTAGGAGAATTCGGCTAACGGTAGGTGGTCATCCCAACTTCCCCCAAAATCAATCACACATGCCCGAAGCATGTCTTCCATTATCTGAATGGTCCTTTCTGACTGACCATCAGTTTGGGGATGATAAGCCATGCTAATATGTAACCTTCCCCCATGGCATCGTGGAATTTCTTCCAAAATTTAGATGTAAACCGGGTGTCACGATCAGACACAATAGACACCGGCACACCATGACGAGTTACAATTTCCCTGATGAATAGGTCAGCCAACCTCTTAGATGAATATGTGTCGCGGATTGGTAGAAAGTGAGCACTCTTCGTTAGACGGTCAACAATCACCCATATGGCATCGTACCCTTTCGGAGTACGCAACAACTTCGTTATGAAATCCATGGTGATATGCTCCCACTTCCTTTCCGGTATATCCAAAGGTTGAATCTTCCCATACGGCTTCTGGTGCTTGGCCTTCACTTGTAAACAAGTAAGGCACTTACTCACATACTCCACCACATCACGCTTCATAGCCGGCCACCAATAGTCTTTCTTCATATCTTGATACATTTTCGTGGCACCAGGATGAATGGAGTATCGAGTCTTGTGAGCTTCATCCATAATCTTCATACGTAGATCCCCGAAACGAGGAATCCACATTCGTCTAAATCGGGTTTTAACACCAAGTGTGTTTTCAGCCAATTCCCCAACCAAACCTCTCATCCTTTCAGAGTTAAGATGATCTTCTTTCAGTGCCTCATCTTGAAACTCTTTGACTTGCTTCATTACATCAGAGGTCATGATCAGTTGATATGCTTTCACCCGAATAGGCTCGGGCCTCTCTTTTCAGCTAAGGGCATCAGCAACCACATTGGCCTTGCCCGGATGGTAGTGGATCTCGCAATCATAATCTTTTATGAGCTCCAACCACCTTCTCTGCCTCATGTTCAGATCTTTTTGCTCGAAGAAGTACTTCAAGCTTTTGTGGTTAGTAAAGATAGTGAACTTTGTCCCGTATAAATAGTGTCTCCAAATCTTTAATGTAAAGACCACCACCGCTAACTCCAAGTCATGAGTAGGATAGTTAACCTCATGAACTTTCAATTGTCGGGATGCGTAGGCTATCACCTTACCTCGCTGCATCAACACGCAATCCAACCCCGAGTAGGAAGCATCTGAATAGACCACCAAATCCTCGCTTTCTTCGGGTGATGACAAGACAGGTGCTTGGGTCAGTCTTGCCTTCAGCTCCTTAAAAGCCCTTTCTTGCTCTTGACCCCACACGAACTTCACATCCTTACGAGTCAATTTGGTTAGTGGAGAAGCGATCCTGGAAAAGTCTTGGATGAATCTTCTGTAGTAGCCCGCCAAACCCAAGAAGCTACGAATCTCGGATGGCGTCTTCGGTGACTTCCATTGCATAACCGCCTCCACCTTTTCCGGGTCCACCATGATTCCGTCAGGATTCACCACATGACCCAAGAATTGAACTTCGCGCAACCAGAACGCGCACTTGGAGAATTTGGCATACAACTTCTCCCTTCTTAATGTCTCCAACACCTCCCGAATATGGCCGGCATGCTCTTCTTAGCTCTTCGAGTAGATAAGGATATCATCAATGAACACAATCACTGATCTATCCAACATCGATCGGCACACTCGATTCATCAAATCCATAAAGGCAGCTGGCGCGTTAGTTAGACCAAAAGAACGAGGAACTCGTAGTGCCCATAACGCGTACAGAAAGCTGTCTTAGGAATGTCTTGTTCCTTCACCATCAGTTGACGGTAGCCAGATCGTAGATCTATCCTCGAGAACCAACTGGCACCTTGGAGCTGGTCGAACCAAGTCATCAATCCTTGGTAACGGGTACCGATTCTTCACCGTCAACTTGTTTAGCTCTCGATAGTCAATGCACATTCACATACTTCCGTCCTTTTTCTTTACAAACAATACCGGAGAACCCCACAGAGAGATACTTAGTCGAATGAATCCCTTATCAATTAACTCCTGCAATTGGCTCATGAGTTCCTTCATCTCAGTCGGAGCTAATCGATATGGTTCTTTGGAAACCGAATGAGCACCAGGTATCAAATCAATTTGGAACTCAATCTCGCGATCCGGTGGCACGCCGGGTAAGTCTTTCGGGAATATGTCCGGAAAGTCGCACACCACTGGTACCTCAGATAATTGCGGTACCGACGCATCCACATCTTTTACGTATGCCAAGTAGGCACTACATCCACGTTTCATGCCCTTCCCCGCCACCGCCATCAAAATCACCTTCGGGATCATAGTAACGCGATCTCCATAAATCGTAACCAAACTCCCATCGGGCGCAACTAATAGAATCATCTTCTTGCGACATACGATGTTTGCTTCATAGGTTGCTAACCAGTCCATCCCTAGTACTACATCAAATCCACCTAGGGGCATCACGTGTAACCTAGCAGCAAACCTATGACCTTCTAGTTCTATAGCACAGTCCTCTATCACATCAATAATTCTAGTGGACTTGCCAATAGCGGTTTCTACATCGAATACTTCACTGACATTTCTACTACTAATAGGCAACTTAGCACAGAAAGTAGTGGAAATAAAACTCCTACTAGTACTAGAATCAAACAATACAGAGGCACAAGTTTGGTTTACTAGAAACATACCTGACACGACATCGGGATCAGCTCTGCCATGGTGTAAGCACTAGCATTTGCCCTCTGCCCTCCTTCCTCCGGCTTCTTCTTCGCTCCAGAGCTCTCCGCCCTTGGCTTCTTACAGTATTTGGTCGCATGGCCCTCCCCGCCACAGTTATAGCACTTCAGCGCCCTACAGTCTCTAGCGATGTGGCCAGGCTTGCCACACCTGAAGCATACATTCATTCCCATCCTGCACTCACCGCTATGCTCCCTTCGACATCTGCCACACTTTATCTGCCCTGATCTTGACGACACCCCACGGTCGTCCACCTTCATCTTCTTGTTGTTTGGAGTTAAACAACCACGTCCAAACCTCTTTCCATTCCAGTTCTTACCATTCCCACTCGTCTTCTTCACCTCCACCACAGTCTCCTCTCGCTCATCATACAATCTACCCGCCAAATCCACCACCGATCGAAAGGTACCTGGTTGAGCAGCAATCAGATGCCTACAAATGTCAGCCGGCAGTCCCTGGATGTACCTCTTGATCTTCCTTGACACTGGCGTCACCTGATCCGGCACCAGCCTCACCATCTCGTTGAATTTAGTGGTGTACTGCTGGTGGGTCATGGTTCCCGCTTCAAGTTGCAAGAACTCCCTCTCATACCATAGATGACAGCATCAATGATGTCTCACACTCATTGGATCAAGTCAATCTTGATAAGTGTGATAATGTGGAGGGTGAATCTTCAAGACCAGATTTAAATTTCTCAAATTTAGATCTTTCTCAACAACTTGCTGTGATCCCTCAGCTAAGGATCCACAAGTCTCACCCCACCACAAACATCATTGGAGATGTTGTCACAGGGGTAAGAACAAGAGGACAAACCCATGAAGCAAATGTTTGTCTTCACTCTTGTTTCTTATCTCAGATAGAGCCCAAGAAATTTGATGAAGCTCTAAAGGATGGAAGTTGGGTTGAAGCTATGCAACAAGAGCTGCTTCAATTCAAAAGGCAGAAAGTTTGGAACCTTTTTCCTCTTCCTCACGGGAAGACTACCATTGGAACCAAATGGGTTTTTAGAAACAAGAAGGATGATAGAGGAATCATCATCAAGAACAAGGCAAGACTAGTTGTTCAAGGATACACACAAGAAGAAGGGATTGACTACACTGATGTCTTTGCTCCTGTAGCAAGACTAGAAGCTGTTAGGATATTCCTGGCATTTGCTGCATCCAAGAACTTCAAGGTCTACCAACTTGATGTAAAGTGTGCTTTCTTATATGGAGTGATTGATGAGGAGGTTTATGTCAAACAGCCACCTGGTTTTATAGACCCTGATCATCCTGATTATGTCTGCAAGCTTGACAAAGCTCTTTATGGGCTGCATCAGGCACCCAGAAAGTGGTATGAGACACTATCTGAGTATCTTTGTAAGCATGGATACAGAAGAGGTACTATAGATGGAACTCTCTTCATCAAAGGACAGGGAAATGACTTATTGCTGGTTCAAGTATATGTGGATGACATCATCTTTGGTTCAACTAATCCAAAGCTCTGCAAAGACTTTTAGAAGCTGATGAAAGACAGATTTGAGATGAGTTCAATGGGAGAACTCAACTTCTTTCTGGGAATTCAAGTGAAGCAGGTTGAAGATGGCATCTTCATAAGTCAGTCAAAGTATGTTCAAGACATACTCAAGAGGTTCAATATGACTGATTGTAAGATTGCTAAGACACCCATAGCCAGAAACCACTCCCTTGGTCCAGATCTTGAGGGGGAGTGTGTAGATGAACATTTATACAGGGCTATGATTGGGTCTCTTATGTATCTTACAGCTAGTAGGCCTGATATCATGTTTGCTACATGTATTTGTGCAAGATATCAAGCCAACCCTAAGATGTCTCACTTAATCACTGTGAAAAGGATTTTAAGATACCTCAAAGGTGCTTCAACACTTGGTCTATGGTATCCAAAGAATCCAAATTTCAATCTGTATGCCTATACAGATAGTGATTATGGTGGTTGCAATATGACTGCAAAGTCTACATCTGGGGGATGTTAATTCCTTGGTGGAAGGGTGGTCTCATGGCAATGCAAGAAACAATCCTGTGTGTCTGCATCGACTGCTGAGGCTGAATACATTGCTGCTGCAAGCTGCTGTGCTCAAGTGCTTTGGATTCAAAATCAGATGCTGGACTATGGATTTAACTTCAAAGAGACTCATATCCACATAGACAACAATAGTGCTATCTCTATCACTGAGAATCCTGTGCAGCACTCAAGGACCAAACACATCAACATCAGGTATCATTTAATAAGAGATAACTATGAAAAAGGATTAATTAAACTAGTCAAAGTTCATACAGATGAACAATATGCTGATCTGTTCACAAAAGCTTTTGATGAACAGAGATTTAAGTATCTGATATCAGCTATTGGGATGATTAACTTTGAGTAGACTTTTTCTTAAAACTAATTCTAATTATTTCTTCTTAAAATATGTGTGTCCTAAGTTGTCTAGTTCATCACTTTCATAAGCTCATGTTTTCTTTGGATGTAAAATTCTTTTTGAAGACTTTCCTTAGATTCTTGAAAATTTTTGATACTTCGGAAGATAAAATTTTATCTTCGGAAGAAAAACATGTCTTCAAAATACATAACTGTCTAAGAGATTTTACCTTCGGAAGAAGTCAAATTCATCTTCCGAAGCTTAAAATTCCTATCTCAGACACTTATTTATTTTTAAGGACCTTTTCCTTCCGAAGCAAAATTAACCTTCGGAAGCTTTGTTTATTCCTATACAAAGCATTCAAGGGTTTATTTCTCTTCGAAGCATAAATCTTCAAGACTCTCAGGAAAATCTTCCGAAGCCATTTTAGCTTCGGAAGCTTTTTCAATTAAAACTTCCGAAGACAAATAAACTTCGGAAGCTTTTCGAATTCCAAGAAAACTACTTTTTGAGCAAAAGTAAACTACCTTTTCAGAGGTGGGACCGACTTTCGGATTTCAAAGTTTATCCTCTTTCATTAACTTTGGTTCAAATCCCTTTTCATATAAATACCCAACGGTTCCCCCTCTTTCCCACTATCTTCCTCAATTCTACTGTTTCTCTAACCTAGTTCTCTAAACCGCCTTTGCTTTCTACCTTTCTTCACCCTTAAGCTTCTGAAATAAGCTTCTGAAATGGCCAACCTTAACCGCAGAAACAACCCTGATTTCTCCATGCAACTACACAGGCAACATAATCAAGTTGCTCTGTTAAGCTCTGAGAAAGATGCAAGTTTCTCAGAGATTTGCCAATTCTTGACTCTGTCAAACTATTTCACCTCCCTGACCATTGATCTTACTCTATATGAGGATCACTTGCTTGAATTCTGGAAGACCTGCCAAGAGGTCATTATGGATGGGGAGAAGGCACTGTCTGCCACAGTGCAAGGGAGGACAATCTTCATCACTCCGGCCATCATCAATCAACATTTGCAGCTGGATGATGAAGAAGGTGAGGTGTCCTTCCCAAAAGAAGCTGTTAATCATTCTTTTGAGCAGATGGGCTATGAGGGAGATTTCTCTGTAAAGACCTTTAGGAAAGGGAAGGTCTCATCCCAATGGAAATTCCTGCTCCATGTGGTTATCCACAGCTTGTCAAACAAGCATGGTGGATGGGACCAGATTCCTGAGGATCTCTCCTTTATAGTTCATGGAATGGTTCAGGGGGTCAAGTTCAGGTATTCACAATTTGTTTATACTAATTTACTTGCAAACTTAGACTCCTTAGAGTATTACATGTTTCCTAGATATGTTCAACACATTCTCAACTGTGAACTGGGCTCACAGTTGAGGGAAACAAGTAATATTCTTAAATTGGGACAGATGAAGCCCGGCATCTTTAAATAATGAAGAAGCCAACTGTAGGCTTCTCTGGGGTAGAAACAGCCCTAGTCCCAAAAAATGTTAGAGCTCATTGCTCAAGGTGACAACCTAGCAACACAAGCTAGTGTTGAACCCACACCTCTTTTGTCCTTACCTTAAAAAGACCAGATATTACCCTCACCTACCAAAGAAAATCCAAACGAACCCCTGCTCAGGCTATTGAGTCTGTGCAGGCCCCCAAATACTCAACCTTACAGGAAGAAGTGGACACTAGAGCTCCCACTTCTCCTGAGGAGCAAACCACTCCCATTACTTCACCTATCAGGGCTGAGGTTCCTCAAGCTCACCTGATGAGCTCAATAGCCCAACAACCTTAAGCCTTCACTCTGAGTCTCAACACTCAAGTGGACAACCTTCAGGGGACAGCTACCATCCCCAGCCTTTGGATCTCAACCAACCAATTCCCAACCTATCCTTTTACACTGATGAAGACTTAGGATTCAGTGAGTACCATGAGTCTCTCTTCTCCTCCCCTACTCAAAGAGAGATGAGTACCTCTGACTCTCCTCAGTCTATCCCCCATCAGTCACCTATTACTGAGGTGGACACTTCTGAACCTGTTCAGGATGTCCATATGGAAGAGGCTCTCACTTTTGAAAGTGATTACATCATTAAGACCTCAACCATGGCAACTCAGCCCATTGGCATCTCAACTGAGGCTGCCAGTGAGCAGAGGAAAACCAGCAGCCAAGAAACTCAAGCTGGTGGTGAGAGAGAGGACTTTGGTCCAATCATCTCATCCCCCAATGAATCTTCTGATGAAGATGAGGGGAATTTGAGGCTAAAGGTGCAAAAACTGTCAAAAACATGCACCTATTTAGTCTCTAAGGTTAGTCACTTGGAATCTCAGGTGACTACCCTGCAAAACAGGGTCAATGATCAGCAACTCCAGATTTCATATCTGCAGGAAAAACTAGCTGGGAGACCTTTAAGGAGAGCTCAACCAGGAACACAAGAACCTGTGGAAGTGATTGACTTATCCTCCAGCTCACCTATGCAAGTGGGTGATGCTACCAAAAAGGGGGAGAAAGTTGTTACAACCACAGAACCTGGGAGTTCTTCAGAGAGAATGGACATAGAGGACTCACCATCCTCACTTGCTGTTGTGCATTCTCAGCAACTTCCTCAAGTTCACATTAATGTGGACTCTATAGACTCTCTCATCAGGAGTCTCTTTGAGGAAGGTATACCAAGGGCTGTCTCATCTCCACCACTAGGAACTGGCAATCACATCATAAGGTGGAGGTATGATGATGACAGGAGAGCCCTTATACTTCAAAGAGTTCAAGGCCAACAAGAAGTTTTTCAATTCCAAAGCTTGAGCTTTTATGAAAGACTGGATTTAGTCAACTTGCCACTTGTCAATCCAAGCAATTCAAGACAAGCTGACAGGCTGGCTCAAAGAATCCAAGACAGGATCCTTGCAGAGTTTACTCTAAGAAGGAGACTTAGGGAATCAGGCAATGTCATCGGTCAACTGGATGTTGAGGTAGACCCTAAGATTAGTTTCATAGGGGAAACCTTGACTGAAGGCCTAGTGACAGAACCTAAGACCCCTGTCTCATCATCAACAACTGCTGCAGAGGTCCAAACTCCACCTGAGACACCTGCTGGTGAAGGTGTTTCTCAGCCTCTCTCTGGCCAGAGCATGGAAGCTACTCCAAGCAATGAAGGCCAAGCCTCAATCCACCCTGAGTCACAAAGGTCTGTTGGTGACAAAGGGAAAAGGATAATGACTCCTGAGGAAATTGAGGAGGAAGAGAGAGAGAGGAAAAGGAGACTAAGGGGAGAAAGTTCTACTGGGTCATCTAGCTTCATGCAAACTGCAATCAGGGCTGCTCCCAGACCAAATACTCAAGATGATGAGTTAAGGGCAGTCAGGATTACCTACTTACAGACCAGGAACTATGACATTGATGAAATCATCTCCCTCCCCTTAGAAGAGTTAAATGAACTGGCTGACATGGAAGTGTCAAGAGAGTTGAAGGAGAAAGAGGATGCAAGAATACTTCTCCAACTCAAAGAGGAGAAGAGACAGAAAAGACTTTATAAGCATGCTCCCACTCTCTCACCAGTTCAAGAAAGTCCTGCACAGGAAGATGTGGCTCCACAAGAACCTCAGGTAGATAAAGAAGAAGACAGAATCAAGATGATCAACTACCTGAGTGCCACAGGCTTCTATCAGGCAGATGCACTTCTTCCCATGTCCTATGACTTTATTGAGTTCGAGTATCTAAAGCAACTTGAGCTTGAGTTAGTCAAGGAAAGAAAGACAACTAAAAGGAAGCTAAGGGAAGAAGCTGCAAAGTCAAGAGCCATCATTCAAAAGAATGCAAAGAAGTCTGCTGACAGACAAAGAATGGTGAGCTTCTTGAAGTTGTATGGATTCTCAGGAAGGAGACTTGGCCCCATGTCTCTATCCACTATGGATGAGCATATTAGGGTGATCAAGCAGAAGATTAAAAGTGGAGAACTCATTGACTTGCACTCTCTTCCAAGTCAAGTCCCACCTGAAGTGGAGGTCAAGTTTGAACAACCAGAGACACCTCAACCAGCACCTCCAGCTGAGCCTCAGCAAGCTTCATCTTCTGATCCTAGGCAGGGTCAAACTCCCTCTCCTTCTGAACCTGTTGTAGGATTCTGTGTGCCCAAGACACTTAGAATATTGATGTGGTTAGTACGTTATGATCCAAGTCGGGTTATACCCAATAACAAGCTTAGCAAACACCAATTAATATTCAATTGATGATATGATCATACAATTAAATATTTACACCAATTTAGAAAATGGGTTTTCTAAACAAGTTGCATATGAGATGGAACAATTTATTAGGATATTTTGTTCAATAATATTATTTGTAATGTTATTTAAATAAGTTAGATAACATTACAAATTAATAATTGGGAGTGTATAGATTATACAATTAAAGGTTAGTTGTATATATCTAGTAAGAAGACTAGTTAACATTTATAATGTGTGATAAAGTTTAAAGGGGGGAAACCCTTTAAACTTTGAATTTCGGCCGCCCCCCTCCCCCTTGTTCCCATTGGTTCTCGTGTTTCTTGAACACCACATTACAATAACTAGTCTTACACTCAAGTTTGATACTCTCAATACATGAAAAAGACTCAAAAACTAAACCTCTCTCTCTCTCTCAAGAAACTCACGGCCAGCAGAAAGTTGGGAGGTTTTGGAGTGCTTTGGTGTAGTTTTCTTCCTAACAAGAAGGTGTTTTGCAAAGGGCTTTGGGTATACAAGCTTGAGGGGTCCTTACCTTGGAGCCTTGGCCGATTTTGAGCATCAAACATCCACCTAAAAGTCGTTTTTAAGCTGCTGAAAAAGGTAGTTAATCACAGCTCTATGTAGCTGTGATTTTATGTAGTTTTACATTTGCTAATAGCTTGTTCATTCACATATTAAAGATCCTATTGATTTGGGTTTTTGTTTTCATCTTAAAACAGCTTTTAGAACACGAAAGTTTCAGAGTATAAACATGTTATAATCCTAAACCTCCGCTGCGTTTTTCTGAAAGTTTAAAAGGTTAAACTATGTTTTAGTGTTCTAACAAACCCTTCAATGGCATCAAGAGCCGGTTATGTGGATGACTTGCTTATTTTGTCTTTAAAATTGGCTTTAAAGAATGGTAATAAGCTTAGTATAGGCTGGTTTTGGGCTGCTAAGTTCATATGTTATGAAACCCCAATCTTTCAAAGTCATATCACACATGCTTGTGATTAAACTTTGAAAGATATACATGTTTGTTATTTGTTTTGTTTGGACAAAATAAAACCCGAAATTTCAGTTTATGTTGGCTGAAATTTCGTGGTTTTAAGTGGGGTTTTCATTATATTTTGGATGATATGATAGATGCTTGTTTTAGTGCATAACCTAGCCATTGACCTTGTGATTGTTTGGATGTTTGTGATGGTTGTATTCATTCATTCAATTGGGTTGTATTATTTGTTGTTTGTGCTTTGTTTCAAATGTAATTTATTTATTATTAGGTTGTAATAAATAGATTAGGTGTATTTTCATTTTACTAGATATCTTGTATTAGGACTTTATATCTTGTAATATGAAGACATACACATTGGAAGCACAAAGGAAGGTCATGAAAGAATCATGGAGCATTTTGGATGCGGTTTCAAGTGGGAGGCTTTTGGAAGTTTTCTATATGCTTTGTTTGTGACCCTTAGGAATGTCCTATGGACCACACTTGTGATGGCAAACAAGTGTGGACCACTTTAGATGCTATGGTTATGCACATATGCACATATGGTTGTTTATGTTTATGCTTGGTTGATTGTTTGTTGTTTGATTGTTTGGTTGATATTTGGATATTCATAACAAACTCATTAACAAACTTAACAAGCTGAAAATTGATGGTTCTTAAAAGTTAATAAAAGGTTATTAAAATGATTTAATGATTTTAAAGATTAAAATAGGTTTTAATCAAAGAACCATAGGGTACCTTGTATTTGAAGCATGCAAATACAAGTACATAGAGTTTTCTAAACTAGAATTTTGAAACCTCTAAACTTTTTTTACAAACAAGATCAACACCGTCCTTTTACACAACACTTGAGTCACTTGGGAACTCTTAGTGGGATAAAGGTCACCTAACCATTTTGAGGGAACTTGTGACTTGAGGTGAGAATGCCTTATTTGTGGGATAAAGGTCACCTAACCACTTATTTTGGCAAACTCACACGTAGGTGTAAGTAGGGTATCTTGATTTGCAAACCATGTCAAATGGATCACCTACGGTGTGGTTTCCAAATGGTGTTGATGGGATTAACATGCCGACTTTACATATGATGTTTCAAGTCGATCCCATATTTCTAGAAATTGCAAATGGTTGCAATCGTCAAATGTTGACCACCTTATTAATTTAAATCGTGGGATAAAGGTCACCTAACCACAATTTAAATGTAATGTTGGGTTCTAGACTTTAATATAAAAATGACCTTAAAAGGAATTAATTATTAAAAATAACAATATCGAAAATACTAAAATAGATCTTTGTTAAATTTTGTAGATGGCCACCAACAATGAAAATCACGATAACTCATCCGCGTCCAACCAATCATTACGTGCGATCCTCCAAAAGGAACGTCTAAATCATAACAACTTTATTGATTGGTATCGAAACTTGAGAATCGTTCTCAAGCAAGAGAAACGATCATATGTTTTAGACGACCCTATCCCCGATCAACCTACTGAGGATGATGAGGAGGCCTTCAACGATTGGTTGAAGTACACTAAGGACTCCGTCCAAGTGTCTTGTCTCATGCTAGCGAGCATGACTCCGGATCACCAAAAGGAGTATGAACATCACGGAGCTTATGACATGATAACCCAGCTGAAGGAAACGTTCCAACAGCAAGCAAGGGTTGAGCGCTTCGAAACGGTTCGAGCACTCCATGCATGTCGTATGGACGACAACCAATCTGTTTCATCTTATGTTCTTAAGATGAAAAGTCATATTGACCGCCTCGAGAGGCTTAATTGTCCCGTCTCGAAGGAATTGGCCACGGATTTGATCCTTAATGGCCTTACCAAAAGGTTCGAGACGTTTGTGTTGAACTACAACATGAATGCTTGGGACAAGAGCATTGGTGAGCTTCACTCAATGCTTAAAACGGCCGAGGCGGCCATGGGTAAAAGGGTTTTACCCGTTCTCACCATCAATGAAGGTGGGAACAATAAAAGGCCTCGTCCCGCACCCAAGGCAAAGGTTGCTAAGGGTAAGGGACCCGCTTGGGAAAAGGGAAAGGGGTGGTAAGGGTACCACCCAAACCACAAGAGAAGAAGCAAAAGGTTGCTACTAATGACCCATGCTTCAAGTGTGGGGAGATCGGACATTGGGCAAGGAATTGTCCCGTCCATCTCCAAGAGTTGAAAGCAAAGAGGGATGCCGGGCAGACCTCAGGTACAACATACATGATTCATATTGATCTTAATGTTACATCTTCAAACACATGGGTATTAGATACCGGATGTGGAACTCATATTTGCAATTTGTTGCAGGGGTTCAAAAGAAGTAGGGACTTCAATCAAGGGGATGTTAGCCTCTTCATGGGCAATGGAACCAAAGTCCAAGTTGAAGCTCGTGGGGACTACATCCTAAAACTTCCAAGTGGCTTGGATGTTATTTTGAAGAATGTTTTGTATGCTCCTAGTTTGACTAGGAATATTATTTCTGTATCCCAATTAAGACTTTATGATTATGTATTATCTTTTATTGAAAATGATATTCATGTTTCTTTAAATAATATGTTCTATTTTAAAGCTATACCCATTAATGGTATTTATGAAAGATTTGATCTGCCCAAGATACATATAAAATTGATGTGGCTAGTGTGATATGATCCAAGTCGGGTCATACCCAATAACAAGCCAAACAAACACCGAAAGAAAATTTATTTGTTGATAAGATCATACAAATAATAAGTGACACCAATTTAGAAAATTGGATTTTCTAAATTATTGCTTTTGTAGATGAACATTATTATATGTATTAATTTGTTCATGAGGGATTATTTGTTCATTGTTTAAATTAGTTAAAGAATGACAAATAACATATGTATTGTGTTATAAAATTAAAGTGGTTCAATTTTATAAAAGGGTTGATTACTAGTGTATTCCTTTAAAAAGGATTTATTTGAATTTTGGTGAGAAGATGGGGAGCCATTCGGCCGCCCCCTTGGTGTATGTCTTGGGAATGCTTTTTTATTGTTCCAAGCACATGCATTAGCTTCTAATCAATTCATTTTAACACACACACTCAACCTACACAAGCAACTCTCTCTCTCTCTCTCTCTCTCTCTTTCAAGATTTTCGGATTTGAACAAGAGAAGAAGATTTTTCAGCTTGAAGTTTTGGTTCTTGGCTGAAAAACTTCACAAGGAAGAGAGACTACAACTTGGTGTTCGATCCTAGCAAAGAGAGGTGTTTTGCACGTGCTTGGGGTATCATCTTCTTGAGGATTGCTTGTTGGAATCTAGCCTTCAAGATCATCACCATCCTTCTCATCTTAAAGCTCGGGTTAAGAAGCTACAAAGGTTGTAGTTCCTTGTTTTGTTGTTTTACATTTGTATGCATTATGTATAAAGATCCATGGCTTGGGGTTATTATAAAATGGGTTTTATAATCAGATCTTAATATGTTTCAAAATATTATTCCGCTGCGTTTTCATATAAATCATGTTGTATGAAGCTTTGATAAACATGTTAAAACCCCATCAATGGCATCAAGAGCCACTTATACATATGCATACATGTATTACACTTTGCTTTCTTTTGGACAGCCCAAACCGTGGGTTTAAAGGACTATTTTGGTGCCCCCTTTTGATGTTTTAAAGATGCTATATTATGCATATTAGGATCTTTAAAACTCTAGTTTATAAGATTATTGTTTGCTTGGACTAAAACCATTTGTTCTTGGTTTATGTTGGCCAAAAACATGGGTTTTAAGGGGCTGCCAAAAATCGACTTCTTATGTATGTTTGGATATATTGTTGTTGTTTATGCATAACAAAGCCTAGACCACTTGGATTGAATGATTGATTGTCATGTTGTATTCATTTGGGCATGTAATAATTTATTTTGTTTTAAGTCTTGTTTTGTAATCTATTCATTCATATGGTTTGTAATAAATAGATTAGGAGTTTATCTTTACTAGAAAAATGTATTAGGATACATATTTTGTAAGGATGCTCAAGATCAAGACTTGAAGAAAAGATGGACAAAGAGGATGCTTGAAGATGTGGATTCAAGTGGGAGTTCCTTTTGTCAACCATGTGTCATGTTCTTAACCCTTAGGACAAGACCTTTTGACACACTTGTTTTGGCTAAACAAGTGTGCTCAACTTAGTATGCTTTGTTATGCATATATGGATTGTTTGGTTATGCTTGGTTGAATGCTTATGATGTTGTTTTGTTTTGGATATTTGGATGTCATTAACAAACATCACCTAGAACAAGCTAATACAAGAAATTGGTTCTCAAATCATTAAGCAAAATAGAATGGGTCTATAAAAGGAGTTAATGGTTTGCAAAATAAAATGGGTTTTATTTATAAGAACCAAATAGGTACCATATGGTTGAATGCATACAATCATATAGTACATGGATTTTTCTAAAACATGAATTGTGAAATTATAAATCCCTTTTGAAAAACAAGTTAAACACCATCCTTTTACACAACACTTAGGTTACTTGCAAACTCTTAGTGGGATAAAGGTCACCTAACCACTTTGAGGGAACTTGTAACTTGAGGTGATAATGCCATGTTTGTGGGATAAAGGTCACCTAACCACTTATGTGGTAAACTCACACGTGTGTGTAAGTAGGACGACTTGATTTATAAAATATATTGAATGGATCACCTAAAATGTGTTTTATAAAGGTGTTGATGGGTAAACATGCCGTTATAAACATAAGATGTTTAAATGATCCCATACCATTAGAAGTTGCAATGGGTTGCAATTGTCATTTATGACTACCTTGTTTATTTAAATAATGGGATAAAGGTCACCTAACCAATATTTAAATATAACGTTGGATTCTAAAAATATTTTTTTTTATTAATAGTCTATGAGACGTAAAGGGTATTAATAAATGAAATGTATAATTATATCAACGATTACTAAAATGGAACTTTGTAAAATCTTGTAGATGGCCGATCACACCAACGCTAATAACGATGTACCAAACCAAAACAACCAATCTCTTAGGGCGATCCTTCAAAGGATCGTCTAACACCTAACAACTTCATGGATTGGTACCGCAACTTGAGAATTGTTCTCAAGCAAGAAAAGCGGGCCTACATTCTTGATGATCCCATCCCCGATGAACCTAACGAGGAGGATGTGGAGGCCTATAATGATTGGGTTAGATATACGGAAGACTCCATCCAAGTCTCTGCTTAATGTTAGCAAGTATGACACCCGAACTCCAAAGGAGTATGAGCTCCATGGAGCCTATGACATGATCACTCAGCTGCGGGAAACGTTCCAGCAACAAGCTAGAGTGGAGCGCTTCGAAACGGTTCGAGCGCTTCATGCATGTCGGATGGAGGAATCCCAATCAGTTTCATCTTATGTTCTTAAGATGAAAAGCCACATCGACCGCCTTCAAAGGCTGAACTGTCCCGTCTCAAAGGAGTTTGCCACGGATTTGATCCTTAATGGCCTAACTAAAAAGTTTGAGGCATTCGTCATGAATTACAACATGAACGGATGGGACAAGAGCATAAATGAACTTCATTCGATGCTCAAATCAGCTGAGGCGGGAATGGGTAAAAGGGTTTTACCCGTTCTCACCATTAATGAAGGTGGGAGAAGGAAGGGTCTCTACCCCCTCCCAAGCAAATGTTGCCAAAGGAAAGGGGCACGTTGGAGGAAAGGGAAGATGGTTGTTAGGGCGGAACCTCCGAAGCCCAAGGAGAAGAAGCAAAAGGTTGCTGTAAACGACCCATGCTTCAAATGTGGTGAGATAGGGCATTGGATGAGAAATTGTCCAGTCTATCTCAAAGAGTGAGAGAAAAGAGGGATGCGGGGCAAACCTCAGGTATAATATACATGATACATATAGAATAAATGTTATTTCTTCTAACACATGGGTATTAGATACCGGATGTGGAACTCACATTTGCAATTTGTTGCAGGGTTCAAAGAAATGAGCATTATGAGAAAGGGGAAATAAGTCTCTTCATGGGCAATGGTGCAAAGGTTCATGTGGAAGCCCAAGGAGACTACATTTTGAAACTTCCAAATGGTTTGGAAGTTATTTTAAGTAATGTATTATATGCTCCTAGTTTGACTAGGAACATAATTTCTGTTTCCCGTTTAAGACAATATGATTATGATTTCAAGTTTGTTGACAATGATATTCATGTTTCTTTAAATCATGTATTTTATTTTAAAGCTATACCTTGTAATGGTTATTTATGAATGGGTTCATGAAAACGCAACATATGATAGCTCAATATACCCAGCAACCACAAAAAAACTTAAATTGGATTTGAGTGATACCTACCTTTGGCATTGTCGTCTTGGTCATATAAACAAGAAACGTATACAAATACTTCAAAGAATGGTCTTTTAAAAACAAATGAATGTGATTCATTTGATGTATGTGAATCTTGTTTACAAGGTAAAATGACTAAGGCACCCTTTAGTGGAACTAACGAAAGGGCAAAAGATTTATTAGGTATCATACATTCGGATGTATGTGGTCCTTTTAAGCCAATGACTAGGAATGGTGAGAGATACTTCATTACCTTTACCGACGATTATAGTCGCTATGGGTATGTGTACTTATTAACGAACAAAGATGAAGCTTTTGAAATGTTCAAAATCTTCAAGAATGAAGTAGAAAATCAACTCACAGGTCAATTAAAATTCTCCGCACCGATAGAGGTGGCGAATACCTAAGTGATTTTTTTTCAAGATCATCTTAGGAGTTGTGGGATTGTCTCACAACTCACTCCACCTGGAACACCACAACATAATGGTGTGTCTGAGAGGAGGAATCGAACCTATTGGATATGGTCCGATCTATGATGGCTAGAAGCACATTGCCTCTATCATTTTGGGGTTTCGCTTTGCTCTCCGCGGCTCGTATTCTGAATATGGCCCCAACCAAGAAGGTGGAAGGACACCTTTTGAGATATGGCATGAGAATTTCCATCCCTATCATACTTAAGGGTTTGGGGTTGTGAAGCTTATGTTAAGACTCCCACCCCAAACAAATTAGAAGTCCGATCCACCAAGTGTATCTTTGTTGGATATCCTAGAGATTCTATGGGATATTATTTCTATATCCACTGGAACAAAAGGTATTTGTTTCCAGAAAGGGTGAGTTCTTAGAAGCCAAGTTCCTTATGGAAGGAGCTAGCAGTAGAACAGTGGATCTTGAGGAGGACAAGAACCACAGCCTAATACACGTTTGGTTGAAACTAGCACTCAACATGAGGATGTTGAGGATGATCAAGCAGTTGATCAATACACACAAAACGTTCGCAGAAGTGGTAGAACTAGTAATCCCCTGAAAGATACGGATTTTTCATGGATGGATGCTATGTGGTAGATTCAGATGAACCAACCACATATCATGATGCAGTGTCCAATTTGGATTGTGACAAATGGCTTGAGGCCATGAACGTTGAGATGCAATCCATGTATGACAATCAAGTTTGGGAACTTGTTGTACCACCTCATAATTCCAAAGTAGTTGGAAGTAAGTGGGTTTTCAAGAAGAAACCGATATGCATGGAAACTTGGATACTTACAAAGCTAGACTTGTAGCAAAGGGTTTCACTCAAACTCAGGGTTATTATGATGAAACCTTCTCACCTGTTGCAATGCTTAAGTCTATAAGATATTGTTTGCCATAGCAGCTCATTATGATTATGAGATTTGGCAAATGGATGTCCAAAATTCAAACCGCTTTCCTAAATGGATATCTTGAGGAAGATGTCTATATGGTTCAGCCTGAAGGTTTTGTTGATCCAAAACATCCTAACAAAGTATGCAATTTAAAAAATCAATCTATGGATTGAAACAAGCATCGAGAAGTTGGAATCACCGTTTTGATGATGAAGTAAAGAAATTTGGCTTCATCAAAAACGCTGATGAGGCTTGTGTGTATAAAAAGGCTAGTGGGAGCACAATAACCTTCCTAGTATTGTAATGTTGATGACATACTACTATTTGGAAATGACATTCCAACCATGGAAGGTGTAAAACCTGGCTTGGAAGTTGTTTTTCCATCAAGGATCTTGGTGAAGCCGCCTATATTCTGGGAATAAAGATCTATAATTCCAGAATATGGCGGCTTCACCAAGATCCTGATGGAAAAAAAACTTCCATCCAGGTTTTTACCTTCCAAAGTTCAAGATGGAAAACTCTAAGAAAGGTACTGTACCTATTCAAAGAGGGACAATATTGAGTACAACTCAATGTCCAAGCTCCAAGGAGGAGCAAAATAGGATGAAGGCAATCCCATATGCATCTGCTATAGGATCCATCATGTATGCAATGATATGCACTAGACCGGACGTGTCATGCGCTTTAAGCATGACAAGTAGATACCAGCAAAATCCTGGTGATAGTCATTGGATGGCTGTCAAGAACATTCTGAAATACCTAAGGAGGACTAAGGACATGTTCTTGATCTACGGGTCTGGTGAAGAGGAACTCGTTGTAAAAGGTTACACGGATGCGAGTTTCCAAACCGATCGAGATGATTCACGATCTCAATCAGGGTACATCTTTATTCTGAATGGGGGAGCTGTTTCTTGGAAAAGCTCAAAGCAAGAAGTCGTAGTGTTGTCCACTACAGAGTCAGAATACGTCGCCGCTTCAATGGCAGCACAGGAAGCTGCATGGCTGAAGAAATTCATAGCCGATCTAGGGGTAGTCCCTTCCATTCAGGATCCCCTAGAGATCTTTTGTGACAACGAAGGTGCGATTGCTCAAATCAAGGAACCTCGTGCTCATCAAAAGACTCGGCACATTGAACGGAGATTCAACTACATAAGGGATGAAGTTGAAAAGGGAAAGATATGTATTCGCAAAGTCCACACTGATAAAAACATTGCGGATCCACTCACAAAACTCCTTGAAAAGGCAAAGCATGAAGGTCATGCTTGTGCCATGGGACTTAGATATTCTAGTGACTGGGTTTAATGTTGTACTTTATATTTGAATATTGGAACTTATGTTATTTGACTTAATTACATGGTTATAATATTCATTTGTTCTTCTATTTTAGCATGTTTAAATCCGTGAATAAATAAGTTATTCTAAACGTTCGTAGTCGATCATACTTGTGGGAACAATTATGAATGTAAGACTATAATGAACTTGGATTGGTTGATATTCATAAGGTATGAATATAGAGCAAGAGGTTGCTAGCAAGGTTCATTGATATCTATGGGATATAGATATTGGACTGACCCGCACTCAATTATTTCTGCATGGAATCTTTGTGATTAGTCATAAGAAATATTGAGTAAAGGCGAATATCATAGTATCCTCAGACCTGAGATACATATTGGGTCTTGATATTCACCGAATATTGTATTTTGACTTAGTTCTTTGCTGTTCTGAAATATTGGCAGTACATAAGGCTGAGTTCAGGTATGATACGAAGTGATTGTGAGAGACGTATGTAGTCAAGATGGGATTTGTTCCTCTTATTCGTTGAGAGTTAGATGTCTAAGGCCTATTAAAGTTAAATCATCAGAGAATGACAATTTTGTGTCTCTTGGATTTAACATGACATCTGAAGAAAAGGATAAATGATAAGTTCACCTAAAACATATTCAAGTAAGGTACTTGAAAAGGATGATGTTAATGAATGGCACTTAGTCATATACATTAGGGGTAGCAAACCGTTGCTAGGCGTTATTTGCTGCTTGCATCAATCTTCTATGAATCTTGTGCAAGTGGGAGATTGAAAGATTTGATCTGCCCAAGATACATATAAAATTGATGTGGCTAGTGTGATATGATCCAAGTCGGGTCATACCCAATAACAAGCCAAACAAACACCGAAAGAAAATTTATTTGTTGATAAGATCATACAAATAATAAGTGACACCAATTTAGAAAATTGGATTTTCTAAATTATTGCTTTTGTAGATGAACATTATTATATGTATTAATTTGTTCATGAGGGATTATTTGTTCATTGTTTAAATTAGTTAAAGAATGACAAATAACATATGTATTGTGTTATAAAATTAAAGTGGTTCAATTTTATAAAAGGGTTGATTACTAGTGTATTCCTTTAAAAAGGATTTATTTGAATTTTGGTGAGAAGATGGGGAGCCATTCGGCCGCCCCCTTGGTGTATGTCTTGGGAATGCTTTTTATTGTTCCAAGCACATGCATTAGCTTCTAATCAATTCATTTTAACACACACACTCAACCTACACAAGCAACTCTCTCTCTCTCTCTCTCTCTTTCAAGATTTTCGGATTTGAACAAGAGAAGAAGATTTTTCAGCTTGAAGTTTTGGTTCTTGGCTGAAAAACTTCACAAGGAAGAGAGACTACAACTTGGTGTTCGATCCTAGCAAAGAGAGGTGTTTTGCACGTGCTTGGGGTATCATCTTCTTGAGGATTGCTTGTTGGAATCTAGCCTTCAAGATCATCACCATCCTTCTCATCTTAAAGCTCGGGTTAAGAAGCTACAAAGGTTGTAGTTCCTTGTTTTGTTGTTTTACATTTGTATGCATTATGTATAAAGATCCATGGCTTGGGGTTATTATAAAATGGGTTTTATAATCAGATCTTAATATGTTTCAAAATATTATTCCGCTGCGTTTTCATATAAATCATGTTGTATGAAGCTTTGATAAACATGTTAAAACCCCATCAATTTATGAATTGGTTCATGAAAATGCTTTAAATAGTTCATTGTACCATACTAACACCAAAAAACTCAAGTTGGATTTGAGTGATACCTATCTTTGGTATTGTCGTCTTGGTCATATAAACAAGAAACGTATACAAACTCTTCAAAAGAATGGTCTTTTAAAAACAAATGAATGTGATTCATTTGATGTGTGTGAATCTTGTTTACAAGGTAAAATGACTAAGGCACCCTTTAGTGGGACTAACCAAAGGGCAAAAGATTTATTAGGAATCATACATTCGGATATATGTGGTCCTTTTAAGCCAATGACTAGGAATGGTGAAAGATACTTCATTACCTTTACCGACGATTATAGTCGCTATGGGTATGTGTACTTATTAAGGCACAAAGATGAAGCTTTTGAAATGTTCAAAATCTTCAAGAATGAAGTTGAAAATCAACTCAACAAGTCAATTAAAGTTCTCCGTACCGATAGAGGAGGTGAATATCTAAGTGATGTTTTTCAAGATCATCTTAGGAGTTGTGGGATTGTCTCACAACTCACTCCACCTGGAACACCACAACGTAATGGTGTGTCTGAGAGGAGGAATCGAACCTTATTGGATATGGTCCGATCTATGATGGCTAGAAGCGCATTACCTCTATCATTTTGGGGTTTCGCTTTGCTCTTCGCGGCCCGTATTCTAAATATGGCCCCAACCAAAAAGGTGGAAAGGACACCTTTTGAGATATGGCATGGAAGAGTTCCATCCCTATCATACTTAAGAGTCTGGGGTTGTGAGGCTTATGTTAAGACTCCCACCCCAAACAAATTGGAAGTCCGATCCACCAAGTGTATCTTTATTGGATATCCTAGAGATTCTATGGGATATTATTTCTATGATCCACTGGAACAAAAGGTGTTTGTTGCCAGAAAGGGTGAGTTCTTAGAAGCAAAGTTCCTTATGGAAGGAACTAGCAGTAGAAGAGTGGATCTTGAGGAGGATCAAGAACCACAACCCGATCCACGTTTGGTTGAAACTAGCACTCAACATGAGGATGTTGAGGATGATCAAATGGTTGATCAATACACGCAAAACGTTCGCAGAAGTGGTAGAACTAGTAATCCACCTGAAAGATACGGATTTTTCATGGATGGATGCTATGTGGTAGATTCAGATGAACCAACCACATACCATGATGCAGTGTCCAATTTGGATTGTGACAAATGGCTTGAGGCCATGAACGTTGAGATGCAATCCATGTATGACAATCAAGTTTGGGAACTTGTTGTACCACCTCTTAATTCCAAGGTAGTTGGAAGTAAGTGGGTTTTCAAGAAGAAAACCGATATGCATGGAAACTTGGATACTTATAAAGCTAGACTTGTAGCAAAGGGTTTCACTCAAACTCAAGGGGTTGATTATGATGAAACCTTCTCACCTGTTGCGATGCTAAAGTCTATAAGGATATTGTTTGCCATAGCTGCTCATTATGATTATGAGATTTGGCAAATGGATGTCAAAAACCGCTTTCCTAAATGGATATCTTGAGGAAGATGTCTATACGGTTCAGCCTGAAGGTTTTGTCGATCCAAAACATCCTAATAAAGTATGCAAGTTAAAGAAATCAATCTATGGATTGAAACAAGCATCGAGAAGCTGGAATCACCGTTTTGATGAGGAAGTAAAGAAATTTGGCTTCATCAAAAACGCTGATGAGGCTTGTGTGTATAAGAAGGTTAGTGGGAGCACAGTAACTTTCCTAGTATTGTATGTTGATGACATACTACTATTTGGAAATGACATTCCAACCTTGGAAGGTGTAAAAACCTGGCTTGGAAGTTGTTTTTCCATCAAGTATCTTGGTGAAGCCGCCTATATTCTGGGAATAAAGATCTATAGGGATAGATCAAGGCGGTTGATTGGCTTGAATCAAAGTGCATACATTGATAAGATCTTGAAAAGGTTCAAGATGGAGAACTCTAAGAAAGGTACCGTACCTATTCAAAGAGGAACGATATTGAGTACGACTCAATGTCCTAGCTCAAATGATGAGCAAGATAAAATGAAGGCAATCCCATACGCATCTGCTATTGGATCCATCATGTATGCAATGATATGCACTCGACCGGACGTGTCATGCGCCTTAAGCATGACAAGTCGTTACCAGCAAAATCCTGGAAACAATCATTGGATGGCTGTTAAGAACATACTTAAGTACCTAAGGAGGACAAGGGATATGTTCCTAATCTATGGATCTGGTGATGAGGAACTCGTTGTAAAAGGTTACACGGATGCGAGTTTCCAAACCGATCGTGATGATTCTCGGTCACAATCGGGATATATTTTCATTCTGAATGGAAGAGCGGTCTCTTGGAAGAGCTCCAAGCAGGATGTGGTGGCTCTATCAACTACAGAATCAGAATACGTCGCCGCCTCATTGGCAGCTCAAGAAGCTGCATGGTTGAAGAAATTCATTGCCGATCTAGGGGTTGTCCCTTCCATTCAGGACCCCCTAGAGATCTTTTGTGATAACGAGGGTGCGATTGCTCAAATCAAGGAACCTCGTGCTCATCAAAAGACTAGGCACATTGAGCGGGGATTCAACTACATACGAGATGAAGTTGAAAAGGGAAAGATATGTATTCGCAAAGTTCACACGGATCAAAACATTGCGGATCCTCTCACGAAGCTCCTTGAAAAAGCAAAGCATGAAGGTCATACTTGTGCCATGGGACTTCGATATTCTAGTGATTGGATTTGATCTGTAAACTTTGTATTTGGATATGTGGAACTCTTTATTATTTGAATAAAATTATTTGGTTATAATGTTTCAATTAATGTTCCAATTTAGCATGTTTAATCCATGAGTAAATTGTTTACTCTAAATGTCCGTAGTCGTTCATACTTGTGGGAACAAGTGTGAGGTAAGATTATTATGAACTTGGATTGGTTGATATTCATAAGGATGAATATAGAGCAATGGGTTGCTACCAAGGTTCATAGATATTTGTGGGATACAAATATTGGACTAACCCGCATCTCAAATTTTACTACATGGAATCTTATTGATTGATCATAAGTAAATTTGAGTAAAGGCGAATATCATTTGGTATCCTCCGACCTGAGATACATATTGGGTTTTGATATTCACCAAGTATTATACCTTAAGCTTTTTCTTCACTGTCCTGAAATAGTGGACAGCACATAAGGGTATGTTCAGGTATGACACGAGGTGTTTGTGAGAAACGTATGTAGTCAAGATGGAATTTGTTCCTCTTATTCGTTGAGAGTTAGATGTCTAAGGCCTGATTAAGTTAAATCAACAAGGAATGATCATTCTGTGTCCTCGGATTTAACATGACATCTGAAACAAAAGGATAGATGATTGATTCACCTAAATCATTTCAAGTAGAGTACTTGAAAGGGATGATGTTATTGAATGGCTATAAGTCATGCGTATTAAGGGTAGTAAACCGTTGTTAGGCGGTATTTACTGCTTGCATCAATCTTCTATGAATCTTGGGCAAGTGGGAGATTGTAGGATTCTGTGTGCCCAAGACACTTAGAATATTGATGTGGTTAGTACGTTATGATCCAAGTCGGGTTATACCCAATAACAAGCTTAGCAAACACCAATTAATATTCAATTGATGATATGATCATACAATTAAATATTTACACCAATTTAGAAAATGGGTTTTCTAAACAAGTTGCATATGAGATGGAACAATTTATTAGGATATTTTGTTCAATAATATTATTTGTAATGTTATTTAAATAAGTTAGATAACATTACAAATTAATAATTGGGAGTGTATAGATTATACAATTAAAGGTTAGTTGTATATATCTAGTAAGAAGACTAGTTAATATTTATAATGTGTGATAAAGTTTAAAGGGGGGAAACCCTTTAAACTTTGAATTTCGGCCGCCCCCTCCCCCTTGTTCCCATTGGTTCTCGTGTTTCTTGAACACCACATTACAATAACTAGTCTTACACTCAAGTTTGATACTCTCAATACATGAAAAAGACTCAAAAACTAAACCTCTCTCTCTCTCTCAAGAAACTCACGGCCAGCAGAAAGTTGGGAGGTTTTGGAGTGCTTTGGTGTAGTTTTCTTCCTAACAAGAAGGTGTTTTGCAAAGGGCTTTGGGTATACAAGCTTGAGGGGTCCTTACCTTGGAGCCTTGGCCGATTTTGAGCATCAAACATCCACCTAAAAGTCGTTTTTAAGCTGCTGAAAAAGGTAGTTAATCACAGCTCTATGTAGCTGTGATTTTATGTAGTTTTACATTTGCTAATAGCTTGTTCATTCAGATATTAAAGATCCTATTGATTTGGGTTTTTGTTTTCATCTTAAAACAGCTTTTAGAACACGAAAGTTTCAGATTGTAAACATGTTATAATCCTAAACCTCCACTGCGTTTTTCTGAAAGTTTAAAAGGTTAAACTATGTTTTAGTGTTCTAACAAACCCTTCACCTGTGAGGGAGGAACACCCAACTGAGAAAGACACTGATGATCAACATGGTGCTGCAGACCAGTCTTCTCAGTTAAAGATATCCAAGAGGAAGAAGAGGATGGCTTCTAAACCAAAGACTAAGAAGAAGAAGCCAAAGTCATCTACCTCTGCACCTCAGGCTGAATCAGATCAACCTGAGGAAGTGCATGATGAGGCAGCCCAATCAACTCCTATTCAAGTGGCTCCTCTAACTAGTGAGACACCCATCTTGTCCTGGACTTACTCTACTAATCCAGAAAGATGGACTGTTATCAGAGATCAAGGTGTTGAGAATGTCTACTCATGGCAAGACATAATCAACTTACCTCTGCATGATCTCTTTGAGATGAGAAGATACTATGAGAGTCTTGATGATCCTGACCATCTCATGAAGAAAGGAATGGTCCTGATTGTACTGAAGACTACCAACATTTGAAGATCTTCCAAGTGTTTTGGTAGCATCAGCCTAGGGGGAGTTTGTAAGGATTCCTGAAGTCTGATGCAACCCAAAACAGCCTAAGTGTCTCAGCAACATGCACTAAGTACTGAAGTGAAGATGCTTCGGAAGTTTTACACAAAGCATTAGAAAATACTCTAAGTGTAAAATCTTCCGAAGCCAAGACCAATATCTTCCGAAGCCAAACATGAAGTTTTCCGAAGCTTCAGAGACAAAGTCTTCCGAAGCTTCACCTATGAAGACAGATTTCTTCCGAAGACTTTTAGTACACATGCTTTATCTGATGTACTGTTCCATAAAGCACCTTTTCCGCTGCATCTCTGTAAAGTCACCAACTTACATGAGTTGGTGAAAAGGGCCTTGCTTTTGGTAACTGTACATTGAGGTCATAAGTCTTCAACTTTCCACTTTATGTACTTTATCCTTTTTGTATTGTATAAGGATGTGAGCTATGGCATGTCATAGTCACAAGGTCAAAAGGCAGATATGCCTTTTGATCCTACAATTGATTTTGTTAGTGTCTAGTCAATTGTATCCAGCTGGCTTTCAAAGTATAGCCGGCTGTAGGTTGTAGTATAAGTATTTCAAGTTCTTGTATCTTTTCTTTATGCTTTGTAACACTTGTAAAAGAACTTGAGAAAGCAATATACTGCCTCCTTGAAACCCATACTCTCTTGTTCTGTCTCTTGCTTTACTTGTGTTCTTTGTATCACCTTTGGTTACCCAGTTCACTGTTTGATTAGAGTTTAGTTAATCTCCTCATCGTGTTGTTGTGTTGTAATTGTGTTTAAGCCCTTAAACGGTCCTGCAATCATCCTCCTCCTCATCAGACAACACAGTCTCAGGCTCTGGTTGTTCCTACTCCCCTCTGCTTCCCTTGCCCGTTGATCCCTTTCTAGTCTCCTTCTCCTTCCTCTCCTCGCTTCTCACAGCCCTGATGACTTCAGTCACCATAGACGGTAAGACTATCTGCATGACCTACTGTACTTCATCAGCAATCGCCTCCCTAGCTGAGGCATTCAAGCTAGCATTCTCATTCTCTTCGCTCCGGCCATGAACCTCAGGGTTCTCATGGGTCGTCTCAGGAGCCTTAGCACTACTCCTAGTCACACGTGGACGGCCTCAGCCTCTAGGAGTCTTGGAAGATGTCTGTCCAGCCATCCTCTAACACACTATAAGATTTAAACACCAACACAGTCATTCAAAGTAATAACTTAGTTTATGTCGAGTATAGTAAGTCCCTAATTACAGTGGCCAGTTGTGATTAGCCACTTACTTTACTCTTCATACCCCAAGCATTCCCTATCCTGACTACATCAGTATCTAAATCTACTAAATGCACATAAATCAAATAGCATGCGCACATAATGCCGATTAACATTACAGAAAATACCTGATGGCACGTAGCTACTTGGGCTGACATCCCTCCGGTTGTCCCATTTTAGTTTAAGTTTAGGTTTTTAAAAAATTATTTAACCCAATTCTCTTAAACTTTGGCTCTGATACCAACTTGTAAGGCCCCGTTCCCGGAGACCTCACAGTTGGTCATTCACAGCATTAAATACATTAAACATTATAAATTTACAAGCTTAAGCAGCGGAATTATTTTAACAAAAGCCATTCATTTCATTAAAAACACTGTTGTTGAGCAATACACTATTCTTTAACCGAATACAAAAGAATTGTTTAATTGCATTACAAAACATCAACAATAACGAGTATGAATGGATGTCAGTCTTTCCCTACCGAGTAGCTTCACCCTCGTGCCATCCTCAGCAATGTTTACCTGCCAACTGAAAATGTATAAAAGTCAGCGTTGCTGAGTGAGTTCTAGTTTTAAAAGTAATAAAATACTTTGTGTAAGGTATACATATGAAAATACTCTTTTTGTGAAAATCTATCTCTTTATACGTGAGCACGCATTAAATATACAACCAGATAATGCTTTTTCTCTTTACTGTATGCCTTTTTTATTCTGTACTCTTTTATCTTTATCTTTCATTGTCTATGTGGACTAATGAGCAATACCCTAAACTATGTAGGCGGGGGAAATTGGTGTTGGGCCCTCTGGTCCCTCAATGGGCTCTGAATACTGTATACAAGGCCGGCCGAGTCACCTAGGGTACGCTGCAAAGGTCCGCCAATCTCAATTGACTGGCCCCGTATGCATAATAGGGTAGCTAACCCGCATCACAGTTGAGCTAACGACAACATGGTCGTGCACCTCCTATAAGCTTGCAAGACTTGTTAAGATTTTATTTAAGTTCCACTTCTCTTCTTCATTACTCTTTTGCTTTATTATTATTAATAATACTTTACGTTACGATAATAAACACACCACGTAGAGTCATACAATAATAATGATAATAATAATAATAAAATAATAATAATAATAATAATAATAATAATAATAATAATAATAATAATGATACGAAACAACCATTATAATGCATTGAAGAAGACATTTAATAAACCCTAGACAAACAACGGTCAAAACCCTAACTGCACAAACTCCCATAAATTCCCGTAATAAATTCTAAGTGTTAGGCGCACCAACACTATTTAGGCGCATGAGCCCTGTTTGGGCGCTTCTCCACTATGTAGGCGCATCAGTCAACACTTAACCGTTTTAACACTTAGGCGCATGAACCATTCAGGCGCATGAACTATTCGGGCGTATGGTCCATTCGGACGCATGGACAATTAGGCGCATGGCCATTCGGATGCATGAACACTTAGGCGCATGGGCCATTCGGACGCATGGACACTATTGGGGTGCATGGCCCTACACTTAGTCGTCCGACTAATATTCTAGGCGCATGAGGGTACTGTTTGGGCGCATGAGTTACACAAACGTTTCTAAGGCATTTCCAGGCACATGAGCCTTATTTAGGCGCATGAACCTTCTGCTCAACATGTTTCTAAGGTACTTTCAATCCCAAACATCATACTAATCATTTCCAAGCTTACTAAGGCTATTCTAAACATGAACTACCTATAAGCATCTAAGAATCATCATCAAACATGCATAATTCATACGGGTATACATACATAATCGTAATAAAAACCGTTTAAATACATTTTCAGCCCCAAAGAGTTTAAAACAAGTAAAACCGGGGTCTAGAAACTCACCTGGTGTAACTTTGGGTGCATCTTCCTTCTAACCCGTATGCAAATGAGTTCAAACACCTAGAAACCCACCAAACACACACACATAAACACATAAGCATATAACCGAGACAAAACCCATCATAAACACTTAAAACCCATGAATTGTTACCTTGAATTCAGTCTCTTCTTCTTCTTCTTCAACCCGAGAGTTTTCTGCTCTCACTCTCTCTAGAACCGATTGCAAGAGGTGAAAAGTACCATGGTGTGGGCGACCATGTTGCTTTTGTACCAAATTTTATATTTTTTGTCCTTTTGACACTTTTAAGCCCTCAACTTGAGGTTAAAATTACATTCAAATTTTTAACCGGGCGTTACAATTTCTTTTACAAGTTACCTGAACGTATTGATTCCAAGATTAAGTTCAATAATAAGATTATTAATTAGACATGAACTAGGGTTTTAATTGGAATTTTGGGGTTTAAATAATTGAATAAAATAATGAATTGATTATGTTTTGGTTCAATAAAAATAGAATAAATCAATTAAAATTTAGAATGATAAAGAATGATTCACTAATTTAATTTATTGTCTTAATAAAGATTAAGTATAATGTGTGAACTGAAATAATTAATTTAATAATTAATTATTACAATTTGATAAAGAGAATTAGTTGAATACTTATTTAAATGACTTTAAAATTATTTAAGAATTATTTTATAAAGTTTTGAACTTTTAAATGATTTATTATAAAGGCCTTATAAGCCAAAACCTTAATAATAAGAATAAAGTATAATAGCAAATTATATTGTTTTATAAGTTTTAAGAATTTAAATAAAAATTTTAGGAATAAATTTATTAACTATTTATAAGATAACATGGTTAAATAAATCATTGAATAATTAATATTTAAATAATTATCAAGTAACTATTTGAATAATTAATTATTTAACATGTAAATTTATAATGTTTTGAACTAATCTAAATTTGAACCATAAAAGATTTTTAGCATATAAATTACATAAAAGAATTAATAATGTTTTATAACCTTTGTTATTCTAAAAAAATAATTAAGTTTAACATCATAAGTTTTTAATACTTTTAAAATTAATTTAATAATTTCTTAAATGTTTTAGTTAACAAAATAATTTTTATTTTTATTTATTAATATAACATTAATTTTCTGAATTATAAAATGTAAAAAAAACTAATTAAAACAAAAGATGGTGGAGGCCCGGTTCGAACCCGGGACCTCTCGGGTTATGGTTGCTGAAAGTTACCAGTTGGGCTAAAGCCCAGATCTGGTTATATTTTGAAACAAAAATCTAAACAGTATCCAAAGAAAAATCCCCAAATCTCAAGAACCCTAGAACCGGGTAACCACAAATGGACCCCCAATTCGAGCATGTTAACCGAATAAATCTTAGGGCTTTTAATACCTATGTATAATCAAGTGGAATGATGTATTAAACTTACCCGATTACAACAAATCGGAGTGATTAAGCTCAGTTTTCTTGACTCGGTCGACTCGCGAAGAACAAAGGCTAGGAATCGATGGTAGAGTGTGTGATTGGAGCAATTGGAGTTACAGAGAGGTTAAAGGGGTCAAAAGGGAACTTTTCTACCTGTTAAATAGCTCGAAGAAATACCGAAACGCTTCAATGCGTTCGAGCTGGATTTCGATAGTTACGGTTGACATTTGAAGTGAAATCGACGGTTTCTAACGAAATTAAACATTCTAATGATTTATACTTGATTAGAGGAACGTATAGTTTCGATTAATTGGATGGTTAAAAAGGTGAAGGACTGAAACGGGTTTTTGTTTTGATTAAGTACGGTTTCACACTCAATTATCTTCTTAACCGTTTTAAAAAACCCAATTAAGGTACGTAATCAAGTTCGAAACGGTTTAAGAGTGAAAAACAGGTTGATTTGGATGGTAAGATCTCACAATCAAGAGCCTAAAAAGCTCTGATACCAGTTGCAGGATCGGTTTTTGTCACTAAACACTTTGTTTTTCTCTCAAACTCACTTAAATCACACTCGGTTCAGATGATGACGCAGAATCCCTTCTAAGAGTTGATTATAATATACTAAGTAACAAAAAAAAACACAAGGAAATAATTTTCAAGGTACTTGTATATATTACTTCTCAACTAAAAGTATTACAAGACTCTTACAAGCATATTACATGAGTTACAATGAGAAACAATATATACTAGATCCTATAGCCGGATATACTTTGATACCAGTTGGAAACCTATGACTAAAGCAGATACTACAATGCTAAAGTTAAGGTTTCTTAGATAAAGTATTATCTAAGATAAGGTAGTCATGACATGTTCATGACTTACCATTTGTCTCCAACTAAAGTTGGTAACTATACTAACTGATAAAAGGTGAACAACGGAACAAAGTATGGTCAACTACATGGGCGTGGGAAAGCACCATGCAGTATCTCAGAGACTTGTAGCGGAGTGTCATAAGGGCCATACTTATGTCCACTGGTTCATAGTAGTGTCTTCCGAAGGTTAATTGGCTTCGGAAGAACTTGTTCTTCCGAAGCCACTTATACTTCGGAAGAGGCTACTTCTTCCGAGACTTAAGGACTTCTTCAGACCTTCATACTTCGGAAGTTGTTGTCTTGATTTCTTCTAAGTCTTTTACTTCAGAAGAGAGAAGACTTTGTCTTCGGAAGTTGGAGTCTTCCTTCGGAAGAATCTCAGTTGATTCCTTCGGAAGTTCAACACTGTCTTTGGCTTCGAAAGAACTATTTCCTTCGGAAGTTCTGTACTTAGCTTTGGAAGACCTTTATAAGTTGTACCAAAATTTGTCTAAGTGTTTTGGTTTTGGTTGCACCAGCCTTTCTAGATCCAACACATACCACTTCCTTGGAGCTTGATGCATCCCATAAAGAGCTTTATCAAGCTTGCAGACATAATCAGGACGATCATGATTTGCAAAGCCAGGTGGTTCTTTGACATACACCTCTTCATCAATCACCCCATATAGAAAAGCACACTTGACATCAAGTTGGTAGACCATTAAATCCTTTGATGCAACAAAAGCTAGGAATATTCTGACAGCTTCAAGTCATGTCAGAGGAGCAAAGACATCTATATAATCAATTCCTTCTTATTGTGTGTACCCTTGGACAAGTAGTCTGTCCTTGTTTTTTATGATAAGTCCTCTATCATCCTTCTTGTTTCTAAACACCCACTTGGTTCCTATGGTAGTCTTCCTTTGAGAAAGAGGCATACACTCCAAACCTTTTGTCTTTTAAACTGAAGTAGCTCCTCCTGCATAGCTTCAACCCAACTTCCATCCTTTAAAGCCTCATCAACTTTCTTTAGCTCTATCTGGGACAAGAAACAAGAGTGTAGAAAAACATTTGTGTCATGGGTTTATCCTCTTGTCCTTACCCCTGTATCAACATTTCCAATGATGTTTGTAGTGGGGTAAGACTTGTGGATCCTGAGTTGTGGGATCATAACAAGTTACTTGGAAAGATATAAATTAGAGAAATTTAAATCAGGCATTGAAGTATCTCCCACCATATCAGCACACTTATCAAGAGAGACTTGATCCAATGAGTGTGTGACATCATTGATGTTGTCTTCCATGGAATGGTTATCAGCATCAAGAAACTCGTGATCACTATCATCACCACCATTTCCTTCTACATTTGAAGCTTATTCATTTGAGTGTTGTGCCTCTGAGATGGAGTTTGTTGGCACCTCAGATGTATCAGCTGAATTTGACATGGTTGTGCTGATAGGAACTCCATCTGTAGGGTTAGTTACCATTGGAGCTGAAGTAGTATGGTCTAAATGTCTTCTTAGCTCAAATCTTGGGTCAAGATCTCCTGTTCATAAGATATCTTTGGATCCTGAAACATCCTCTGAAAAATTTGTTAAAACAATTGGTAACTAAATCAAGATCAAACAGCCAATCAGGACCAGAACCTTTCACACTTGGAGTATGCTCATTGAAAGTCACTTTGCATGATTCCTTAACTACTCTAGTTCTGAGATTGTATATTCTATAAGCCTTAGCTTGAGAAGAGTATCCAATGAAGTGTCCATCATCTAATTTTTCATCAAATTTGGCTATTTGATCTTTGGTATTCAAGATGGTGCAATGATATCTGAAAGACCCGAGAAAACCAATGAAAGGTTTTCTCTTGTGCCAAAGTTGATAAGGAGTCTTACCATGAGTCTTGACTACTAAAACTATGTTTTGCACATAGCAAGCAGTGTTTACTGCCTTTGCCCAGAAGGTGATATGCAGTTTAGAGTCGGACAACATAGTTCTTACAGCCTCAATTAGTGTCCTGTTTCTCCTCTCAGCAACACCATTTTGTTGAGGAGTCCTGAGAGCACTATATTATCTTGAAATACCCTTTTCATCACAAAATTTATCAAGGAATTCAGTTCCTTGATCACATCTTATGATCTTGACCTTGTGATCACATTGATTCTCAATCTTTAAGATGAAAGTCTTCAAGATCTCAGGAGTCTCATTCTTAGTTCTAAGAAAGAAGACCCAAGTGAAGCTTGTAAAGTTATCAGTGATCACTAAATAATATGAGGTCCTTCTTGGACTCATTACGCTGGTGGGGCCAAAGAGATCCATACGTAATAAGTGTAGGGGAGTAGTGATAGAGTTTCTTTCCTTTGGCTTGTGAGATACCTTGTGTTGCTTCCCTTTGAGGGATGCAACACAATAGTAATCACTTGTAACTCTTTCTTTGGCATGCCAGTTACCAAATCGTTCTTAGTCAATTTATTCATATTTTTAAAGTTTACATGGTACATTCTTTTATGCAAGAGGAAAGACTCATCACTATTTGCTTTAGATAGAAAGCATGAAACTTCTCGTGAAGGAGATGTTTCTTGCAAGTCTATCTTGTAAATGTTCCCTTTCTTGGGGGCTATGAGCAAGATATGCTCTTGAGGAATGACCACCACGTGCTTGAGAACAATGCACTCATACTCAGTGAATAGTATGTTATGTCTCTGATCACAAAATTGAGATACACTTAAAAGATTGTGTCTAAGCTCCTTGACAAAGTTTACGTTTTCAATGTTGAGCTTACCATTTGTGACCTTGCCCCTTCCAGTAATGTAACCTCCAGCATCTCCTCCAAGAGCAACTGGCACCCATTAATGTTCTCAAAATTTTAGAGTAGAGAGCCATTGCCTGTCATGTGCCTAGAACAACCACTGTCAATTATCCATACATTCTTGTTTGTCTTGAGTTGCTCCTGCACAAAAGAGATTGTTAGTTCTCAAAGTTGAAGACAATGCAACAATAATTGATTCTATTGTTAGATTTGGAGGATCATTTGCTGATGTTGATGAAGAACTTTCAGTCACATGGTCTTTATTTGTCTTCCACACCACCTTTGGAAGCTTAGACTTGACCTTCAATACTTCGGAAGTTTTGACAACTTCTTAAGTTGTGACAACTTCGGAAATTTTGGAGATTGGACCTTCGAAAGATTTTGCTAAAACTGCGGCAGGCTTTAGTACTTTGGAAGTATTTACTTTCGAGACCAACTTTTCTTCCGAAGGCAAGTTTTCACTTGTATTCTTCTTCATTTTGGAGCTTCAAAAAGGAGAAGATATTCCTTTCAAAGCTTGCTTCTTCTTCATCTTCTCAGAAGTTTCTTTCTTGGTCATATGGATAGTACTTTTTGGGTTGTAGATGCATTTCTTTGCAAGATGAGAAGTACTACCACACATGACACAGTCCATATTCTTCCTTTTGAGAGTCTTCCTTTGAGAACAAACCTGAACTTGATCACTTTCCTTCTCCGTCTTCATCTTTGCAGATGATGTGACGATTCTTTCAGGGTAAGAACTGTCTTTAGAGCTGGATGGTTCAGGTTGTGTAGAAGTGGTACACAACCGATCAACCTTTTTCATGATGTTAGGAGGATTTGAACAAGAACTAGAACTCCTGGTACTTGAGTTCAAGTTTGAGTCTTCAGCCTTAACCACCTCAAAACCTGCAAAGATAAAAACTTGTTTCTACATAGGGTTAAAGGTGGCCTTGATCTCTTGAGCCTTATTGGACTTCCTTTTGGCCTTTCTGATCAAGTTATTCCTTCTAGACTTGGTCATCCCAACTCCTTTTCTCTCCTCAGGAGACTAGTGACCCTTCTTAGGATACTCTTCTTCACTCTTCTCAGAGTCATCCTTCACTATATCCTCTTCACTCATGGGGTCTATGAAAGGAAGCTCATCTTCACAAGTTCCACACCTAGGAGATCTTACAGACAAGATTATGTGCGGAGGAGCTAGCTCAGTAGATCCCAGTCGCTGCTTATTCTGATAACAAACTTTTGCATGCACGAAGATGGATATAATATTCTTGAAGGTCTTTTCTTCAAGAACAAATTTTTCTACCCTTGGTATGATGATCACAAGCTCAGCCTGGAATTCAGTTAACTTAGTGATGAGATCTTTTATTTGAGTCCTATACTTTGTGTGATCATGTTTAAAGTTGAAATAGTTTTCTCTAAATCTTCTATTTTGAGGTTGTAATCATTTTCATCTCTATTGAAATTAGATTTTAAGATATTCAAAAACTCAAGATCAGATCTCATTTCTAAGTTATAGGATCTGTATCTGTTTACTTTAGCAATACATTAAGGTGTACAGAGATGTTCTAATACCTTTGCTTCATCATGGTCAGCCATTAGTGCTTGGTTTGGATATATCTTCCACATGAAAGCTCCAGTCAAAGTCTCCTTCTTCAACATCAAAACTTGTTGCTTTGGCTTCTCATTCTGGTTGACTCTGTCAGTATAGTTTGGTCTGGTTTGTGCTTGGCCACCGTTTGTTCTTGGTGCCTTGCACTCTCTAGCAAAGTGTCACATTTGGTTACAGTTGTAACACTTCACCTTGCTTTTGTCCAGCCCAAACTTTCCAATAGCTGCATTGCTAGGAAACTTTCTCCCTCTCCTCTTGTAGAACTTCTTGGCTCTATGAGTGAGAAGAGCCATTTGCTAAACAATCTCCATGTACTCCAGATCATCCGGATGGATACAGTCAAGATCTCTAAGGGAGAAGAGAAAGTTGCCAGTGCTTTCATCAGCAGACACAAAGGCTTATGAAGAGCTTGCCTCTTGGAATGGACTTCCTTGACTGTAACTCTCCCTTGGTGTCTTTGGTAAGGTGATGAAGGGACCCTTTTGTGAGTTGTCAGGGTAGCAGATGAGATGATGCTTTGGTTCTCTGCAATCCCTTTCAACCACATTAAGGGCTAAACTCTGCTGATTGCTGGAGTTACGAGATGGACTTTGCATATTCATCTCCATCTGGTATCCACTAAGAATACCATATAACTTTGTAAGAGTGAGAGTCTTAAGGTTCTCAGTTCTCTTGATAACAACACAATAATGTGTCCATTGTTTAGAAAGAGAGGACATGAACTTCCTTACAATGTCTCTATTTTCAAGAGTTACTCCAACATCCATTAGAGTAGCCATAATCTCAACATATATGAAGTATTGTTGAGTCATGGTTTCACCAGTTTTGAAAGTGAAGTTCTCAAACTGCTACTTCAAGAGTTCATTTTTGTTCTCTTTTGCTTTAGTGGACCCCTTATACATGAGATTCAATGCATCCCATAGTTGCTTTCTAGTATTGCACTTCTTGAAGCCTTTGTATATGGAGTTTGAAAGAGTAGTTTGGAGGGCAGTCATGGCTTTCTGATGTATGTCTATTCTCTTCCTGTGTTCTTCAGAATAGTCAACCACCTCCTTTGGAATTATACCACCCCCATCAGCACCTGAAGAGGTGCTTGGTATATGAGGTCCAAAGACAACAAACTCCCACATCCTGGAGTCTTGAGACTTGATAAAGCCTTCCTTCTTTGACACCAAGTGTCAAAGTCTCCAGGAGTGATCAATGGGGACTTTGTCATGGTTCCGGTTTCCATATAAGCTTTTGTGAGAGCTGCCATTTGAGATGTTAAGTATTTTGTGAGACTGAGGATCTAAAATGGTAAGATCTTACCATCAATAGCTTGGAATGCTCTGATATCAATTGCAGGACAATTTAAGGGATAGTCAATACAATCAGTTTAAGGAGGAGAGTGTTAGAACACTTAACAAATCAAATAGGGAACCAGGACTAATATTATGATACTGTGAACACAAGCAAAACAAGAGACATAAACTTAAGAAAAAACAACAAGATAATGGTTTTCAAGATTGCAGTATATTGCTCTCAAGTTCTTTTTACAAGTGTTACAAAAGCATGCTTAAGATACAAGGACTTGAGATACTTTATACTACATCCTACAGCAGGCCAGACTTTGAAGGCCAGCTGGAAACACTAATCTAGACAACAACAAGATCAATCTAAAGTTAAAAGACTGATTTATCTTTTGACTAGTGACTATGACATGCCATAACTCACATCCTAATATATTACAAAAAGGTTAAAAGTACATAATGTAGAAAGTTACAGACTCAAGACCTCAATGTACAGTTACAAAAAGCATGGACCTTTCACCAACTTGTATAAGTTGGTGAGTCTTCAGAGTTGCAGCGGAAAGTTGGTCAGCTTTATGAAAAGTACATAAGAGAAAGCATGTTCTTCAAAGTCTTCGGAAGAAATCTGTCTTCACTTTATTGGCTTTGGAAGACTTTGTGTTTGAAGCTTCAAAAGACTTTACTTTTGGCTTCGGAAGATATTAGTCTTGGCTTTGGAAGATTTCAAACTTAGAATGTTTTTCTTGTGCAGAGTATGAAACTTCCAAAGCAACTTCTACTAAGTACCAAGTGCATGCATGCAGGAAGCACTTGGGTTGTTTTGGGTCCATCAGCCTTTCTATAAGCCTTACAACTTTTAATCCCAAAAAACAAGAAATGACCCCTTCTTCTATGTTTTAGACTTTTCAAAAGTGTTTCAGTGTTGATTGCTACAATTTTCGTATTTTTCATGTTTATTGAACTAAGTTGTTGGATTTTGTTACATGGTAATTAATTTTGTGTTTGGATTTTAGTTTAATTATTATATTTTACTATTTCTTTTAAATTTGAACAGTTTTGCTGTGCGTATTCCAACTAATAAACGTTTTAAGATTCAAACTACTTTATGTATTTTCTTCATTTCCAATTATTAATATGATATAATATATTATCCTGTTATTACGTATAATTTAGTTATTCGATAATATAATAAATCCAATGAACCATAACACTTATAGGGTATTTACTTAGTATTACTTGAATCTAAAGAAAACTTATATGCCTACCAACTACTTACTATTTCGTCGTATTTGACAATTGTACTATATAATGCAATTTTAACAATTTCTTATACAAGACCATCATCATCTACTCATCTATTCAATCCAATATATTAATCAATTTTGTTTATTATAAAACACTCATTATATGAATTTTTTTTAAATAAATTTCAATCATTCCACTTTTTACCTGAGAAATACTTTCAATTTGAATTTACACACCCTTAAATACACCCATTGTCAACATATAAGACTGTTAACATAATATGCTTGACTGTTTTCCCTTTTGTGTTTTATAGACCAACTCATAGAAGACCGTTCACTGATATTTCAAATGGTATTACATTCATTCCATCTTAAACATTTATTTTACTTCACTTTTAATTAGAATTATCAAAGCAACTTTTATCTGTACTCTTATATAATTTATATTTTGTATTATAACCAAAGATTTTTATCTTTACTCTTATAGGTAGAAACAACACATGTTCAACTTAAAAACGTTCTGTCTCCTTCCATGCCTCAATCATCTAAAGTAACATCAAATTACGGCTTAGTCATAGGTTTCCAGCTGAAATCAAAGTACATCCGGCTGTAGGATCTAGTATATATAGTTTCTCATTGTAACTCATGTAATATGCTTGTAAGGGTCTTGTAATACTTTGAGTTGAGAAGTAATATATACAAGTACCTTGAAAATTATGTCCTTGTGTTTTTCTTTGTTACTTAGTGTATCATAATCAACTCTTATAAGGGATTCTGCATCATCATCTGAACCGAGTATGATTCAAGTGAGACAAAGTGTTTAGTGACAAAAACTGATCCTGCAATTGGTATTAGAGTTTTTTTGGCTCTTGATTGTGATATCTTACCATCCAAATCAACCTGTTTTTCACTTCTCCTTTCACCACACTCAAAAATGGCCCTCAACCAAAAGTTTGAAGTTCAGATGGGGACGATGCCTAAAGCACCTATCATCACCCCTGAAAACTTTAGACCATGGATCAGACGCATGGAAGGCTTCATCAGATATCAAGATAGCAAACTGTGGTGGAAATGGCGCCATCACAGAGAAGGCTGTAGAAGACTACTCTGATGAAGATCGCAAGAAGCTGGACATTGATAGCAACACTATGACTGTTCTAATGTCTGCTATACCCAACTCCATTATGGTGGGGTTTGACCATTGCAAGTCACCCAAAGAACTGTTTGATGCCTTGTCCCTGATGTACTCAAGCTCTAATGACTCCAAGAAAGATTCCTGAAGCAATAATTTGAGAACTTCACTTATATTGCTGGAGAGACCCTCAGCCAGCAATACTTAAGGTATATGGATCTTATTTTCTCCCTTTAATCTATGGGAATCACCCTTGAATTAAGTGACCTCTCAAGAAAATTCATGAGTGCACTCCCAAATGAGTGGACGTTCTACTGTGTCTCTATCAAGAGGACATAAAATCAGAACTCCCTCACCATGACTGAACTATATGGCAACCTTGATGGATAACGTTAAGAGATGGAGAACAAGAGAGGCCACCAGACGAGCAGACCCTCAAGCCTTCTTGCTAGCAACACTTTAATGGTTGTTGAAGGCTCAGGACCCCCCTAACCTCAGTAGTACCTGACATACACCCAACAGCCATCCTATTCTTCTGGGCCATAGATCACATTCCCTAAGACTCCAAGGTCTCAACAAGCTCAGCAAAGTTCCTTCCAGGACAGATATGCCTTTGTCTCAGGAAATGGGCACTCTAGTGACTATCAGTATTGTTTTGATGATCTAGAGTGTTTCAGCCCAGATGATGTGGACTATGTGGACATAGTCCAACAGATGGCTCTGTTAACCTATAGAGCAAAGAAGTTCTTCAAGAGAACTGAAAGGCAGTTTCCCTAGAACCAACTAACAGCAAGTTTGGGTTTGACAAGACAAAGACGAAATGTTACAACTGTAACAAACTTGGTCACTTTGCCAGGGAATGCAAGGCTCCCAAATCATATCCGGGAAGCTCAAAGCCTCCACACATCCCTCTACACCTAAAGCTACTGGAAAATCAACTACAACAGCTGCTGTGGCTCAAGAAGTTGATTGGAGCTTCATGGTACAGGATGTGACTCCTGCTCAAGCACTCATGGCTGGAACAGACGATAACAAGGTATATGAACATCTCTGTACTCCAGCTTGCATTGCTAAGGTTAAGTTATATCAGGACTACAATATGGAAATTAAAACTGATATTGAGTCTTTAAATTTTTTAAAATATGATTTTAAAAGGGCTGAATCTGACGATCAAAATAAAATTGAAGAGTTAGAGAAAACTGTGTCCTTGTTAAAACATTAATATACAAACTACAAGACTCAAATCAAGGATTTAATATCCAAATTGTCTGAGGCTCAAGTCAAGTCACGAAGTATGCTATTTCCGAGCAAAAATTCCAAGCCATTCTTGCATCATCCTCTCACTCAAGACTTTGTTTTAAAAACAAAGGTTGGTTGGGAACCAATAAAACTACTCCAACACACTCTTATGAGTCTATTAGACAACCAAGGTGTCGGACTAAAGAGCAAGAGGTTCCATCTACTGACCCATCTTCCCATGAGTCAAAGAATGATGCAATTATGGATACCATCACAGGAAAGAACCAGGTAATTTTACCCATTCCTACCGGTGATGATCAACCCCTGAGCACCAATGCCAGAAGAAGCCGAGCTAAGGTAGCCAGAAAAACTGCCAAGAAAGTGGCTGAGTCCAAGTTGAAGATAGACCCAAAACAAAAAGTAGTGTTCATCTCAGCTGGATTCCAGGTGGTGGGAAAATTTTCCTGGAAAAGTGTATAGTACCAGCACACCTATCCAGCAAAAGGATCAGAAGATAAAGAGAAAGACTGCTGATGAAAAAAAGAAGAACAAGAAATAACAGTCCTCAAGTTCCCATAATGTTAAAAAGGATTCAAGGAAGGTTTCAAGGAAGGTTTCACATTTGGAACTTATCATATGGTTCAAGTGATGAAGAAAGGAAAGCTTGTCTTCGAAGCAAAGTTGCTTTAGGAAGAAACTCACTCTTCCGAAGGGAAAATTGCTTCGGAAGACAAGGCTAAGAAAATCAAAAGAACAAGTGAGTTTCTTTGAGACCTTCCGAGAAGAAGAATGCTTCGGAAGAAAAGGTGGTGAAGGTTTCTTCCGAAAAGAAAGAAGCTTCGAAAGAATGCCAAGCTGCACAAGCTTCAACAAGCTCCTCTACTATGATCAACCAAGGGATGGAATGGAAGATCAAAGAAGATGCTGCAACCCAAACCTCTTCTTCAAAGACACCCATTGTACCACCATGCATAAATTTTGGTTCAATTATGTCATCATCATTGAAGGAACCCAAGACCAACAAGGCTTGGGTCTCCAATCAAAACTAATCTTCTCATCTTATATGCAGGGACATCCATATGACAAGAATAACAATGTATGGATTGTGGATAGTTGATGCTCCAGGCACATGATAGGGAACAAATCTCTCCTTCAACAATTTCAACATTTGATGGAGGTCATGTCTAGTTTGGAGGTGAGGCCGGAGGATATATTTCTGGCAGAGGGAGTATATTTGATGGTAATTTAAAATTTGACAAAGTACCAAATGCTTTTCACAGAACATGAGTGCATTATCCTCAAACCCGGGATGATAATTCCTCAGGAATTGGTGCTTCTTAGATCTCCCAGGAAAAGGAAAAGGAATTGGTGCTTCTTAGATCTCCCAGGAATTGATGAGTCAACACTATGGCATAAACGAATGTGTCATGTCAGTTTTAAAACAATGAATAAATTGGTTAAAAATAACTTGGTACATGGTTTTCCTAAAAGGAATTTTTCTGCAAAGATAACTGTGTTGCATGCCTGAAAGGGAAGCAACATAGGGCATCTCATAAATCCAAAGTTGTTAACTCTATGACCACTCCATTACACTTGTTGCACATGGATCTATTTGGTCCGACAAGTATAATGAACATTGGAAGGAAATCATACGACCTTGTGATTGTTGGTGATTTTACAAGATTTACATGGGTATTCTTTTTAAGAACTAAAGATGAAACTGTTGAAACTTTAAAATCATTTATTCTTAAAATAGAAAATCAATTTATTACAAGGTTAAGATAATTAGAAGTGATCAAGGGACTGAGTTTAAGAATCAAGTTCTTAAATCATTCTGTAACTCAAAAGGGATTGCTAGATAATATAGTGCTCCTAGAACTCCTCAAAAAAATGGTGTTGCTAATAGGAGGAACATGACACTTATTAAGGCTGCTCGGCCCATGTTACCTGATTCAAAGCTGCCTCTAACGTTCTGGGCAGAGGCACTCAGCACTGTATGCTATGTGCAGAATAGGGTTTTTGTAGTTAAGCCACATGGAAAACCCCCTTATAAGCTACAGAACAAGAGGCCATCGTTCATTGGCTTTCTAAGGTCCTTTGGCAGCAGGTGTACCATACTTAACACAAAGGACAATCTAGCAAAATTTGCTGAAAAGTCAGATGATGCTATCTTTGTTGGATATTCCTCCAACTCTATTGCTTATAGAGTTTATAACATCAAAAATAAACAATTTGAGGAATCTTCCAACATTGTTGTTAATGAGCACACTCCTTGTGTTAGGGGGAATGGCCCTGATCATTCTTTGATTTAGAATTATTTCCAAACTATTCTAAACCTTCTTGTGAGAATGATTTAGCTGGAAGAAGTACTCAGAGTGAATCTATAATGATCAACTATTTGAGTTACCCAAACCTAGTCCAAGTTCTCCAAGAGTTGCTACAAACCAAGCTCCCACTATTGACAGATCTGATAGCATAACTATTTCAAGAGATAGTGGAGCTTCAACCAGTTGTCTATCTAGTGAGCCTCAAAACTCATCGGGTGACATTGCACAACAACAAGCTGATGGAAGTAGCATCTTGAAGGAACATGCAACTATTAATGCTGCTTCACAGCCAACAAATGATGATGGTGTTTCTTATTCACTCAATAAGTCCTCATTGAATGAGTTTGAAACAATAGCTGGTCCAAGTGTTCAACTTCCAGAGCAAAGTATGTCCAATCTGGATCTATCTTTGCAACTGGATGTGATCCCTAGACTTAGGATTCATAATACTTATCCAGCTGAGAACATCATTGGAGAAGTCTCTGAAGGTGTGAGAACAAGAGGACAAACTTACAATGGGAATGTCTGTTTGTACTCATGCTTTTTATCCCTGATAGAACCCAAGAAAGTAGAAGATGCTTGAAAGATAATAGTTGGGTTGAGTCAATTCAAGAGGAATTGCTTCAATTCAAAAGACAAAAGGTTTGGAACCTATGTCCATTACCATCTGGTCAATTACTATTAGGCACCAAATGGGTTTTCAGAATAAGAGAGATGATAGAGGCTTGATTATCAAAAATAAGTCAAGACTAGTAGTTCAATGATACACTTAAGAGGAAGGAATTGATTACACTGATGTCTTTGCACTAGTTGCAAGACTTGAGGCAGTGAGGATCTTTCTTGCTTATGTTGCATCCAAGAATTTTATTGTCTACCAACTTGATGTCAAGTGTGCCTTTCTATATGGGGATATAGATAGGAAAGTCTATGTGTGTCAACCTCCAAGATTTGAAACCCACAGCACCCTGACTACTTGTCCAAACTGGATAAAGCTCTCTATGGGCTGCACCAAGCACCTAGGCTGTGCTATGAGACATTGTCTCAATTTCTCCTGAAGAATGGATACACTAGAGGTACCACTAACAAGACTTTATTCATAATAAAGTCCAGGAAAGACATTTTGCTCGTACAAGTCTATGTTGATGACATCATATTTGGTTCCTCAAATGACCAAATATGCAAAGACTTTGAGAGCATTATGAAGAAGAAATTTGAGATGAGTTCCATGGGGAAGATGGACTTTTTCCTTGGAATTTAGGTGAAGCAGATGAAGGAAGGGATCTTTATCAATTAATCTAAATATGTCAATGACATTTTAGAAAGATTTGATATAAAAGATTGTAAGCCAGCCAAGAAACCTATACCCAGAAACCACAATCTTTGTACTGACTCTGAGGGTGAAGATACTGATCAACATCAGTATAGGGCATACATTGGTTCTCTGATGTATCTCACAACAAGTAGACCAGATATCATGTTTGCAACTTGCATTTGTGCAAGATATCAGGCTGCTCCAAAGGTGTCTCACCTAGTTGCTACCAAGAGAATCCTCAATACCTCAAAGGAGGACCTAAACTGGGTCTCTGGTATCCGAGGAACATCAATTTCAATCTCTATGGCTATTCTGATAGTGACTATGGTGGCTGCAATATCAACAAGAAATCAACATTAGGTGGGTGTCAATTTCTTTGATGGAAGGATCATCTCATGGCAATGCAAGAAGCAATCATGCGTTTCAACATCTACTTCTGAAGCTGAATACATTGCTGCTGTTAGTTTTTGTGCTCATCTGCTATGGATTCAGAACCAGATGATAGACTACGAATTCAACTTCATGAGCACTCCTATCCACATAAAAACAATAGTGCTATCTCCATCACTGAAAATCCAGTGAAGCACTCCAAGACAAAGCACATTGATATCAGGTATCATTTCATTAGAGATTTTCTTGAGAAAAATCTACTTAGCTAATCAAAGTTGATTCAAATGAGCAATATGATGATTTTTTCACCAAATCCTTTGATGAACAAAGATTTAAATATCTCATTACAGCTATTAGGATGATAAACATTGATTAGTCTATCTCATTTGAAAACCTTTTTAAATGTGTGATGTCTTTTGTCAAAACAATCTAAGCCCTGTTACAAAAGGTTTTTTCTCTGAAAATTTACTAGTTATAGATTCTTCTGAGGATGAATTAACCCTCGGAAGATGTTTCCGAAGTAAAATTCCTCCAAGGGAAATCTTCTTCTCAGAAGAGTTTTTAGTCTCGGAAGAAGCGATTGATAACATATCAGATCTACTTCCGAAACTTATAAACTTCTCCTCTCGGAAAGCCCTTTTTACTCTCGGAAGTAAGAAATTTACCTTCGGAAGTTAATTTGGCTTCGGAAGAAGATTACCTTCGGAAATGTTTTATACTCGAAAGAGAGATTTTACTGTGTAACGGAAATCTTTGGCCCCCACAACTGTAAAAAGTAAAGACTTTATTAATGATGTCAGAATATATAAATGGATAAAACCTTACCGCCCTTGTCACATCATACACAAAAACATATTTTCACCTTATCCAACCCCCAAAACCGCCATCTCACCCATTTAAATAACCCCGACTCATCACTTTAATCTTTTTACCAAATTTACTGCCAAAAGCTTCCTTCGTTTCCAATTAACCAAAGTTCAAACTCATTTCTCTGCAACTTTTCCCAAAATGGCGCTAAACCCTCAGCACAAACAAGTCGCATTCTTGGATTCGTCCATGGATGCCGACTTCTCTAAAATCATCTCCTTCCTAACCCAATCTACTTACTTCACAGCCCTAACTGTAAACCCCACTGTGTATTCAAACCACATGGCTAAATTTTGGGGAAATGCACAGATTATAACCCACAATAGGGTTAATATCTGAACAGCTCATCAAGGAGCATCTCGAGCTCCATGATGAAGGCTCTCCTACGGAGTTCCCACGACAGACATTGATGAAACATATACCTTAGTGGGATATGGTGGTGATGTCAGCAGGTCCACAGTCTACAACTCAAATTCTCATACCATTGGAAGTTCCTACTGCACATAGTCCTTCACTGCTTGTCAAACAAGTCAGGGGGATGGGATCAAATCCCATACGAACTAGGATGCCTAGTTCATGGGTTGGTAAGAGGCCTCCGCTTTAACTATTCCAGATTTGTGCTGACCAATTTGATGGGAAACCTTCAATGGGAAACATTTTACATGTATCCCCGGTTCATCCAGCACTTCATCAACAGTGAGTTAGACCAGAGCAAGCTTGTCTGTGCAGCTGCTCTACCAGTCCCTCACATGAGCCAGTTCATCTTCAAGATTCTGAAGAGGATGTCCACCAACTTCACCGGAAGACACACTCCGCTTCTTCTAGGTATGATTCAACGCATAGCTCCTGGTGACATCCCTGTTAACCCCCAAGTGATGAAGCCACACTAGCAACAACCATCACACTGCCAAACCTACCTTCTTACTCCATCAAAATCACATACCAGAGACGCCCCATACGAACCCTTGTTCAATCTACTCTGATTGAACAAGTTACTCCTGTTCAACCCAAAATGACTAGAGTGGAAACATGGGCTCCCACTAAGTCTGAGGTCTCACCATCCTTCACTTTTGACCTCAATATGGGTATTGAGTCTCCTCAATCTCAATCCCATGAGCTCGAAACCCAAGCTGTAAGCCCTCAGGGTGAGTCTCTATACTCCCCGGAGCAACCAAAAAGGGACAGCCCTATCCAAGGCTCAATGCCATTAGACATTGACCAAATTCTCGAGTCATTAGGCATAAGTTCTATATCCTTTACTGACCTATTGATAGTAACTGATGAGGAGATTATGTCTCTTCAAGGCAATGAAGTTGATCCACAACACCCTCTCAAGGATTAATAGAGCCTAGAGAGACCTCTTATCTCTAGCCCCCATCAGCAAGCCCCAACTGAGGTGAGTCCCACTAATGTGGAGGGGACTCATGTAGATTCAGCAACCACTACTGAAGGAGTCTCATTGGACCTTCAGGAAAATGGTAACATTACTGAAACTGAATCTACGGTAACCATGCCCTTCGATGACTCTGAAAGAGACATCATTAGGCAAGGGAAACCAAGGTGCCAAGAAACCACATCTGGTAGTGAGGATGAACATACAAGGTATGTTACCTCATCTCCCCATGATTTAAGATGAGGGAATTATGCAACTCACCATTCGAGACCTACTTTCTAAAGTCTCAAACCTTGAACTCCAGGTTAAGACTTTAGAGGATAGATCTATCACTCAGCAACTTGAGATTGAAAATCTCAAGGCCAAACTAGCTGAGAAACAGATTGAGAGATCTGTTAGGCTTGTACCAATTCAGGTCTCATTGACCTCTTCCTCTAGCTTATCAAGCGCTTAGGAAGATGCTACCAAAAAAGGGGAGAGTGTTCAGGGACAAATGCATGAGGAACCACAGAGTCGATCTCTTTCTACTTTAACTTCAAGATACCCCACTCAACAAGCAACAATTTTTCCTGAGCCTCCTCCAATTTTCATTCAAATGCATCAAAGGATGCTCCAAGATCTAAACAGGTTCTTTTCCAAGTTCCTGATGGGATCTTCCATTGAACAGCCAAGCCCTCATGTTTCTGTTATGTACTTTGGAGCTAAAGAGCTTCAGAGGTTGAATACACCTTCTACCGTTGTCCAAGAAGTTGGTCAACCTAAGGTCCAAGTTGAACCTAAGATTGATTTCGAAGGGGAAATGAGGACTGATGGCCGAAATAGTTGTGACAAAAAGTGCATTCCCACAGACTTCCAAAGCAGAAGTCAAAACCGGAAGAGCCATTTCAAACTTCCGAAGCTGAGATTGAAGCTATGGAACGGTTATTTTCTCTATCCGATGATCTAGTTGTCACAAATGCAATTCTAGAACTAGCATCTGAGGTCAATAGGGAGGAATTTCTCACCCAACCCCTCACTCAAACATCATCACTATCACTTTCTCCCATCACCACCAATCAACCTGAAATTTCTACTCAAGAACCTCTAAAGTCTAGCACTTCCGAAGACACCAAATGGAAGAGGAAGATGACTACGGAAGAACTAATTAATGAAGAAAGGTTGGAGAAGCTTAAAAAGAAAGGTAGACTCCCCACTGGGAACTTGCTAGCTGCAAGTAGCAAAGCAGCTACAGCCAATTAGGAGGCTATCAACAATAAGAAAGAGTGGAGATCATTGACAGGCTTGTCAAGCTTGGAGCTGTCATTGAAGATGTAGTCCTACTACCATTAGAGGAGCTAATTGAGTTAGAAAAGGAAACTCTGCTGTAGATTCAGCAAAGAGAAGAAGCAGCAAGGTTGGCCTTGGAGGAAGAGAGGGAGAGGAAGACAAGAGAGGTTGATCAGCAGCTGAGGAGCAAAAAGGTTGCTTTCCTAAGCTCCAGGGGTTTCTCTCTAGAGGAATTGACTCCTCACAACAATGACAAGATCTTATGGCTTTTCAAGAAAGAGCAAGATCAAATGGAGAAAGAGAGAAAGAAAGCTGCAAAGGAGAATCTGAAGGGAAGAAGAAGGAGGAGGGACAAGCAGGACTCGCTGCTATCAGAAGATGGGCGATAAAGCCTGGATGAAAGACTATCTCCGGGCTCATGGCTTCTCTGGCAAACAGGTGGGTCCCATGTTTGAGAAAACCTTCCAGCGACATGTCAGTGACATCAAGGCTGACATTCGCTCATGAAAAAGAAAAGAGATGTATAGATGGGGATAGGGGATAGGGGATGACCTTGAAACAAACACCTCAACCATAACCTCAACCCCAACCTCAACCTAAACCAATCCCTTTCCCATTTCCCATCAAAACTGAAACTACCTCTGAGCCTTACACCCTTAAACCTACACCATCATCCATATGTACCTTCTCACCTCAACTACCCATCCTCAAACCCAAAACACTTCCTAGAACCGCAAAACACCACTACCTGCCCAAAAACTACCCAAACCATCCCCTCAGCCTTCCAAACATCTCTGCTTAGAGGAGTTTAAGGAGATCAAGATGAAGCTCATTAAATGTACAACCTTGAGCGACATCTCTTGTGAGGAGGGTTCAGTCAAACTAATCTATGTTGATGGCTCCTCATGTTCCCTCACTAGAGATCAATTCCTTGATTTGCCTAGAGGAACACTGGACCAAGCCGCTAAACTCTTTGGCATCAACTCGGATTCACTAAATGAAGAAGAGAAGAAGCTAAGAAGAAGGCTGGTGACTCTACTGGATTTAAAGAAAGGGGATAAGTGCCATGTTAGCCCCTTGTGACAAGAAAGAAGATCATCCAGTGGAGGTTCGAAGACTCTTCTCATAACTTTGTTGTTGAGAGAGAGAATGGAGAGTTAAATAGGCTTAATGCCTCATCTCTGCTACACTTAAGCATATTCGATATTGCTGAGTTAGCAGAGAAGTCATTCTCCAAGTTGAAACTAAGAGAGGAAGAGGAAAAGAAAGGATCAGCAACCCAAAGGCAAAGCCTTTCTTCAAATGGTTGAAGGTCCTGAACTTGAATCCATAGTTAGATGGGAGTATGAATACAACTCCTGTCAACTAACTCTTTTCATAGGGGCACAACAAAGGATGCATGTCATTCAGAGTGATAGATTGTATCTCCTATCCACGAATGATTTGTACAAACTTCTCAGCACCACTTCAGGGAAGAACAAAGAAATAGATAAACATCTTCTGTCCCTGGTGCTGAAGGTTTTGAGAAGTAGGAATAAGTGAGGTTTTGGTAGCATTAGCTTAGGGGGAGTTTGTTGGATCTAGAAAGGCTGATACAACCAAAACCAAAACACTTAGACATTTTTGGTAACACTAGTAAAGGTCTTCCGAAGCTAAGTACAGAACTTTCGAAGGCAAATGGAGTTATTCCGAAGGCAAAGGTAGAACTTCCGAAGATCATGCCTGAAGGATCTTCCAAAGGAAGACTCTGGCTTCCGAAGACAAAGTCTTCTCCCTTCCGAAGTTCAAGACTTAGAAGAAATCAAGACAACAACTTCCGAAGTATGAAGATCTGAAGAAGTCCTCAAGCCTTGGAAGAAGTAGCCTCTTCCGAAGTATAAGTGGCTTCGGAAGAACAAGTTCTTCCGAAGCCAATTAACATTCGAAAGACATTACTATGAACCAGTGGACATAAGTATGGTGCTTCTAACACTCCGCTGCAAATCTCTGAGATACTGCATGGCGCTTTCCCACGCCCATGTAGTTTACCATACTTTATTCTACTGTTCACCTTTATCAATTAGTACAGTTACCAACTTTAGTTGGTGACAAAAGGTAAGTCATGGACATGTCGTGACTACGTTATCTTAGATAATACTTTATCTAGGATACCTTAACTTTAGCATTGTAGTATCTGCTTTAGTCATAGGTTTCCTACTGGTATCAAAGTATATCCGGATGTAGGATCTAGTATATATAGTTTGTCATAGTAACTCATGTAATATGCTTGTAAGAGTTTTGTAATACTTTGAGTTGAGAAGTAATATATACGAGTATGTGAATCCAAGGATCGCAATCAGGAATTAATGATGTTAATAAGGAATCAAGTTAATGTTTAAGGAATCAACATTAACCTTGTTTAATTGTTTTAATAACTAAATATCAAATTTAATGATTAATGATTATGACGAACACAATGAGAAGAACACAATTAATATGCAAACAAAAAGATTTGATTCAAACGTATTTCATTAAACTGATTAATGATTACAGATGAATAAATAATGAATAATAAATGCTTCGAACGTGTTGATGTTGATGTGACGGCTGCTAGGGTTTATTTTTGTGTGATTTGATGTGATGTTTGGGTTTGCCGTATTGATGCTTGGTTGTTTGTGTTGGTGTGTCGTCGTTTGATGTGAAACCTAGGATCCATATTTATAGGCACATATGTTTCAGTTAAGGAAACACCGGATCTCTTGGGATTCGCAGAACTGTCTTGTTGACTTGTTGACTTGTAACACTTGCATTATTTAAATACAAGTGTTTGGACTCAGTAGCTAGATAGTCTTCCGTAGGTGTTTGTTCTTCCGAATGTGCTTTGTTCTTCTGAAGCTTTCATGTTCTTCCAAAGGTACTTGATCTTCTGAAGGCATTCTGTTCTTCCGAAGGTGTTAGCTCATCCGCAGGAGTGTGCTCATCCGCAGGAGTGTGTTCATCCGCATGAGTGTGCTCATCCGCAGAAGTCTTCCGTAGGTGTTTGTTCTTCCGAAGCTTGGATGTTTGTTACTTGTAAGAAACATATCTACGGAAGAACAAAATGTTCATCCGTAGATGTTTCTTACACTTGGTCAATTTCAGTAATTGACCAAGAATAATGATTGTACCTGCAACCATACACAGATCAACACACATATGGGTTAACCTATATACACCATGCATACATCAAAATAATGAATTACAATCATTCATTACAAGTATTGATTAAAGTTCTAAGCCTATACAAAATGATCTAGATCTATTGATCCTAGATCTAACAATACTCCCCTTTAGGCTTAGATACTTTAATCAGCTCTTCAAAACTAAAAGTTCCTTCAATCTTGACACCATCTTCTTGTTGAAATAAGATACTGCATCCTTTTGATCATTGTATTTATACTTGATCTCCATTCTGCGTATCCTTTGAAGAGTCTCAAAACTTAGTCCCAAAATGTCTTCTACTGTTGTTAGAGTTTCCATAATACTTTGGTTATGAATTATTTCAAGCTGATCTTCTTCTAAGATTCGAAGTTCTGATCTTCAATGTTAGCTCCTTTCAGCAGTCCAGCATCATGTCTTCTTCTTTTGTATGCTTTAGCATGTAGTTTATCCACTACTTGAATCATATGAACATATAAGCATAGATCATTATGTGCTCTTTCATCACATAGCTTTGGGAAGAATTTGTCATGCAGGTATGATGTGTAGCTGGGGTGTAGCAGCTTGATCTCCACTGGATCAAAGATTCTCATCTTCTCTACTTTCTTTCCTTCTGCATTCCTCAACAGCACCAATTCTTTGGCCTTCTCAATATATCCCCATTCTGTTATGGGATATGTGTATTGATTTCCATCAAAACTTTTAATGGCTGCTGCATTCTTGTTGTTGTATCCAACCCTCTTCAAATGCTCATCATCTATCAATGTAGAGGAGTTGGTTCTTGATCTTTTTACCCTTTCCATTCTTCTTTTATGATCATCATCTTCTTTTCTTGCTTCCTTTAGTACATCATCTTTGAATTTGGTCTTGAGTCTTCCTACTAACACAGAGAAGTCTTTTCCTCTTGAGTGAATTGGGTAATTAGTGATAATTAAGCTTTGTAGATCCTTGATGTCACTCTCAGGCAGGTACAATACTTGTTCTACATCATGGAAGTAATCAATTCTTCCAAATGTCCTCTTGATGATGGCATAGTCCCAGTCTGGATCATATTTCTAGGCCATAATTTTGTTTTCTTCCATAGAACTGGGAGTTGTGATGTGGTAATACAGGTCTATCAGGGTAGATTTTTGTTCAGTGATTTTCCTGACTGTTGTTCCTAGAGGCCATACTTTTCCAGGGATAACTACCCTAGGCTCTCTAATCAGTTTTTCTTTCCCTTTGTGCCAATCTTTAGATTCAACAATTATAGGATCACAAGGGAGTTTGCTTTGTTGCTCATAGGATGGGTTTGGAGCTTCAGTTCTGAATCTCACTCCTGTGTCAAGCTCAACAGCCATTACATGCTCCATCATTCTCCTAAGCTCACCAACTTTTCTTCCCTTAAGCTCATGTGCCTTGTAGATATGACCCTGTAGCCAACAGATCATATTGTACTTGCTTAGCTTTGCTGTGTCACAGTGGCCTAGATCTTTCTTGATTTTTTGAATGGATTGAAATGTTATGAATGCTTCATAATCATAATTAGGAATCATGAATCTAGATAGCTCAAACTCTTTCAGCACATCTTTCATCTCACTCATGCTCATCCTTTCTACCATGTCATACGGTAAGCCATGATTTATTAGGGTCATAAACATTGAGGATTCAGGCCTTTCTTCCAGTATGTCTAGACTGGTCAGCATTCATCAACCTTTGATTCTTTGTCTGTTTTGGGAGATTCATCCTTTGTGAGCTCATTCCATTCAGCATCACTCTCAGCTTCATCATGAGTTACTGGCTTTAACGTGGAAATATCTACTGAAGGAGTGTGCTCTGGAGATGTATGCCTTGACCTTTTTGGTGAATCTTCAACATTGATCACCTTTTTCTCACTACCACCTAAGTACTTCCTCTTTCTTGAGTATAGAATAAGTGCTTAGATGTCTCAGAAAATTCTTTGGTTGTTTTGTTGCAAGAGCATTTGATTCAAGGGCACAGATCTTCATTTTTAGCTCATCAATAAGAAGAGAGTGGAGATCATTGACAGGCTTGTCAAGCTTGGAGATGTCATTGAAGATGTACTCGTACTACCATTAGAGGAGCTAATTGAGTTAGAAAAGGAAACTCTGCTGTAGATTCAGCAAAGAGAAGAAGCAGCAAGGTTGGCCTTGGAGAAAGAGAGGGAGAGGAAGACAAGAGAGGTTGATCAGCAGCTGAGGAGCAAAAAGGTTGCTTTCCTAAGCTCCAGGGGTTTCTCTCTAGAGGAATTGACTCCTCACAACAATGACAAGATCTTGTGGCTTTTCAAGAAAGAGCAAGATCAAATAGAGAAAGAGAGAAAGAAAGCTGCAAAGGAGAAACTGAAGGGAAGAAGAAGGAGGAGGGAGAAGCAGGACTCGCTGCTATCAGGAAGATGGGCGACAAAAGCCTTGATGAAAGACTATCTCCGGGCTCATGGCTTCTCTGGCAGACAGGTGGGTCCCATGTCTAAGAAAACCTTCCAGCGACATGTCAGTGACATCAAGGCTGACATTCGCTCATGGAAAAGGAAAGAGATGTATAGATGGGGATAGGGGATGACCTTGAAACAAACACCTCAACCATAAACTCAACCCCAACCTCAACCTGAACCAATCCCTTTCCCATTTCCCATCAAAACTGAAACTACCTCTGAGCCTTACACCCTTGAACCTACACCATCATCCATATGTACCTTCTCACCTCAACTACCCATCCTCAAACCCATAACACTTCCTAGAACCGCAAACACCACTACCTGCCCAAAAACTACCCAAACCATCCCCTCAGCCTTCCAAACATCTCTGCTTAGAGGAGTTTAAGGAGAAAGATGAAGCTCATTAAATGTACAACCTTGAGCGACATCTCTTGTGAGGAGGGTTCAGTCAAACTAACCTATGTTGATGGCTCCTCATGTTCCCTCACTAGAGATCAATTCCTTGATTTGCCTAGAGGAACACTGGACCAAGCCGCTAAACTCTTTGGCCTCAACTCGGATTCACTAAATGAAGAAGAGAAGAAGCTAAGAAGAAGGCTGGTGACTCTACTGGATTTAAAGAAAGGGGATAGAGTGCCAAGTCAGCCCCTTGTGCCAAGAAAGAAGATCATCCAGTGGAGGTTCGAAGACTCTTCTCATAACTTTGTTGTTGAGAGAGAGAATGGAGAGTTTAATAGGCTCAATGCCTCATCTCTACTACACTTAAGCATATTCGATATTGCTGAGTTAGCAGAGAAGCCATTCTCCAAGTTGAAACTAAGAGAGGAAGAGGAAAGGAAAGGATCAGCAACCCAAAGGCAAAGCCTTTCTTCAAATGGTTGAAGGTCCTGAACTTGAATCCATAGTTAGATGGGAGTATGAATACAACTCACGTCAACTAACTCTTTTCATAGGGGCACAACAAAGGGTGCATGTCATTCAGAGTGATAGATTGTATCTCCTATCCACGAATGATTTGTACAAACTTCTCAGCACCACTTCAGGGAAGAACAAAGAAATAGATAAACATCTTCTGTCCCTGGTGCTGAAGGTTTTGAGAAGTAGGAATAAGTGAGGTTTTGGTAGCATTAGCTTAGGGGGAGTTTGTTGGATCTAGAAAGGCTGATACAACCAAAACCAAAACACTTAGACATTTTTGGTAACACTAGTAAAGGTCTTCCAAAGCTAAGAACATAACTTTCGAAGGCAAATGGAGTTATTCCGAAGGCAAAGGTAGAACTTCTGAAGATCATGCCTGAAGGATCTTCCAAAGGAAGACTCTGGCTTCCGAAGACAAAGTCTTCTCCCTTCCGAAGTTCAAGACTTAGAAGAAATCAAGACAACAACTTCCGAAGTATGAAGATCTGAAGAAGTCCTCAAGCCTCGGAAGAAGTAACCTCTTCCGAAGTATAAGTGGCTTTGGAAGAACAAGTTATTCCGAAGCCAATTAACATTCGAAAGACATTACTATGAACCAGTGGACATAAGTATGGTGCTTCTAACACTCCGCTGCAAATCTCTGAGATACTGCATGGCGCTTTCCCACGCCCATGTAGTTTACCATACTTTATTCTACTGTTCACCTTTATCAATTAGTACAGTTACCAACTTTAGTTGATGACAAAAGGTAAGTCATGGACATGTCGTGACTACGTTATCTTAGATAATACTTTATCTAGGATACCTTAACTATACATTGTAGTATCTGCTTTAGTCATAGGTTTCCTACTGGTATCAAAGTATATCCGGATGTAGGATCTAGTATATATTGTTTCTCATAGTAACTCATGTAATATGCTTGTAAGAGTTTTGTAATACTTTGAGTTGAGAAGTAATATATACGAGTATGTGAATCCAAGGATCACAATCAGGAATTATTGGTGTTAATAAGGAATCAAGTTAATGTTTAAGGAATCAACATTAACCTTGTTTGATTGTTTTAATAACTAAATATCAAATTTAATGATTAATGATTATGACGAACACAATGAGAAGAACACAATTAATAAGCAAACAAAAAGATTTGATTCAAACGTATTTCATTAAACTGATTAATGATTACAGATGAATAAATAATGAATAATAAATGCTTCGAACGTGTTGATGTTGATGTGACGGCTGCTAGGGTTTATTTTTGTGTGATTTGATGTAATGTTTGGGTTTGCCGTATTGATGCTTGGTTGTTTGTGTTCGTGTGTCGTCGTTTGATGTGAAACCTAGGATCCATATTTATAGGCACATATGTTTCAGTTAAGGAAACACCGGATCTCTTGGGATTCACAGAACTGTCTTGTTTACTTGTTGACTTGTAACACTTGCATTATTTAAATACAAGTGTTTGGACTCAGCAGCTAGATAGTCTTCCGTAGGTGTTTGTTCTTCCGAATGTACTTTGTTCTTCTGAAGCTTTCATGTTCTTCCAAAGGTACTTGATCTTCTGAAGGCATTCTGTTCTTCCGAAGGTGTTAGCTCATCCGCAGGAGTGTGCTCATCCGCAGGAGTGTGCTCATCCGCATGAGTGTGCTCATCCGCAGAAGTCTTCCGTAGGTGTTGTTCTTCCGAAGCTTGGATGTTTGTTACTTGTAAGAAACATATCTACGGAAGAACAAAATGTTCATCCGTAGATGTTTCTTACACTTGGTCAATTTCAGTAATTGACCAAGAATAATGATTGTACCTGCAACCATACACAGATCAACACACATATGGGTTAACCTATATACGCCATGCATACATCAAAATAATGAATTACAATCATTCATTACAAGTATTGATCAAAGTTCTAAGCCTATACAAAATGATCTAGATCTATTGATCCTAGATCTAACAATACTCCCCTTTAGGCTTAGATACTTTAATGAGCTCTTCAAAACTAAAAGTTCCTTCAATCTTGACACCATCTTCTTGTTGAAATAAGATACTGCATCCTCTTGATCATTGTATTTATACTTGATCTCCATTCTGCGTATCCTTTGAAGAGTCTCAAAACTTAGTCACAAAATGTCTTCTACTGTTGTTAGAGTTTCCATAATACTTTGGTTATGAATTATTTCAAGCTGATCTTCTTCTAAGATTCGAAGTTCTGATCTTCAATGTTAGCTCCTTTCAGCAGTCCAGCATCATGTCTTCTTCTTTTGTATGCTTTAGCATGTAGTTTATCCACTACTTGAATCATATGAACATATAAGCATAGATCATTATGTGCTCTTTCATCACATAGCTTTAGGAAGAATTTGTTATGCAGGTATGATGTGTAGCTGGGGTGTAGCAGCTTGATCTCCACTGGATCAAAGATTCTCATCTTCTCTACTTTCTTTCCTTCTGCATTCCTCAACAGCACCAATTCTTTGGCCTTCTCAACATATCCCCATTCTGTTATGGGATATGTGTATTGATTTCCATCAAAACTTTTAATGGCTGCTGCATTCTTGTTGTTGTATCCAACCCTCTTCAAATGCTCATCATCTATCAATGTAGAGGAGTTGGTTCTTGATCTTTTTACCCTTTCCATTCTTCTCTTATGATCATCATCTTCTTTTCTTGCTTCCTTTAGTACATCATCTTTGAATTTGGTCTTGAGTCTTCCTACTAACACAAGGAAGTCTCTTCCTCTTGAGTGGATTGGGTAATTAGTGATAATTAAGCTTTGTAGATCCTTGATGTCACTCTCAGGCAGGTACAATACTTGTTCTACATCATGGAAGTATTCGATTCTTCCAAATGTCCTCTTGATGATGGCATAGTCTCAGTCTGGATCATATTTCCAAGCCATAATTATGTTTTCTTCCATAGAACTGGGAGTTGTGATATGGTCATACAGGTCTATCAGGGTAGATTTTTGTTCAGTGATTTTCCTGACTGTTGTTCCTAGAGGCCATACTTTTCCAGGGATACTTGCCCTAGGCTCTCTAATCAGTTTTTCTTTCCCTTTTTGCGGATCTTTATATTCAACAGTTATAGGATCACCAGGGAGTTTGCTTTGTTGCTCATAGGATGGGTTTGGAGCTTCAGTTCTGAATCTCACTCCTGTGTCAAGCTCAACAGCCATTACATGCTCTATCATTCTCCTAAGCTCACCAACTTTTCTTCCCTTAAGCTCATGTGCCTTGTAGATATGACCTTGTAGCCAACAGATCATATTGTACTTGCTTAGCTTTGCTGTGTCACATTGGCCTAGATCTTTCTTGATTTTCTGAATGGATTGAAATGTTATGAATGCTTCATAATCATAATTAGGAATCATGAATCTAGATAGCTCAAACTCTTTCAGCACATCTTTCATCTCACTCATGCTCATCCTTTCTACCATGTCATACAGTAAGCCATGATTTATTAGGGTCATAAACATTGAGGATTCAGGCCTTTCTTCCAGTATGTCTAGAGTGGTCAGCAATTCATCAACCTTTGATTCTTTGTCTGTTCTGGGAGATTCATCCTTTGTGAGCTCATTCCATTCAGCATCACTCTCAGCTTCATCATGAGTTACTGGCTTTAACGTGGAAATATCCACTGAAGGAGTGTGCTCTGGAGATGTATGCCTTGACCTTTTTGGTGAATCTTCAACATTGATCACCTTTTTCTCACTACCACCTAAGTACTTCCTCTTTCATGAGTATAGAATAAGTGCTTAGATGTCTCAGAAAATTCTTTTGGTTGTTTTGTTGCAAGAGCATTTGATTCAAGGTCACAGAATTTCATTTTTAGCTCATCAATCTCTTCATCCTTTCTTTTCAGCTAAGCAAATTGTTCTTGTAGAGTCTTGTTAGCTTTGTTGTTCTCCAACATAAGCTTTTCTATTTCAACCTTTTCATGTGTAATTGAATCTTTTTGTTCTTTGACAAGCTCATGCAGAGCATCAATGACTTCATTGTTTTCTTGTATGTTTTCTCTTAATCTTTTCAGAATAGATTCTTGCTTCATAAGCTGATCATCTTTTTCTTTCATCATCCTTTTCAACTCTTGATTTCTTTGTTTTCTATTGTTAGACTTGACAACAAGCTTGTTGTATTCAGCCACTAAATAGCTTTTGCTAACAAGGATGTCATCTTCACTTAGATCATCTTCATGATAGGAAATTACATCCACATAGTTTCCTCCTTCTTCCCCTTCTTGATGTTCAACAGCCAACTCATCATCATGCTACACTGACTGAGCTTGAACTTGATACAGCTGCTTGATCTTCCTACTCTTCATGTTGATGTTGTTGATGATTAGTGACTGGAGAGACTGGTTTAGTTTTATTTGAGTGGACAGAGGATTCAGTTTTGGTTAAAGACAGTTGAACTGTACTTGCTTGTGAGGCTAACTCTGTCTCCCTAATGTAAATGCTTTCAGTGGATTGGTTTTCAGGGGTTGGAGGTTGTTGAAAAAGTTGCATTTGGAGTTGATTTGGTGATGGAGGGTGAATTGGAGAAATTGGTTGAGCGTTTTGACTGGCTGGTGATTGTGGTTGGGGAGATTGAGGTTGTTGGTGAATGGGTGATTGATGAGGTGAAGGTGAGAGTTCCTCAGTGTTAGCAGGTGAACTTCCTTGTGGTTCTTCTCATATTAATTCTTGAGGAATGTTGGTATTAGGGTCAGCCACATGAGCAAACATGGGCATGTCTTCACCTTGGTATTTTCCACTTATCTTATTGAGCACATATCTTCCTAGATGTGCTTGAATAAACACATCACCATCTAGGTCTATTCCAGGAAGCTCGGCATTTATGATCAATTGTAAGAACCTTGGGAACATATACATCATGTCAGCTTTCTGTACTCTGATTTGGTCATTCAGACACCCAAAGATGTACTTTGAGTAGTTGTAAGTCCTTCACTCACAAAAACTAATAATCCTTGATGATATGTGTCTAGAGAATCTGTCAAGCCCAGACTTTCTATTTGAGATGCACTTTAGGTAAGTGTGACATAGGAATCTGTACGGCTTGCATAATCTGCATTTCTTTATTTCTTCTTTTTCCAAATCAACATCATATCCCATCAGATATAATATCTTCTCTATGTATTTGTTCTCGAACACATCAGGGTGACCAGCTTCTTGTTCTCCCAACTCTAGAACCCTCCTGATGGTCTGTTCATCCATCCTCAGTCTTTGATTCTTCACTTCCGCCACGATAACTTCTCCATCTTCTTCTATTCATACGGAGTTCCAGAAATCATTTATATGTGATTGGTGAATCACAGGCTCTGCTGTTAAAGCATAGAAAAGCCTAGATCATTGCAAGTATCTGATGATGTCTCTGCATCCTTCTGACACGGGGTCGTCTGGATTTAAGAATGCACACACATTGTGCTCCCTTGCAAATCAATTTTTCATCTGTTCATAAGAATGAAAACGATTATGTTAGAAGTAGGTCATCATATTTAAGAATATGAAGAGTTTAAACGACAATGATGAATCAATCAGTTCATTGCTAATGTTTAAGATATGATTTACATTGAGACTAAGACTCGAAATTAGTTTTATCTTTTGTTTGATGTTAAGGATTTGAGTAATTTGAAATCAGATAAGAGAGGGATGAGGTTTTCACTAACGAACTTCTAGGTAAAAAAGGTTCTGTAAAAGTGAATAATGAATTCCAAGTCAAAAACATCATTTATACTCCCTTGGACACATTTATTTCATTTATTTAATGAAAAGGGTCTCACTTTTCTTATTACTCATCCAGGGAATTTATTTGTTCCGCATATTTCAGTTCATCCGTAGTACATCTGCGGATGCCTAAAATTAAAACATAATTTTAAAATTGAATTGAAGTATAACTTAATTTTCCATAGGTTACCAATCTATGGAAATGAATTATACTTGTAAAATATTAACTCATTCGTAGGTTACCAATCAATGGATAGTCATATTTTACTCCGCCTTAAGTTTCACACTGTAGCATCTGCTGATGTTTACAATGCACTGTAGCTTCTGCTGATGCTTAAAATGCACTGTAGCTTCTTCTCATGCTTAAAATGCCACGTTTGAAACTTATTTTATTGTATGGTCCTAATCAACTGATAGAACCATTTATTGCTATTGGACTGTGTTGACTTTGTATTCATGCCAATTGTGTACAAGAAGGTTTAAATTTTAAAAACTTCTTGTATCCAAAAGCCAAGTTAGTGCTCAGGATCCAATTCCTTCATATTGACAATTCATTTGACAATTTTGTTGTTAACTTATTTTCATGATTCTACTCCCCCTAAATTTTTGATTAATGATGAAACAATGCATTTATCATAAATTTCTATGAAGAGTATCATGAAAGACACATGTCTGTCCAAACAAAAAATAATTATCCTGAACAAAATTGAAAGGAGTATGTTCCTAAATAAAAGAAATTAACATGTACAAGCATATATGGACATAGAATGGGATCATACTATAACACTAATCATCTTCCTGATGAATTAGTTTGGTGAAACGATACCTGATCTTAGTTCTGATTGCAAGTATGTTTGTTATCACTCCCCGACCGACGGCGGAATCGTCGGGGCGGACGAATGTAAATCGATTGCTCATAGCACATGGTAGTAAATACGTTGAAATAATATTAAATGTCATTTTTATTGAATAATACCAATCAGTCAATACATTACAATCAATTAATAACATAATGAAATTTGTCTTTAACTTTGACTAAGTCCAAATCATAAGTATGCATTTAGAAAAGTCCAATAATCTTCATTCCTGAAATCATATGAGAAAGTAACGAGTCAGCTAACGAATTAGCCGGTGAGTAAACACAGGTTTTGAATACATATATAGATTGATTAAATGATTGAAAATAATTCAATTCACATGGCAATGTCAAGACTTATAATGCAATAGTGTAAACATAAAAGACAAACCAACACAATCAAACCTAATGACTGACTTGACACGGTCCGCAGACGAAGCCTTATAGAATGAATGATTCCGGTTCCAATCAACACGCGACTAAACAAATGGGGTGGGTTTGTCAAACCAATAGTTCTATCATTGTTACCGTGATTGCATGAATTAATGATTGTGTTCACATCAAGTTTATCTAACTATGCACACACAATTGCAAGTAATAACATAACATGTATTGAATTGAATTTAAAATAAAATAGAATAACAATAATTGAATATTGAATCATATGATTTTCCCAAAATATAAAATATGAAAATGGGCAATGAATACTCACTTGGATTATAAACGATTTGAAAATGAAAGAATGCTAGACGTGACACTAAAAACTCCTCAAGGTACAACCTAAAGTTTGGTGTACTTTTGTTAGAATGGTAATGATTGAACGACTAGGTATGAATTAGGGTTTATGAATGGGATTTGGGGTTTTTATGATTAGTTTAAATAATGTAACCAACTATATTTTCACTAAATAAAATGAAATAAATTGATTAAATAATTTAGATTAAAAATAATAATAAATCTTTAGTGAAATTGAATAATTAAATATTACTTAAATATTTAGTTTATAATAATTAATTAAATAAAAATTAAAGTGTGATAAAAAAATAATTAATTTAATAATTAATTAAATAATGACTTGGTCAAAATAATCAATTGAATAATTGATTATTTAATGATTTATAAAATCTTGATTTGAAATATTTTTGGTTTGACTTAAAGTGATTTTTATAAAATACAAAACTTATAAATAACTTTTGTTATAACATTTAAACTTTTAATATTTAATAAGAAAATGATGTTATAACTTTTAAAAATTTTCAGAGATTAATAAATAACTTCTGAAAATAATATTAATTAACAAAACAATTTTTATATTAATATTATAATATAATAATTATTTCTGAAATTTAGTTTTGATAAAAGAGACTGATTTAAAAATTTATGCGGGTGCCCAGGGTCGAAGCTGGGTCGCCCATATGTATGTTTTGTGTGTTACCATTGGGCCAAGGCCCCAAATCTGATTTGTTTTGGTTTTTAATTAACAAAAACATTATCTTAAACAAATCCCCAAATTTTACATAAACCCTAGAATTAAATCAAACAAATTGAACATCAATTCATGAATGTTAATAGAATAAACTTAGGGCTTTTTATCCCTAAGTGAAACCGAGTGTTGTGTGTGTGTGTTTGATTAACCTGTATTGAAGTCGATTCAATGGAATGCAGTGGAACTGGGTCACGGCTTTGATGTAATCGAATTGAGTTTGTTTCTGTTGATTTGATTCGATTAAAGCTTTTGAAAGTTTTTGAAAGTGATGATAAACAAAACCCCTTTGAGGATTTTGGTTTAGATTGCTTAGAAGGTCGACTTTGGTTGAGTTGCAAGTCGACCATGAAGATGGTGAACGATCATGGTGTGCGTGTGGGATTTATATGAAATTTAGGGTTGAGAGAGTTTGTAAGATTCATTGAGAATGCTTGAACTAGATTATAAAGATTCAATTTCTTCTATTTCAAGTCATATGGTTTTAATGTTATGAATGCGGGTTCGGTTTCGAGTTTGGTCACGATAACAGCCAATTTATTTGAATTGTAACGGGTGTTTGGTTCGAAACAGGTTCAAGAGTGGTTTCATATAGTTTGATTGCATTTTAATCCAGCGTTTTGGGTGTGTGAGGCTCGTCGGAGCTCGCCAGATGTTGGTCGGAGTTGGGTGGCCGGAAATACGGGAGGGTGTTTGGGTTTTTAAATAAAGTTACACTTGCGTCCCTGTTTTTTGATAGTTTGTTATTTTATGTAGGAACTATTAAATTAAGTTTCAAAAATTACAAATTAAACCCAAAACTTATAAAACCTAGTTTAGATATAAATCAATTGTTTATAAAATCTTTATAAAACTTTATAATTTAAATATTTATTACAACTTTATAATTAAAACCAATAATTAGTAATAAACTCTATAACTCCTTGTAAAACTTTAAAATTCAATCCTTGGAAATTAAATGGTTTAAGTTTCATAATTCATTATGAAACCTTATAAGATTATAAAGAAATTTCACTTCATAAATAATAAAATTTAAAATGACATAATTATTATATTTGAAACATTATAGTATCTTAAATAACGTCATAATGTATTTAGTTTCCAATATTGACTCAAATGGATTCGGGTTCGGGTTATCAAATGGGCCAGATGTTACTTTGTCCACTTAAATCCATACAAGAGTATTGTATTAACTAGGCATGCTGGTTATCATGTTTTCATGTTTATTGGTGAGTAACTGTTATGGGCTTCACATTCAAATCACTTAGAGTTTGTCCTCTCTTTGTGAGTCAAATCATCACTTTTCACACTTAGAAACTATGTACTTTAAGTTATAAGTTATATATTGAGATGCATTTGACATCTCATTAATGCATTGATGTAAAAGCTCTAGATTTAATATAAAGTTGATCACAGAGGATTCTTTTGAGAGCTTAGATATGATCATCATCAGGTAACCAGGTCTTTACTTACGTAAAACAGAGGTGCCTTTAACCCAGGTCTTTGTTTACACAAAACAGAGGGATAATGAGGATCATGATCTTTTCACCAGTTGGTTACAGATCTATACCATGGTGATCACACACCTAGGTCTTTGTTTACACAAAACAGAGGGAGTATGGTTTGCAAAGATAGATATTATAAAGTGTTGATACATAGTGTGCTTAGATGAGTGATTTGGTCACATCATAATAAGACTCACTTTCTGTATCTTCAAAATGAAGTTTCCCATAAACAATCACTTTGCATTATGTTTGGCATGCTCTTAGTCTAGTTTCCACTCAAGATGAACCTACTCACATATAAAGTAACTTGATCAGATTTTAATGATATTTAAAAATTCAGGTAGAAGCAAAGGCACAGTGTACTATCATTTCCCAAACATATGACACGCTGAATTAAAATACACAGAAAGAAAGACAATATTTTTATTCTAAGCTTCGGAAGATGCTTCAGAAGTTTTTTCCGAAGGTAAATTGCTTTCGGAAGAAAAATTGTACTAAGACATAAATTTCTTCTGATGGTATTTATAATTTTTCCGAAAGAATTTTTTTTTATTATCTATTTATTACTATTTACAAGGACAGACACATGTTTTTATTTGTTTGTTCATAATGATTAATCTAAGTTAATTATGCCTAGAGACTAAATTAAAAAAATAAATCTAACTTACTCAAAGGCTTTAGTGAATAAACCAGCAAGCTGATTTGTTGTATCCACTTTGACTAACTTGATCAAACCTTTTTCTAAGCAATCTCTCAGAAAATGATATCTTATTTCAATATGCTTTGTTTTACTATGTTGCACTGGTTTAGCAGTGATAAACATACCTGCTGAATTGTCAATATAAATTGAAGTCTGAAGGAAATTATAACCATAATCAAGTAAGTGGTTTTGCAACCAAAGGACTTGAGAGCAACCAGCTGAAGCAGCTATGTACTCAGCCTCGGCTGTGGATACATATACATTTTTTTGCTTCTTGCACTGCCATGAAACTAGTGTTGGTCCTATGAATTGACAGCCACCAGTTGTGGATTTTCTGTTGTTGTTGCATCCTCCAAAGTCACTATCTGAATATGAGTAGAGAGTGAAATCACCATCCTTTGGATTCCAAAGTCCAAGGGCAGGTTTTCCTTTGAGATATCTAAAAATTCTCTTCACAGCATTCAGATGAGACTCTTTTGGATCTGATTGGTACCTAGCATAAACACACACAGCAAACATAATGTTAGGTCTACTGGCAGTTAAATACATAAGTGATCCTATCATTGATCTATATAATCTTTGATCAATAGTTTTTCTTGTAGGATCAGGTACAATCTTTTCAATTGTTGAGGGTGGTGTTTTGCATGAAGATGTATCAGCAAGGTTGTACTTCTTCAATATTTGATGTATGTATTTCTCTTGATTAATGAAAATGCCATCTGTCTTCTCATGAACTTGTAGACCAAGATAGAAAGTTAATTCTCCCATTGAACTCATCAGAAACTCTGATTTCATCAATTCTTCAAAGCTTACACACAATCTCTTGTTAGTTGATCCAAATATAATGTCATCAACATAAATTTGAACAACTAAGAAATCTTGATGTTCTAGAAAGAGAGTCTGATCAATGGTTCCCCTTTTGTATCCATGCTTGAGAAAGAAAGATTGTTGGATCTAGAAAGGCTGGTGTAACCAAAACCAAATCGCTTAGACTATTTTCGTGCAACTAATAAAGGACTTCCGAAGCTAAGTGTGGAACTTCCGAAGGAAAAGGATTTCTTCCAAAGACAAAGTGTAAAATCAACTACTGAAGGAAAACTCCCACTTCCAAAGACAAAGTATTCACTTCCGAAGATCAAGACTTAGAAGAAAATATCAGAATTCAACTTTCGAAGTATGAAGAAATGAAGAAGTCCTCAAGCCTCGGAAGAAGTAGCCTCTTCTGAAGTATAAGTGGCTTCTGAAGAACTTGTTCTTTCGAAGCCAACTAACCTTCAGAAGACACTACTATGAACCGTGGACATAAGTATGGTCTCTCTGATACTTCGCTGCAGACCTCTGAGATACTACATGGCGTTTTCTCAAAAGCCATGTAGTTGACCATACTTTATTCCACTGTTCACATTTATAAGTTAGTACAGTTGCCAACTTTAGTTGGTGACAAAAGGTAAGTCATGGAAATTTCATGAATACCATATCTTTGATAATACTTTATCTAAGATACCTTAACTTTAGTATTGTAGTATATGCTTTAGTCTTAGGTTTCCAGCTGGTATCAAAGTATATGCGGCTGTAGGTAGTAGTATATATAGTTTCTCATTGTAACTCATGTAATATGCTTGTAAAAGTCTTGTAATATTTTGAGTTGAGAAATAATAGATACAAGTGCCTTGAAAATTATTTCTTAGTGTTCTTTGCTACTTATTATATTATTATCAACTCTTAGAAGAGATTCTATTTCATCAGATCTGAGTGTAGTATAAGTGAGTTTGAGAGAAATCCAAGTGTTAAGTGACAAAACTCGATCTTGCAATTGGTATCAGAGCTTTTTAGGCTCTTGATTGTGAGATCTTACCATCCTAATCAACCTGTTTTTCACTATTCCTTACATTACACTAAAAATGGCCCTCAACAAGTCTGAAGTATATATGGGGACGATGACTAAAGCACCCATCATTACCCCTGAAAACTTCAGGTCATGGAGCAGACGCATGGAAGGCTTCATCAGTTATCAAGACAGCAAGATGTGGCAATCTATTGTCAATGGCGCATATAAACCAAAGGTGGCAGGTGGAAACGGTGCCATGATAGAGAAAGCCGTTGAAGACTACTCTGATGAGGACCGGAAGAAGCTGGACATTGACAGCAATGCTATGACTGTTCTCATGACTGCAATTCCCAACTCTATCATGGTGGGGTTTGAGCATTGCAAGTCAGCCAAAGAACTGTTTAATGCACTTGCTCATATGTACTCCAGCTCCAATGACTCCAAGAAGGACTCACTGAAGCAACAGTTCGAGAACTTCACCTACATTGCTGGAGAGACCCTCAGCCAGCAATACTTTGGGTACATGGACCTCATTTCTTCCCTTCAGTCTATGGGAATTGCCCTTGAACTTAAAGACCTCACAAGAAAGTTCATGAGTGCACTCCCTAATGAGTGGACGTTCTACTGTGTCTCTATCAAGAGAATAGAAAATTTGAACACCCTCACCATAACCAAACTCTATGGCATCCTTGATGGATACCGTTTGGAAATGGAGAACAAAAGAGGCCATCAGCCAAGCAGACCCTTGAGTCTTTATGCTAGCAATGCTTTAATGGTTGCTGAAGGCTCAGGACCCTCCCAACTTCTACAGTACCTGACATACACCCAGCAGCCATCCTATTCTTCTGGACCAAGCAGACCCTTGAGTCTTTATGCTAGCAATGCTTTAATGGTTGCTGAAGGCTCAGGACCCTCCCAACTTCTACAGTACCTGACATACACCCAGCAGCCATCCTATTCTTCTGGACCATACATCATATTTCCTGAGACTCCAAGGTCTCAACAAGTTTATCAAAGTTCCTTTCAGGACAGTTATGCCTTTGTCTCAGGAAGTGGGCACTCTAGTGACTATCAATATTGCTTTGATGATCTAGAGTGCTTCAGCTCAGATGATGTGGAATATGTGGACAAATTCCAACTAATGGCTCTTTTAACCTATATAGCAAAGAAGTTCTTCAAGAGAACTGGAAGGAAATTTCCCCAGAACCCAACCAACAACAAATTTGGGTTTGGCAAAACCAATGCCAAAGGTTACAACTATAACCAACTTGGCAATGTTACAAATTTGGGTTTGGCAAAACCTTCTCATGATTCAAAGAGTGATGCAACCATGGAGACCATCACAGGGAAGAACTAGGTGTTGGGTATTCTACCTTGGAAGAAATTGAAGATTTCAATATTATTGAAGTTGAAGACTTGAAGCACGAAATCAACAAAAATATTAGTCTAGGGTTTATATTGTAATTATTTTTATTGCTAGACTAGTATAAATATTTGCACATATTATCATTGTAAAGCGTGACTAATTCACCTCTTGTTAGGGTGAATTAGGTCCATCACCAACATCATCATATTATCATCATTCATGGATGATGATTTCAACAATATATCAATAAACATCAATTATTAAACAAGTTTGTGTTCTTCATCATTTTCATCATTATTATATTTTAGCATCTAATCATTCAAGTCTGGTTATTATCAATATGAATCCTAAGATCCAAGCTCATCGTTCCCGTCCAAATCGGGAACACACAATTGGTATCAGAGCCGGAGTTGATGGATTCATATTGATTTTGATGAGATTTTATGGTTAGTTTGCTGAAATTATTAAAGATTTGAAGAAAAAAATGCAACAATCAATCAACATTAGGGTTGCGGCTGCCCCAAGATCAAACAAATGCGGATTAGGGTTGCTTCCAATCCGAATGTGGCTGCCAATTATGGGCTGCAAAGGAGGCTGCCAAAGGCAGATTGCGAGCCAAGGCTTGCGGCCACATAGGGGCTGCCGATCAGGGATCTTGCGGCCGAAGGGGGCTGCCAAAACTATGGCTGCCGAATGGGGTGTCTTCGAACAAAGTGATGCGGCCGAACATGGCTACCAAATGCGGCTGCCATGTAGAGCCTCATGCGACTTAGGGCTGCACATTAGGGTTTCTGAATTAAGGTTTGCAACCTAGGGTTGCAAATGGGCTCGTGAACACCATTGGGTTTTGTTTCTTGGGCTCCATCATTAAAACAAAAAGAAAAGGTGGACTTGGACTTAATTGTTTGGGCCGCCAACATCAAAAAGAAAAGGTGGACTTGGACTTACTTGTTTGGGCCGCCAACATCAAAAAGAAAAGGTGGTCTTGGACTTAATTGTTTGGGCCGCCAACATCAAAAACAAAAAAAAATGGTTGTTCCAAAGTTTTGAAGACCTCGCTTCCGCATCAACAACAAAGTTCTTAGCTTTGAACAACTATTCAACAAAAACAAGATCAAGCTTCAATTCACATTGGAAATCTACAATTTAGGGGGAGTATTGTTGGGTATTCTACCTTGGAAGAAATTGAAGATTTCAATATTATTGAAGTTGAAGACTTGAAGCACGAAATCAACAAAAATATTAGTCTAGGGTTTATATTGTAATTATTTTTATTGCTAGACTAGTATAAATATTTGCACATATTATCATTGTAAAGCGTGACTAATTCACCTCTTGCTAGGGTGAATTAGGTCCATCACCAACATCATCATATTATCATCATGTAGGATTTTATATGCCCAAGACACTTAGAATATTGATGTGGTTAGTACGTTATGATCCAAGTCGGGTTATACCCAATAACAAGCTTAGCAAACACCAATTAATATTTCTTTGATGATGTGATCATGCAATTAAATAATAACACCAAATTTAGAAAATGGGTTTTCTAAATAAGTTGCATATGAGATTAAACAATTTATATGGATATTTTGTTTATTGATGTTGTTTGTAATGTTATTTAAGTTGTTTAAATAACATCAAACAATAAGTGAAGTGTGTAAGTGTTACTTTAATAAAAGGTTTATTAAAAGAACACCCTTTAATATGACTTCTTAATGTGTCATATTATTAATTGGTTTTGGGGGGAAAACCCCAAAGAATTAAAAGATTTGGCCGCCCAAGGGGCCTTTGTTTTGGCTTCCATTTTGTCTTGGAAAGACTAACTCTTACACATTCATTCACTCCATCTCCTCTCTCTCTCTCACATGCAAAAGAACACACAAGAAAAGGGTTTTCTTGCTTTTGTTTGAAGTAGAACTCGGCTGGAATTTTCAGAAGTGTTTCCCTTCGGTTTTTGGTGTTCAATCCTAGCAACTAAGGTGTTTTGTGATAGTGCTTGGGGTATAAGCACTTGAGGACTCCTCCTTGAAGTCTTGGCCAAAAGAACAAGCATCAAACACCTCGTTTTGGTCGACATTTGCTGCTGGAATAAGGTAGTTGTCACAGCTTGTTCAAGCTGTGATTTTATGTACGTTTATGTTTTGTCATAGCTTGTTTCATTCACATACATGATCCTTTTGTTTGGGTTTGCTTTTCTACATTAAATGGACACTAAGAACACGAAAATTTCAGATTATAAACTTGTTATAATCCTATACCTCCGCTGCGTTTTCTGAAAAGTTTAAAAGGTTAAACTATGTTTTAGTGTTTTAACAAACCCGTCAATGGCATCTAGAGCCGGTTATGTGGATGACTTGCTTGTGTTGTTCTTTAAAATTGGTTTTAAAGGATGTTTATAGACATATTTTAGGCTGTTTTGGGGCTGTTATTGTTTGGTTGAATGATTCCCCAACTTTCAAGGTCATATCACACATGCTAGTGATTAGATCTTGAAAGATACATATCTTGATGTGTTGATTGTTTGGACAATATTTAAAACCAAAAATTTCAGTTTATGTTGGCTGAAATTTGGTGGTTTTAAAAGGGGTTTCATTAGGTGTTTTGATGTTATGATCATTGGATGATAAAGTGCATAACCTAGCCATTGACCTTGTGATGTTTGGATGCTTGTGTTGGTTGTATTCATTCATTCAATTTGGTTGTAATTTTGTTTCATTATTTGGGTTGTAATTATTCATTCATTTGGGTTTGTAATAGATTAGGTGCATTTCTTTTATTAGAAAAATGTATTAGGATACAATTTTGTAAAAGGAAGATGCACAAGTTCAAGACCCGAAGATGGACATCAAAGACATGGAACTTGAAGCATATGGATGCAAGTTCAAGTGGGGTCCAAGATGACCTGCATTTTGTGATTGTTTTCAACCTTAGAAAAGACCTTATGACAACACTTGTGATGGCAAACAAGTGTTGTCAACTTAGTAGCTATGATTATGCACTCATGTTTGTATATATATGCTTGTTTGATTGTTTGTTGTTTGATTGTTTGGTTTGTATTTGAATATTCATAACAAACTCATTAACAAACTTAACAAGCTGAAAATGTTGGTTCTTTAAAGTTAATAAAAGTTATTAAAATGGTTTAATGATTTTAAAGATTAAAATAGGTTTTAATCAAAGAACTATAGGGTATCTTGTATTTGAAAGCATGCAAATACAAGTACATAGAGTTTTCTAAACTAGAATTTTGAAACCTCTAAACTTTTTTTACAAACAAGATCAACACCGTCCTTTTACACAACACTTGAGTCACTTGGGAACTTTTAGTGGGATAAAGGTCACCTAACCATTTTGAGGGAACTTGTGACTTGAGGTGAGAATGCCTTATTTGTGGGATAAAGGTCACCTAACCACTTGTTTTGGCAAACTCACACGTGGATGTAAGTAGGGTGTCTTGATTTGCAAATCATGTCAAATGGATCACCTACGATGTGGTTTCCAAATGGTGTTGATGGGATTAACATGCCGACTTTACATATGATGTTTCAAGTCGATCCCATATTTCTAGAAGTTGCAAATGGTTGCAATCGTCAATCGTTGACCACCTTATTAATTTAAATAGTGGGATAAAGGTCACCTAACCACAATTTAAATGTAATGTTGGGTTCTAGATTTTAATATAAAATTGTCCTTAAAAGGCATTAAATATTAAACTTAGCAATATCGAAAATACTAAAATTTGATCTTTGTTAAATTTTGTAGATGGCCACCAATAATGAAAATCACGATAACTCGTCCGCGTCAAACCAATCACTACGAGCGATCCTCCAAAAGGAACGTCTAAATCATAACAACTTTATTGATTGGTATCGAAACTTGAGAATTGTTCTCAAGCAAGAGAAAATATCGTATGTTTTAGACGACCCTATCCCCGATCAACCTAGCGAGGATGATCAGGAGGCCTTTAACGATTGGTTGAAGTACACTGAGGACTCCGTCCAAGTGTCTTGTCTCATGCTAGCGAGCATGACTCCGGATCTCCAAAAGGAGTATGAACATCACGGAGCATATGACATGATAACCCAGCTGAAGGAAATGTTCCAACAGCAAGCGAGGGTTGAGCGCTTCGAAACGGTTCGAGCACTCCATGCATGTCGTATGGACGACAACCAATCTGTTTCATCTTATGTTCTTAAGATGAAAAGTCATATTGACCGCCTCGAGAGGCTTAACTGTCCCGTCTCGAAGGAATTGGCCACGGATTTGATCCTTAATGGCCTTACCAAGAAGTTCGAGACATTCGTGTTGAACTACAACATGAATGCTTGGGACAAGAGCATTGGTGAGCTTCACTCAATGCTTAAAACGGCCGAGGCGGCCAAGGGTAAAAGGGTTTTACCCGTTCTCACCATCAATGAAGGTGGGAACAAGAAAAGGCCTTATCCCGCACCCAAGGCAAAGGTTGCCAAGGGTAAGGGACCCGTTTGGGAAAGGGGAAAGGGGTGGTAAGGGTACCACCCAAACCCCAAGAGAAAAAGCAAAAGGTTGCTACCAACGACCCATGCTTCAAGTGTGGGGAGATTGGACATTGGGCAAGGAATTGTCCCGTCCATCTCCAAGAGTTGAAAGCAAAGAGGGATGCCGGGCAGACCTCAGGTACAATATACATGATCCATATTGATTTAAACATGATATCCTCTAACACATGGGTATTAGATACCGGATGTGGAACTCACATTTGCAATTTGTTGCAGGGGTTCAAAAGAAGTAGTGACTTCAAGAAAGGGGATGTAAGCCTCTACATGGGCAATGGGGCTAAAGTTCAAGTTGAAGCCCGTGGTGACTACATCTTGAAACTTCCAAATGGTTTGGAAGTGATTTTGAACAACGTTTTGTATGCTCCTAGTTTGACTAGGAATATTATCTCTGTAGCCCTTTTAAAACAATTTGGATATGTATTATCCTTTATTGAAAATGATATTCATGTTTCTTTAAATGGTATGTTCTATTTTAAAGCTATTCCCATTAATGGTATTTATGAATTGGTTCATGAAAACACTTCAAATAGCTCATTGTACCAAACTAACACCAAGAAACTCAAGTTGGACTTGAGTGATACCTATCTTTGGCATTGTCGTCTTGGCCATATAAACAAGAAACGTTTACAAACACTTCAAAAGAATGGTCTTTTAAAAACAAATGAATGTGATTCATTTGATGTTTGTGAGTCTTGTTTACAAGGTAAGATGACTAAGGCACCCTTTAGTGGAACTACCGAAAGGGCAAAAGATTTATTAGGAATCATACATTCGGATGTATGTGGTCCTTTTAAGCCAATGACTAGGAATGGTGAAAGATACTTCATTACCTTTACCGACGATTATAGTCGCTATGGGTATGTGTACTTATTAAGGCACAAAGATGAAGCTTTTGAAATGTTCAAAATCTTCAAGAATGAAGTTGAAAATCAACTCAATAAGTCAATTAAAGTTCTTCGTACCGATAGAGGAGGTGAATACCTAAGTGATGTTTTTCAAGATCATCTTAGGAGTTGTGGGATTGTCTCACAACTCACTCCACCTGGAACACCACAACATAATGGTGTGTCTGAGAGGAGGAATCGAACCTTATTGGATATGGTCCGATCTATGATGGCTAGAAGCACATTACCTCTATCATTTTGGGGTTTCGCTCTGCTCTCCGCGGCCCGTGTTCTAAATATGGCCCCAACCAAAAAGGTGGAAAGGACACCTTTTGAGATATGGCATGGAAGGGTTCCATCCCTATCATACTTAAGGGTCTGGGGTTGTGAGGCTTATGTTAAGACTCCCACCCCAAACAAATTGGAAGTCCGATCCACCAAGTGTATCTTTATTGGATATCCTAGAGATTCTATGGGATATTATTTCTATGATCCACTGGAACAAAAGGTATTTGTTGCCAGAAAGGGTGAGTTCTTAGAAGCAAAGTTCCTTATGGAAGGAACTAGCAGTAGAACAGTGGATCTTGAGGAGGATCAAGAACCACAACCCGATGCACGTTTGGTTGAAACTAGCACTCAACATGAGGATGCTGAGGATGATCAAATGGTTGATCAATACACGCAAAACGTTCGCAGAAGTGGTAGAACTAGTAATCCACCTGAAAGATACGGATTTTTCATGGATGGATGCTATGTGGTAGATTCAGATGAACCAACCACATACCATGATGCAGTGTCCAATTTGGATTGTGACAAATGGCTTGAGGCCATGAACGTTGAGATGCAATCCATGTATGACAATCAAGTTTGGGAACTTGTTGAACCACCTCTTAATTCCAAGGTAGTTGGAAGTAAGTGGGTTTTCAAGAAGAAAACCGATATGCATGGAAACTTGGATACTTATAAAGCTAGACTTGTAGCAAAGGGTTTCACTCAAACTCAAGGGGTTGATTATGATGAAACTTTCTCACCTGTTGCGATGCTAAAGTCTATAAGGATATTGTTTGCCATAGCTGCTCATTATGATTATGAGATTTGGCAAATGGATGTCAAAACCGCTTTCCTAAATGGATATCTTGAGGAAGATGTCTATATGGTTCAGCCTGAAGGTTTTGTCGATCCAAAACATCCTAATAAAGTGTGCAAGTTAAAGAAATCAATCTATGGATTGAAACAAGCATCGAGAAGCTGGAATCATCGTTTTGATGAGGAGGTCAAGAAATTTGGCTTCATCAAAAACGCTGATGAAGCATGTGTGTATAAGAAGGCTAGTGGGAGCACAATAACTTTCCTAGTATTGTATGTTGATGACATACTGCTATTGGAAATGACATTCCAACCTTGGAAGGTCTAAAAACCTGGCTTGGAAGTTGTTTTTCCATTAAGGATCTTGGTGAAGCCGCCTATATTCTGGGAATAAAGATCTATAGGGATAGATCAAGGCGGTTGATTGGTTTGAATCAAAGTGCATATATTGATAAAATCTTGAAGAGATTCAAGATGGAGAACTCTAAGAAAGGTACCGTACCTATTCAAAGAGGAACGATGTTGAGTACAACTCAATGTCCAAGCTCAAAGGAAGAGCAAGATAAAATGAAGGCCATCCCATACGCATCTGCTATTGGATCCATCATGTATGCAATGATATGCACTCGACCGGACGTGTCATGCGCTTTGAGCATGACAAGCCGTTACCAGCAAAATCCTGGAAACAGTCATTGGATGGCTGTTAAGAACATACTTAAGTACCTAAGGAGGACAAGAGATATGTTCCTGATCTATGGATCTGGTGACGAGGAGCTCGTTGTAAATGGTTACACGGATGCGAGTTTCCAAACCGATCGTGACGATTCACGGTCACAATCGGGATACATTTTCATTCTGAATGGAGGGGCTGTCTCTTGGAAGAGCTCCAAGCAGGATGTGGTGGCTCTATCAACTACAGAATCAGAATACGTCGCCGCCTCATTGGCAGCTCAAGAAGCTGCATGGTTGAAGAAATTCATTGCCGATCTAGGGGTTGTCCCTTCCATTCAGGAACCCCTAGAGATCTTTTGTGACAACGAGGGTGCGATTGCTCAAATCAAGGAACCCCGTGCTCATCAAAAGACTAGGCACATTGAGCGGAGATTCAACTACATACGGGATGAAGTTGAAAAGGGAAAGATATGTATTCGCAAAGTTCACACGGATCAAAATATTGCGGATCCTCTCACGAAGCTCCTTGAAAAGGCAAAGCATGAATGTCATACTTGTGCCATGGGACTTCGATATTCTAGTGATTGGATTTGATCTGTACATTTTATATTTGGATATGTGGAACTCTTTATTATTTGAATAAAATTATTTGGTTATAATGTTTCAATTAATGTTCCAAATTAGCATGTTTAATCCATGAGTAAATTGTTTACTCTAAATGTCCGTAGTCGTTCATACTTGTGGGAACAAGTGTGAGGTAAGATTATTATGAACTTGGATTGGTTGATATTCATAAGGATGAATATAGAGCAATGGGTTGCTACCAAGGTTCATAGATATTTGTAGGATACAAATATTGGACTAACCCGCATCTCAAATTTCACTACATGGAATCCTTTTGATTGATCATAAGTAAATTTGAGTAAAGGCGAATATCATTTGGTATCCTCAGACCTGAGATACATATTGGGTTTTGATATTCACCAAGTTTTATACCTTGAGCTCATTCTTCACTATCCTGAAATAGTGGACAGTACATAAGGGTATGTTCAGGTATAACACGAGGTGTTTGTGAGAAACGTATGTAGTCAAGATGGAATTTGTTCCTCTTATTCGTTGAGAGTTAGATGTCTAAGGCCTGACAAGTTAAATCAACAAGAAATGATCATTCTGTGTTCTTGGATTTAACATGACATCTGAAACAAAAGGATAGATGATTAATTCACCTAAATCATTTCAAGTAGGGTACTTGAAAGGGATGATGTTATTGAATGGCTATAAGTCATGCGTATTAAGGGTAGTAAACCGTTGTTAGGCGGTATTTGCTGCTTGCATCAATCTTCTATGTATCTTGGGCAAGTGGGAGATTGTAGGATTTTATATGCCCAAGACACTTAGAATATTGATGTGGTTAGTACGTTATGATCCAAGTCGGGTTATACCCAATAACAAGCTTAGCAAACACCAATTAATATTTCTTTGATGATGTGATCATGCAATTAAATAATAACACCAAATTTAGAAAATGGGTTTTCTAAATAAGTTGCATATGAGATTAAACAATTTATATGGATATTTTGTTTATTGATGTTGTTTGTAATGTTATTTAAGTTGTTTAAATAACATCAAACAATAAGTGAAGTGTGTAAGTGTTACTTTAATAAAAGGTTTATTAAAAGAACACCCTTTAATATGACTTCTTAATGTGTCATATTATTAATTGGTTTTGGGGGGAAAACCCCAAAGAATTAAAAGATTTGGCCGCCCAAGGGGCCTTTGTTTTGGCTTCCATTTTGTCTTGGAAAGACTAACTCTTACACATTCATTCACTCCATCTCCTCTCTCTCTCTCACATGCAAAAGAACACACAAGAAAAGGGTTTTCTTGCTTTTGTTTGAAGTAGAACTCGGCTGGAATTTTCAGAAGTGTTTCCCTTCGGTTTTTGGTGTTCAATCCTAGCAACTAAGGTGTTTTGTGATAGTGCTTGGGGTATAAGCACTTGAGGACTCCTCCTTGAAGTCTTGGCCAAAAGAACAAGCATCAAACACCTCATTTTGGTCGACATTTGCTGCTGGAATAAGGTAGTTGTCACAGCTTGTTCAAGCTGTGATTTTATGTACGTTTATGTTTTGTCATAGCTTGTTTCATTCACATACATGATCCTTTTGTTTGGGTTTGCTTTTCTACATTAAATGGACACTAAGAACACGAAAATTTCAGATTATAAACTTGTTATAATCCTATACCTCCGCTGCGTTTTCTGAAAAGTTTAAAAGGTTAAACTATGTTTTAGTGTTTTAACAAACCCGTCACATCATTCATGGATGATGATTTTAACAATATATCAATAAACATCAATCATTAAAAAAGTTTGTGTTCTTCATCATTTTCATCATTATTATATTTTAGCATCTAATCATTCAAGTCTTGTTATTATCAATATGAATCCTAAGATCCAAGCTCATCATTCCCGTTCAAATCGGGAACACACAATTGGTATCAGAGCCGGAGTTGATGGATTCATATTGATTTTGATGAGATTTTATGGTTAGTTTGCTGAAATTATTAAAGATTTGAAGAAAAAAATGCAACATTCAATCAACATTAGGGTTGCGGCTGCCTCAAGATCAAACAAATGCGGATTAGGGTTGCTTCCAATCCGAATGTGGCTGCCAATTATGGGCTGCAAAAGAGGCTGCCAAAGGCAGCTTGCGAGCCAAGGCTTGCGGCCACATAGGGGCTGCCGATCAGGGATCTTGCGGTCGAAGGGGGCTGCCAAAACTATGGCTGCCGAATGGGGTGTCTTCGAACAAAGTGATGCGGCCGAACATGGCTGCCAAATGCGGCTGCCATGTAGAGCCTCATGCGACTTAGGGCTGCACATTAGGGTTTCCGAATTAAGGTTTGCAACCTAGGGTTGCAAATGGGCTCGTGAACACCATTGGGTTTTGTTTCTTGGGCTCCATCATTAAAACAAAAAGAAAAGGTGGACTTGGACTTAATTGTTTGGGCCGCCAACATCAAAAAGAAAAGGTGGACTTGGACTTAATTGTTTGGGCCGCCAACATAAAAAAGAAAAGGTGGTCTTGGACTTAATTGTTTGGGCCGCCAACATCAAAAACAAAAAAAATGGTTGTTCCAAAGTTTTGAAGACCTCGCTTCCGCATCAACAACAAAGTTCTTAGCTTTGAACAACTATTCAACAAAAACAAGATCAAGCTTCAATTCACATTGGAAATCTACAATTTAGGGGGAGTATTGTTGGGTATTCTACCATGGAAGAAATTGAAGATTTCAATATTATTGAAGTTGAAGACTTGAAGCACGAAATCAACAAAAATATTAGTCTAGGGTTTATATTGTAATTATTTTTATTGCTAGACTAGTATAAATATTTGCACATATTATCGTTGTAAAGCGTGACTAATTCACCTCTTGTTAGGGTGAATTAGGTCCATCACCAACATCATCATATTATCATCATTCATGGATGATGATTTCAACGATATATCAATAAACATCAATCATTAAACAAGTTTGTGTTCTTCATCATGTTCATCATTATTATATTTTAGCATCTAATCATTCAAGTTTTGTCTTTATCAATATGAATCCTAAGATCCAAGCTCATTGTTCCGTTCATATCGGGAACACACAATTGTTATTATCAATTGATGAGCTTGGATCTTATGTATCCTTTCAAAACTTGATGATGATACCAATTGTGTGTTACCGATTTGAACGGGAACGATGAGGTTGGATCTTATATTGCTGATGCTGCTGATGTTGTCTCATCTCTGGATATGATTGTTGATTGCATTCTCTTGAGAAATGTCCATAGAGATTGCATTTGTAGCGTCTTACCTTTGATTTGTCACGGCCAATATTTGATGTTTTACTTGCTGAAGCCAAGTTCTTATTTCTCCTGAGATATTGCTTTGCTCTATAAGCAATCATGGCCATATGCCATTGTAGATCCATTTCTTCCACTACATCAGGAGGTAGTTCTTCTAAGTCTTGTTGGCAGATATTTGCTGAAGTTAGAGAGCTTCCCAGATATGCTTGAAAGCTGGAACTAAAAGCTGCAAAGGCTGCTCTTTGTTCTTCAGAGTCCAATATCACAGTAATTGGTTCTGACTGATTGGCTAAATGTGAAGACTTAGCTGTTGTTGCAGTTGTATCTTATCTATCAGCAATTCTTCCTTTATTCTTTTGATTCTTATCTTGAGATGATTTCTTTGAGGGTTTAGAAGCATAAAAGCTAACTTCCTCCTCATCATCACTCCTAGAACAAGAGTTATCACTTTCATGGTTCGAAATAAATGCACTTCCAACATTATTTGTTTCTTTGAAGTGATAGGGTGAGACATGAGTTCTCACACTCTTGTTTCTTGATTTTTCGTCCATTTCAAGAGCTTCCACTTTTGCAACCAGAGTATCTAGTCCAGTTGATTTCAGATCTATAGTGTTCTTGAACATGGATACAGTATGCTTCCAACTTTCTGGCAAAGTGTGGAGCATTTTCTTGTTTAATTCCTCATTGGTATACTTCAACTCCAAAATATTCATCTCAGTTACCAACTGCATGAATCTATGAAGTTGTTGAGGAATTGATTCACCCTCAATATGATGAAATGTTTCATATAGCGATCTGAGGGTGTCTCTCCTTATGCTTCTTATCTCATCAGTCCCTTCGCAGAGAGTATGAAATATCTTCCATAAGGAGTGTGCTGTTTTGTAGTTCTAACACTTGAACAATATCTCTTCAGGTAAAGCCATACTAAGCAAACTGTATGCTTTGATATCAACTTTGACCTTTTTGACATCATCAGGTGATAGATCTTCGGTACTGATTGGTTGATTTTTGTCATTATAATCCGGCCCAAGAGTGGGTGGAATATAAGGACCTTCAGTAATGGATACCCATAAGTCAGAATTAGTATAGTTTACATGATTCCTAAACTTGATTTTCCATGACTTGAAGTCTGCTTTTGTTTCCAACTTCGGTGGTTGGTAAGTTGATCCACTGAAGTTGCTCATGATGTTAATTGATGAGAATAATTAACAAGATCTGCTATTCAATTGATTTGAATATAGAAACAAGTTAATTAAATTGATTGCGGTTAAACGACAGCCGTAGATCTAATCAGTAAGGACAGAAAAATCTACGAAATTAAAATCAATTAAACACAACTGACACTGATAGATCAATCGATCTAAATCAATGAGCACTTGGCTCTGATACCACCTGTGAATCCAAGGATCGTCAACAGGAATTATCAGTGTCGGTTGATGGCAATTCAACGTTTGCGGAATCAACGTTGATTTGGTTTAATTGTTTTAAATAACTTTAAATATCAATAAATGTTCAAGAACACACGTAACAAAACACAATTAATGATTAATCAGTATTTCATTAGAACATGTTAATGATTACAAATAGAATGAATGAATGATATCAAAGTATGCTATGATGTGACGGCTGCTAGGGTTTGATTGAGAGACTTTGAAGTGATTGTCGTATTGCTATTGCTGTTGTCGATCAATCAATCATCTAACACAATCGTGCTTGAATCGAAACCTAGGATCCATATATATAGACAATGATGTTTTAGTTATAGGAAACACCGGATCTCTTGGGATTTGATTTGTTTCAGTTAAGGAATCATCAGATTTCTCGAGATTCGCATAACTGCCTTGTTGACTTGTTGACTTGTAACACTTGTATTATACAAAGTGTTTGGACTCCGCATGAATAGTGTCTTCAGTAGGAATTTGTTCTTCCGTAGATGATTTGTTCTTCCTTAGATGATTTGTTCTTCCGTAGAAGTCTTGTTCTTCCGAAGGAGTCTTGTTCTTCCGAAGGAAACTTGTTCTTCACTTCTGGTTGTTCATCCGCAGAAGATCTTCGAATGTAAAATTACTTGTAAGAAATATATCTACGGAAGAAAAAAGTGTTCATCCGTAGATATTTCTTACACGTTCTTGATGCAAAGCCCCTGCGGTTCACGAATCGATTTAGAACGGTTTGGGTTCATTAATTCGAAGATGAAATGGGTTTTGGGTCTTTGCCGGAGGTTGACCGGAGGTGGCCGGCACAACCGGATTTACGTGGAGAGAAGTGAGGGGTGGGGGTTTGGGTTTTTAAGTTTTACACATTTAACCCCTACGGTTTAAAGATTGTTATTCTATGTTAACCTTTAAATTCAAGTTTCAGAAATTACATAAACACCACCTTAAACTTAACTAACTTTAAGTTTAACATTAACCTAACTTGTTAACTTTTATAACTTATTATTATTATTATTATTATTATTATTATTATTATTATTATTATTATTATTATTATTATTATTATTATTATTATTATTGCTGATATTTTATTATAGTTTTTATTATTGTTATTATTATTATAATTATTATTATTATTATTATTACTATTATTATTATTATTATTTATTACGTTCAATTTAATAATTAAGTTATTAACATTCAAATTAAAGAATTAATGACAAACTAAAAAATAAGCATAAGTAACCCATAAGTTTCATAAATGGCATAAATGGCCCTTACAAAAATAAACGACGTTAACTTTTAATTAACGAAAATACGAGATGTTACACAGAACCTTTCACCCTGGGAGTGTGCTCATTGAAAGTCACATTGGCTTACTCCTCAACTACTCTAGTTATGAGATTGTATGCTCTTTAAGCCTTAGCTTGAGAAAAGTATCCAATAAAGTGTCCATCATCTGATTTCTTAGAAAACTTGGCGATTTGATCCTTGGTATTCAAGATGGTGCAAGGACATTCAAATGACCTGAGAAAACCAATGAAAGGTTTCCTCTTGTGCCAAAGTTCATAAGGAGTCTTACCATGTGTCTTAACTACTAAAACTCTGTTTTGCACATAGCAAGCAGTGTTCACTGCTCTGCCCTGAAGATGATGGCCAGTTTAGAGTCGGACAACATAGTTCTTATAGCTTCAATTAGTGTCCTGTTTCTCCTCTTAGCAACACCATTCTGCTGAGGAGACATGGGAGCACTATATTGTCTTGTAATACCATTTCTATCACAAAATGTAACAAGGATTTGGTTCTTGAATTCAGTTCCTTGATCACATCTTATGGTTTTGACCTTGTGATCACATTGATTCTCAATTTTGAAGATGAAATTCTTTAGAATCTCAAGGGTCTCATCCTTAGTTCTAATAAAGAAGACCCAAGTGAATCTTGTAAAGTCATCTGTGATCACCAAACAATAAGAGGTCCTTTCTAGACTCATTACAGTGGTGGAGCCAAAAAGATCCATATGTAATAAGTGTAAGGGAGTAGTGATGGAGTTTCTTTCCTTTGGCTTGTGAGATACCTTGTGTTGCTTCCCCTTCAGGTATGCAACACAGTGCTCATCACTTGTAAACTCTTTATTTGGTATTCCAATTACCAAATCATTCTTAATTAATTTATTCATATTTTTAGAGTTTATAATGCACATTATTTTATGCCAAAGGAAAGACTCATCACTATTTGCTTTAGATAGAAAGCATGAAACTTCTCCTTACGAAGATGTTTCTTGCAAATCCATCTTGTACATGTTCCCTTTCCTAGGGGCTCTGAGCAGGATGTGCTCATGAGGAATGACCACCTCGGGCCTGAGAACAATGCACTAATGCTCAGTAAAGAGCATGTTAAGACTCTGATCCCAAAATTGGGATACACTCAGAAGATTGTACCCAAGCTCCTTGACAAAGTTTACCTTCTCAATGTTGAACTTACCATTTGTGACCTTGCCCCTTCCTATAATGTAACCTCCTGCATCTCCTCCAAAAGCAACTGGTCCTCCATCAATACTTTCAAACTTTTGGAGTAGTGACCAATTGCCTGTCATGTGCCTGGAACAGCCACTGTCAATGATCCATACATTTTTGTTTGTCTTGAGCTGTTCCTGCATAAAAGAGATGATTAGTTACATTTGGAAACCCAAGCCTCATTGGTCTTGGGCTCATCAAAAGAAGTTGAAGACAATGCAACAGTAATTGATCCTATAGTCATGTTTTGAGGATCATTTGCTGATGTTGATGAAGAAGTTTCAGCCACTTGGCCTTTCTTTGTCTTCCACACCACCTTTGGAAGCTTAGACTTGACCTTCAATACTTTGAAAGTTTTGATAACTTCGGAAGTTTTGATGACTGGACCTTCGGAAGATCTTGCTTTCACTGTAGCAGACTTCAGTACTTCGGAGTATTCCTTTCTTTCGAGACCAAATTTTCTTCCAAAGGCAAGTTTCCACTTGTTTTCTTCTTTATTTTGGAGCTTCCGAAGGAAAAAGATTTTTCTTCCGATGCTTGCTTCTTCTTCTCCAAACTCTTAGAAGTTTCTTTCTTGGTCATGTGGAAAGTACTCTTTGGATTGTAAACACAATTCTTAGCAAGATGAGAGGTACTCCCACACATAACACAATCCATTTTCTTCCTTCTAGGAGTCTTCTTTTGTGAACAAGGCTGAAGTTGATCACTTTCCTTCTCCATCTTCATCTTTGTAGATGGTGTGACAATTCTTGCGGGGATAGAACTACCTTTGGAGCTAGATGGTTCAGATTGTACAGAAGTGGTGCAGAATTGATCAGCCTTCTTCTTGATGATGGAATGATTTCGACATGAACTAGAATTCTTATTGTTGGAGTTCAAGTTTGTGTCTTCAGCCTTAACCACTTCAAATCCTGTAGAAATGAAGACTTGTTTCTATGCGGAGTTGAAGGTGGCCTTGATCTCTTGAGCCTTCTTCGACTTTCTTTTGGCCTTCCTGATCAAGTTCTTTCCCTTGGACTTGGTCATCCCAACAGCTTTACTCTCCTTAGAGGGATGGTGACCCTTCTTAGAATGCTATTCTTCACTCTTCTCAGAGCCATTCTTCACCATCTCCTCTTCATCCTCTTCAGTCAGGTGTCTATGAGGGGAAGCTCATCTTCATAAGTTCCACACCTAGGAGATCTTACAGACAAGATTGTGTGTGGAGGAGCTATCTCACTAGATCCAGTCCCAGCTTATTTTGATAACAAACTTTTGCATGCAATGATAAGGATATTATGTTCTTGAAGGTCTCTTTTTCAAGAACACATTTTTCCGCCTTGGCTTTGCTGATCACAAGCTCAGCCTGGCATTCAGTTAACTTAGTTATGAGGTCTTTGATCTGAGTCCTGTAGTTTGTGTGCTCATGTTTAAGAGTTGAAATGGTTTTCTCTAAGTCCTCTTGTAACACCCGGTTATTCTATTATAGTAAATAAAAGAAGGAAACATCAATAACCCAAGTTGAGGGGTTAAAAATGTAAAAAGGGGACAAAAGTACAAAAGTTAGTGTAAAGGTGGGCATGGCCGCCCACCCTCTCTTCATATTATCTTTTCAATCGGATTAGAGAGAGAGAGGGAGCAGAGAACCTACGGGTTTGAAGAAGAAGAAGAAGAAGAGACTGAATTCAAGGTAAGAATTCGTGGGTTTTAAGTGTTTATGATGGGTTTTGTCTCGGTTATATGCTTATGTGTTTGTGTGTGTGTGTTCGTGTGTGTGTTTGGTGCGTTTTTAGATGTTTGAACTAATTTGCATTCGGGTTAGAAGGAAGATACACCCAAAGTTGCACCAGGTGAGTTTCTAGACCCCGGTTTTACTTGTTTTAAACTCTTTGGGGCTGAAAATGTATTTAAACGATTTTATTATGATTATGTATGTATACCCGTATGTATTATGCATGTTTGATGATGTTCCTTAGGTGTTATTATGTTGTTCATGCTTAGAATGACCTTGGTAAGCTTAGAACAAATAGGCTTGATGTTTGGGTTCGAAAATATCCTAGAAATATGTTGAGCAGAAGGTTCATGCGCCTAAATAAGGCTCATGCGCCTGGAAATGCCTTAGAAACGTTCAAGTGTAACTCATGCGCCCAAACAGTACCCTCATGCGCCTAGAATATTAGTCGAACGACTAAGTGTAGGGCCATGCGCCCCAATAGTGTCCATGCGTCCGAATGGCCCATGCGACTAAGTGTTCATACGCCCCAATAGTATCCATACGTCTGAATAGCCTATGCGCCTGAATGGTTCATGCGCCTAAGTGTTAAAAACTGTTAAGTGTTGGCTGATGCGCCTACATAGTGGAGAAGCACCCAAGCAGGTCTCATGCGCCCAAATAGTGTTGGTGCGCCTAACACTTAGAATTTATTACAGGCATTTATGGGAGTTTGTACATTTAGGGTTTTGACCGTTGTTTGTCTAGGGTTTATGCCTTCTTCCATGCATTATAATGATTGTTTCGTATCATTATTATTATTAATAATATTATTATTATATTATTATTATTATTATTATTATTATTATTATTATTATTATTATTATTATTATTATTATTATTATTATTATTATTACTATTATTATTATTATCATTATTATTGTATGACTTTACGTGGTGTATTTATTATCGTTACGTAAAGTATTATTAATAATAATAAAGCAAAAGAGTAATGAAGAAGAGAAGTGGAACTTAAATAAAATGTTAACAAGTCTTGCAAGCTTATAGGAGGTGCACGACCATGTTGTCGTTAGCTCAACTATGATGCGGGTTAGCTACCCTATTATGCACACGGGGCCAGTCAATTGAGATTGGCGGACCTTTGCAGCGTACCCTAGGTGACTGGGTCGGCCTTGTATACAGTAATCAGAGCCCATTGAGGGACCAGAGGGCCCAGCACCAGTTTTCCCCGCGCATATACTTTAGGGTATTGCTTATTGGTCCATATAGACAGTGAAAGATAAAGATAAAAGAGTACATAATAAACAAGGGATACAGTAAAGAGAAGAAACATTATCTGGTTGTATAGTTAATGCGTGCTCACGTATAAAGAGATGAATTTTCACAGAAAGAGTATTTTCATATGTATACCTTACAGAAAGTATTTTATTAATTTTTAAAAACTAGAACTCACTCAGCAACACTGACTTTTATACATTTTCAATTAGCAGGTACACATTGCTGAGGATGGCACGAGCGGCAAGGAAAGACTGACATCCATTCATACTCGTTATTGCTGTTGTTTTGTAATGCAATTAAACAATTCTTTTGTATTCGGTTAAACAATAGTGTATTGCTCAACAACAGTGTTTTTAATGAAATGAATGGCTTTTGTTAAAATAATTCCACTGCTTAAGCTTGTAAATTTATAATGTTTAATGTATTTAATGCTGTGAATGACCAACTGTGAGGTCTCCAGGTTACATCTCTATCTTTAGTTTATAATCATTCTCAGCTCTTTTAAAATCAGCTTTTAAGATATTTAAATACTCAAGATCAGATCTCATTTCTAAGTTATGGGACCTGTATCTATCTTCTTTAGCAATACATTCAGGAGTACAAAGATGTTCCAATACCTTGGCTTCACCGTGGTCTGTCATGAGTGCTTGGTTTGGACAAGCATCTTCCACCTGAAAGCTCCAGTCAAAGCCTCCTTCAACAACAGCAACAGCAGCTTGCTGCTTTGGCTTCTCATTCTGGGGAGCTCTATCAGTGTAGTTTGGTCTGGCTTGTGTTTGGCCACCATTTATCCTTGGTGCCTTACACTCCCTTGCAAAGTCTCCCATCTAGTTACAGTTGTAACACTTTACTTTGCTTTTATCCAGCCCAAACTTTCCACTGGCTGCATTGCTTGGACACTTCCTCCCTGTCCTCTTATAGAACTTCTTGGCTCTGTGAGTGAGAAGAGCCATCTGCTGAACTATCTCCATGTACTCTAGATCATCTGGATGGATACAGTCTAAGTCTTCAAGGGTGAAGAGGAAGTTGCCTGTGGTTTCATCAGCAGAGACAAAAGCATGAGAAGAACTTGTCTCTTGGAAAGGACTTCCTTGAGTGTAGCTTCCTCTTGGAGTCTCTGGGAAGGTTATGAAAGGACCCTTTTGTGAGTTTTCAGGGTAGCATATAAGATGATGTTGTGGTGTAATGCTTTTCCTTTCAACCACATGGAGTGTTGAACTCAGTTGATTGGTGGAGTTACCAGATGAGTTTTGCATGTTCATCTCCATCTGGTATCCACTAAGAATACCATTCAACTCTATAAGAGTAAGAGTCTTAAGGTTCTCAGTCCTCTCGATAACAGCACAATAATGTGTCCATTGTCTAGGAAGAGAGGACATGAACTTCCTTACAATGTCCCTGTTCTCAAGAGTTACTCCAACATCCATTAGAGTATCCACAATCTCAACATACCCGAAGTATTGTTGAGTCATGGTCTCACCTACTTTGATAGTGAAGTTTTCAAACTGCTGCTTTAGGAGTTCCTTCTTATTCTCCTTTGCTTCATTAGACCCCTTACACATAAGCTTCAGTGCTTCCCATAGTTGCTGTCATGGCTTTTTGATCAATCTTTATTCTTTTTCTGTCTTCTTCAGAATAATCAGCCACAACCTTTAGAATCATACCACCACCAGTATCAGGAGTGGTGCTTGGTATGTAAGGTCCTTAGACAACAGAGTCCCACATCCTGGAGTCTTGAGACTTGATGAAGCCTTCCATTCTTTGACACCAAGTATCAAAGTATTCAAGAGTGATCAGTGGAGACTTTTTCATAGTTCCAGTTTCCATATCAGATTTTGTAATAGCTGCCATTTGAGTTGTTAAGTCTTTTATGTGTGTGAGGGATCTTAAGATGGTAAGATATTATATCAAGAGCTTGGAATGCTCTGATACCAAATTCAGGACCGTTAGAGGTTATGCACTTACAACACAACAACACAATGAGGAGAGTTATTTAGAACACTTAACTGATCAAATAGGGAACTGGTTACTTATATGAAAAATGCTAAGAACACAAGTAAATATGTGAGACAGAACAAGATAGCAAACAACACAAGTGTATGGTTTTCAAGAATGTTGTATATTGCTTCTCAAGTTCTTTTATAAATGTTACAAAGCATAGATCTTAAGTTACAAGTTCTTGAGATACTTTATACTACATCCTACAGCCGGCCATACTTTGAAGGCCAACTGGATACATAAGACTAGACAACTACAAAATCAAATATAGAGTCAAAAGGCAGATTGTCTTTTGACTAGTGACTATGACATGCCATAGCTCACATCCAATATATTACAAAAAGGATAAAAGTACATAAAGTAGAAAGCTCAGACTCAAGACCTCAATGTACAGTTACCAAAAGCATGAACCTTTTCACCAACTCATATAAGTTGGTGACTGAACAGAGTTGCAGCGGAAAGGTGGCCCAGCTTTATGGTAAAGTACATTAGATAAAAGCATGTTCGTAAAAGTCTTCGGAAGAAATCTGTCTTCACTCTTTGGCTTCGAAATACTTTGTCTTTAAAGATTCGGAAGACTTCACTTTTGGCTTCGGAAGATGTTGGTCTTGGCTTCGGAAGATTTTACACTTAGAATATGTTCTAGTGCAAGGTGTAAAACTTCCGAAGCATTTCAACTTTTGTGCTTCAATGCATGCATGCAGAGAGACTTTGGATGTTTTGGCTGCATCAGACTTATAGGAATCCTTACAACTAAGATGATGTTGATCAACAAGTCCTAATAAGAGGTTATTGAGTGAGGTGAATGAGTTAAAAGCTGTTGCCGGCCTGCCTAATCAGCTAACTCAAATTGAGTTAAAAGATGTCACAGACACTTCAAGATACTCATTTATGAATGTGAGTAGCTCATCTAAGACAGGAGAGGCCCTAGTGGTGCAGGTGTTTCAAGTGCTGGAGGTTCAGGTGAAAAAAACGCTGGTGTGAGTGAAACTGTGGCTGAAAGGGAAAGAGCTGAGCGAAATGTGGAGGAAGTGTTTGAGGCTGGATATATAGACTTGGGGCTGAACATATATACAGATATGGTTGGTGAGGAGGTGGTGAAAGACACAGCTGCTGAAGCTGGTAAGAAATCTGCTGAGATGAATCTGGTGGATGAGGAAGAGATGGAGGAGCAACTCGTAGACTATGATTCAGAGCCGGAGTACTATGAGGTGGATGAGCGTCCCTTGACATATGTAGCCAATAAGGGCTCTACTGAAGGAGATGTGTTTGAATTGGAGAAGGAGGAATGGTTTGTGAAAGAGAAGGAACTAAAAGAGCTGACCCTAATATTTCAGAACATTCAAGGGTCAAGCAGGAAAGAATCAGAGAAAAGGATTATCAGCTGGAAATACAATGCAAGTCTGAAGATGTTCATGATTAAGAGGAGGGGAGGTAGGATTTCATACTTGCTTAAAATGAAGGCTTTCAAGGCCTTGCCAAAATGGGATTTAAGGAGATTGGCATAGATTCCTTTGCTAGACTCTCAGTTGAGCAAAAGAGCTAAACTACTAGAAGAAGAGATAAACAAGAGAAAAATGATAATTTTGAGATGTTTGGTTTCATGAAGGCCGAGAGGAAAAGGTCAAAGAAAGACAAGAATTAGGAGACGGGTAAAGGGAGAATTGTGCTAAGGGTAAAGCCCCTAAAGACGGTTAGCAGGGTAAGACTACCTGATCCTCTCCCACCCAGACTACAAAAGTTTGAGAAATGGTTCTGTGATAATAACACCGGGGAGGTGGTGATAAGGGTTAACGATGGAGCTAAAATCAGATTGTTTGATTTGATGGAGGTGTTTTCTTTTTGTGATGAAGATTTGCTGATACTATGTGAGAATCACATCAAAGCAGGAGCTGGGGCTGAAACTTGAAAACAGGCAAGTCTGTTTATGGAGGTTGCCAACAAGGCTCATGGGGTGAGGCAAGAGGTGAGAGAGCTGGCATACAAGATTCTTTAAGTTGATGAGCTTAGAATGGATGTGCAGGATCTTACAAAGCAATTTGAACGAGCAAGTGCACATGGTGAGAAAGTTGGTACAACAGGAGCTGAAGAAGAAATTACATCTAAGGTTGCAGAGGAAGCTGGAGCAGATAATGCTGAAGAAGATGTTCCAGCAGTTGAGGACCAACCTAGGGGGAGTATTGAAGATCAAGATTAGGTTGGACTCACCTTAGATTAGTGTTTATATTATTTTTAAATGTAATAGAACATATGTTAAATTACTTTGTTATATATTTTTTTGTGTATTTTGTTGCGCAATGAAACTATGAGCGAAACTATAGTTTCGTTCATAGTCAGCAAGCACGGTTCACCCGGCGAAACTGTGTTTCGAAACCGGGCGAAACTGGCCATGGGCCTAACAGTTTCGCTGTCCAGCAAAACTATCAACGAAACTAGGTTTCCTATATATTTAATTGTTTCTATCATTGTATGGGGATCTTGCAAAACCCTAATACAAAATATCTTTGTTGCAAATGCGTATTTATGGCTGGAATTCAATAGAAATCATATTGACCCTTTTGTTCTTTGTTTGTGTTTGCTTTGTTTTGATTATTATTGAACACATTTGATTCTACATCATCATTGTGTGATTATGATGAATGTCATCTATATAAATTTGGACAACTAAGAGGTCTTAATGTTCTTGTTTGAGAAAGAGAGCCTGATCAATAGTTCCCCTTTTATATCCATGCTTGAGTGGAAAGATGATAATGTTTCATACCACTTTCTTGGAGCTTGATCCATACAAAGCTTTGTCAAGCTTGTATATCTTATGTGGGTAATCAGAATCTTCAAAGCCTAGAGGTTGAGCTACATAGACCTCTTCATCATATAAGAAAGCACACTTGACAACCATTTGATAGACTGTGAACTTCTTATATGAAGCATAGGCTTGGAATACTCTTATGGCTTCAATCCTAGCAACTAGTGCAAAAACTTCATCATAATCTATTCCTTCTTCTTGTGTATATCCTTGTGGAATCAGCCTTGCTTTGTTTCTCACAATTATACCTCTGTCATCTAGTTTATTCTTGAAGAGCCACCTTGTGCCAATTGGATGTTGACCTTCATATAGATCAACTAGATTCCATACTTCATGCTTTCTGAATTGTTGAAGCTTTTCCTGCATAGCTTCAATCCAACTGTTATCCTTTAATGTAGTTGTGATAATTGGAGGAACCACTTGTGAAATAAAACAAGTGAAGAGACAAATGTTTGTAGCTCGCCCTTGGCTTTTTGTGGTTCTTTCATTAAGATTACCAAAAATGTTGTCTATTGGATGTGTCTTATGAATTCTGGTTATTGGAATAGATTCAACTGGAATAGATGATCCCAAGTTAGTCATATTCATTGATGGAGAGGGATTCAGCTGAGATGGAGAATCTATGAAATAATTAAGTTCTTCCACATGTTGATCCTCTGAAGCTGAATCATATCCCTCCTCATGAGTTTGTACATCAACAACATTATGAACACCTTCCGCAGGAACATCTACGAATGTGTTTTGAACTTCCGCAGGAGTTACAGGAACATCTACGGATGATGTTTGTTGATATGCTGACATCACTTCTTTGGAATGTAATGAACCATTTCAGTGTGTGGAATATCTACTAGTGTGGATGGAACATCTGCTGATTCAACATCCATATCTCCGGATGTAGGACACTCATCTGCGGATGCAGAGTTAACAGCTGCTGATGTAGTGTTTTCATCTGAGGATGTAGATCTGTTTGGCTGGTCTTGTTCTGTATTGTTTGCATGATTTGTAGTGCCATGGTAAATAATACTTGAAGTTTGAATTTTGGTAGGATCAGCTGATAATGACACTCCATTCATGTTTGGAGGAAAAAAGGGATAGCATGTATCCGTAGATCCTGCAGTATTCAAATAACCAGAGATAAATGAGTCTGTGAGTGCATCTATATCAAACAACCAATGATCCTGTAACAAATTTTGGAAATAAGGATTAATCAAATGAGACATTAGGTGTTTCTTCCATAATGTTTTGTAGTGTAATGTAAACATAATATGATTTAGATGTTGAAGAATATCCAACATAGAAACCATCATAGGCTTTTTCATAAAATTTCCCTAATTGTTCTTTTGTGTTTAAAACAGACACATGACACCCAAAATAAGATATCCTATGTTAGGTTCTCTTTTAAATAAAAGCTCATATGGTTTTTTGTTATGTTCTTTGACAATTAACATCTTGTTTTGAACATTGCATGTTGTGTTCACTGCCTCAGCCCAAAAGGTGATTGGCAATTGTGAATCAGCTAGTATTGTCCTTGCTGCTTCAATGAGAGTCTGTTTCTTCTTTCAGCAACCCCATTTTGTTGTGTATTTCTTGGTGCACTAAATTGTCTTGCAATGCCTTTAATCCTGCAAAAAGAATCTAAAACAGTATTAACAAATTCAGACCATTATCACTACTAAAAATTTAACTTTTAGATCACGTTAATTTTCAATCTTAGTGACAAACTCCATTAATGTTTTTGATGTTTCACTCTTTTGTTTTAAGAAAGAGACACATTTGAATCTAGTAAAATCATCAACAACCACAAAACAGTATTGTCTTTTCCCAATGCTTGTCACATTGGTTGGACCAAAAAGATCCGTGTGAAGCAATTTGAGTGGTGTTGAGTTTGTGTTGATTATTTTGGATTTATGTGACACTCTATGTTGTTTTCCTTTATAACATGAAGAACCATGATTTAAGCAATAAAATTCTTTCTTTGGCAGTCCAATGACTAAGTCATTTTTCACCAATGTATTCATATTCTTCGTGTTAGAATGAACAAGCCTTCTATGACACAACTGAGATTCATATTCTAATGACTTAGAGAGCAGCAATGTTTCATTGCTTGTGAGAGTAGTATTGTTCATATCCAAAACATAAGTGTTTTCTTTTCTTGATGCTTTAAGAAGGATCCAGTCTTCTGGTATTGAAAAACCTAGCTTAAGAATATAATAGTTAGTGTTATCAAATATTGTGGTATAATTTTGATCACAAATTAGAGACACACTCAGTAAATTATTTTGTAAATTTTCACAATAGTTTACTTTCTTAAATTTGAGCACACCATTAGTTACTATTCCTTCACCAACAATTTTACCTCCCTTCTTATCCCCACCAAATGCCACATAGGAGGCATTGTAATGTTTGAAATCATGGAGTATAGAACAGTTTCCTGCCATATACCTGGAACAACCACTATCAACATACCACTTGTTGTCAGCCCTCCATGCTTGTTCCTACATACATAAAGAAATCAATTAGAATGAGCAACCCAAGCCTTAATGATCTTGGGTTTTCCACTAGTGTCTAAAATTGTTACTCACTCATGAACGAGTCTTGAGGTTTCAGTATTAATTTTAGACTCAATTGATTCATTATGTTTTATTTGTGGTGAGGATGATTCTGTTGAAGATGAGTTTGCGGACTTTGTTCTTGTTTTGTCAGTCTCTTCTTCATTCATCTTTTCTTTGTTTGTTTGCTGCTTTGAGTTTGATGATGAACCTTGATTGAAGAAAGTTTCTCCATCCTTTGATTTTGATTGTGGTATGTGAGTACCTTTTTTAAAATGATCAAAGAATGTATCATCAATATTGTTTTCTTATCTGTCAAATCCACCTTTTTGTGAGGTGTTTTGAGTTGCTGATGTGGTTTTTCTTTCTTCTTCAAAGGTTTACCATCAGCATATGGCTTTTCTTTATTTTAGGCAGCTTTTGTTTTTGTTGTTGCTTCTTTGATTTTAAACCTTATTGACTATCACTGGATTGAGAGTCCGATTCAACCTTCTAAGATTGTTGCTTCTTTCTGCTCTTTGTTTTGTTCTTTTTGTTAAAAATAACATTCCTGAGTGGAATGATTATTTTTGTAACAAATTGCACAATGTTTGTTGAAATAAAAATCAGAAGTCATATGATTGTTCATATTGCAAACGGAGCAATAACCGCTGAAGTAGCAATCATTGGGGCAAACGATGCAATAGGATTTAAAGTTGGGAATAGAGCTGTGACTTATTCAGTGTTGTGATTTTTCATGTCACACCATTTGCAATACTTATCCTCTGACTCATTTTCAGATTTAATCACTTTCTTCTTCTTTTGTTGCCTTTGAGCCTTCAATTCTTTTTCAAACTTTGCAGTTGATGAATCCTTCCCCTTCCCTGACATGATGTCACAGGGTTCTTTCTTAGCATTAGTTGATTTTTGTTGCTCATGATTCACAACTTTCTGTTGTTTTGTTTTCTTGGTGGTTGCTGCCTTTAGCTTCCGCGGATCTTCTACTGACTCAGTAGATTTGTTCTTCCGCAAATCTGCTACTGGTGAAAAACCTTTCTTCTTCCGGAAGAATTCTGCTGATTGTGCTTGCTTTCCCTTTTCTACGGAAGATATGTTCACTTCTTCTATAGATGTGCACTTCACACCATATTCTGTTGAAGGTTTTTGCTGCTTGTTTAGTTCTTAAAGTCCTTCTTTTAACTGAGCTATTTTCTTGCAGATAGTCTTCAACATGTTTCTTTGCTTAGGAGGAAAAGGTAGCTTGGTTTCTTCAAAGACTTTGGGAATGATTGGTTCAAATGAGACATTCTTCCCAATATCCAATTCATCCACACGTTTATCATCATGTTCATCAGAATCATCCAAGTCATCATATTCATCATAGTCAAATTTTGAGTCATTTTGTTTGACTTGTTCTGATTCAGAAGATTCAGTTTCACTCACCTCGGAATCATTTTCAATTACCAGTTGATTCGATTTTGTTTCAACATTGGTGCATAGCATAAAATGATAGACAAACTGTTTGTCATTGTTTCAGGTAAAGTTGTATAATTATTATTCAGAGGGTATGCAACAACATTGTATCCCAAACCATACTTGTTCTCTGATTCATATGAGAATTTAGTAATTTCTCATATTGCTGAGATGACAGTTAAAACTTTTGAAGTTTCACTTTAGTTGATGCATGATGAGCCATGGATTTTGTTAAGGAAGTGGTCAGATGCTCAACTTGGGCTTTTAAACTGTAATTTTCAGAAACAAGTTTATCTAAATCTTTTTGTAAAGAGATAATTTTGATTTGATATAGTTTATGTCTCTTACATGAGATTCATTTAAAATCATTGTTTCTTTTACTTTGTTAGCCAGCATAGACTCTATATCTTTCAACTTCCTCAACACATATTGATGAACATAATCTGTCTCTTACTTCTCTGGCAATAGGTGGGACTTTGTTCTCCATGTTGGCCATTAAAGCTTGATTTTCTTCCCAACACCTCCTTCTCATACATGCTCAGTCACATGTTCCATCTTGTAAAATTATCAACCCAATTTCTTTTGAATTACTAGGCCCTGCTGATGCGTTTGTGGCTCGTAAGGATGAGTTGGTTAGCTGAGGTTGTCTGAAAGATCTTTGAGATGTTGTTGGTTGATGAGATTAATGTTGATGAGACTGATGTTGCTGATTTTGTCTCATGTCAGAGTTGATTGTTGATTACACTTTCTTGAGAAGTGTCCATAGAGATTGCATTTGAAACATCTCACTTTTGACTTATCAACACCAATTTTGGTTGTTTTACTTGCTGCAACCAAGTTTTTGTTTCTTCTCAGGTACTGCTTTGCTCTATATGCAATCATTGCCATTTGCCACAGAAGATCCATTTCCTCTACTACATCTGGATGAAGTTCTTCCAGATCTTGTTAGCAGATGTTGGCAGGTGTTAAAATGTTGCCCAAGTAAGCTTGAAACTTGAGCTGAAAGCTGTAAATGCTGCTTTTTGTTCTTCAAAGTCCAGAATCACAGTGATGGGCTCTGCTTGATTGTTGTTTGATGAAGACTTTGCTGATGATATACCTTGAACATGGGTGTTCTTGAATATGGACACAGTTTGCTTCCAACTTCCAGGCAAAGTATGGAGCATCTTTTTCTTTTAAGTCCTCATTCGTATATTTTAACTCCAAGATATTCATCTCGGTTACCAATTGCATAAACCTGTGGAGTTGTTGAGGAATTGATTCACCCTCAATATGATAAAATATTTCATATTGGGAGCGAAGTGTATCCTTCCTTATGCTTCTAATTTCACCACTCCCTTCACAGAGAGTATGAAGTATCTTTCCACAAGGAATTTGATGTTTTCTAGTTCTCACACCTGATCAATATTTCTTCAGGTAAAGCCATACTGAACAAGCTGTATGCTCTAATATTGACTTTAACCTTTTAACATCCTCAGGTGATAGATCTTTTGTACTTATGGGTTGATTATTGTCATTATAGTCCGGCCCAAGAGCGGGTGGAATATAAGGACCTTCAGTTATTGATACCCATAAGTCAGAATCAGTGTAATTCATATGATTCTTGAATTTGATTTTCTACGATTTAAAATCTGCTTAGGTTTCCAACTTTGGAGGTTTGTATGATGATTCACCGAAAAAGTTACTCATTTTAGTCAAAGTATTAGTGTTTAACTAAAACAGAATACCTTTTGGTAATGAACTAATATATGACAAGTACATAATTATTGAATAATTAAGTAATTAAGGTCATAAATCAGTCAATCCTCTTAATGATTATTAATATCAAATCAAAGACTTTTGTTACTATGTTTTGTTCAATTGATTTGAACAATTGTTGATTATCAATCAATAAAACGGATCTATGTATCAATTAATGTGAATATAGATCAATGTTAACCGAGCAATGTAACAGTACTCGCTGAACGATAAATCATTGTTTTATTGTTTTAAATTGATTTAAACCAAAACAATTTTACTCAGAATCAATAGATCTTATCAGCAAACTGATCGATCTAATTAACATTCAAATAAAAAATTCTGAGACTGATAGATCAATCGATCTAAATCAATGAGCACTTGGCTCTGATACCACCTGTGAATCCAAGGATCACCATGAGGAATTATCAGTATTAGATTGGTTTCGATATAATGATCGCGGAATTATCAGTTATCGTTGTTCAATTAATGAAATATTAAATATCAATAACAATAAATATTAATCATGAAGAACAGAACAATAAATTAATAAACAAGATTTGATTCAAAAGATTTTCATTAAAACAGATATGAGTACAAATGATCAAATAATGATTGCTAATAATGATGTTTGCTATGAACGTATTGATGATTTTGGTGTAATTGATGTTGCGGCTGCTAGGGTTTTTGTGTTTGATTGATCGTGTGGATTGATATGTTGTTTAGGTATTCAGCCGTACCCTGATGTGTCGACCTAGGACTAGTATTTATTGGCTCAGGGCTTCTGTTAAGGAAACAAAAAATCTCTTGGAGTCAGTGTTTGACTTGTTGACTTGAATTACTTGATGAAGTATATACAAGTGTTGGTCTTCCGCAGGAACTTTGCCTTCCACAGGAGTTTTTCCTTCCGTAGGAGTCTTCACTTGGTAGACCTCATTGAAGTGAAAGTTGTTCATCCATGGATCATTATTCTTACAGCAGACCCTTGAATTCATCTGCACAGGAGTGTTTTTCCATAGAAGATCCTCGGATGTTCATCCGTAGATGTTTCTTACACATAGTCAATTTCATGAAATTGACCAAGTATGATGTTAACCTGCAATCACATATAAATCAATGGAGTTATGGGTTAACCTATATACATAATGCATACATTAAAATAATGAATTACAAAATTTTATTACAAGCATTGATTAAAGTGCTAAGCCTATACAAAAAAGATCTAGACCTATTGTTCCTAGATCTAACAATGACTTTGTCTTTGAAGCTTCGGAAGACTTCACTTTTAGCTTCGGAAGATATTGTTATTGGCTTCGGAAGATTTCATACTTAGAATATTTTCTTGCACAGAGTATGAAACTTCCGAAGCAACTTCTACTAAATACCAAGTACATGCATGTAGGAAGCACTTGGGTTGTTTTGGGTGCATCAGCCTTTCTATAAACCTTACAGAAGGAAATACCTTTTCAATGGAATTTTCCTTCGGAAGATAGATAAAGATAACTTTCAAAGGTAAATTTCTTTTCGGAAGAACTCATACCTAGAAAAATTTTGAGAAAGACCTTTTGTAATAGGGCTTTGATTGTAAAGAGATAACAAAAACAAGACACATTTTAAATGGTTTTCAAACGAGATAAATTATTCAATGTTGATCATCCCAATAGCTGTAATTAGATACTTAAGTCTTTGTTCATCAAAAGATTTGGTGAACAAGTCAACATATTGTTCATTTGAGTCAACTTTGACTAGTTTAATCAAGTTTTTCTCATGAATATCTCGAATGAAATGATACCTGTTGTCAGTTTGCTTTGTCTTAGAGTTCTTGATAGGATTCTCTATAATAGATATGGCACTATTGTTGTCGATGTGGATAGGGGTTTCCATGAAGTTGGAGCCGTAGTCTAACATTTGATTTTGAATCCAGAGTAGCTGAGCACAGCGACTTGCAACAGCATTGTATTCAACTTCAGCAGTTGATGTACAGACACACGATTGCTTCTTACATTGCTAGGAGATGATTCTTCCACCAAGAAATTGACATCCTCTGGATGTGGATTTCTTGTTGATATTGCAGCCACCATAGTCACTGTCAGTATAGCCATAGAGATTGAAGTCTTGATTCCTAGGATACTAGAGACTGAGCTTAGGAGCTCCTTTGAGGTATATAAGGATTCTCTTGGTAGCAACTTGGTAAGACACCTTGGAGCAGTTTGAAATATTGCACAGATGCAGGTTGCAAAGATGATATCAAGTCTATTTGCTGTAAGATACATCAGAGATCCTATTATTGCCCTATAGTGATGTTGATCGGTATCCTCCCCAAGTATGAACACAGGTTGTAATTTTTGGGTATAGGTATCTTGGCTGGCTTACAATCCTTCATTTCAAATCTTTCTAAGATTTTATTAACATACTTAGATTGATTGATAAAGAACCCATCTTTCATCTGCTTTACCTAAATTCCAAGGAAAAAGTCCATCTTTCCCATGGAACTCATCTCAAAATTCTTCTTCATATTGCTTGCAAAGTCCTTGCACATTTGGTCATTTGAAGAACCAAATATGATGTCATCAACATAGACTTGTACAAGCAAAATGTCTTTCCAAGACTTCTTGATAAATAAGGTTTTGTCTATTGTCTTCTAGTGTAGCCATGCTTCAGGAGAAATTGAGGAAGAGATCCATACCACAGCCTAGTTGCCTGGTGTATCCCTTAGAGAGCTTTATCCAGTTTGCACACATAGTTGGGATGTTGTGGGTCTTTAAATCCTGGAGGCTGACACACATAGACTTCTCTGTCTATATCCCTATACAAAAAGGCACAATTGACATCAAGTTGGTAGACACTAAAGTTCTTGGAACTACATAAGCAAAGAAGATTCTCATAGCCTCAAGTCTTGCTACTGGTGCAAAGACATCAGTGTAATCTATTTCTTCCTTTTGTGTGTATCCTTGAACTACGAGTATTACCTTGTTCTTGATAATCAGACCTCTATCATCCCTTTTGTTTCTAAACACCCACTTCGTGCCAATGGGTACTTGACCAGGAGGTAAAGGACATAGGTTCCAATCCTTTTATCGCTTGAATTAAAGCAATTCCTCTTGCATTGATTCAACCTAGCTATTGCCCTTGAGAGCCTCCTCCACCTTCTTTTGTTCCATTTGGGAAAGAAAGAATGAACATAGGGAAACATTCCCATTGTGGGTTTGTCTTCTTGTTCTCACGCCTTTAGAGACATCTCTAATGATGTATTCAGCGAGATGAGTGTTGTGAATTCTGAGCCTTGGGATAACATCTAATTGCATATATAAATCCAGGTTTGAAAAGTTTTGCTCAGAATTGGAAACATTATTTTTAGCTGATGTCTCATACTCATTCAATGAGGACTGATTGAATGAATGTGAGACAACATCAATAGTGGTGTGCTGTGAAGCAGCATTAACAGTTGCATGTTCCTCTAAAATGCTATCTTCATCAGCATGGTGTTGTAAGCTGGAGTTGTCATCCAATGAGTTTTGAGGCCTATTTTGTTGACAACTTCTTGAAGCCTCCCTAGTTCAGGAGATGGTTATGCTTTCAGGGCTTTCAATAATGGGAGCTTGATCTTCATTGATTCTTGTAAAACTTGGAATAGGTCTAGGTAACTCAAACATCATTAGAATCAATTTGAGTTCCTGTTCCAGCTGAAATATTCTCACAAGAAGGTTTAGAATAGTTTGAAAACAATCCTAAATAAAAAATATGATCAGGTCCATTCCCCTTAACACAAGGGTGTGCTTATTCACAACAATGTTGGATGATTTCTCATTGTAAACTGTATAAGCAATAGAGTTAAAAGAATATCCAACAAAGATAGCATCATCCGACTTTTCAGCAAATTTTGCCGAATTTTCCTTTGTGTTAAGTATGGTACACCTGCTGCCAAATGACCTAAGAAATCCAATGAACGGTGGCCTCTTGTTCCATAGCTCATAAGGGGTTTCTCCATGGGGCTTAACAATAAGAACCCTGTTCTGCACATAGCATGCAGTGTTGATTGCCTCTACCCAGAAAGTTAGAGGCAGCTTTGAATCAGCTAACATAGTTCTAGCAACCTCTATAAGTGTCCTATTTCTCATCTCAGCAACATTATTTTGTTGAGGAGTTCTAGGAGAACTATATTGTCTGGCAATCTCTTTTAAGTTACAGAATGAGTCAAGAACTTGATTCTTAAACTCAGTCCCTTGGTCACTTCTTATGATTTTTACCTTGTGATCAATTTGATTTTCTATTTTAAGAATAGAAGATTTTAAAGCTTCAGTAGTTTCATCTTTAGTTCTTAAAAAGAATACCCATGTAAATCTAGTGAAATCATCAACAATCATAAGACAATATGATTTCCTTCCAATGCTCATTATACTTGTGGGACCAAATAGATCCACGTGCAATAAGTGTAATGGAGTGGTGATAGAGTTAACTTCTTTGGATTTATGAGATGTCCAATGGTTCTTCCATTTTAGACAAGCAACATAATTATCTTTGCGGAAAAATTCCTTTTTAGTCACACCATGTACCAAGTTATTTTTAACCAAATTTTTCATGGTTTTAAAATAACATGACACATTCGTTTATGTCACAAAGTTGACTCATCACTATTTGCTTTGGAAAGAAAGCATGATACTTCACGTAGTGGGGAAGCATTGTTCATATCCAGCTTGTACATATCCCCTGTCCTGGGAGATCTAAGAAGCACCAATTCATGAGGAATTGTAATCCCGGGTTTGAGGATAATGCACTCATGTTTTGTGAAAAGCATTTGGTGCTTCTGATCATAGAATTAAGAAACACTTAAGATATTGTGTTCATGTTGCTTGACAATGTTTACTTTATCAAATTAAAACTTACCATTGGATACACTAACTCTGCTAGAAATGTATCCTCCGACTTCACCTCCAAACTGAACAAGACCTCCGTCAAAATGATTAAATTGTTAAAGAAGATGTAAGGATTCCTTTAAGTCTGATGCAAACCAAAACATCTAATGTCTCTCTGCAAGTAATGCACCAAGTACTGAAGAAGAAATGCTTCGGAAGTTTTACACCATACATTAGAAATATTCTAAGTGTAAAATCTTCCGAAGCCAAGACTAATATCTTCCGAAGCCAAACATGAAGTCTTCCGAAGCCTCAAAGACAAAGTCTTCCGAAGCTTCATCCTATGAAGACAGATTTCTTCCGAAGACTTTTAGTAACATGCTTTATCTGATGTACTGTTCCATAAAGCTGGACACCTTTCCGCTGCGTCTCTGTAAAGTCACCAACTTACATGAGTTGGTGAAAAGGTCCATGCTTTTGGTAACTGTACATTGAGGTCTTGAGTCTTTAACTTTCTACTTTATGTACTTTATCCTTTTTGTAATAGATAAGGATGTGAGCTATGGCATGTCATAGTCACAAGGTCAAAAGGCAGATATGCCTTTTGATTCTACAATTGATTTTGTTTGTGTCTAGTCAATTGTATCCAGCTGGCTTTCAAAGTATAGCCGGCTGTGGGTTGTAGTATAAGTATTCCAAGTTCTAGTATCTTTCTTTATGCTTTGTAACACTTGTAATAGAACTTGAGAAAGCAATATACTGCCTCCTTGAAACCCAAATCTCTTGTTCTGTCTCTTTATCATTACTTGTGTTCTTTGTATCAATATCTTGGTTAATCCAGTTTACTATTTGATCAAGTTTAGTAAATATCCTCTTTGTGTTGTTGTGTTTTAATTGTTAAGCCCTTAACCGGTCCTGCAATTGGTATCAGAGCATTTCAGGCTCTTGATATAAGATCTCACCATCTTAAGATCCCTCACATACACAAATACTAAACTTTCAAAATGGCATCCATTTCAAAGACTGATATGGAGACTGGAACCATGAACAAGTCCCCACTGATCACTCTTGATGACTTTGATACCTGGTGTATGAGAATGGAAGGTTTCATCAGGTCTCTAGACTCAAGAATATGGGAATCTGTTGAAAATGGACCTTTCATACCCAGCACTCCTTCTCCTACTGGTGCTGGTATGATCCCCAAAGATGTGGCCAACTACTCTGATAAAGATAGGAAGAGAGTAGAGATTGACAGAAAGGCCATGATTGCTCTTCAAACTGCCCTTCCAAACTCTGATGTATGAAGGCTCCTCTGAAGCCAAGGAGAACAAGAAGGATCTCCTGAAGCAGCAGTTTGAAAACTTCACCTTCAAAACAGGTGAAACCATGACTCAGCAATACTTTAGGTATGTTGAGATAGTGGATACCCTTGTGGATGGAGGAGTTCCTCTTGAAAACAGAGACATTGTAAGGAAGTTCATGTCCTCACTTCCTAGGCAATGGACACACTACTGTGTGGTGATCAAGAGGACTGAAAATCTCAAAACCCTTACTCTGACAGAGTTATATGGGATTCTCAGTGGATACCAGATGGAGATGAACATGCAAGGTTCATCTGGAAACTCCAACAATCAAATGGGTTTAGCCCTGCATGTGGTTGAAAGGGATAGCATAGAACCCCAACATCATCTCATATGCTACCCTGACAACTCAGCAAAGGGTCCTTTCATCACCTTCCCAGAGCACCTAGGGAGAACTACTCTCAAGGAAGCTCATTCCAAGAGACAAGCTCTTCTCAAGCTTTTGTGTCTTCTGATGAAAGTTATGGTAACTCTCTTTTCACTCTTGAAGACCTGGATTGTATCCATCCAGATGACCTGGAATACATGGAAATAGTTTAGCAGATGGCTCTTCTCACTCATAGAGCCAAGAAGTTCTACAAGAGAACTGGAAGGAGGTTTCCAAGCAATGCAACCAGTGGAAAGTTTGGCTTGGATAAAAGCAAAGTCAAGTGTTACAATTGTAACTTGATGGGCCACTTTGCTAGAGAGTGTAAGGCACCTAAAACAAATGGTGGCCAAGCACAAACCAGAACAAACTACACTGACAAAGTCCCTCAAAATGAGAAGCCAAAGCAACAAGCTGCTGTTGCTGTTGAAGAAGGAGGCTTTGACTGGAGCTTTCAGGTGGAAGATGCTTCTCCAAACCAAGCACTAATGGCAGATCATGATGATGCCAAGGTATTGGAACATCTCTGTACTCCTGAATGAATTGCTAAAGTTAAGATATAGGTCCTATAACTTGGATATGAGATCTGATCTTGAGTCCTTAAACATTTTAAGATCTGATTTTAGAAAGTCTGAAAATGATTACAAGCTAAAGATAGAGGACTTAGAGAAAACCATTTCAGTACTAAAACATGAACATACAGATTTTAGGACTCAAATCCAAGATCTCATAACCAAGCTGACTGAGTGCCAGGCTGAGCTTGTGATCAACAAAGCCAGGGCAGAAAAGAGTGTTCTTGAAGAAGAGACCTTCAAGAACATGATATCCTCATCCCTGCACAACAAAGTGTGTTATCAAAATAGACAGGGACTGGGATCAAATGAGATAGCTCCTCCACACACAATCTTGTCTGTAAGATCTCCTAGGTGTGGAACTTGTGAAGATGAGCTTCCTCTCATAGATCCTATAAGTGAAGAGGATGAAGAAGAGATAGTGAAGAATTCCTCTGAGAAGAGTGAAGAGGAGGATTCTACTAAGGGCCACTATCCTTCTGATGAGAAGAAGTCTACTGTGATGACCAAGTCAAAAAGAAAGAACTTGATCAGGAAGAGCAAAAGAAAGGCAAAGAAGGCTCAAGAGATCAAGGCTACTTTTGACTCTAAGCAGAAACAAGTTTTTATCTCTGCAGGGTTTAAAGTAGTAAAGACTGAAGACATCAACCAAAACTCCTCAGCTAAGAGTTCTGTTCTTGTTCAAATCATCTCAGTACCAAGAAGAAGACTGATCTGCTGTGTACCACTGCTGCACAGCCTGGACCATCAAACTCCAAGAACAGTTCACAACCCAAAAGAACTGTCTCAGCATCTACAAAGATGAAGGTGGAGAAGGGATGTGACCAAAGACAGTCTTGCTCTCATAAGGAGACTCTTATGAAAAAGAAAATGTTATGTGTCATGTGTGAAAGTACCTCTCACATTGCTAAGGATTGTCCATATAATCCTAAAAGTACTGTCCATATGACCAATACAAAGACTTCAAAGAGTTTCAAGAAGATTCAAGCTTCGGAAGGAAAATCTGTTTCCTTCGGAAGCTCCAAATCAAAGAAGAAGGTAAATGGAAAATTACCTTCGGAAGAAAATTTGGTCTCGGAAGAAAGGAGTTCTTCCGAAGCACTGAAGTCTGCTGCAGTGACTGCAGAATCTTCCGAAGGTTCAGTCATCAAAACTTGTGAAGTCCCAAAAGCTTCCAAGGTTTTGAAGGTCAAGTCCAAGACTCCAAAGGTGGTGTGGAAGTCTAAGAAAGACCAAGTGACTGAAGTTTCTCCATCAACAACAGCTGAAGATCCCTCTAGCACAACCATAGGATCTATTACTGTTGCATTACCTTCTATTATACTTAGTGAGCCCAAGACAAGTAAGGCTTGGGTTTCCAAATGTAACTAATCATTTTCTTTGTGCAGGAACAGCTCAAGACAAACAGGAATGTCTGGATAATTGACAGTGGCTGTTCCAGGCACATGACAGGCAATAGGTCACTACTCCATAACTTTGAGAGAATTGATGGAGGACCAGTTGCTTTTGGAGGAGATGAAGGTGGTTACATTTCAGGAAGGGGCAAGGTCACAAATGGTAAGCTCAGCATTGAAAAGGTAAACTTTGTTAAGGAGCTTGGGTACAATCTTCTGAGTGTATCCCAATTTTGTGATCAGAGTCATAACATGCTCTTTACTGAGCATGAGTGCATTGTTCTCAAGCCTGGAGTGGTCATTCCTCATGAGCATATCCTGCTCAGAGCCCCCAGGAAAGGGAACATGTACAAGATGGATTTGCAAGAAACATCTCCCTCTGGAGAAGTTTCATGCTTTCTATCTAAAGCAAATAGTGATGAGTCTTTCCTATGGCATAAAAGAATGTGCCATGTAAACTTTAAGAACATGAATAAACTAATTAAACATGATTTGGTAACTGGAATGCCAAAGAAAGAGTTTACAAGTGATGATCATTGTGTTGCATGCCTGAAAGGGAAGCAACATAAGGTATCTCACAAGCCTAAGGAAAAGAACTCCATCACTACTCCCCTACACTTGTTACATATGGATCTCTTTGGCCCCACCAGTGTAATGAGTCTAGGAAGGACCTCTTATTGTTTGGTGATCACAGATGATTTTACAAGATTCACTTGGGTTTTCTTTCTTAGAACTAAGGATGAAACCCCTGAGATTCTGAAGAATTTCATCTTAAAAATTGAGAATCAAAGTGATCACAAGGTCAAAACCATAAGATGTGATCAAGGGACTGAATTCAAGAATCAAATCCTTGATACATTTTGTGATGAAAAAGGTATTACAAGACAATATAGTGCTCCCAGGACTCCTCAGCAAAATGGAGTTGCTGAGAGGAGAAACAGGACACTAATTGAAGCTGCAAGAACTATGTTGTCTGACTCTAAACTGCCCATCACCTTCTGGGCAGAGGCAGTAAATACTGCTTGCTATGTGCAAAACAGAGTTTTAGTAGTTAAGACACATGGTAAGACTCCTTATGAACTTTGGCACAAGAGAAACCTTTCATTGGTTTTCTCAGGTCATTTGGATGTCCCTGCACCATCTTGAATACCAAGGATCAAATTGCCAAGTTTGCTGAGAAATCAGATGATGGACACTTCATTGGATACTCTTCCCAAGCCAAGGCTTATAGAGTATACAATCTCAGAACTAGAATTGTTGAGGAGTCAGCCAATGTGACTTTCAATGAACACACACCCTGTGTGGCTGGTTCTGGTCCTGATTGGCTATTTGATCTTGATTTAGTTACCAACTTTTTAACAAATCTTGTGAGAATGTTTCAGGATCTGCAGAAAATTTAAATACAGGTGATCCTGATCCAAGATTTGAGCTAGGAAGACCCTCAACTCATACATCTTCAGCTCCAGTTGGAACTACTTCAGCAAATGAGGTTTCTATCAGCACTACAATGACAAATTCAGCTGATACATCTGGGGTGCCTTCAAATTCCAGCTCAGAGGCTCCACAACCAGATAAAGATACCTCAATTGTGGAAGACAACAATGGTGATGGTGAAAGTGATCAGGAATTCCTTGATGCTAATAACCACACCATAGATGACAACATCAATGATGTCACACACTCATTGGATCAAGTTAATCTTGATAAGTGTGGTGATGTGGAGGGTGAATCATCTATGCCAGATCTAAATTTCTCAAATTTGGATCTTTCTCAGCAACTTGCTGTGATCCCTCAGCTAAGGATCCACAAGTCTCACCCCACCACAAACATCATTGGAGATGTTGTCACAGGGGTAAGAACAAGAGGACAAACCCATGAAGCAAATGTTTGTCTTCACTCTTGTTTCTTATCTCAGATAGAGCCAAAGAAAGTTGATGAAGCTCTAAAGGATGGAAGTTGGGTTGAAGCTATGCAACAAGAGTTGCTTCAATTCAAAAGGCAGAAAGTTTGGAACCTTTGTCCTCTTCCTCATGGGAAGACTACCATTGGAACCAAATGGGTTTTTAGGAATAAGAAGGATGATAGAGGAATTATCATCAAGAACAAGGCAAGACTAGTTGTTCAAGGATACACACAAGAAGAAGGGATTGACTACACTGATGTCTTTGCTCCTGTAGCAAGATTAGAAGCTGTTAGGATATTCCTGGCATTTGCTGCATCCAAGAACTTCAAGGTCTTTCAACTTGATGTAAAGTGTGCTTTCCTGTATGGAGTGATTGATGAAGAGGTTTATGTCAAACAGCCACCTGGTTTTGTAGACCCTGATCATCCTGATTATGTCTGCAAGCTTGACAAAGCTCTTTATGGGCTGCATCAGGCACCCAGGAAGTGGTATGAGACATTGTCTGAGTATCTTTGTAAACATGGATACAGGAGAGGTACTATAGATGGAACTCTCTTCATCAAAGGACAGGGAAATGACTTATTGCTAGTTCAAGTATATGTAGACGACATCATCTTTGGTTCAACTAATCCAAAGCTCTGCAAAGACTTTGAGAAGCTGATGAAAGACATATTTGAAATGAGTGCAATGGGAGAAAATTTCTTTCTGGGAATTCAAGTGAAGCAAGTTGAAGATGGCATCTTCATAAGTCAGTCAAAGTATGTTCAGGACATACTCAAAGGTTCAACATGACTGATTGTAAGATTGCTAAGACACCCATAGCCAGAAACCACTCCCTTGGACCTGATCTTGAGGGGGAGTGTGTAGATGAACATTTATACAGGGCTATGATTGGGTCTCTTATGTATCTTACAGCTAGCAGGCCTGATATCATGTTTGCTACATGTATTTGTGCAAGATATCAAGCCAACCCTAAGATGTCTCACCTAATCACTGTCAAAAGGATTTTAAGATACCTCAAAGGTGCCTCAACACTTGGTTTGTGGTACCCAAAGAATCCTGACTTCAATCTGTATGCTTATACAGATAGTGATTATGGTGGTTGCAACATGACTGCAAAGTCTACATCTGGGGGATGTCAATTACTTGGTGGAAGGGTTGTCTCATGGCAATGCAAGAAACAATCCTGTGTGTCTGCATCAACTGTTGAGGCTGAATACATTGCTGCTGCAAGCTGCTATGCTCAAGTGCTTTGGATTCAAAATCAGATGCTGGACTATGGATTTAACTTCAAGGAGACTCCTATCCACATAGACAACAATAGTGCTATCTCTATCACTGAGAACCCTGTGCAGCACTCAAGGACCAAACTCATCAATATCAGGTATCATTTAATAAGAGATAACTATGAAAAGGGATTAATTAAACTAGTCAAAGTTCATACAGATGAACAATATGCTAATCTGTTTACAAAAGCTTTTGATGAACAGAGATTTAAGTGTCTAATATCAGCTATTGGGATGATTAACTTTGAGTAGATCTTTTCTTAAAACTAATTCTAATTATTTCTTAAAATATGTGTGTCCTAAGTTGTCTAGTTCAACACTTTCATAAGCTCATGTTTTCTTGAAACTTTTCTGATACTTCGGAAGATATACTTTTACCTTCGGAAGAAAATCATGCCTTCAATATAAATAACTGTCTAAGAAATTTTACCTTCGAAAGAAGTTTAAATCTATCTTCCGAAGCTTAATTCTTGTCTCAGACACTTATTTGTTTTTAAGGACTTTTTCCTTCCGAAGCAAAATTAACTCTCGGAAGCTTTGTTGTTTCATATACAAAGCATTCAAGGGTTTATTTCTCTTCCGAAGCAAAATTTTCAAAACTCTCAGGAAAATCTTCCGAAGTCATTTTAGCTTCGGAAGCTTTTTCATTAAAACTTCCGAAGATAAGTTACCTTCGGAAGCTTTTCGAATTCCAAGAAAATTACTTTTTGAGCAAAAGTAAACTACTTTTTCAGAGGTGGGACCGACTTTCGTATTTCAAAGTTTATCCTCTTTCATTAACTTTGGTTCAAATCCCTTTTCACATAAATACCCAACGGTTCCCCCTCTTCCTCACTATCTTCCTCAATTCCACTATTCCTCAAACCTAATTCCCAAAACCGCCTTTGCTTTTTACCTTTCTTCATCCTTAAGCTTCTCAAATGGCCAACCTTAACCGCAGAAACAACCCTGATTTCTCCATGCAACTTCATAGGCAACACAACCAGGTTGCTCTGTTAAGCTCTGAGAAAGATGAAAGTTTCTCAGAGATTTGCCAATTCTTAACTCTATCAAACTATTTTACCTCCCTAACCATTGATCCTACTCTGTATGAGGATAATTTGCTTGAATTCTGGAAGACCTGCCAAGAGGTCATTATGGATGGGGAGAAGGCACTGTCTGCCACAGTGCAAGGGAGGACAATCTTCATCACTCCGGCCATCATCAACTATCATTTGCAGCTAGATGATGAAGAAGGTGAGTTGTCCTTCCCAAAGGAAGCTGTCAATCATTCCTTTGAGCAGATGGGCTATGAGGGAGATTTCTCTGTAAAGACCTTCAGGAAAGGGAAGGTCTCATCCCAGTGGAAATATCTACTCCCATGTGGTTATCCACAGCTTGTCAAACAAGCATGGAGGGTGGGACCAGATTCCTGAGGATCTCTCCTTTATAGTGCATGGAATGGTTCAAGGGTGAAGTTCAGGTACTCTAAATTTGTTTATACCAATTTACTTTCAAACATGGACTCCTTAGAGTATTACATGTTTCCTAGATATGTTCAACACATTCTTAACTGTGAACTGGGCTCACAGTTGAGGGAAACAAGTAATATTCTTAAATTGGGACAGATGAAGCCCGACATCTTTAAAATCATGAAGAAGCCAACTGTAGGCTTCTCAGGGGTAGAAACATCCCTTGTCCCCAAAATGTTAGAGCTCATTGCTCAAGGTGACAACCTAGCAACACAAGCTAGTGTTGAACCCACACCTTCTACTTCTTTACCACTAAAAAGGCCTCAAATAACCCTCACCTACCAAAGAAAATACAAACGAACCCCTACTCAAGCTATTGAGTCTGTGCAGGTCCCCATATACTCACCTTTACAGGAGGAAGTGGACACTAGAGCTCCCACGTCTCCTGAGGAGCAAACCACTCTCATTTCTTCAACTATCAGGGCTGAGGTTCCTCATGCTCACCCTGATGAGTTCACAAGCCCAACAGCCTTAAGCCTTCACTCTGAGTCTCAACACTCAAGTGAACAACCTTCAGGGGACAGCTACCATCCCCAGCCTTTAAATCTAAAACAACCCATTCCCAACCTATCCTTCTATACTGATGAAGACTTAGGATTCAGTGAGTACCATGAGTCTCTCTTCTCCTCCCCTACTCAAAGAGAGATGAGTACCTCTGAGTCTCCTCAGTCTAGCCCACATCAGTCACCTGTTATTGAGGTGAACACTTTTGAACATGTTCAGGATGTCCATATGGAAGAGGCTCACACTTTTGCAAGTGATTACATCATTAAGACCTCAACCATGGCAACTCAGCTCACTGACATCTCAACTGAGATTGCTAGTGAGCAGAGGAAAACCAGCAGCCAAGAACCTCAAGCTGGTGGTGAGAGAGAGGACTTTGGTCCAATCATCTCATCCCCCAATGATTCTTCTGATGAAGAAGAGGGGAATTTGAGACTAATGGTGCAAAAACTGTCAAAAACATGCTCCTATTTAGTCTCTAAGGTCAGTTACCTTGAATCTCAGGTGACTACCTTACAAAACAGGGTCGATGGTCAGCAACTTCAGATTTCATATCTTAAGGAAAAACTAGCTGGGAGACCTTTAAGAAGAGCTCAACCAGGAACACAAGAACCCGTGGATGTGATTGATTTATCCTTCAGCTCACCTATGCAAGTGGGTGATGCTACCAAAAATGGGGAGAAAGTTATTGCAGCCACAGAACCTGGGAGTTCTTCACAGAGAATGGACATAGAGGACTCACCATCCTCACTTGTAGTTGTGCATTCTTAGCAACTTCCTCAAGTTCACATTAATGTGGACTCTATAGATTCTATCATCAGGAGTCTCTTTGAGGAAGGTATTACAAGGGCTATGTCATCCCCACCTCAAGGAACTTCAAACTACATCATAAGGTGGAGGTATGATACTGATAGAAGAGCTCTTATTCTTCACAGAGTTCAAGGGCAACAAGAAGTATTTGACTTTCAAAGCTTGAACTTCTATGAAAGATTGGATCTAGTCAATATGCAACTTGTCAATCCAAGCAAATCAAGACAGGCTGACAGATTGGCTCAAAGAATCCAAGACAGGATCATGGCAGAGTTCAGTTTAAGAAGGAGACTTAGGCAATCAGGCAATGTCATCGGTCAACTGGATGTTGAGGTGGACCCTAAGATTAGTTTCATAGGGGAAACCTTGACTGAAGGCCCAGTGGCAGACCTGAGACCCCTGTCTCATCATCATCAACTGCTGAAGAGATTCACACTCCTTCTGAGACACCTGCTGGTGAAGGTGTTTCTCAGCCTCTCTCTGGCCAGAGCATGGATGCTACACCAAGCAATGAAGGCCAAACCTCTATCCACCCTAAGTCACAAAGGTCTGTGGGTGACAAAGGGAAAAGGATTATGACTCCTGAGGAAATTGAGGAGGAAGAGAGAGAGAGAGGAAAAAGAAGCTAAGGGGAGAAAGTTCCTCAGGGTCTTCAGGCTTTATGCAAGCTGCAATCAGGGCTGCCCCCAGACCAAATACTCAAGATGATGAGTTGAGGGCAGTCAGGATTACTTATCTGCAGACCAGGAACTATGACATAGATGAAATCATTTCTCTCCCCTTAGAAAAACTGAATGAACTGGTTGACATGGAAGTGTCAAGAGAGATGAAAGAAAAAGAGGATGCAAGGTTACTTCTCCAATTCAAAGAGGAGAAAAGACAGAAAAGACTCTACAAGCATGCTCCCACTCTCTCCCCAGTTCAAGAAAGCCCTGTACAAGAAGATGTGGCTCCACAAGAACCTCAGGTAGACAAAGAAGAAGATAGGATCAAAATGACCAACTACATGAGTGCCACAGGCTTCTATCAGGCAGATGCACTTCTTCACTTGTCCTATGACTTTGTTGAGTTTGAGTACTTAAAACAACTTGAACTTGAGTTAGTCAAGGAGAGAAAGACAACTAAGAAGAAGCTAAGGGAAGAAGCTGCAAAGTCAAGAGCCATCATCCAAAAGAGTATGAAGAAGTCTACTGATAGACAAAGGATGATGAGCTTCTTGAAGCTATATGGATTCTCCAGAAGGAGACTTGGCCCTATGTCTCTATCCACAATGGATGAGCATATAAGGGTAATCAAGCAGAAGATTAAGAGTGGTGAACTGATTGACTTACACTCTCTTCCAAGTCAAGTCCCACCTGAAGTGGAGGTTAAGTTTAAACAACCTGAGACACCTCAACCCGGACCTCCTGCTGAGCCTCAGCAAGCCTCATCTTCTGATCCAAAGCAGGGTCAAACTCCCTCTCCTTCTGAACCTGTGAGGGAGGAACACCCAACTGAGAAAGACAAGGATGATCAACAAGGTGCTGCAGACCAGTCTTCTCAGTTAAAGTCATCTAAGAGGAAAAAGAGGATGGCTTCTAAACAAAAGTCTAAGAAGAAGAAGCCTAAATCATCTACCTCTACACCTCAGGCTGAGTTAGATCAACCTGAGGAAGTGCATGAAGAGGCAGCACAATCAACTCCAATGCAAGTGGCTCCTCTGGCAGCTGAGACACCCATCTTCTCCTGGACCTTCTCTACCAATCCAGAAAGATGGCATGTAATCAGAGATCAAGGTGTTGAGAATGTCTATACATGGCAAGACATAATCAACTTACCTCTGCATGATCTCTTTGAGATAAGAAGATACTATGAAGGTCTGAATGATCCTGACCATCTAATGAAGAAGGGTATGGTCATGATTGTGCTGAAGACTACTAACATCTGAAGATCTTCTAAATGTTTTGGTAGCATCAGCCTAGGGGGAGTTTGTAAGGATTCTTTAAGTCTGATGCAAACCAAAACATCCAATGTCTCTCTGCAAGTAATGCACCAAGTACTGAAGAAGAAATGCTTCGGAAGTTTTACACCATACACTAGAAATATTCTAAGTGTAAAATCTTCCGAAGCCAAAGCCAATATCTTCCGAAGCCAAACATGAAGTCTTCCGAAGCCTCAAAGACAAAGTCTTCCGAAGCTTCATCCTATGAAGACAGATTTCTTCCGAAGACTTTTAGTAACATGCTTTATCTGATGTACTGTTCCATAAAGCTGGACACCTTTCCGTTGCGTCTCTGTAAAGTCACCAACTTACACGAGTTGGTGAAAAGGTCCATGCTTTTGGTAACTGTACATTGAGGTCTTGAGTCTTTAACTTTCTACTTTATGTACTTTATCCTTTTTGTAATAGATAAGGATGTGAGCTATGGCATGTCATAGTCACAAGGTCAAAAGGCAGATATGCCTTTTGATTCTACAATTGATTTTGTTTGTGTCTAGTCAATTGTATCCAGCTGGCTTTCAAAGTATAGCCGGCTGTAGGTTGTAGTATAAGTATTCCAAGTTCTAGTATCTTTCTTTATGCTTTGTAACACTTGTAATAGAACTTGAGAAAGCAATATACTGCCTCCTTGAAACCCAAATCTCTTGTTCTGTCTCTTTATCATTACTTGTGTTCTTTGTATCAATATCTTAGTTAATCCAGTTTACTGTTTGATCAAGTTTAGTAAATATCCTCTTTGTGTTGTTGTGTTGTAATTGTTAAGCCCTTAACCGGTCCTGCAGAAGAGATCTTTTCCGTGTCATGTGCCTGGAGCATCCACTATCCCAATTCCACACATTTCCATTTTTATCATGTGGATGTCCCTACACATAAGGTGAAATAATTAGTTATTGGAAATCCAAGCCTTATTGGTCTTGGGATCTTCCAATGTAAATGAGATAATTGAACCAAAGTGTATGCGTGAAGGTTCAATTATGGTTTGTGAAGAAGAGGTTTGGGCTGCAACATCTTCTTTGATTTTCCATTCCATCCGTTGGTTGATCGAAGTAGATGAGTCTATTGAGACTTGAGCAACAAGACATGCTTTCGTGGCTTCTTTCTTTTCGGAAGGAGTTATCACCACCTTTTCTTCCAAAGCAGTCTACTTTTCGAAAGGTTTCTTTTTGTTTCTTTTTTTTGCTTTGACTTGTCTTCCGAAGCCATGTTCCTTTCGGAAGAATGAGTTTCTTCCGAAAGCAACTTAGCTGCGAAAACAAGTTTTCCTTTCTTTAACACTTGAACCGTATGATAAGGTCCAAATGTGAAACCCTCCTTGACTCCTTCTTTCTTAACATTGTTTGCATAATGTATGCTTGCTGGATTGTAGTAACAATATTTATCCATGTGGTTATGCAAACCACACATTATGCACTCAATGTTATTCTTCATGTGGCCTGAGGACTTGTAACACCCCGAAAAGTCAAAACGAGTCATCTAGAATAATGAGCTTAATTATTGGGTATGTAATAAGGTAAAAAAATGGCCATGGGCTAAATTAGTCTTATTGGGTAGTATCCTAAGGGATTAAAGGCCCATAATCAGCCCTTAACCCACCAAATCAAACTTCATTTTCCTTATTTGCAACCCTAGCCACCAAATTCATAAAGAGAGAAAGTAGAGAGAGTGAAAAAAACTCAAGATTTGGAGCTTCAAAGGTTAAGGGATTGAAGATCTGGGTGTTGGAGCATCAAACCATCATTAAGGAGCAACAAATCCAGGTAAGAATCGGCCTCTAAACCCTTCTGTAGATCAAACCCGGATTCTAGGGTTTTGGGTTTTGAAAAGTTGCAAAGAATCGCATAAAGGTCACATTTTTATGTATGAAAACATGTATAAAGCTTAGATTTAGCCTCATGGATGATAAACTAAGGGTTTGGACGTAAAAAGTTGCGATTTTGTGTTAAAAATAGGTTGGTTCGTCATTTCAGCTCGATCTGCGAAACTGTATATGCATCCAGCGAAATTGCTTATTCAAGCTGCGAAACTGTGGGTTTTCGGCAAAACTATAGTTTCGCAGGTAATTTCGCAGCCATGGAAATTCCAACGAAAGTTGGGCGAAACTGCCATGCGAAACTGGCAGTGAAACTGTCAGCGAAACTGGCAGCGAAACTGTCAGCGAAACTGGCAGCGAAACTGTCAGCGAAACTGGCAGCGAAACTGTCAGCGAAACTGGCAGCGAAACTGTCAGCGAAACTGGCAGCGAAACTGTCAGCGAAACTGGCAGCGAAACTGCTTTTCTGGCAGCAAAATTAGCAGCGAATTTGGGCAGATATTAACCCCTCTAAGTGTTAACTTATCTGCAAGCTGTGTAGTGTGATCCTAGCCTAGAAAGCTTAGTTTAGAAGCTACTCACGGTATCCAGGTGAGTTCTAGATCCCCTATTTATAAATTTTCTCATGTTTTGGGGCTATTATGCATACTAAATATACGTTTTTAAATGACCAAGATTTTAAGAGGTTTTAACAGGAAGATCGATTTTTCTATAAGGAAATAACTTTTTCCAGCCAGGGGTGTTGCCCCTTGGACCTCACTAGGGGCTACTGCCCCTAGGACCCCGTTGTCAGGGGCTGCCACCACCGAACCCCCGTTGTCCCGCGCAGGATCGGTAATGTTTTTATGATGAATTGTACTTGGTATGTTGTGTACTTAATAAGTTAAGTATTATATATTAAAGTGGATGATAATAATAATGAGAAGTGGAACTTAACGAATGTTACCCCCGGGCCCGTTTGATGATGAAAAGTCTTGCAAGCACTATGAGAGACTTACTTATGTGAGTCTGATGTATGATGATGGATTCGTATTCATGAGCGGGCTATGTGCCTTGCAGTGTGGATCACCTGTCGTGGGTTAGTTACCATTTTCATGTGTACCGACAGGGATTGACATTCTTTGTCGATCAACATGGAGCTCTTGATTTGTGCAATCTCGTTTATGATGAAAATGAAAAATAATGAAAGAATGAAAGATAATGAACATGCTTACTATGATGCAAGAAATGTTATGTATTATAACGTATGCGTGGTCATCATATGAAGGATAAAGTTTACATTTTCTTATTTATCTAAAACTAAACTCACTCAGCAAAGCTGACTTTTATGCATAATGGGTGGCATGAAAATGATACTGCTGAGAATGGCACAAGGTGGGAAGCTACTTGGATGGCAGTGAATGGCATTTTTGTTTACAAAACCTATTATTGTAATCTAAGAACAAGTACTATGTTTTATTTACAATTGAAGGACAAATGTATGAGTACAATATGGTTTCCAAGTTTTAAATGAATGTCTATTTTATTCCGCTGCAATGTTTTGGTTATTAAAAATGATTTTATGCTATGATTAACCAACTGTGAGGTTTCCCGAGAATGGGGCCTTACACGACTGTTGCTTCTGGCACTTCTTCTATTCTACAATAGCCTTTGCCTTTAACTTCTGATCTTTCAACTAGATAGGAGTGCTGGTACTACACTTCTTTCCTAGATCAGAGTTTCCAACCACTTGGAATCTTGTGGAGATAAATACACCCTTTTGCTTTGAGTCTATTTTTAGATTTGACTCAGCTACCTTTTTGGCAGTTTTTCTTGCTGGCTTGATTATGTTTCTTTTGGTTTTGGTGGTCAAAGGTTGATCATCAGCGGCGTGGATACTATTTTCTACCTGATCCTTCTCTATGGTGGTAATCATTGCTGCATCATTCTTCTGCTCAATACGTAGTGGGTCAGCAGTTGGAAGCTCTTGCTTTTCAATACCACATCTAGGTTGTCTCACAGACATGTAAGAGTGTGGTGGAGCAATTCATTGGTTCCCAACCCACTTTTGTTTTGATAGAAAACCTTTCAATGGAGGATGATGCAATAATGGATTTGAAGTTATCCTCTTCAATAGCATACTTCTTTGCTTTAGCCTTAACTATTACTACCTGGGCTTGAGCCTTAATCAACTTGAAAATAAAATCTATTATTTGAGCCATGTAATTGGAGTGTTCATGTTTTAAAGAAGACACAGTTTTCTCAACTCTTCAATTTTTAATTTGTAGTTAGATTCTGCCCTTTTAAATTCAAATTTTAATATATTCAAAGACTAAATATTAGATCTGATCTCCATGTTGTAGTCCTGATAAAGTTTAACCTTAGCTATACATGCTGGGATACAGAGATGTTGATACACCTGATTATCTTCTGTTCCTACCATGAGAGCTTGAGCTGGAGTTACATCTTGTACCATAAAGCTCCAACCAACTTCTTAAGCAACAACAGTTGTTTGCTGTTCAGTTGAATTTGCAGTAGCTTTTGGAGTAGCGGGATGATGTTGAGAGGCATGAGTGGCTCCAGGGTTGGATTTTGGAGCTTTGCATTCCCTTGCAAAATGACCAAGTTGATTGAAGTTATAGCACTTAGCCTTTGATTTGTCTAACCCAAATTTGTTGTTGGTTGGGTTCTAAGGGAACTGCCTTCCAGTTCTTTTAAAGAACTTTTTCGCACTATAGGTTAAAAGAGCCAATTGTTGGACAATGTCCATGTATTCAACGTCATCTAGGCTGAAGCACTCTAGATCATCAATGAAAAACTAAAAGTCACTAGATTGCTCATTTCCTGAGACAAAGGCACAACTATCCTGGAAGGGATTTGGTTGAGCGTGTTGAGACCTAGGTGTCTCAAGAAAAGTGATATATGGCCCAAAGGGAGATGATGGTTGTTGGGCGTACCTCAGGTACTTTTAGGGCTGAGGGGCACTTGAGCCTTCAGCAACGAGTAAAGCATTGCTAGCATGAGGGCTAGAAGTTCTACTCATCTAGTGACCTCTCTGAGTCTCCATCTCTACACGGTATCCATCAAGAATGTCGTATAGTTTGGTCATGGTGAGAGTGTTTAGATTCTCAGTCCTTTTGATAGAGACACAATAGAAAGTCCACTCATGAAGAAGTGCACTCATGATCTTTCTTACAAGATCTCTCTTCTTAAGAGTCATTCCCACAGACTGAAGCGATGAGATTAAGTCCATATACCTGAAGTATTGCTGGCTTAGGGTCTCTCCAGCAATATGAGTGAAGTTATTGAACTATTGCTTCAGGGTATCTCTCTTGGAATCTTTGGATTGGGTTGAACCAGAAAACATCAATGTCAAAGCATCAAAGAGTTCTATGGCAGATTGACAGTGCTCAAAGCCTACCATTATGGAGTTTGGTATGGTTGTGAGTAGTACTGTCATGGATTTGCTATCCATGCCCATCTTCTTAAAGTCTTCATCAGAGTAGTCTTCGATAGCTTTCTCTATCATAGCATAGTTACCAGCTGAGGAATCCACCTTTGGCTTGTATGGTCCATGAGTGATAGATCTCCACATTTTGCCGTCTTGATACTTAATGAAACCTTCGATACGTTTACACACAAGATCTGATGTTATCAAGGGTGATGATAGGAGCCTTAGTCATCGTTTAGATTTCTTGTTAATGGCCATTTTTTTGTGTAGTGAGTGAATGAGTGAAGAAACAAGTTGATTTGGATGGTTAGACCTTACAATCAAGATCCTAAGAAACTCTAATACCAATTGCAAGATCGGTTAAGGTCACTCAACACAAGGTTATCTCTCAAACTCACTTAGACACACTCGGATGATGATGCAAAATCTTCAAATGAGTTGATAATAATATACTAAGTTAAAGATCACAAGAGATGGTTTTCAAGATACTTGTATATATTACTTCTCAACTCAAAGTTTACAAGACTCTTACAAGCATACTAATAGAGTTATAATGACAAACTATATATACTACTATTTACAGCCAGTTATACTTAGATTACCAGCTGGAACTTACTACTAAACAAATACTACATTTCTAGAAGTAAGGTATCTAAGATAAAATACTATCCTAAACTAGGTAGTCATAACAGGTCCATGACTTACCTTTTGCACCAACTTAGCGTGGTAGTTGTTCTAACTAATAAAAAGTGAACAGTGGAATAAAGTATGGTAAACTACACGATGTGGGAAAGCGCCATGTAGTATATCAGGGTTGCAGCGGTTGTCAGACCGACCATACTTTTTGTCTACTGGTTCATAGTTAGTTCTTCCAAAGGTAAACTGGCTTTGGAAGAATAAGTTCTTCTGAAGCCAATTATACTTCAGAAGAATCAACTTCTTCTGAGACTTCTTCTGGTCTTCAAGACTTTGTTCTTCGGAAGTCATTCTCTTCAACCTTCTGAGTGTTTAGCTTCTGTGACATCCGTCACCTTAAGGTCCGTCAATTAACGTGTTTGTCCGTTATCTATTCTTTGATCCGTCATTCCTCATCCTTATTTGACTCTTTATGTGGATATCATGTGTGCATTATTATCGTTGTGTGTGTATTCGTTATAACCATGTGTTAACCTCAAAAAGACTTTTAAAACTTTCATTTTTGAAAACGTCAAATACATCATTTTATAAATATATTAAATGTTTTTAATATAACCATTTCTTAAGTCATAACAACATTAAATGAACTTTTACAATTATAATAAAACATCTAATAAAGTCGTTTTATAAACCGAACCAAATTTGGGAAAACTCGGGGGTTAAGTGCAGGGACTAAACTTGTAATTTTGTAAACTTGGGCTGGGTATAAATACCCCCTTACCAGCCCTAGAACCTCATTATCACCATCTTCTTCATCTTCACCCTCTACACACACAAAATCTCCACTTTAGCACCAAATCCAACCCGAGAGGTCTTGTTTTCTTCGTCTTGACACCGTCTACAGCTTAGACTACCCCTTTTTAGCAGGTAGTTGTCTTTGGTTGTCCGTTTTCTAGCCTTTTCACGGCTGTCCAAAACTAGGGTTTCGGGTGTTTGGGTTCAACCCGAACACACAAGGTCGTATGGGTGCGTGTGAGGTCTCTTTGCTTGTGTTTCATGTTTGTGTATATTTGTTGAGTGTTTCTGGAGGTCCTTGTGGTGTAAAACCCGTGTTTTGAGCAGCTCGGGGGCTGCTCATCCCGACCACAGTCGCAATTCTGCAGATCAGGCGACTGGGTCAACCATGCGATTGAGCCGTGCGACTGAGTGGGTCGTGCGACTGAATCATGCGTTTGAGTCAATCGCGCGACTGAGTTGTGCGACTAGGCATGTCGTGCGACTGAGTTGTGCGACTAAGTGTCTGTATGCGATTGAGTCATGCGTGCGAATGAGTGTATGCGATTGAGTCATGCGATTGAGTGATTGTGTGCGATTGAGTCAGGTGACCGACTGAACGTGTGCGAATGTGCGTGATTCGCACGACTGGAGTCCAACCGCACGAAAGGAGGTTCAATCGTACGAAAGTAGCTAATTCGCACGATTGAAGGTTGATTCGTGCGTATGGAGGTTGAGTCGTGCGATTGGGTGTTGTGTGGTACGACTGAAGGCCAGTCATACGAATGAAGGCTCAATCGTACGAATGAAGCTGATTCGTACGATTGAGGGTTGATTCGTATGAATGGAGGTTGAGTCGTGCGTCTGGCCTTGTTATGCGACTGAAATTGTTGTGTTTGATTCCCTTGTGCGTGGTGTGAGTATGACGTGTGATGTTGAGGTAACATTAACACAATAAGCCATTGTTCGGCCACAAATATTAAAGTCAACGCGAAAAAGGGCACAAATACTATTTTAAACAAATTTAAATCAACGCTTTACAACGATCAACCGACTTATAACTATTGACACATATTCAATACTTCTTCAATAACAATGAGACTTTAACTCAAATATCATCATTAATGGCGACAATGTCTTGTACTTGGATCTACATAAGATCTAGTACATGTGTCAGTCTGTATGTGTTATACGCGACCCAGCCGATACGACCCGAACCGACCCATCATTATTACGCGCTTATCATATCATATCATTAATGCTTTACAATAACTGTCAATAGGTGTTTGACTGTTTATTTGCATTCAACATTTGGGATACATTGCTCATACATACTTACCACCTAACAAGTGAGTTTCGTGGCCCCTTTTTACGCTTATACAATATTTCAATCATTTACAACTTGGGGGAAAAGTATGCTTACTCATTTTCAATGCTGTACAACTTACATACATTTTACATACAAGGAATCAACGTGATACTGTGTTGCAAGTACTATTTGATACATGCTTGGGTCTGCTGTGTGGTTCTATCTTTGCAACTATTTAATTCCAGTGTGGGAACCGACGGTTAGGTATTGGTAGTACTACTGGGTTGACACCCCCACCCTCGTTCGATGGTATACTAGTTGGTACTATCACTGGCCAGGAACGGGCCCTTGGGTGAATATATGCCGACAATTTCTTTGTGTACGTCGCTAGGTTTGGTTGCAAAGCTCATGTCATGTGATATTTACTTGTGTATATAACCGTATTCACGGTATTCCGCAACGCTTACATTATACAGCATCACTTATATTTTTATTACATAAACCTGTGAGCTCACCAACAATTATGTTGACCGTTTTAAGCATATCTTTTCAGGTGATCATGCAAGTCCAGGAATCTAGGTGTGCTGCCTTAGTGGAGACCATAGGATGCATTTTGGGACTTAACATATTTTGATAAACAATCTTTTGAACAATGTTAACGCTTGTAAACAATTATCATCTTTTGAAACTTGTTCCCGGGTTGTGGGAATTAACATTTACAATTTCATCTTTATGTGATTATGCGTATCATTATCATGTTATGCTTATGGCTATGTTGTCGTGAACATTGACTAAACACGACACAAGTCCCCTTGTTGTCGGGTGTCGTCATGACACGCACGTCATCATTTATTTATATTGCTCTCTATCGCTTACCATGTGTTATGACGATCCCGGTCTCGTTACATCCCCGTGTTTCCGCTTTTAGCGGGGGTGTGACAGATTGGTATCAGAGCCATTGGTTATAGAGAATTAGGCAATACGCTTGACCTAGACTATAACCTAGGAACCTTCATGTAGATTTGCATGCTAGGACTCTGTATGCATATTATATCTCGTGTATGTGTTCCTCGCTACTTGATTTGTTCATCTATTTGTTATGTGATCTTTCCACCCTATGAGAGAGCCCATGTGCTCACTCTTTTATGGGATGCTTCTATTGGATCTTCCGTTCCCTCTACGCGCCGAGTTAGTTTATCAGATCCGGGTATTAAACCCGAAGAGATCTTTACAGATCATGCTATTGCGCTTGACCTTGGACATTGAGATTAACCCTGAGGAGGATTATGTCTGAAACCTCGAAAGAGGAGGAAATAGACAACCTCCGCTAGACTAAACGTGATTGTATAAATGGACTTACAACTGTTGTGATGGATTATCATTGAAACATTATCAGTTCATGGTGTGTGAACTGCACGAATTGCATGCGATGTGTGGTGACAATAAGTATGATATTGACATGGAATACATGGACTTGATGAGTGTTAAGGATATACACTTTCAATTGATTTAAGCTTATGTGTTTACTTTTCTATGGTTAGAACATGCCGCCTCGAAGAGTTACCCGTAGCAATATTGGCGGGAGTGAAGCCCCAAGGGGCAGAGGCCGAGGCAGAGGCAGAGCACCAAGAGCAAATGATGCTCCTGCCAGTAATAGTCAAGGAACAGGGAACGCCGACATGGCAACCCTGATCGCTCAACAATTGGCCGCATTGATCCCTACTATCGTGGCCCAAGTGAGCGACGCACTCCAACAACACCACCCTCACGGGGATGGTGGCAACGATGATGGAGCCCAAGGTGGGATCGAAACTGAGACGGGAAACGGGAACCCGACCGGAAACTAGAGCAATCAGGAAACCGGGAATGGTGGTACTGTCGGTATTGAGACTGGAGTGGTTAATGCTCGTCGGGGATGTTCGTACAAGGAGTTCGTGGCTTGTAAGCCGAGGGAATTCGACGGGAAAGGTGGGGCGATAGCCCTAACCAGGTGGTTGGAAAAGATGGAGGCAGTGATTGATATTAGTGAGTGCCTCGATAGTCAAAGGATCAAGTATGCTACTTGCTCACTACAGGGTAAGGCCCTAACCTGGTGGAACACCCAGGTTCAAGCTCGAGGAAGAGAATCTGCGATGCAGATGTCATGGGACGAATTCAAGGCCTTGATCACTGAGGAATACTGCCCTCTCAACGAGATGTAGAAGTTAGAGCACGAGTTCTGGAATCATGCCATGGTGGGTGCAGGGCATGCAGCTTATACTGATCGTTTTCATGAGCTTGCAAGATTGGTTCCGCATCTAGTCACGCCAGAATCAAAGAGGATCGAAAGGTAAATTTGGGGACTCGCGCCTCAAATTAGAGCGATGGTCACAGCAGCCGCTCCTCCTACTATTCAGAGCGCAATTCTGAAAGCTGGCGCTTTGACTGATGAGATGGTTAGAACTGGGGTTTTGGGCAGAGGAGCCGAGAAGAGAAAGGATGTTGGGGAGTCGAGCCGGTCGAGTGCCGGAAAATTTGAGAAGAGGTCTAAGCCGACCAGGAATTTTGTGGCCGTGTCTCAGGCCAGGAGAGAGTATGTGGGGCCGCACCCCAAATGTGACAGGTGCAATTATCATCATCCCCCAGGGACGCAGTGCCGGGTGTGCGCGAACTGTAGGCGCCCGGGACATTTGGCAAGAGATTGCAGAACTGCGCCGAACCTTGTAGCACCCGTCAACGCGGTTAACCCCGCCGGGAATGCAAGGGCTTGCTTTGAGTGCGGGAGCCCTGATCACTACAGGAATATGTGCCCCAGGCTGAATCGGGCACCGGGTCAGCAAGGAAACAACCAACAACAGGTGATGGCTATCGCTGGGAATCAAGGCCCGACTACTCAGGGGAATGCAGCTCGGGGACGTGCATTCGTCATTGGAGCCAATGATGCTCGTCAGGACCCAAATGTTGTCACGGGTACGCACTTACTCAATCATCACTTCGCATCTATATTATTTGATACTGGGGCAGACAATAGCTTTATATCTGCCGAGTTTGTGCAATTGCTTGATTTGAGTCCTAGTAGGCTAGAAACTAGCTACTCCGTAGAAATGGCCAATGGTAGAGTTGTTCAGGCCGATGAGATCATTAGGAAGTGTTCGTTAACGTTGGAGGATCACACCTTTGAGATAGATTTGATACCCTTCGAATTAGGAAGCTTCGATGTGATTGTGGGTATGGATTGGTTGTCACAAAATGGAGCAGAGATTGTTTGTCGAGACAAAGTAGTACGTATCCCTATGCCAGACGGGGAAGTACTCAAGGTTCAGGGAGAACGACCGGGTAAGAACTTGAAGCTTATTTCCTGCATGAAAGCACACCAGAGTTTACGAAAGCAGTGCTACGCTTTTCTGGCTCATGTGGTTAAAAAGAAAGACGAAGAAAGGAAACTGGTGGATATTCCAGTGGTACGGGATTACCCAGAAGTATTTCCAGATGACTTGTCTGGTTTTCCTCCTCCACGACAGGTGGAATTCCGTATTGAGTTGGTTCCTGGAGCTACACCGGTAGCAAAAACGCCATATCGACTAGCGCCATCCGAGATGCAAGAGTTGTCTAGTCAGTTACAGGAACTACTGGAGAAGGGTTTTATTCGACCGAGTCATTCTCCGTGGGGAGCGCCGGTACTATTTGTCAAGAAGAAGGATGGATCGTTCCGTATGTGCATCGATTACCGTGAACTGAACAAGTTGACGGTGAAGAACCGATATCCTCTCCCCAGGATCGACGATTTATTTGATCAGCTGCAAGGAGCTTCGTATTTTTCAAAGATCGATCTTCGTTCTGGTTATCATCAGCTAAGGGTTTTCGAGGACGACATACCGAAGACTGCGTTCAGGACTCGTTATGGGCACTATGAGTTCTTGGTCATGCCGTTCGGGTTGACCAACGCACCAGCTGTGTTCATGGACCTAATGAATCGGGTGTGCAAACCTTACTTGGATAAGTTTGTGATCGTGTTCATAGACGATATACTTATCTACTCCCGATCAAAAGAGGATCATGTAGAACATCTTCGGGCAATTCTGGAGCTGCTACGAGAAGATAAACTTTTCGCCAAATTCTCAAAGTGTGAATTTTGGTTGCGAGAAGTGAAGTTTTTGGGTCATGTGGTTAATGAGAACGGGATTCACGTAGATCCCGGCAAGATCAAAGCGGTGAAGAAATGGGATACGCCCCAGATGCCATCAGAGATACGACAATTCTTAGGATTGGCCGGTTATTATCGTCGCTTCATCGCGAATTTCTCAAAGATTGCGCAACCGTTGACCCTGCTTACTCAGAAAGACAAGAAGTTTGACTGGGATATGCACAAGAGCAAGCGTTCCAAACGTTGAAAGAGAAGTTGTGCAACGCGCCGATACTGTCTCTCCCAGACGGAACAGATGATTTTGTGGTGTACTGCGATGCGTCACACCAAGGATTGGGATGTGTATTAATGCAGAAGGATAAGGTGATTGCCTACGCTTCGGGACAGCTTAAAGTGCACGAAAAGAACTACACCACTCATGATCTTGAGTTGGGCGCTGTAGTATTTGCACTCAAAATTTGGAGGCATTACCTGTATGGCACCAAATGCATCATCTTCACCGATCATAAGAGCCTCCAACACATTCTGGATCAGAAGGAACTTAACATGCGCCAACGACGTTGGGTAGAACTTCTCAGTGACTACGATTGTGAAATCCGGTATCATCCGGGGAAAGCTAACGTGGTGGCTGATGCTTTGAGCCGCAAGGAACGTGTGAAACCACTACGTGCACGAGCGTTGGGATTGACCATTCAAACCAACTTGAAAGCTCAGATTCAAATTGCACAAAGTGAGGCATTGAAAAGAAGAAACCTTGCGGGAGAAGAGTTCCGGGGGTTGGATAAACAGATGATTCGCAAGGATGACGGTATTCAATACTTCATGGATCGCATATGGGTACCCAAATGGGGAGGTGTTCGAACCTTAGTCATGGATGAAGCCCACAAGACGCGATATTCTATTCATCCTGGTGCAGACAAGATGTATCATTATCTTAAGGATCTGTACTGGTGGCCAGGCATGAAGAAAGACATTGCCTTATACGTCAGCCGATGCTTGACGTGTTCGAAAGTAAAAGCTGAACATCAGAAACCATCGGGATTATTACAGCAACCTGAATTTCCCGAGTGGAAATGGGAGAACATAGCTATGGATTTCATTACCAAACTCCCAAGAACAAGCAGCTGTCATGACTCGATATGGGTCATTGTAGATCGAATGACAAAGTCCGCACACTTCTTGCCTATCCGAGAAGACTACAAGATGGATAAGTTGGCGAGATTGTACATCAAGGAGGTCGTGACACGGCACGGGGTGCCGGTGTCAATCATATCCGACCGTGATAGCCGATTCACTTCACGTTTTTGGAAGACACTACAGAAAGCGATGGGCACTCGTTAGACCATGAGTAAGCCTATCACCCTCAGACAGATGCCAAAGTGAACGAACTATACAGACGCTAGAAGACATGTTAGAGCGTGTGTAATTTGATTTTTGTGGTAGTTGGATGCTCATTTACCGTTTGATATAGATTCTTCCTCAACCAGCTACCATAACAAGCATGGATGTGCTCCATTTGAGGCGTTGTATGGAAAGGACAATGCAGATCAAAATCCCGTTTGTTTGGGCCGAAATTGTGAAAGTCAACTAACATGGCCCAAGATCTTCAAGAAACAACATACAAGATTTTTCCAAATCAAAGATCGACTAAAAGCCGCACGAGATCGCCAAAAGAGCTATGCCGACAATCGTCGGAAGCCTCTAGAATTCAATGTCGGGGATCGTGTGTTACTCAAAGTCTCCTGTGACAACCGACCTCCAGGTTGTTACCCTAACCCTAGATTACTTGCATCATTATCCATGTTATGAGTGCTAATAATTGAAACTATCCAACCCTACTATGAAATTGGAAACAATTCTTACTATTGATGTAAATTATGATTTCATGTGATTTTTATTTTGACTTTTAACCAATTTAGGTTTCTACCTTTTTTAAAATTAGTGTTCCGGGAATGTCAACTAGTCACCCTTACAAAATTAAACTCAAGAGAAGGCAATTAAAATGTGAGCATACACACTCACACTTACATAATTTCGGCCATGCATGCATGGGCATGCATTAGATACCTCAAACCACCTTCCACTAAATAATACATAATACCCAATACTACAAAATTACACTACACAATATAAATTACAATTAAAATTAAATCAAAAACCTTCCCCACTACCCTCCAAGAACGGCCGCCCCCTCTCACCACTCCACTCTCCTCTCCTCTTCACCACCACCCCACCACCACTCATCTTTTATGCATCTCTCTCCCTCTCTCTCCCTCTCTCCCTAATTCGACCAGCTGAACCAAACACACACCACATCTCACAACACTCTCAACAATTCTCTCTAGTCTTGTGAAGGAAATTCGAAGACCACACCAAGTTCTAATCGGCCAAGCAAAAAAACCGCAAAGAGTAGCCTTGTTCGCAAGATTTGGTCACACAACCGTATTTGTTCCACCTTTCCAGCCTTAGTTCGAGTTTCTCCATTCAAGTCCAAGGAGTTTCAAGCCATTCACGGCCATCAACACCTTCTAAACCGTGAGTTACATTGAGTGTAAGCTCAAGTTGTCGGTTTTGTGACATTTCTCTTGTTTTCTCCATTTATCATCTAAGAACCGTGTATTTCCTTGTTGTAGCAAAAACATCTCACCATCATCTCGTTCTTAAGGAGTTCCCAACGTTCTTGAAGGTAAACTTCATGTTATGTTAGTCATTCTTGAGGTGGAAACCGATTTCCACCATGAAAACCCTCATTTTGAGTGTTTTGACATCATCTAACTTGTGAAAGCTTAAACTCTTGTAAACCAAACTTGTGACCTGCATTTTATGACTTAATGGACTCCCAAGAACCTGTTTTTAAAAGTTCCAAGTGGCTACATACTCAAACCACGGTTGATACATGGATTTCACCTTGAAACCCTCCTTTCTACATGTAACAACACCCTTTTGAGCATTTGTTTGAAAAATCCTTTTACCAAGACCCATAACCTACTCATGAACGACTTAATGACACCTTAATAATCTGTTTATGAAGTTAAATGAAGTGTTGGTAACATTTAAACTCAAGTTAAGATGGTTTACACTAGTGTAATTGTCGGTTATGGCATTTTCTACATATTTGAAGCATATGGATGTATAGATCAACTAGGCAACATGTTGGGACTGAAATTACAGTAGGTTTTAGTGAATATAGATGTGTTAGCAATGTTTAATCTCTGGAATAAAGGACATGTTGTGATTTACCCTCTTTTAGTCACTTTCGGGACCCGAAAACATGGTAAAATGACTTAAAAATAGTAAGAATACAAGTTTAACATTCTTAAAAGAATTCCAGGCTCAAAAATGATAAATAAAGTACTCTGGAGTCAATGGATAATTTAAATGGTCAAAGACACAAATAAATGACATTTTAACTAAAAACGGGTACAAACCGAGCATCGTTTTTGAGAAAAATCCATAAAAATAGAGTTCAAAACTAAGATTTATAAAAATCATATGATTTCAGTAAGTTAAGTAATAAAGGACCTAAAAGATTTAAAATTCGGTCAAACAAGCTTTAAATGGTCAAACCCGGTCAAAACCGCGTATTAACGGGTCAAACGTAAAAACAAGATTTTTAACTATAAAAGGCCAATTTACACAATTTAAGGACTTAAAAATTTATAAAGAAATCTTTTAGAAAATACCTACTGGTCCAAGATTTAAATATATGAAAACTCCAAATTACTGTTAAAACTATCCGGCTTTTACCGTAACCGGGAGCGTTAAACGCGCAGTTTTTAAAATCGAACCCGTAGACTAAAGTTTTGAAGCACTTACTCCATAATAATCATAATATGACTCTAATAATCTGATTTTTGGACTTAAATGACATAAAAGGCAAGAAACTAAACTTAAGGGTAGAAACTGTCAATTTTGAAACTTGAGGGACCAAACTGTAAAATTTTTCCAAACCTTATAACCGACTTCCAGGAACTAATAAACACTTGAACAACAAAATCTCTTAATATACTTAATCTAATGAAGTGAAAATCCCAATTTTCATGAAGACGCCTTGACTTGCCATAAAAGGAAACTTTTTATACAAACCTTCACGAAACCAAAGCCTTACCAATAGCTAAACTCTTGACATCAATGTTGCACTTTGAATGAGTTTAGGGCAGTAGCTTATTGCTTAATATGTACATGTTAGGGTGCTAGACTTGTGACACTTCCCGGCACACCAAGAGACTTTGATTTGGAAACCTAAGGTGAGTTCTAGTGATCCCCCTTTTTTACTATTGTTTTGGGATGAAACATGCTCTACTTTTTATGAACTATGATTGTGCTTTATTTGATGATACTATGTGGGATTTGTGGTTACCTGCTGATTCTTATATCATGATCATTAATTCTTTCGTGAACCGCTTGATTTATATGGATAGATCTATTTGGGGAATCCCCCACACACAGTGGCTTCCGTTCCAGGAAGGTTACCCCACTGAGATCCTGAGGGATCGTTGTGGCATGTAACAAGTTTTGTTAAGATTCTATGGTGAACCATCCGGGCAGGTAGGGTTCACTGGTTTGGGGCTCAGTTTCTTCCTTCGGGAATATCCGGTAAAACACAACTTTAGAAGAGGCTAACCGGGACTGAGTGCAGGGTTGATTATGATTTTATTTTTCCCACGATGATAAACAATGATTATTTTCTTTTAATCAAAGAAGGATTTATTAAGTCCTTTTGTTTTTAAACTTTAAGCACTTGAATTCACCAACTTTTTAGTTGACACAATTTTCTTTTGAGCATGTTTCAGGTAATATATGAAGAGATCCTAGCAGTTGTGAAGACCTAGACTTATCCCCGTGACATGGCATTGGCTTATTTCCTTGATGAAACAATTGAACAATTTATATTTTGTGTTGAACAAGTACAATTTCATTTTTATGGATGATTGTAAAACTTATTTGGGGCTTGATGTGTCTCTAGCCCTGTTACCTTTTTAAAACTTTAATGCCATGTGATATTCTCTCCTTTGAGCTCTTATAATGGTTTGTTTCCGCTGCCATATGTTGTTGCTAGTCTGTGACGTCCCACCCTACCTGGGCCCGGGGTGTGACAGATTGGTATCAGAGCCAAAGGTTGTAGAGAAGTCGGGAATGCCATAGTAGACCCTAGGCTACAACCCTGATACCCTAGGACTGTCCTTGTGGGAAGTGTTGGGATGATCGGGTTGGGTAAATTGATGATTACACTTGATCAACGTAATCATGAATTTACCGGACGCGTAATTTCCATCACTGATCTTTAGGTTATGGTTGGACTTTTTCTGGTTTATATTGATGATTTGAAACTAATTTTTTAAAAAAGGGATTTAAATGATTTTTATGATGAACTATGTTATCCGATACTACTTGAAGAAACTATTGATCTGGGCAAAACAGACAGCTATATGTTGGAATAACAGATACTATTGCCATCACTACTATTATTAGTACTATTATGTAAATCATGAGCTATGAGAAACCAAATTACTCATGATGTATTTCTTACAGGATAACGTCAATGGCTGATAAAGGAAAGGCGCCTGCTCACCCCGACACTGAGACCGCTCCTACCGGAAACCTGAGGAGAAAGAAACCCCAGACGGAGTATGAGGCGTACCTCCGGAGATGCGGACATCCAGGGTGGATATCCGTCACGTCCGAAGACACTGAGGCTTCCGAGGACTCTTCCTCCACATCACCTTCCCGAAGCCGAACGCGATCCCACTCTCCTCAAGTAGCTGCTCCGACCCTCTCACCCATCCCACCTATTGGGAATAGGGGTGCGCGTACTGTCACCCGACCTCGCAAAAGCGTTAGGCCAGGATCCTCCGTATCCTTTAGGATGCCTCCTCCTCCTCCCCCTCCTGTTAGGATTCCGACATCGGTACCCCCACTGTTTGACCCTCGTGACGAACGCCTGATGCCGCCGAGACATAGTATGTATGACGACCCTACTGTACTGGCTGGTGATAGGTACTCCCAGTCGAGTCGCCGGGCAAGTGATGTAGGACCCTCCGATGCGACATTGGATGAGATTTTGAGGACTGTTCGCCGTCATGAGCTGACTGTTCAGCACGCCACTCGAACTTTTCAGTCGGCTCAGTTCCAGGCGATGATGGCTACACAGGGAGTGAAGCGTTTGGAGCAGGAGCAGAGGAAGAAGGGTACAGGATGGTTTGGATGGCTAAAGAGGAAGTGGATGTGAGAACTGGAGTACTCAGTGGGATTTATCTGTCTGTGGACAGTAGAAGGAAACTATTTGAATTCTTATTCGAGACTATTATTTTATTATTATGGGGGTGATGGCACCTTCCAAATTGTAAGAGCATGACTCTGATTCTATTTGTTTGGATGATACTATCGTTAACTGCTTTTGGGATGCTAGAATTATTAAACTGTCTGTATTGAATTGCTATATGTTTTGTTGTGCTTTGAAATTTGTCTGTGCCTTTTCTAAATGGTTGCCCAACTATTATGTCATTTTTTGAATTGGACTTTTTAAGGTTCTTTAGTGGGTTGTAAATACATATGTGCATGCCCTGATCCCTCTTCCGAGGCATGGTGTGCTAGGATAATGATGCCTAGGCTATCCGAAACAAAATTTATGAGATGCTAAACGAATCTATTTGTGATACTATCAGAATGCCGACTCGCAGAGGAACACGTTTTGGTCGACGTGGAGCCACCAGGGGCCGCCATGAGGAAGCAAGGCCTATTGGAAACCAACCTACTCCACCAGGGACTCCCCACGGGGAGAATACTAATCAAGAGAGTGACGAAAGGATTGCTAACCTCGTAGCTCAGCAACTGGCCAACGCCATTCCGACTATCATTGCACAGATAAATGCAGACCGGGATAACACTACTGGTAACGAACGGCCGGTAAACGATGAGAGCCACGACGATGAAGCTGAGGCGTTAAGGAATGGGTGCTCTTACAAGATCTTTATGGCATGTAAGCCCAAGGACTTCTATGGCACCGAGGGTGCTATAGAGACTTACAGGTGGATCGACGAAATGGAAGCCGTCTTAGACATCAGCGAGTGCAAGATGGAGCATATGGTGAGATTTGCATCACAATCTCTCAAGGGATCAGCTCTTGAATGGTGGAAGTCCATTACTCAGAGCCGTGGAAGAAACGTGGCTAATCGAATGGGTTGGACTGAATTCGAGAGCTAATGACCAACAAATATTGCCCCATCAATCAACTCGAGAAGCTGGAGACAGAATTTTTAAGCTTGGAGATGAAAGGACCCAACTACACCGAATACATCAATCGTTTCTTAGCCCTGTCCCGACTTGTGCCACATTTGGTGACGCCAGAAGCCAAAGGTGTAGCACGGTTCATCTGGGGACTACACCCAAGAGTTAGGGGTATGGTTCGTGCCTCTCAGCCTGTGACCCTGCAAGCTGCTGTCGACCTTACCAGCAGTTTGACTGATGATCTAATTAGGGCTGGATGGACCGATCAAGGAAGGGCTGATGAGAAGAAGAAGTTTGTTGGTGATAAAAGGAAGTGGTTTGAAGCGAAAAGAGCGGTTGGAAGTAGCAGTGGGTCAAGTAGAAGGAGTTCTGAAGGAGTGAGACGTGATGATCAAGGAAGCAAAAACCGGAGATTGTATACGGGGACAAGCCCACTCTGCAGCAAGTGCAAGTTACATCATCAAGGGGAATGTAACCCGATGCCCTGTTTTAGGTGCAAGAGAACAGGCCATTTAATTAAAGACTGTACTTATGTACCGGGGAAACAATGCTACGAGTGTGGAGACCCAGGGCATATGAGGAACAAGTGTCCTAAGCTGGGTAGAGACAAGGATGCCAAGCACAACAAGCCTAAGGGAAGAGCTTTCGTTATGGACCCAGCAGGAGCTCGTAGGGAACCCGACGTGGTCAACGGTACGTTCCTTGTAAACAATCATCCCGCTACTGTACTGTTTGATACTGGAGCGACTGCTAGTTTTATCTCTAGTACTTTTAGGCAATTGATTGACTTAGACGCGTGTACCTTGACTGATACATTTACCGTAGAATTAGCTGACGGTAATATTTTAGAAGCTAACGAAATCATTAGGGATTGCCCCCTGAATCTAAAAGGGAATATGTTTAAGATTGACTTGATGCCCATTAAGTTAGGAGGATTTGATGTGGTCGTGGGTATGGACTGGTTAGCGAAGCATAAAGTCGAAATCGTATGTGATGAGCGACTGCTCAAGATACCGTTGAGCGACGAAGAGTGTTAGTGGTAGAAGGTGAAAGGAGTAACACTCTATACCCTATGATATCCCACTTAAAAGCTACCAAGAGCTTGAAGAAGGGATGTCCAGCTTTTATAGTATATGTGATGAAAGCCCAAAAGGAGAAGAAGATCGAAGAGATTCCCGTGGTTTCGGAATACCCAGAGGTGTTTCCGGAAGAACTACCAGGACTTCCCCCGAATCGACAAGTTGAATTCCAGATAGACTTGTTGCCTGGTGCTGCACCAGTAGCCAAGGCACCGTACCGGCTCGCCCCACCTGAGATGAAGGAGCTAATGGTACAAATTCAAGAACTACTGGACAAGGGATTTATACGTCCGAGTGTTTCTCCATGGGGTGCCCCGGTACTATTCGTGAAAAAGAAAGACGGAACCCTGCGAATGTGTATTGATTACAGGGAATTGAATAAGCTGACCATAAAGAACCGTTACCCTCTCCCGAGAATAGATGACCTATTTGATCAACTGCAAGGAGCAAGTTATTTCTCCAAAATAGACTTGAGGTCAGGATACCACCAGCTGAAGATAAGAGAAGAAGATATACCCAAAACCGCTTTCCGAACTAGGTATGGACACTATGAGTATTTGGTCATGCCCTTTGGACTGACTAATGCTCCAGCAGCATTCATGGACCTCATGAATCGCGTTTGCCGCCCTTACCTCGACAAGTTTGTGATCGTGTTTATCGACGACATACTGATCTATTCTCAAAGTAAAGACGAGCACGAGAAGCATCTCAGGCTAATTCTTGAATTGCTCAAGAATGAGCAACTATATGCCAAGTTCTCGAAATGTGAATTCTGGATGCGCCAGATCCAATTCTTAGGTCATGTGGTAAATGAGGATGGGATTCAAGTTGACCCTTCCAAGATTGAGGCCATAAAGAATTGGAAGATTCCTGAAACTCCTACGGAGATAAGGCAATTCTTAGGACTGGCTGGCTATTACCGAAGATTTATAAAGGACTTCTCACGTATAGTGCAACCTTTGACCGCACTAACCAAGAAAACACAACCTTTGTGTGGGAGCGAGAGCAGAACGAGGCGTTTGAAACGCTTAAAGAGAAATTATGCAGTGCACCTATCCTTGCTCTTCCAGAAGGAGTAGAAGACTTCGTGGTCTATTGTGACGCTTCGCGTCAAGGGCTAGGATGTGTATTGATGCAACGCAACAAGGTGATTGCTTACGCGTCGAGACTGCTGAATGATCATGAGAAGAACTACACGACGCACGATCTGGAGTTGGGTGCCGTGGTGTTTGCCCTTAAGATGTGGAGGCATTACCTTTATGGCACAAAGTGCATTATCTACACTGACCATAGAAGCCTGCAGCATATCCTTGACCAAAAGATGCTCAACATGCGTCAGAGAAGATGGGTTGAGCTATTGAACGATTACGAGTGCGAGATCCGCTACCATCCTGGTAAGGCCAATGTTGTGGCGGATGCGTTGAGCCGAAAGGAAAGAGAGAAACCTCTTCGAGTACGAGCCTTAAGGATGAGTGTGTATACCAACCTTATAGCAAAACTGAAGGAAGCTCAAGGCGAGGCATTAAAGGAAGAAAAATTAAAAGAAGAAGGATTGACTGGAATGGAAAAGCAATTGGAGATAGGGGACGATGGTACATATAGATATGGTGGAAGGACTTGGGTGCCAAAACACGGAGGAATTCGAGAAGTAATCCTCGATGAAGCACACAAGTCTAGGTATTCAATTCACCCTGGAAGTGATAAGATGTACCAGGATTTAAAGACACTTTTCTGGTGGCCGGGAATCAAGAGATCAATCGCTGTTTATGTGGGGAAATGTTTAACTTGTGCCATGGTAAAAGCTGAGAACCAAAAACCATCAGGAACGTTGCAGCAACCTGAGATTCCAGAATGGAAATGGGATAATGTTACGATGGATTTTGTTACCAAGTTGCCTAGAACGTTTAAAGGTCACGATGCTATTTGGGTAATAGTGGATAGATTAACAAAATCAGCTCACTTCTTGCCAATTAGAGAAGACTACGACATGACGAAACTGGCCCAACTTTATGTCGACGAGATTGTAACAAGGCATGGAGTGCCTCTGTCGATCATCTCAGACCGTGATAGCCGTTTCACCTCTCGTTTCTGGAAATCGTTCCAGCAAGCTTTAGGAACCCGTTTAGATCTTAGCACGGCTTACCACCCTCAGACCGACGGACAGAGCGAAAGAACTATTCAAACGATGGAAGACATGTTGAGAGCTTGCGTGATGGACTTTGGCGGAAACTGGGATAACCATCTTCCTTTGGTGGAATTCGCCTATAACAATAGTTACCACGCGAGTATCAAAGCCGCTCCGTATGAGGCCCTTTATGGCAGGAAATGCCGATCACCCTTGAGTTGGAATGAGATTGGTGACAGCCAAGTGATGGGACCCGACATAGTGTTGGAAACCACCGATAAGATCTATAAGATAAAGGAACGACTGAGAGCAGCCAGAGATCGACAGAAGAAGTACGCTGACAGGAGGCGGAAACCTCTAGAGTTCCAAGTGGGCGACAGAGTGATGCTAAAAGTAGCACCGTGGAAAGGAACAGTGAGATTCGGAAAAAGAGGAAAACTAAGCCCAAGATACATTGGACCATTTGAGATAATGGCAAGAATTGGCCCAGTGGCATATAAGTTGAAACTACCCCCGGGGTTGAGTCACATACACGACACCTTTCATGTGTCAAACTTGAAGAAGAGCATGGTAGACAAAACCCTGGAACTACCATTAAAAGAAGCAAGGATAAGCGACAAACTGAACTTTGTGGAAGAACCTGTGGAGATCACGGATCGTTTGGTCAAACAACTCCGGCGGAGCCGCATACCCAAGGTTAAGGTTAGATGGAACTCCAAGCGAGGACCTGAATTTACTTGGGAGCGTGAAGATGAAATGAGGAAGAACTATCCACACCTCTTCAAACCCACCCGTTCAGTCTCTAATCAGAGTTAAAATTTCGGGACGAAATTTCCTAAACGGTGGGAGAATGTGACAACCGACCTCCAGGTTGTTACCCTAACCCTAGATTACTTGCATCATTATCCATGTTATGAGTGCTAATAATTGAAACTATCCAACCCTACTATGAAATTGGAAACAATTCTTACTATTTGATGTAAATTATGATTTCATGTGATTTTTATTTTTGACTTTTAACCAATTTAGGTTTCTACTTTTTTTTAAAATTAGTGTTCCGGGAATGTCAACTAGTCACCCTTACAAAATTAAACTCAAGAGAAGGCAATTAAAATGTGAGCATACACACTCACACTTACATAATTTCGGCCATGCATGCATTAGATACCTAACACCACCTTCCACTAAATAATACATAATACCCAATACTACAAAATTACACTACACAATATAAATTAAAATTAAAATTAAATCAAAACCCTTCCCCACTACCCTCCAAGAACGGCCGCCCCTCTCACCACTCTCCTCTCCTCTTCACCACCACCCCACACACCCACTCATCTTTCATGCATCTCTCTCCCTCTCTCTCCCTCTCTCCCTTAATTCGAACCAGCTGAACCAAAACACACACACACATCTCACAACACTCTCCAACAATTCTCTCTAGTCTTGTGAAGGAAATTCGAAGACCACACCAAGTTCTAATCGGCCAAGAGCAAAAACCGCAAAGAAGTAGCCTTGTTCGCAAGAATTGGTCACACAACCGTATTTGTTCCACCTTTCCAGCCTTAGTTCGAGTTTCTCCATTCAAGTCCAAGGAGTTTCAAGCCATTCACGGCCATCAACACCTTCTAAACCGTGAGTTACATCGAGTGTAAGCTCAAGTTGTCGGTTTTGTGACATTTCTCTTGTTTTCTCCATTTATCATCTAAGAACCGTGTATTTCCTTGTTGTAGCAGAAACATCTCACCATCATCTCGTTCTTAAGGAGTTCCCAACGTTCTTGAAGGTAAACTTCATGTTATGTTAGTCATTCTTGAGGTGGAAACCGATTTCCACCATGAAAACCCTCATTTTGAGTGTTTTGACATCATCTAACTTGTGAAAGCTTAAACTCTTGTAAACCAAACTTGTGACCTGCATTTTTATGACTTAATGGACTCCCAAGAACCTGTTTTTAAAAGTTCCAAGTGGCTACATACTCAAATCCACGGTTGATACATGGATTTCACCTTGAAACCCTCCTTTCTACATGTAACAACACCCTTTTGAGCATTTGTTTGAAAAATCCTTTTAACCAAGACCCATAACCTACTCATGAACGACTTAATGACACCTTAATAATCTGTTTATGAAGTTAAACGAAGTGTTGGTAACATTTAAACTCAAGTTAAGATGGTTTACACTAAGTGTAATTGTCGGTTATGGCATTTTCTACATATTTGAAGCATATGGATGTATAGATCAACTAGGCAACATGTTGGGACTGAAATTACAGTAGGTTTTAGTGAATATTAGAAGTGTTAGCAATGTTTAATCTCTGGAATAAAGGACATGTTGTGATTTACCCTCTTTTAGTCACTTTCGGGACCCGAAAACATGGTAAAATGACTTAAAAATAGTAAGAATACAAGTTTAACATTCTTAAAAAGAATTCCAGGCTCAAAAATGATAAATAAAGTACTCTGGAGTCAATGGATAATTTAAATGGTCAAAGACACAAATAAATGACATTTTAACTAAAAACGGGTACAAACCGAGCATCGTTTTTGAGAAAAATCCATAAAAATAGAGTTCAAAACTAAGATTTATAAAAATCATATGATTTCAGTAAGTTAAGTAATAAAGGACCTAAAAGATTTAAAATTCGGTCAAACAAGCTTTAAATGGTCAAACCCGGTCAAAACCGCGTATTAACGGGTCAAACGTAAAAACAAGATTTTTAACTATAAAAGGCCAATTTACACAATTTAAGGACTTAAAAATTTATAAAGAAATCTTTTAGAAAATACCTACTGGTCCAAGATTTAAATATATGAAAACTCCAAATTACTGTTAAAACTATCCGGCTTTTACCGTAACCGGGAGCGTTAAACGCGCAGTTTTTAAAATCGAACCCGTAGACTAAAGTTTTGAAGCACTTACTCCATAATAATCATAATATGACTCTAATAATCTGATTTTTGGACTTAAATGACATAAAAGGCAAGAAACTAAACTTAAGGGTAGAAACTGTCAATTTTGAAACTTGAGGGACTAAACTGTAAAATTTTTCCAAACCTTATAACCGACTTCCAGGAAACTAATAAACACTTGAACAACAAAATCTCTTAATATACTTAATCTAATGAAGTGAAAATCCTCAATTTTCATGAAGACGCCTTGACTTGCCATAAAAGGAAACTTTTTATACAAACCTTCACGAAACCAAAGCCTTACCCAATAGCTAAACTCTTGACATCAATGTTGCACTTTGAATGAGTTTAGGGCAGTAGCTTATTGCTTAATATGTACATGTTAGGGTGCTAGACTTGTGACACTTCCCGGCACACCAAGAGACTTTGATTTGGAAACCTAAGGTGAGTTCTAGTGATCCCCCTTTTTTTTACTAGTGGGGAATCCCCCAGACACAGTGGCTTCCATTCCAGGAAGGTTACCCCACTGAGATCCGGAGGGATCGTTGTGGCATGTAACAAGTTTTGTTAAGATTCTATGGTGAACCATCCGGGCAGGTAGGGTTCACTGGTTTGGGGCTCAGTTTCTTCCTTCGGGAATATCCGGTAAAACACAACTTTAGAAGAGGCTAACCGGGGCTGAGTGCAGGGTTGATTATGATTTTATTTTTCCCACGATGATAAACAATGATTATTTTCTTCTAATCAAAGAAGGATTTATTAAGTCCTTTTGTTTTTAAACTTTAAGCACTTGAATTCACCAACTTTTTAGTTGACACAATTTTCTTTTGAGCATGTTTCAGGTTATATATGAAGAGATCCTAGCAGTTGTGAAGACCTAGACTTATCCCCGTGACATGGCATTGGCTTATTTCCTTGATGAAACAATTGAACAATTTATATTTTGTGTTGAACAAGTACAATTTCATTTTTATGGATGATTGTAAAACTTATTTGGGGCTTGATGTGTCTCTAGCCCTGTTACCTTTTTAAAACTTTAATGCCATGTGATATTCTCTCCTTTGAGCTCTTATAATGGTTTGTTTCCGCTGCCATATGTTGTTGCTAGTCTGTGACGTCCCACCCTACCTGGGCCCGGGGTGTGACATCTCCCCTTGGAAAGGAGTCGTTCGATTCGAAAAGAAAGGGAAGTTAGCCCCAAGATACGTTGGACCATTTGAGATCACTGAAAGGATCGGTCCAGTGGCTTACCGGTTAAGGTTGCCACAAGAGCTTAGCGGTGTGCATGATACTTTTCACGTGTCCAACCTCAAGAAGTGTTTGGCCGATGAATCCCTTCACGTGCCAATCGAGGAAATCAAGATTGATGACAAGCTTCATTTTGTTGAGGAACCCATTGAGATCATGGATCGAAAGGTCAAGCAACTGAAGCGCAGTAGGATACCTATTATACGCGTAAGGTGGAATTCAAAACGAGGGCCAGAGTTTACATGGGAACGTGAAGATCAGATGAAACTCAAATATCCATATCTTTTCGAGGATGACACTCTTGGACCTAACTCCAGCTGAATTTCAGGACGAAATTCTCTCAACTGGGGGATACTGTGACATCCGTCACCTTAAGGTCCGTCAATTAACGTGTTTGTCCGTTATCTATTCTTTGATCGGTCATTCCTCATCCTTATTTGACTCTTTATGTGGATATCATGTGTGCATTATTATCGTTGTGTGTGTATTCGTTATAACCATGTGTTAACCTCAAAAAGACTTTTAAAACTTTCATTTTTGAAAACGTCAAATACATCATTTTATAAATATATTAAATGTTTTTAATATAACCATTTCTTAAGTCATAACAACATTAATAGAACTTTTACAATTATAATAAAACATCTAATAAAGTCGTTTTTTCAACCGAACAAAATTTGGGAAAACTCGGGGGTTAAGTGCAGGGACTAAACTTGTAATTTTGTAAACTTGGGCTGGGTATAAATACCCCCTTACCAGTCCTAGAACCTCATTATCACCATCTTCTTCATCTTCACCCTCTACACACACAAAATCACCATTTTAGCACCAAATCCAGCCCGAGAGGTCTTGTTTTCTTCGTCATGACACCGTCTACAGCTTAGACTACCCCTTTTTAGCGGTAGTTGTCTTTGGTTGTCCGTTTTCTAGCCTTTTCACGGCTGTCCAAAACTAGGGTTTCGGGTGTTCGGGTTCAACCCGAACACACAAGGTCGTATGGGTGCGTGTGAGGTCTCTTTGCTTGTGTTTCATGTTTGTGTATGTTTGTTGAGTGTTTCTGGAGGTCCTTGTGGTGTAAAACCCGTGTTTTGAGCAGCTCGGGGGCTGCTCATCCCGACCACAGTCGCGATTCTGCAGATCAGGCGACTGGGTCAACCATGCGATTGAGCCGTGCGACTGAGTGGGTCGTGCGACTGAATCATGCGTTTGAGTCAATCGCGCGACTGAGTTGTGCGACTAGGCATGTCGTGCGACTGAGTTGTGCGACTAAGTGTCTGTATGCGATTGAGTCGTGCGTGCGAATGAGTGTATGCGATTGAGTCATGCGATTGAGTGATTGTGTGCGATTGAGTCAGGTGACCGACTGAATGTGTGCGAATGTGCGTGATTCGCACGACTGGAGTCCAACCGCACGAAAGGAGGTTCAATCGTACGAAAGTAGCTAATTCGCACGATTGAAGGTTGATTCGTGCGTATGGAGGTTGAGTCGTGCGATTGGGTGTTGTGTGGTACGACTGAAGACCAGTCATATGAATGAAGGCTCAATCGTACGAATGAAGCTGATTCGCACGATTGAGGGTTGATTCGTACGAATGGAGGTTGAGTCGTGCGTCTGGCCTTGTTATGCGACTAAAATTGTTGTGTTTGATTCCCTTGTGCGTGGTGTGAGTATGACGTGTGATGTTGAGGTAACATTAACACAATAAGCCATTGTTCGGCCACGAATATTAAAGTCAACGCGAAAAAGGGCACAAATACTATTTTAAACAAATTTAAATCAACGCTTTACAACGATCAACCGACTTATAACTATTGACACATATTCAATACTTCTTCAATAACAATGAGACTTTTACTCAAATATCATCATTAATGGCGACAATGTCTTGTACTTGGATCTACATAAGATCTAGTACGTGTGTCAGTCTGTATGTGTTATACGCGACCCAGCCGATACGACCCGAACCGACCCATCATTATTACGCGCTTATCATATTATATCATTAATGCTTTACAATAACTGTCAATAGGTGTTTGACTGTTTATTTGCATTCAACATTTGGGATACATTGCTCATACATACTTACCACCTAACAAGTGAGTTTCGTGGCCCCTTTTTATGCTTATACAATATTTCAATCATTTACAACTTGGGGGAAAAGTATGCTTACTCATTTTCAATGCTGTACAACTTACATACATTTTACATACAAGGAATCAATGTGATACTATGTTGCAAGTACTATTTGATACATGCTTGGGTCTGCTGTGTGGTTCTATCTTTGCAACTATTTAATTCCAGTGTGGGAACCGACGGTTAGGTATTGGTAGTACTACTGGGTTGACACCCCCACCCTCGTTCGATGGTATACTAGTTGGTACCATCAGTGGCCAGGAACGGGCCCTTGGGTGAATATATGCCGACAATTTCTTTGTGTACGTCGCTAGGTTTGGTTGCAAAGCTCATGTCATGTGATATTTACTTGTGTATATAACTGTATTCACGGTATTCCGCAACGCTTACATTATACAGCATCACTTACATTTTTATTACATAAACCTGCGAGCTCACCAACAATTATGTTGACCGTTTTAAGCATATCTTTTCAGGTGATCATGCAAGTCCAGGAATCTAGGTGTGCTGCCTCAGTGGAGACCCTAGGATGCATTTTGGGACTTACAATATTTTGATAAACAATCTTTTGAACAATGTTAACTTGTAAACAATTATCATCTTTTGAAACTTGTTCCCGGGTTGTGGGAATTAACATTTACAATTTCATCTTTATGTGATTATGTGTATCATTATCATGTTATGCTTATGGCTATGTTGTCGTGAACATTGACTAAACACGACACAAGTCCCCTTGTTGTCGGGTGTTGTCATGACACGCACGTCATCATTTATTTATATTGCTCTCTATCGCTTACCATGTGTTATGACGATCCCGGTCTCGTTACATCCCCGTGTTTCCGCTTTTAGCGGGGGTGTGACAGCTTCGGAAGAGAATTTACTTAGTCTTTGGAAGACTTAGTTTCTCTTCGAAAGTTCTTCTTGTTTGAGCTTCAGAAGTTCTTTAACTTGACTTCAGAAGTGAAGATAAGCTTCAGAAGACTTTCTTTAGTTGCACCAAAATTCTTCTAAGTGTTGTTTTGGTGTTGCACCAGCCTTATCTGACCCAACACGGCATATCGAGGTCCATGATGATTTCCTCGGAATCCGCCGGATCCTAGATTTGTCCCTTTCTGTCCATAAACCTTGGCTGTCCATTTGGTAGGTTTTTTCATGTACATACTTGTGCAAATTCTCAAATCCAACAGTTCTGGAATCACTCCTTCAGTTCCCTCCGTGCTACACCTGTAGCTTTCGTATAGGTTTAGAATCCAGCTTCCTCCAAACATGGCTGTTGGAGCACCTGCAATTGCAATTCTGGCAAACAGATTACAAAACAAATATCCAATATTGCATGGAAATTGATTCATCATACAATATAAAATGAATAAGTCCCTTAAATTAACAACTCCCTCGCTTTAACCATGAGTTGTTATCGAATGGCTAAGTAACCGATGTATGTAACGCAACAGCGGGTCTCGTATTTGGCTGCTTTTGGTGTTACTCGAGTTGAACACCCATGTTCCAATTCTCTCCCAAAATGCTCTTCGCATTGCACCACTCTTCGCGTCTTTACTTTCCTCGTCTAGAAAGGTATGGTATGCTGGCATTCATGATATTGCTTCCTCCTCAATTTCTTGTTCTGTATAGATACCGAGATAGACACCGAACAAGGCGATGGATGTTTTATGCCAATGACCACCAAGTCTAAATGAAACTGCTTCATCTTCCCAAGGGTTAGAGTCTTTCATGCTAAATATGAAAGATGCAAAAAATTCAAGAGTCATTCCATAAACAGAAGGTTTGTTTTGTGAAAACAAACGCTTCCACTGAATACTCAGTAAATCATTATATCTTTCAAGCTGTCCGACAACCGCCAAGGTTTCTTCATTTGCTTGAAGATGTGATCTTTCGGCCCTTTGTAACAGTCTATCCAGTCTGTCACGACACCATCTTTCGCGGCTCCCCTCGAATTGCAATTAGGGATGATCCAAGATCCTGAAATTTTAAACAAATAAGTTAAACTATACAAAACAAATTCCTGGACCATTTTCATTAACTTAGTGATAAACATGGGTTTCATGAGACATAACACTATATTTGTTCTATGCATGTTTAAAAACAGTTAAAAGCTTAACATTCAAGAAAAACTGTTAAACATGGGAGTGTGTATCGTGATCTCACACCCTGGGCCGATGTAGGGTGGGACGTCACAGACTAGCAAAAACATATGGCAGCGGAAACTAACCATCATAAGAGCACAAAAAGGAGATAACATCACATGGCATTATATTTTAAAAGGAAACCGGGCTAGAAAAGGCCTAGCCCCATTATAAGTACATAATTCAACAGTACAAATTGTTCCATAATAACCAGATTTAACTTGTTCCAGATGTTTTAAACTAATCAAAGCAAATCCCATATGTAATGATGCTAGGTTATCATAAGTCTTCTACAAAAGCCAGACCTTTATCAAAGGTTACCTGAAATATGCTTAAAAGAAAATTATGTCAACTAAAAAGTTGGTGAATTCAAGTGCTTAAAGTTTAAAAACAAAAGGATTCAATAGAATCCATATTTGATTTAAAAATATTAGTTTCATTGTTGTGAGGGATCACAATCAACCTTGCACTCAGTCTCGGCTAGACTCTTCAAAAGTTATGTTATACCGGTTAATCCCGAAGGAAGATTTGAGCCTCAAACAATGGATCATACGTGCCGGATGGTTCACCCTAGTATCTTATAAAAACTTGTCACATGACATAAACGACCCCGTAGGATCTCAGTGTGGTACCCTTCCCATTCATCACGGAAGGCACCGTGTGTGTGGGATCCCCCAAGTAGATCTACCCATATAGTACAAGCAGTTCACACAAGAATTAATGATCATAATACAAATAAAAGAAGGTTCTATCATTTTCCACAACATAAAAGTATCATACAAGAGAGCATAAGAAATTTTAGTTTAACATAGTACGTTTCATCCCAAAACAGTAGTAAAAAGGGAACACTAGAACTCACCTTAAGTTTCAAGCAACAGGTTCTTTGAGTACCGGGAAAGTTTCAAGTCTAGCACCCTACCATCAAGATTAAGTGATAAGCCACTAGTTATAAGTTCATAAGAGGTGTAGTAGGTGTGTAAAAAGGTTAAATGTTCAACTCGCATAGATTTACTAAGGCTTGCATTAAGAGTTTCCTTTTATAGACAGTTAGGGTTTCTTAAGGAAAATACAGGTTTTACTACACTTGATCATTTATACAAGTTAGATTAAGTTTACCAAGTGATTATTAGTCGAAGGGGGCCGGTTTATAAGGTTTGTCAGATTTATAGTTTAGTCCTCCAAGTTTCAGAATTTACAATTTCTACCCTAAAGTTTGTTTTCTTACACTTATTGACTTTTATGGCCTAATAACAGACTTTTGGAGTTAAGTAATACATTTTTAATAAGTTAAATTCCTAATTTTTCAGAATTTAGGTTTGAGTTTAGTAAACTGATGTTTTAAGTTACCGGTTACGATAAAACCGAAGGTTTTTAACGGTTAAGTATTAAATCCTATAGTTTTAAGTCTTAAATATTTAAATATTATTTTAAGGACTTTTAATAAGTTTTATAATCTGCCTAGACTGTATTTTTAAGCTCTTTTGGTTGAAAGTCTAAATTTTAAGTTTAACCCGTTAAAACGCGTTTTTACCCGAAACCGACCGTTCAAAAACGTGTTTGACCAATTTTTTACCATATTTAAGACTTAAGGTTTTAAACTTACTGAAATAAAATGGTTTTCATAGATTTTAGGTTTATCCTTTTATTTCCAAGATTTTCTTCCAAACGTTACCCGGTTAAGACCCGTTTTTAGCTAGAAATTCCATTTAAATTATTCTTTGATCATTTATTCAACAAATCCGATTCATACCACTTTGTTTATCCTTTTTGAGCCTGGAATTCTTTTTAACATGGTTATATTCTAATTTTTTTTAGGTCATTTTACTACTTTTCTTGTCCCAAAATAAGCTCAACATGTCTACAATCTATACTTTTATTATTTTCAGCCATTAACATCACCTTATATATACCTAATATCACCAAAACTTACTGAAATAATAGCTCTAACTCACGGGTTGACATGTAACCAAGGAATAAGTTTGTAGTTGAGTGTTTTCACCATTTTAACCCATTACACATGTGTAAAACATTATGGATCGTGCTTAAACATTACCAAATCATTTTGTAACTTTCAAAAGAGGTTATTAAGAGTGTTATAGACCATTTATATGCAGATTACAAGCTTTGGTTCGGGGGTACCAAGACATAAAGGTTAGATAATGCAAAAATCATCCAAAAAGAGGGTTTTCATGGTGTAACTCGTGTTCCACCCATAGAATAACCAATATGTCGAATGAGATACCTTCAAGGATGTTAAAAGCTCCTTAAGAACAATGTTGTAGCAGAAAGTTTCTGTTAGAACAAAGAATGTAAGGTTTTTGGTAGATTAATGAAGGAATAACACATGACATTGCTTGGTTCAGGTGAGATGAAGCTTACACTTTGAATAGCTTGTGACTTGGAGAGATTGAAAGGAAAAGATGAGCAGGAGATTCTCGAACATAGGCTGGAGAAGGTTGAACTCACAAGAACCAAGCACCAAAGTTCACAAGATAACACCTTCTTGCTTGGTTGAAGCTTGGCCGATGATGGTTGTTGATGTTCTTCGAGTATATGGCTGGAATGGTGATGGAACTGTGGTTTGAGTGTGTGTTTTCAGCTCGAGAATTCAAGGGAGAGGGAGAGAGAATAAGAGTGTGAGAATGAGGGGTGTGTGTGTTGCTTGCATGAAATGGGAGTGGAGGAGAGGGTGGTGGTGTCTAGTGGAGGAGATGGCAGGGGATTGGTGGTCAAGGGGGCGGCCGAGCCTTGGAGTTTAGTGGAAGAGTTTTGGTTTAAGTTTAATTATAAATTGTTATTATGTAGTGTAGTGTGTAGTATAATGTAGTATTTTGGGTGGTAAATTCTAGTTAGTTGTTTAAGTATTATGCATGTATTTGCATGATTTTAATTGTGAATGGTGTGTGAGTGCACACATTTAATTGTTTCAATTAAGATTTTGAATTGCAAGGGTGACTAATTGACTTTCCCGGAACTTGAAATAATAAAAATGACAATAATAGGAGTAACATTAATAACACTAATACTAATAATATTAATATTAATATTAATATTAATTATATGGATAATGATGCAGGAGGTTAAAGGTTAGAATTATGACCTAGAGGTTAGTTGTTACACGTGAAACATGGGGGTGCGGTTAACATTTTGAGGTATGAAATTTTAACCCGAGCACGTGTGCTTTGTTTGAAAATCTTTGATTAAGCATGGATTTATCATTTTTTTGCTTGAAAAACCAAAGATATACATGTATCATTTTAATCACTTGTTAACAATTCAAGGTACTCAAAATATATATAGTGTTTAACACCACTTGTTGAACTCTTGTAACTTGAATGTGCTTAACAATGATTTAACCACGAATTATGAAGATAGTCTTGTTACCTATAGAATGAAAAACATACTAACAACTAACTAAACATGATAATTAACAATTAATCAACTACAAAGATAAACATGAACAAGAAGGCTTCAAGTATTCATCATTCCATAGGACTTTAATTGCAAGGATTTACATATAATTGCTAGGATTTCGGTTTTTTAGAGACCTAATCACCTAAGTTCATGTAAATGACCATCATTAACATAGAAATTAGTAAAACTAACCTCTTGGACAATCACACTTGAAAATAAATGCAAGAACTCTTGAAAACAAGAAAAAAAATGGGAAAGGTGATGTAAATTGAAGTGGATACGAGTTGTTGCAGGCATGAAGTCGGTTTTATCATTGAGAATTGATGGAGAACAAGAAAATTGGTTGAAACAAGTCATGAAAATCATTCTTTGCCGAGCATGGGGGTGTGCCTCCCTCGGCACGGGGGCGTGCCTACCTTATGTAACCCTGTTTTAGTTATTCGTTGTTTCGTTTTTTTGTTTCGTGTGTTAACAATTTACCCGGTTAAGTTTTATCACTTTCAAATCATCAAAAAAGTTATGAAAATAGCCTAGAGTTAATTAAAACAAGACAAATGAATATTATATTTCCTAGAGTCCTACGGTTACACGATAAATTAAAAGCTGAGAGTCTGAAAATAAAAAACCAGACTCTTTAACGCATATCAGCGCACATAACACATCACGAAATGTGTCTAAAAGAAACCTCCCAAAATTTTGTGTGGAAGGTTCGGGATGGGATAGTGTGAACAAAGGTTGCTTAGTTCCGCAGCTGACGGTTGAAGAAATATTCTTGCATCGTTGGCTCTCGAGTTTCGAAACGCGGTTTCTTTGTAGGATTATACTTTGAACTTTTGTGACTTGATTCTTTCATCTTTAAGATGTTTATCAAGTAGGAAAGGGTGTGATGAAAATTTGGAACAAGTGTGGTATTTATATACAGGTCATGAAAGTTGAACACGGGGGCGTGCTTGGCCAGGAACGACCCTGTGCTTGTTAGAATTCGTCTTAAATTCGACCTGCAAAGTTCCAGAGTTTGAAGTCGCTGGATCAGTTGACATCTGAGCGTGTTCTTGACGGAAGGAAAAGAAAAACCAAAAGACAAACAAGAGAACAAACAATAATACAATGGATTCATTGATAAAACCTAATGATTACAAGCTCGTTAAACAGAAGAATCACGACTTTTGGCAAGGGGAGATCGAGCATGATCTCCCCTCTCATCCGGCAGCACATAGGCCCCGGGCACACTCTCAAAACCTTACCTCTCTACAAAATGAAACTGGTATTTGTAGGCCTCAACCCATATCAGATGCGATTGGGCCCATTCGTACGATTGGACCATGCGTATGGTTCAATCATACGATTGGACCATATGTATGCTTCAATCGTACGACTGGACCATACTTATGGTTCAGTCTTACGAATGTCCCAATAGCATCTCTCAGTCGCACGACTGGTCCATTAGCATGGCTTAGTCGTACGACTAAGTCTCATTCGCATATGCTCCTGCGAATGACTCAGTTTCATGTGTTTACAACATATCAGGTGTATTACATTAAGCTAGACTATTCGTCAAGCGACGGACACACTATATATGACAATATATGCTCCAACGAATTCCCCCTTGGACGTTGCTTGCGAATAGTAGATAATACCTCTTACAATCTTCAGTCAATCTTTGCTCTGGTTTCCAAAAGAATCAAAAGAAAAACAATATTAGCCAACGTTGCTGATCCGTCAGGTTGCTATAGTATCCCTGAAAATGAATTTAGGCCCAATAGCTTTCATTTACTTTGCAGAACACCATCATAGCAGCAATTTTCCCCATTTGACTGATTTTTCCAGATAATGACATGAACAGTTTTCCATTGCTCCAATCTTCACACAGGCTAACCCTATTAACATTAACACCTGCAGAAATTCCCCCTCAAATTCAGCATATCCCAATATATAAACATTGTGCTCTCCTGGCGTCTTCATACGATGTATTGGGCAAAAAGTAGAAGGTTTCAATCCACAGCTGACAATCTCAAGCAAATCAGCATGCACGCAGATTCATCATCAGAAACCAGCTCACAAAATCACTTTCTGATTGCGTCTTCAATTTCTCTATACATGGATTCCCCCTAAGAATCAGAATCCTCTCTGTGCGGATAAATATAACTTGATTGGCCCATATATAGTCAGATGCTCTTGACTACCCCACAATATCAGCACCGATTACTAACATCTTCTCTTCTCTCTTTTGTGTTCTAACTACATTCATCTATTCTGGAAGTCCAACGAATAATGGGTTATCCATCTAACTTATATGACAAAAGAACCTCAAAGTATATGTGCTTTGCTCATCCTCAAATCTGTGCAAGAGGCAGTTCCAGAATTTTTTTATTTTTTGGTCTGGAACACCGTTCATTCGTAATGAAATGGAGGAAAAATGTTACATTCGTGTGAATGGATGATACAAATGATATATCCGTGCGACTGGTCATAAGACTAGTCCAGTAGCATGACTGGACATAAGACTGGTCCAGTAGCACGACTGGACATAAGACTGGTCCAGTCGCATGGTCCAATCGTACAAATGGTCCATTAGCATGGTCCAGTCATACGAATGGTCCATTAGCATGGTCCAGTCATACGAATGGTCCATTAGCATGGTCCAGCTGCATGAGCGGATCTGCACGCAGATTTTTAGATCAGCAGCCGCCATGGCTGCCAAAAACCCTAATCTGATGAATTTTACATGAACCGAAATAAATAGACATCATTAGATTCGCAAGGGAGATAAGAATGTGATTCTGAGTTGGATTTTAACCACGAAACAACACATGTAACAAGATCTGAGCAAAACACGAAGAACACAAAGTGGGTTTAATGTCAAAGAACATGAAATAGATCCAGAAATCAAGAGCTCGGGTTGCTAGAATGATTGTTAGATCATTCTAGCAGTAACCGGCTCTTATACCAATTGTCAAGTCGCTGGATCGGTTGACATCCGATTGTGTTCTTGACGGAAGGAAAAGAAAAACCGAAAGACAAACAAGAGAACAAACAATAATACAATGGTTTCATTGATAAAAACCAATGATTACAAGCTCGTTAAACAGAAGAATCACGACTTTTGGCAATGTAACACCCGGATATGTATTATTTTGAAGCCGGCGAAGAAAGAAAAGGAAATAAAGTCCAAAGTCGAGGGACCAAACTCGCCAATGAAAGAATTTGGGTGACCGGAGTATATAAGGGAGAGGGCAGCCCTTACCCTCTCCCCCATACACAAATTTTCAGCTCTCAAGAGAGGAAAAGAGAGAAAAGAGGAGGAAAAAAAAGAGGAAAAAGGGGTGTTTCGGGTGATTCGAGTGTCCAAACTCGTCGTGTGGCAAGCCTAATCGAATCCCTTAACGTTGTGCTCGTTTGTATGAGTTCTAGGACCCCACTTTTACTTGTTTTCAACCGATTTTGGGGATGGAAAGCATAGAAAACCCGTTTTTGTATGTGTATGTGTTTGACCCATTTGGGTGTGATGTGTGTGATGCGTTTCGTGTATGTTTCCGGGCTTGTGCGTGCTTGTATGGTGTTGTGGTATGCATTCCTAAGGTCCAGGAGGGTTAATTTAGGCTTAGAATGGGTTTGGATGAGCTTGGAGGCCGAAAATGGCAGATTGGGTTCGGGATGAACTCCATTCTGCATCAGCTAGGGCTAGGCGACCGAATGGAGGCCATACGGCCGAATGAGAGGCGATTGAGGGTCATTCGCACGATTGAGGGTCATTCGCACGATTGGGATTCATTCGCACGATTGAGGGTTCAATCGCACGACTAAGGCTTCAGTCGCACGACTGGGAGTCTAGTCGCATGGGGGATCATACGACTGAGGGTTCAGTCGCATAAGTGCTTAGTCGCATGAGTTCATTCGCATTAGATCAGTCGCATAGGTGCTCATTTGCACTAGTTTCATCCGCATAAGGTCCATAAGCACGACTGGATGTCCATTCGCATAGATGTTCATCCGCATGAGTCCAATCGCATGATGTTCAGTCGCATGGAGGCCATGCGACTGAAGGGTGTCCATACGCCCAAATAGAGCTGTTGCACCCGAAGGAAAGTGTAGTTAGACTTCTGGCTTTCGGGGGAAAGTGCAGATGTAAATTTTGACGTAAAGATTCCCGTAAGAACATGTAAGATAGCTGATATGGCCTTAGAAAGCATGTGGGCATAGAGATGATGATGTTGCATGTTATGTATGTATGATGTTGCCCTGTATGATATGATGTTGATGCATGTTGACGTTCCTTAGTATGATGTATATTATCTTTCCTATGGCTTTACGTATTATGATGAATGAAATGAAGTATTATGTAACGTAAAGTGGAAAGAAATGAAACGTCTTGCATGCATCGGATAACGGGTCCTTCTTTGTGATTGACCATTAATGTAGAACCTCTACCGCTTACCCCTAGTACTGTGGCATACGTTTAGCTGTTCATTTATTGACTTCGGCCCAGTAGCTATGACTGATGGTTACTCCTAGCACCGTGGCATACGTTTAGCTGTTCATTTATTGACTTCGGCCCGGTAGCTAAGACTAATCGGGGTGTAGCACATGGTATTGGTACAGATGATGTCCGATGCGCAAGTAAAGTTATATGGAATGAATGAATGAATGAAGGAGATAATAATGATATCATCTATGCGTACGTATGATGTGTGATCATGTAAAAGTAACGAATGGTTTTATATGAAAGTAAAGTATGTTTTATAATAAAACTAGAACTCACTCAGCAACACTGACTTTTTATATGTTTTCTAGTTGGCAGGTAATGTTTGCTGAGGATGGCACCGTGAAGCTACTCAGCTCTTTTTGGGATGGCATTCTTTTGATTAATGTTTTTGCATTGTAATGCGAACAAACTATTTTGTAATGTATGTTGTATTAACTTGCAAAAGCAATTACATAGAAATGAAAGCTTATTTTAATGTTCCGCTGCGATGTTTATGAAGTACAAATGTAAATGTATGTTTTACGTGCGATGAATGACCAACTGTAAGCGTCCCGGGAACGGGGCCTTACAAGTTGGTATCAGAGCCAAAGTTTAAGTGAAATGGGTAAATTTTCAAAATAAACCTTAACTTAAACTGAAAATGGGACGAAAGGGGAATGGGATGCCAAACTGAGTAGCTGCGTGCCATCAGGTATTTTCTTAAAGTTAACCGGTTTTATGTGCGCATGGTATGTGGTTATGTGTTGTATGTAGATTTAAATACTGATGTAGTCAGAACAGGTAATACTTGGGGTATGAAGAGTAAAGTAAGTGGCTAATCACAACTGGCCACTGTAATTAGGGACTTACTATACTTAACATAAACTGAGTTGTTTCCTTAAATGACCGTGTTGGTGTTTGAATCTTTCAGTGAGAGTTAGAGAATGGCTGGAGGTAGATCTTCTAAAGCATCTAGGGGTGGAGGCCGTGGCGGGCCTGATGTTGAGCCGCAACCCAAGAGAGGAAGACCAAGGGTCGAAAAGGTGGTTCCTGAAGAACCAGAGACTCCTCATCCAGAAGCTGGGGATGGGAGTGCAAACCTGAGGGCCTCGGTAAAGGAGGCTGTTGTTGAAGAAGTACACCAAGTCATGCAGACAATCTTACCGTCTGTGGTGACCGAAGTCATTAAGGCGGTGAAGGAAGGAGAAAGAAAGGAGAGAAATAGGCCTTCGGGGGAACGAGAGCAACCGGAGCCTGAAACGATTTTCTCCGATAACGAAGACGAGGAAGAGGAAGATGAGCCTGCGCGGAAGGTGGCACGAGGCTGTAACTACGGGGTGTTTATGAGATGCAAGCCCCCTACCTTTGATGGTAATGGCAATGCTGCCACTGCTCACCGATGGGTGAGAGAGATGGAGGCTGTTCTTGACATCACCGAGTGCCGGGAAGATCAAAAAGTAAAGTTTGCCACCCACTCGTTTGTGGACTCAGCTCTATGCTGGTGGGACAACATTGTCCAAGCGGAGGGTAACCGGGCGATCGGGAGAATGAGGTGGCCCGAACTGAAAAAGATGGTGATTGAGGAGTTCTGTCCTCACAGGGAGATGGATAAGATTGAGAGGGAGTTCCTGCAGCTGGAGGCTGGATCCATGACACACCAGCAATACACTACCAAGTTCAACGAGATGGCACGGTTGGTGCCGGATCAGGTGACGCCTCTTTCTCGGAAGATCAAGAGGTACATTCAGGGTTTACCGGTGGATGTTCGCCGGCATATGATCGCCGCCCGGCCAAGTACGTTTAGGTCGGCGGTCGATTTGGCCGGAAGACTTTATGATGAGAGGGAAGTGGTGGTGGTTGAAGCGAATAGGAAGGGTGGTGGTGATCGGAACTGGAACGGGAAAAGGTTTGGTCGGGGTGATGCCTCGACGCGTAACAAAAAGGCACGGGTGGATGACCGCCGCGTGGCCACACAAGGAGCGGGATCAAGGAGGTGTGGTAAGTGTGGAAAGGAGCATGCGGGAGAATGTAGGCTGGGTTTGAATGTGTGCTTCAAGTGTGGGAAGACAGGGCATATGGCAAAGGATTGCCTGTTGGGCAAATGTTTTAACTGTGGGGAAACTGGTCATATGAGTAGGGATTGTAAGAAGCCAAGGGCTGAGAGTTCAGGGGCGAAGAGGACGGGAGGTGATGGACCGAGGGCGAGCGCCAGAGCATTCACCATGACACAGGAGGAGGCTAGGACGGACCCTGATGTTGTGTCCGGTACGTTTCTATTGAACCAAACTTTAGCTTCTGTGTTATTTGATTCTGGTGCTAGTAAGAGTTTTATTTCTGCTGCTTTCTGTACTAAGCTGCCTGTTAGTAGTAGACGTGTTGATGCGCCCTTTGATGTAGAAACTGCTATAGGTAAGTCTACCAGGATTTCTGAGATGATAGAGAACTGTGATGTGGAACTTGAGGGTCATAAGTTTCCTGTTAGACCGTTTGTGATGACCTTAGGTGGTTTTGATTTGGTTCTTGGGATGGATTGGTTAGCGGACTACGAGGCGAACATTGTGTGCCGCAAGAAGATGATTCAGTTTTCAGCGCCTGACGGTAGTTCAGTGACGGTTTATGGCGATCGGGTTACTACGATTCCGAAGGTGATCTCGATGGCAGTGGTGGGAAAGTGTATGAGGCGTGGATGTAGTGCCTACTTGGCCTATGTAAAGGATGTGGATACGCCAACACCACAACAAGCCGATGTACCGGTTGTATGTCACTTTCCAGACGTGTTCCCGGAAGACTTATCAAGAGTGCCACCTGACAGAGAGATTGAATTTCAGATTGATCTGATACCGGGTGCCCAACCTGTCGCCAAAGCACCGTATCGGTTGGCTCCGACCGAGATGAAAGAATTGATGGAACAGTTGCAAGAGCTGCTTGATAAGGGGTTCATTAGACCGAGTATCTCTCCTTGGGGCGCTCCGGTCCTGTTCGTAAAGAAGAAGGACGGTAGTATGAGGATGTGCATTGACTACCGCGAGCTGAACAAGTTGACAGTGAAGAACCGATACCCCTTACCGAGGATAGATGATTTGTTCGATCAGCTTCAGGGTGCCAGTTGGTTTTCGAGAATAGATCTTCAATCTGGTTATCATCAGTTGAAGGTGAAGGAGCAAGATATTCCTAAAATAGCTTTCTGTACACGCTATGGTCACTACGAGTTTCTTGTCATGTCCTTTGGCTTGACCAACGCGCCAGCTGCTTTTATGGATTTGATGGACCGTGTGTGTCGGCCTATGTTGGATAAATCAGTGATTGTGTTTATTGATGATATCCTGATTTACTCGAGGAGCGAAGCAAAGCACGCCGGTCACATTCGTGAAATTCTAGAGACGCTGAGAAGGGAGAAGTTGTATGCTAAATTCTCCAAGTGCGCATTCTGGTTGTGCGACGTCCAGTTCTTGGGTCATGTGGTGAATCCCGACGGGATAATGGTGGACCCGGCAAAGGTGGAGGCGGTTATGCAATGGAAGTCACCAAAGACGCCATCCGAGATTCGTAGTTTCTTGGGTTTGGCGGGCTATTATAGAAGATTTATCCAAGACTTCTCTAAGATTGCTTCTCCACTAACTAAGTTGACCCGGAAAGATGTGAAGTTTACATGGGGTCAGGCTCAAGAGAAGGCGTTTGAAGAATTGAAGGCGAGATTGACTCAAGCTCCTGTTCTGTCGTTACCCAATGGAAGTGAAGATCTGGTGGTTTATTCCGATGCTTCTTACTCGGGGTTGGGGTGCGTGTTAATGCAGAGAGGAAAGGTTATAGCCTATGCATCTCGACAGTTGAAGGTTCATGAGGTCAATTATCCTACTCATGACTTGGAGCTAGCAGCTGGTGTCTATGCGTTAAAGATTTGGAGGCACTATCTTTACGGTACAAAGTGCACAATATTCAATGATCACAAGAGTCTGAAGTACTTCTTTGAGCAGAAAGATCTGAACATGAGGCAGAGACGGTGGTTGGAACTTATAAAGGATTATGATTGTGAGATCCACTACCATCCGGGCAAGGCCAATGTGGTGGTTGACGCCCTTAGCAGGAAAGAAAGACCCGAGCCGATTCGGGTGAAAGCATATAAGTTAATCATGACCTCCGATGTGATGAAGCAGATTAAAGAGTTTCAAGATAAGGCATTGAAAGAAGACCATCTTAACTCTGAAAGAATGAGAGGTCTAGTTGGGGAATTGGGTGAAAACACACTTGGTGTTAGAACCCGATTCGGTCGTGTGTGGATTCCTCGTTTTGGGGATCTACGTGTGAAGATCATGGACGAAGCTCACATGACTCGGTACTCCATTCATCCTGGTGCCACGAAGATGTACCATGATATGAAGAAAGATTATTGGTGGCCGGGTATGAAGCGCGATGTGGTGGAGTATGTGAGTAAGTGTCTTACTTGCTTACAGGTGAAGGCCGAGCACCAAAAGCCGTATGGGAAGATACAACCTCTGGATATACCAGAATGGAAGTGGGAGCACATCACCATGGATTTTATTACAAAGCTGCCGCGTACCCCGAAGGGGTATGATGCCATATGGGTGATAGTTGATCGCTTGACGAAGAGTGCTCACTTCCTACCGATCCGCGAGACATATTCATCAGAGAGGTTGGCTGATCTGTTCATCAAGGAAGTTGTAACTCGACATGGTGTGCCGGTGTCTATTGTGTCTGTAACACCCGGAAATTTATTATTTTGAAGCCGACGAAGAAAGAAAAGAAATAAAGTTCAAAGTCGAGGGACCAAACTCGCCAAGGAAGAATAGTTGGGTAATGTGGTGATAGGTGTAGGGAGAGGGCAGCCCACTCTCCCCACACTTCACATATTTTCAGATTTGAAAGGGGGAGAAGAGAGAAAGAGGAGAAAAAGGAGAAAAGTGGTGTTTCGGGTGATTCGGGTGTCCAAATCCGTCGAGTAGCAAGCCAAATCGAAGCTCTTGTCTTTGTGCTCGATTGTGTGAGTTCTAGGACCCCACTTTTACTTGTTTTCAACTGATTTTGGGGCTAGAAGATGTTCAAAACCCGTTTTTGTGTGTGTATGTGTTTGACCCATTTGGGTGTGATGTGTATGATGCGTTTTGTGTATGTTTCCGGGCTTGTGTGTGCTTGTATGGTGTCATCGTATGCATTCCTAAGGTCCAGGAGGGTTAATTTAGGCTTAGAATGGGTTTGGATGAGCTTGGAGGCCGAAAATGGCAGATTGGGTTCGGGGTGAACTCCATTCTGCATCAGCTAGGGCTAGGCGACCGAATGAAGGCCATACGGCCGAATGAGGGCGATTGAGGGTCATTCGCATGATTGGGATTCATTCGCACGATTGAGGGTTCAATCGCACGACTAAGGTTTCAGTCGCACGACTGGGAATCCAGTCGCATGGGGATTGTACGACTGAGGGTTCAGTCGCATGGATGCTTAGTCGCATGAGTCCATTCGCATGAGGTCAGTCGCATAGGTGCCCATTCGCAGTAATCCCATTCGCACAAGGTCCATACGCACGATTGGATGTTCATTCGCATAGATGACCATCCGCATGAGTCCAGTCGCATGATGTTCAGTCGCATGGAGGCCATACGACTGAAGGGTGTCCATACGCCCGAACAGGGCTGTTGCACTCGAAGGAATGTGTAGTTTGACTTCTGGCCTTCGGGGAAAGGTGCCGATGTAAGTTTTGACGTAAAGTAACCCGTAAGCGCATGTAAGAAGATGGTTATGGCCTTAGAGAGCATGTAGGGCATGATGATGATGATGTTGCATGTTTATGCATATTATGAATGTATGATGTTGCCCTGTATGATGATGAATGTGTATGATGTGTTCCTTATTATGATGTATGCTTATCTTTCTTGTGGCTTTACATGTCATGCTAATGAATGAATGAATGAAGTATTATGTAATGTAAAGCGAAAGATAATGAAAGAGGAACATGAAGTAAGAATGCATGCATTAATGAATGATGAACGAACGAAAGAAAGGCTTGCAAGCATATATATATTGGGGTGAGCGACTTTGTGTTGCAAAAGACTCGGATGAAGTGCAATCATTTAGATTGCCTATGAGGTGAGCAACCTTGCCGTTGCAAAAGACTCGAGTAAAGCGCTATCGTGACGTTGCCTTGGGGTGAGCAACCTTGTCGTTGCAAAAGACTCGGGTAGCTTGCTATCGTGATGGGCAATTGGGGTGAGCAACCCTAGGGGTGCAAAAGACTCGGATAGCGAGCAATCATTGAGATTGCCATTGAGGTGAGCGACCATGTTGTCGCAAAAGACTCAGAAGAAAGAATGAACGAAAAGAATGGAAGATAATGAATGAGATGAAAGATAATAATGACATTATCTGTGTATACGTATGTTGAATGATCGCATGATAAACGGAATGGTTTTAATGAAAGTAAAGTATGTTTTATTATTAAAACTAGAACTCACTCAGCAACGCTGACTTTTATTACCTTTTCCAATTGGCAGGTAAATGATTGCTGAGGATGGCACGGCGAGGCTACTCGGCTCTTTTGGGATGGCATCCAATTATATAGCTTTTGTGATGTAATGCAAACATGAATTTTGTAACCAGATAATGATGTATTATTTGGCAAAAGTAATTATAATGAAACGTGATGTCATTTTTGAATATTTCCGCTGCAATGATTTCTTAATGTAATGTAATTATATGTTTTATGTGCGATGAATGACCAACTGTAAGCGTCCCGGGAACGGGGCCTTACAAGTTGGTATCAGAGCCAAAGTTTAAGTGAAATGGGTAAATTTTCAAAATAAACCTTAACTTAAACTGAAAATGGGACGAAAGGGGAATGGGATGCCAAACTGAATAGCTGCGTGCCATCAGGTATTTTCTTAAAGTTAACCGGCTTATGTGCGCATGGTATATGTTATGTGTTGTATGTAGATTTGAATACTGATGTAGTCAGGACAGGTAATACTTGGGGTATGAAGAGTAAAGTAAGTGGCTAATCACAACTGGCCACTGTAATTAGGGACTTACTATACTTGACATAAACTGAGTTGTTTCCTCGAATGACCGTGTTGGTGTTTGAATCTTTCAGTGTGTTAGAGAATGGCTGGTGGTAGATCTTCTAGAGCTTCTAGGGGTGGAGGCCGTGATGGCCCTGTTGCTGAACCACGCCCTAAGAGAGGAAGGCATAGAGCTGAGAAAGAGGTTCCTGCAGAACCTGAGACTCCTCATCCAGAAGCTGGGGATGAGAGCGCGAACTTGAGGGCCTCGGTAAAGGAGGCTGTTGTGGAGGAAGTACATCAGGTCATGCAGACAATCTTACCGTCTGTGGTGACCGAAGTCATCAAAGCTGTGAAGGAGGGGGAACGAAAGGAGAGAAATCGGGCCTCGGGGGAGCAACCGGAGCCTGAAACGATTTTCTCCGATAATGAGGAGGAAGAGGAAGAGGAGCCTGTGCGAGAGGTGGCACGAGGCTGTAACTATGGGGTGTTCATGAGATGCAAGCCCCCTACTTTTGACGGTAATGGCAATGCTGCCGCTGCTCACCGATGGGTGAGAGAAATGGAGGCTGTTCTCGACATCAGCGAGTGCCAAGAAGATCAGAAAGTCAAGTTTGCCACCCACTCCTTCGTGGACTCGACACTATGCTGGTGGGACAACATTGTCCAAGCAGAGGGTAATCGGGCGATCGGGAGAATGAGGTGGCCCGAACTGAAGAAGATGGTGATCGAAGAGTTTTGTCCTCATCGGGAAATGGATAAGGTTGAAAGGGAGTTTCTGCAACTGGAGGCGGGAACCATGACACACCAACAGTACACCACGAAGTTCAACGAGATGGCACGTCTGGTGCCGGATCAAGTGACGCCTCTGTCCTGAAAGATCAAGAGGTATATACAGGGTTTGCCGGCGGATATTCGCAGGCACATGATCGCCGCCCGGCCGAGCACGTTTAGGTCGGCGGTGGATTTGGCGGGAAGATTGTATGATGAAAGAACGGTGGTGGTGACTGATGGTGGCAGAAAGAGCGGTGGTGAACGAGGCTGGCAGGGGAAGAGATTTGGTCGGGGCAATGCCTCGATGGGTAATAAGAAGGCACGGGTGGATGATCGCCGTGTGGTTATGTCAGGTGCGGGATCGAGAAGGTGTGGTAAATGTGGACGGGAGCATAGCGGGGAGTGCAGGTTTGGGTCGAACTTGTGCTTCAGGTGTGGAAAGGCGGGGCACATGGCAAAGGACTGTCGTGCGGTCCGATGCTTTAACTGTGGTGAAGAGGGTCACATGCTCAAAGATTGTAAGAAGCCGAGGGCTGAGAGTTCAGGGGCAAAGAGGACGGGAGGTGATGGACCGAGGGCGAGTGCCAGGGCATTTACCATGACACAGGAGGAAGCTAGAACGGACCCTGATGTTGTGTCCGGTACGTTTCTGGTGAACCAAACTTTAGCTTCTGTGTTATTTGATTCGGGTGCTAGTAAGAGTTTTATTTCTGCTGCTTTCTGTGCTAAGTTGCCTGTTAGTAGTAGACGTGTTGATGCGCCCTTTGATGTAGAAACTGCCATAGGTAAGTCTACCAGGATTTCTGAGATAATAGAGAACTGTGATATGGAGCTCGAGGGTCATAAGTTTCCTGTTAGACCGTTTGTGATGACCTTAGGTGGTTTTGACTTGGTTCTTGGGATGGATTGGTTAGCGGACTTCGAGGCGAACATTGTGTGTCGCAAGAAGATGATTTGGTTGTTGGCGCCTGACGGTAGTTCAGTGACAGTGTATGGTGATCGGGTTACTACGATTCCGAAAGTGATCTCGATGGCGGTGGCGGGAAAGTGTATGAGGCGTGGATGTAGTGCCTACTTGGCCTATGTAAAGGATGTGGATACGCCAACACCACAACTAGCCGATGTACCGGTTGTGTGTGACTTTCCAGATGTGTTTCCAGAAGATTTATCAGGAGTGCCACCTGACTGAGAGATCGAGTTTCAGATTGATCTGATACCGAGTGCCCAACCTGTTGCCAAGGCACCGTATCGGTTGGCTCCGACCGAGATGAAGAAGTTGATGGAGCAGTTGCAAGAGCTGCTAGATAAGGGGTTCATTAGACCGAGTATCTCTCCTTAGGGTGCTCCGGTCCTGTTTGTGAAGAAGAAGGACGGTAGTATGAGGATGTGCATCGACTACCGCGAGCTGAACAAGTTGACAGTAAAGAACCGATACCCCTTACCGAGGATAGATGATTTGTTCGATCAGCTTCAGGGTGCCAGTTGGTTTTCGAGAATAGATCTTCGATCTGGTTACCATCAATTGAAGGTGAAGGAGCAAGATATTCCTAAAACAGCTTTCCGTACGCGCTATGGTCACTACGAGTTTCTTGTCATGTCCTTTGGCTTGACCAACGCGCCAGCTGCTTTTATGGATTTGATGAACCGTGTGTGTCGGCCTATGTTGGATAAATCAGTGATTGTGTTTATTGATGATATCCTGATTTACTCGAGGAGCGAAGCAGAGCATGCCGGCCATATTCGGGAGGTTCTAGAGACGTTGAGGAGGGAGAAGTTGTATGCTAAATTCTCCAAATGCGCGTTCTGGTTGCGCGAAGTTCAGTTCTTGGGTCACGTGGTGAATCCTGACGGGATAATGGTGGACCCGGCGAAAGTGGAGGCAGTTATGCAATGGAAGTCACCAAAGACGCCATCCGAGATTCGTAGCTTCTTGGGTTTGGCGGGTTACTATAGAAGGTTCATCCAAGACTTCTCCAAGATTGCTTCTCCACTAACCAAGTTGACCCGAAAAGATGTGAAGTTCGTATGGGGTCAAGCTCAAGAGAAGGCGTTTGAAGAATTGAAGGTGAGATTGACTCAAGCTCCTGTTCTTTCGTTACCCGATGGAAGTGAAGATCTGGTGTTTTATTCTGATGCTTCTTACTCGGGGTTGGGGTGCGTGTTAATGCAGAGAGGAAAGGTCATAGCCTATGCATCCCGACAGTTGAAGGTTCATGAGGTCAATTATCCTACTCATGATTTGGAGCTAGCAGCCGTGGTCTTTGCATTAAAGATTTGGAGGCACTATCTGTACGGGACGAAGTGCACCATATTCACTGACCACAAGAGTCTGAAATACTTCTTTGAGCAGAAAGATCTGAACATGAGGCAAAGGCGGTGGTTGGAACTTATAAAGGATTATGATTGTGAGATCCACTACCATCCGGGCAAGGCCAACGTGGTGGCTGATGCCCTTAGCCGGAAGGAGAGGCCCGAGCCGATTCGGGTGAAAGCGTATCAGTTGATCATGACCTCTGATGTAATGAAGCAAGTTAAAGAGTTTCAAGATGAGGCATTGAAAGAAGATCATCTTAACTCTGAAAGAATGAGAGGTCTGGTTGGAGAATTGGGTGAAAACACGCTCGGTGTTAGAACCCGATTCGATCGTGTGTGGATTCCTCGTTTTGGGGATCTACGGGGGAAGATAATGGATGAAGCTCACAAGACTCGGTACTCCATTCATCCTGGTGCCACGAAGATGTACCATGATATGAAGAAAGACTATTGGTGGCCGGGTATGAAGCGCGATGTGGTGGAGTATGTGAGTAAGTGCCTTACTTGCTTACAGGTGAAGGCCGAGCATCAAAAGCCGTATGGGAAGATACAACCTTTGGATATACCGGAATGGAAGTGGGAGCACATCACCATGGATTTCATTACAAAGCTACCGCGTACCCCGAAAGGGTATGATGCCATATGGGTGATAGTTGACCGTTTGACGAAGAGTGCTCACTTCCTACCGATTCGCGAGACATATTCATCTGAGAGGTTGGCGGATCTGTTCATCAAGGAAATTGTGACTCGTCATGGTGTGCCGGTGTCTATTGTGTCGGATCGCGACACTCGGTTTACATCTAAATTCTGGAAGAAGTTCCACGATGCTATGGGGACGAGGTTACACATCAGCACGGCTTATCACCCCCAGACTGATGGTCAGTCCGAAAGGACCATTCAGACACTGGAAGACATGCTTCGGGCATGTGTGATTGATTTTGGTGGAAGTTGGGATGACCACCTACCGTTAGCCGAATTCTCATACAACAACAGTTATCATACCAGCATTGGCATGCCCCCATATGAGATGCTATACGGTAGGAGATGCAGAACGCCCGTTTGTTGGGGTGATATTGGTCAGAAGGAATTGGGGAGCGTCGAGGTAATCGAGGCTACGACTGAGAAGCTTGAGAAGATTAAAGCCTTCATGAAGGCAGCCAAAGACAGACAGAAGTCGTATGCTGATAAACGACGCAGGCCGATTGAGTTCCAGGTGGGTGACCGGGTTATGTTGAAGGTCTCACCTTGGAAGGGTATCATTCGCTTCCGAAAGCGGGGCAAGTTGAGCCCAAGGTATATAGGCCCTTTCCGAATCATTGCTCGAGTAGGAGAGGTGGCCTATAGACTGGAGTTGCCAGATGAGTTAAGTGGAATTCACCCGACATTCCATGTATCTCATCTAAGGAAGTGTTTAGCAGATGAAGATATGATTGTCCCATTGGAAGATATCGAAGTAGATGAACGACTCAATTATGTGGAGCAACCAGTGGCAATCATTGACCGAAAGGAGAAAAGGCTGAGGAATAAAGTGGTTCCTCTTGTGCGTGTACAGTGGAAGCACAGGAAGGGATCCGAATCAACGTGGGAGACTGAGGAAGAAATGAGACAGCATTATCCACGTTTGTTCGAGGAATAACAGGTTTCGGGGACGAAACCTATTTAAGGGGGGTGGACTTGTAACACCCGGAAATTTATTATTTTGAAGCCGACGAAGAAAGAAAAGAAATAAAGTTCAAAGTCGAGGGACCAAACTCGCCAACGAAGAAAAGTTGGGTAATGTGGTGATAGGTGTAGGGAGAGGGCAGCCCACTCTCCCCACACTTCACATATTTTCAGATTTGAAAGGGGGAGAAGAGAGAAAGAGGAGAAAAAGGAGAAAAGTGGTGTTTCGGGTGATTCGGGTGTCCAAATCCGTCGAGTAGCAAGCCAAATCGAAGCTCTTGTCTTTGTGCTCGATTGTGTGAGTTCTAGGACCCCACTTTTACTTGTTTTCAACTGATTTTGGGGCTGGAAGATGTTCAAAACCGTTTTTGTGTGTGTATGTGTTTGACCCATTTGGGTGTGATGTGTATGATGCGTTTTGTGTATGTTTCCGGGCTTGTGTGTGCTTGTATGGTGTCATGGTATGCATTCCTAAGGTCCAGGAGGGTTAATTTAGGCTTAGAATGGGTTTGGATGAGCTTGGAGGCCGAAAATGGCAGATTGGGTTCAGGGCGAACTCCATTCTGCATCAGCTAGGGCTAGGCGACCGAATGAAGGCCATACGGTCGAATGAGGGCGATTGAGGGTCATTCGCATGATTGGGATTCATTCACACGATTGAGGGTTCAATCGCACGACTAAGGTTTCAGTCGCACGACTGGGAATCCAGTTGCATGGGGATTGTACGACTGAGGGTTCAGTCGCATGGATGCTTAGTCGCATGAGTCCATTCGCATGAGGTCAGTCGCATAGGTGCCCATTCGCAGTAATCCCATTCGCACAAGGTCCATACGCACGATTGTATGTTCATTCGCATAGATGACCATCCGCATGAGTCCAGTCGCATGATGTTCAGTCGCATGGAGGCCATTCGACTGAAGGGTGTCCATACGCCCGAACAGGGCTGTTGCACTCGAAGGAATGTGTAGTTTGACTTCTGGCCTTCGGGGAAAGGTGCAGATGTAAGTTTTGACGTAAAGTAACCCGTAAGCGCATGTAAGAAGATGGTTATGGCCTTAGAGAGCATGTAGGGCATGATGATGATGATGTTGCATGTTTATGCATATTATGAATGTCTGATGTTGCCCTGTATAATGATGAATGTGTATGATGTGTTCCTTATTATGATGTATGCTTATCTTTCTTGTGGCTTTACATGTCATGCTAATGAATGAATGAATGAAGTATTATGTAATGTAAAGCGAAAGATAATGAAAGAGGAACATGAAGTAAGAATGCATGCATTAATGAATGATGAACGAACGAAAGAAAGGCTTGCAAGCATATATATATTGGGGTGAGCGACTTTGTGTTGCAAAAGACTCGGATGAAGTGCAATCATTTAGATTGCCTATGAGGTGAGCAACCTTGCCATTGCAAAAGACTCGAGTAAAGCGCTATCGTGACGTTGCCTTGGGGTGAGCAACCTTGTCGTTGCAGAAGACTCGGGTAGCTTGCTATCGTGATGGGCAATTGGGGTGAGCAACCCTAGGGGTGCAAAAGACTCGGATAGCGAGCAATCATTGAGATTGTCATTGAGGTGAGCGACCATGTTGTCGCAAAAGACTCGGAAGAAAGAATGAACGAAAAGAATGGAAGATAATGAATGAGATGAAAGATAATAATGACATTATCTGTGTATACGTATGTTGAATGATCGCATGATAAACGGAATGGTTTTAATGAAAGTAAAGTATGTTTTATTATTAAAACTAGAACTCACTCAGCAACGCTGACTTTTATTACCTTTTCCAGTTGGCAGGTAAATGATTGCTGAGGATGGCACGGCGAGGCTACTCGGCTCTTTTGGGATGGCATCCAATTATATAGCTTTTGTGATGTAATGCAAACATGAATTTTGTAACCAGATAATGATGTATTATTTGGCAAAAGTAATTATAATGAAACGTGATGTCATTTTTGAATATTTCCGCTGCAATGATTTCTTAATGTAATGTAATTATATGTTTTATGTGCGATGAATGACCAACTGTAAGCGTCCCGGGAACGGGGCCTTACAGTGTCGGATCGCGACACCCGGTTAACATCTAAATTTTGGAAGAAATTCCACGACGCTATGGGGACGAGGTTACATATTAGCACGGCTTATCATCCCCAGACTGATGGTCAGTCAGAAAGGACCATTCAGACGCTGGAAGACATGCTTCGGGCATGTGTGATTGATTTTGGTGGAAGTTGGGATGACCACCTAGCGTTAGCCGAATTCTCATACAACAACAGCTATCACGCTAGCATTGGCATGCCTCCCTATGAGATGCTATACGGTAGGAGATGCAGAACGCCCATTTGTTGGGGGGATATTGGTCAGAAGGAATTGGGGAGCGTCGAGGTCATCGAAGCTACGACTGAGAAGTTTGAGAAGATTAAAGCCTTCATGAAGGCAGCCAAAGATAGACAGAAGTCGTATGCTGATAAACGACGCAGGTCGATTGAGTTTCAGGTGGGTGACCGGGTTGTGTTGAAGGTCTCACCTTGGAAGGGTATTATCCGATTCAGTAAGCGGGGCAAGTTGAGCCCAAGGTATATAGGCCCTTTCCGAATCATTGCTCGAGTAGGAGAGGTGGCCTATAGACTGGAGTTACCGGATGAGTTAAGTGGAATTCACCCGACATTCCATGTATCTCATCTAAGGAAGTGCTTAGCTGATGAAGATATGATTGTTCCACTGGAGGATATCGAGGTAGACGAATGGCTCAATTATGTGGAGCAACCAGTGGCAATCATCGACCGGAAGGAGAAAAGGCTGAGGAATAAAGTGGTTCCTCTTGTGCGTGTACAGTGGAAGCACAGGAAGGGATCCGAGTCAACGTGGGAGACCGAGGAAGAAATGAGACAGCATTATCCACGTTTGTTCGGGGAATAACAGGTTTCGGGGACGAAACCTATTTATTGGGTGGACTTGTACCACCGGGATATTTATTATTTTGAAGCCGACGAAGAAAGAAAAGGAAATAAAGTCCAAAGTCGAGGGACCAAACTCGCCAACGAAAGAAAGTCGGGTGAGCGGAGTATATAAGGGAGAGGGCAGCCCTTACCCTCTCCCCCATACACAAATTTTCAGCTCTCAAGAGAGGAGAAGAGAGAAAAGAGGAGAAAAAAAGAGAAAAAAGGGGTGTTTCGGGTGTCCAAACTCGTCATGTGGCAAGCCAAATCGAAGCCCTTAACGTTGTGCTCGTTTGTGTGAGTTCTAGGACCCCACTTGTTTTCAACCGATTTTGGGGCTGGAAAGCATAGAAAACCCGTTTTTGTATGTGTATGTGTTTGACCCATTTGGGTGTGATGTGTGTGATGCGTTTCGTGTATGTTTCCGGGCTTGTGCGTGCTTGTATGGTGTTGTGGTATGCATTCCTAAGGTCCAGGAGGGTTAATTTAGGCTTAGAATGGGTTTGGATGAGCTTGGAGGCCGAAAATGGCAGATTGGGTTCGGGATGAACTCCATTCTGCATCAGCTAGGGCTAGGCGACCGAATGGAGGCCATACGGCCGAATGAGAGGCGATTGAGGGTCATTCGCACGATTGGGATTCACTCGCACGATTGAGGGTTCAATCACACGACTAAGGCTTCAGTCGCACGACTGGGAGTCCAGTCGCATGGGGGATCATACGACTGAGGGTTCAGTCGCATAAGTGCTTAGTCGCATGAGTTCATTCGCATTAGATCAGTCGCATAGGTGCTCATTCGCACTAGTTTCATCCGCATAAGGTCCATACGCACGACTGGATGTCCATTCGCATAGATGTTCATCCGCATGAGTCCAATCGCATGATGTTCAGTCGCATGGAGGCCATGCGACTGAAGGGTGTCCATACGCCCGAATAGAGCTGTTGCACCCGAAGGAAAGTGTAGTTAGACTTCTGGATTTCGGGGGAAAGTGCAGATGTATGTTTTGACGTAAAGGTTCCCGTAAGAACATGTAAGATAGCTGATATGGCCTTAGAAAGCATGTAGGGCATAGAGATGATGATGTTGCATGTTATGTATGTATAATGTTGCCCTGTATGATGTGATGTTGATGCATGTTGACGTTCCTTAGTATGATGTATATTATCTTTCCTATGGCTTTACGTATTATGATGAATGAAATGAAGTATTATGTAACGTAAAGTGGAAAGAAATGTAACGTCTTGCATGCATTGGATAACGGGTCCTTCTTTGTGATTGACCATTAATGTAGAACCTCTACCGCTTACCCCTAGTACTGTGGCATACGTTTAGCTGTTCATTTATTGACTTCGGCCCAGTAGCTATGACTGATGGTTACTCCTAGCACCGTGGCATACGTTTAGCTGTTCATTTATTGACTTCGGCCCGGTAGCTAAGACTAATCGGGGTGTAGCACATGGTATTGGTACGGATGATGTCCGATGCGCAAGTAAAGTTATATGGAATGAATGAATGAACGAATGAATGAATGAAGAAGATAATAATGATATCATCTATGCGTACGTATGATGTGTGATCATGTAAAAGTAACGAATGGTTTTATATGAAAGTAAAGTATGTTTTAAAATAAAACTAGAACTCACTCAACAACGCTGACTTTTTATATGTTTTACAGTTGGCAGGTATGTTTGCTGAGGATGGCACCGTGAAGCTACTCAGCTCTTTTTGGGATGGCATTCTTTTGATTTATGTTTTTGCTTTGTAATGCGAACAAACTATTTTGTAATGAATGTTGTATTAACTTGCAAAAGCAATTACATAGAAATGAAAGCTTATTTTAATGTTCCGCTGCGATTTTTATGAAGTACAAATGTAAATGTATGTTTTACGTGCAATGAATGACCAACTGTAAGCGTCCCGGGAACGGGGCCTTACAGGCAAGTAGAGATCGAGCATGATCTCCCCTCTCATCCGGCAGCACCTAGGCCCCGGGCACACTCTCAAAACCTTACCTCTCTACACAATGAAACTGGTATTTATAGGCCTCAGCCCATATCAGATGCGACTGGGCCCATTCGTACTATTGGACCATGCGTATGGTTCAATCGTACGATTGGACCATATGTATGGTTCAATCGTACGACTTGACCATACTTATGGTTCAGTCTTACGAATGGCCCAATAGCATCTCTCAGTCGCACGACTGGTCCATTAGCATGGCTTAGTCGTACGACTGAGTCTCATTCACATATGCTCCTGCAAATGACTCATTTTCATGTGTTTACAACATATCAGGTGTATTACATGAAGCCTAGACTATTCGTCAAGCGTGAACACACTATATATGACAATGTATGCTCCAACATAGAGTCGTCGGCAGAGATCGTGGGAAGTTGTTGTCAGAGGCATGGGGGCGTGCTTAATGGGGCACGGCCCATGATTGTGCTTGTGAGGTCCTAGAAAAAGTTAAAACATAAAGAGAAACCTATGTACAGGTGTCGCGTTTAAGTTTGGGGTCTTCAGCGCGACCCTTCCCCACACATAGTCTTCATTGGATCAAAAGTGTAATTCCTCCGAGAAAATCTTGGTTGGTCCATCGTTATATGGTTTCAAATGATGACCATTCACTTTGAAACTTAAACTGTTGTGGTTGTCGATTTCGATGGCACCATTAGGAACCACGTTTTTAATAGTATAAGGTCTAGACCAACGTGATTTCAACTTTCCGGGAAACAAACGTAAACGTGAGTTATATAGTAAGACACGTTCTCCCACATGAAATCGTTTAGTATTCTCTAATTGAGCATCGTGGAATTTTCTTGTCTTTTCTTTGTAAACCTAGCGTTTTTGTGTGCTTGTTCTGGCAGTTCCTCTAGTTCGTGGATTTGTAGAAATCGATTTGTTCCTGTAATGCCTTGGTCTAGGTTTTGCAGCATTAAGTGCCCAATAGGCCTTACGCTCCAATTCCACAGGTAGATGACACGACTTCCTATAAACTAGTTTTAACGATGTTGTGCCAATGGGAGTCTAATAGGTTGTTCTTTGATGTTTGTTGTTGTTTGTCGTGGTCTTTGGCGTAACCTTTGACGGAAAAGTCGTTCGGGTTGTGAAAGAGGCGAATCAAGTTCAGGACTAGACGAGTCGGACATACACTAACTTAAGGAAGTATAAAAAACTAAGGCTTAGAATGAATCAGGCAAATGTAACTAAACTAACTAAGGTAAAGTATCTAACAAAAATAAAACAAATTAGAACAAAAATATATTAATAGGATATACACAAGATAGTCAAAAATTTAGATGTGTCTTTCAAAACTATCGTGTGTCCCCGGCAATGGCGCCAAAAACTTGATGTGTGTGAAATGTATATATATTTTGATAAAGATTTTTTGCACAGATTCAGTTTAAATTGTTTATTACTAATACTAAACTACATACACAAAAGGCAAGTGTACCTATCGTGCGGTAATATCGTGATGGTAAGAACCGATTATCAATCCGTGGATACACCTAGCCTACTCAACAACCTTAATGTTTGACTACCGACTTGGTTTTTGTTTGAGAAAATGATAAGTTGCATTGATGTAATTAAGATTTTTTAGGGTTTAAAAATATTAATTAAAATAAAGTAAAATAAGATTGAAGCTTTTGGAGTTAAAACCATGGAATAAAAGCTATCATCCTAAATGTATTACACATATGTAACTATGATGAATTGATGGTGTGATTAAAGATATTAATTCAGGTAATTATGTTAATGTTTATAAAGGTGAGCTGGCGCAATTTCTCGTCAATCCGCTCCGTAGTGACTAGTATCACAGCAGGTTGAGTTTTACTGCTTAAATCAAAGCCTCTAGTAATGCAGGTAAAAGAGAACCCACAAATGATCAAAAAAAATCATAATAATTACTGTAGATTTCTCAGACTAATAAAAGAGAACCCACAAATGATCAAAAAGTTAAGGTGATATGATTTCTGAAAACCATTTCTAGTTCATGAGCTATGGATTTATTATGAAGACCGGTTTCACAAATGAAAGTTAGTCATACGTTTTTCAACTTGGCATGACATTCACAATTATAAATCATAAGGTTATAACTTCCCATTTAAATGTAGATGCTACCTATGAAAATTTTTCCCATGACCACCATAACATTAACATAATAAAAATCACACCACTAGTCCATCACAAATTACATAAGTTTCATCCAATTAGGATGATAATGAGAGTTTAGCTCATAATGAGCTTGAACATAACAAAAAGTAACATAGAAGATAGATATGAAATCATCGATGAAAATGGAACAATCAAATTGGTGATCCACAATGGATGATGTTTAGACAATCCCGAGCTTCTTCCAAGTGCATCATCTAGCTTGGTAGACCAATCCTTGTGATTTTGACCTATGGTTTTCTAAAGAATTCGTTTGATGCCTCGGTTAGTGACTTCAACTTGCACATTCGCATGTGGATGATGGTAAAGCAATGGTGCACTCCATAACGAGCCATTGCTCTTTCAAGCTTATTGTTACAGAAATGCGTTCCTTGATCACTAATTAAAGCCTTGGTAACACCAAAACGATAAATAATTTCTTAAGGAATCTGACAATGCTTCTTGCATCATTGGTAGGTAGGGCTTGAGCTTTGGCCCATTTTGAAACCTAATCGAGTGCTACCAAGATGTAAAGATTACTAAATGAAACTAGGAATGGCCCTATGAAATCAATACCCCATATATAAAATACCTTGCATACTTGAACACGTTTCTGAGGCATCTTATCTCGTGTTGTAATATTGGTTACTCTCTGACATGCATCACATTTGCATACCATGTTGTGAGCATCCTTGAAGATCGTGGGCTAGTAAAATCCAGAGTCAAAGACTTCTTGGCTGATAGGGTTGCTCCATGGTGTCCTCCTGTGGGACCTTCATGGCAGTTCCTAAGAATCCGTTTCGCTTCACTTCCATATACGCATCGGATAAGTTGGTCTGCAGTGATTCTGAACAGATACTGGTCCTCTTAATAGTAATGTTTAATGTCAGCAAAGAATTTCTTCTTTTGCTGATAAGTCATTCCTTTGAGAAGGATTCCGCTTGACAAGTAATTTGAGAAATCGGCGAACCAAGGATATTCATTGATTGAGGATTGGATGTTCATAAGGAATTAGTGAGGAAAATTATCATTTATTTTTACTTCCTCAGTTGGTGAAGGACTTGAATCTTTAAGACGCGAGAGATGATCGGCCGCCAGATTTCTGCACCTTTATTATCGTGAATTTCAATGTCAATTTATTGAAGCAGAAGTATCCAACGAATCAATCTTGGTTTTGCATCTTGTTTGCTGAACAGATAATGAATGGCTGCATGATCAGTGTAAACAATTTTTTTCGAAAGGATTAGATATGAGCGGAATTTGTCAAATGCAAAAACTATCACAAAAAGCTCTTTCTCGGTGGTGGCTTAGTGTTCTTGCGCGGCGTTTAGGGTTTTTCTCGCATAGTGAATTGGGTGGAATTGCTTGTCTTTCCTTTGTCCTAAAACGGCTCCTTCCACGAAATCGCTTGCGTCACACATGAGTTCAAATGGTAGCGTCCAATCTTGGGAAACCATGATTGGAGTGGTTACCAATCTCTCTTTAAGCAAACTAAATGCATTAATGCATTGGTTGGAAAATACGAATTATGTGTCTTTCTCAAGAGGTTTAGTCATTGGTCGTGAAATTTTCGAGAAATCTTTGATGAAACGATGGTAGAATCCTACATGACTTAGGAAGCTTCTGATTTCTTTCACGATCATGGGATGTGGAAGTTTGGAAATAGCATCGACTTTGGCTTGATCAACTTCAAGCCCTGCTCGAGAGATCTTATGTCCTAACAATATTCCTTCGGTAACCATGAAATGGCACTTTTCCCAATTCAAAACAAGGTTAAATCTTCACATCTAACCAACATCTTTTCCAAGTTTTCAAGACATTGCTCAAATGAGTTTCCAAAGATGGATTAGTCATCCATGAAAACTTTGATTAAGTGTTCGATCATATCATGAAAGATTGCTACCATGCATCTTTGAAATGTAGCAGGGGCATTACGCAATCCAAATGGCATTCGCCGATAAGCAAATGTGTCATATGGACAAGTGAATGTCGTTTTCTCTTAATCTTTTGGAGCAATAGGAATTTGGAAATCACCTGAGAAACCATCAAGGAAACAATAGAACATTTTTCCAAATAGTCTCTCAAGCATTTGGCTGATGAAAGGCAGAGGGAAATGATCTTTCCTTGTGGCATCATTGAGTTTGCGATAGTAAATGCAAACTCTCCATCATGTAACCGTATGAGTTGGAATAAGCTCATTCTTCTCATTAGTTACAACAATCATTCCTCCTTTCTTGGAACAACTTGGACAGGGCTGACCTAAGACGAGTCAGAAATAGGGTAAATCAAACCGGCATCTAGCAGTTTGATTACTTCTTTCATCACCACCTATTGCATGCTTGGATTTAAATGTCTTTGAGGTTGAATGAAGGATTTGAAGTTCTCCTCCATCAGTATTTTGTGAGTGCAAAAGGATGGATTGATTCTCTTGATGTCCATGATTTTCCATGCAATTGCTCGTTTATATGCCTTAAGCACATGAGTAACTTGTTCTTGTCATCAATTGATAAGGCGGATAAGATTATGACAGGAAGTTGAGATGTGTTTTCAAGAAAGGCGTATTCAAGATGATATGAAAGTTCTTTGAGTTCTAAAACCGAAGGATCTTCAATAGAAGGTTTGTCTTTAGGTTTTAGTTCTTGTTCGAGATCTCAAATGCTTCTTGATACGATGATGTTACATCAACTTCTAATTCTAGAATGATTTAATTCTCACAGATGGGTTCGGTGGTTTGGACCTTTATTAATTGAGTGTTGCAAGATTCATATTGAAGAGTTTTCTTTAAATTATAGCTTATGATCGAATCACAAACATCAATATAATAGAGTGAGTCATCATGATGTTGAGGATGTTTCATGGATTGGCCTATGTTGAAAGTTACTTCCTCCTCGTCCACTCGGAGCGTGAGTTTGTCGGTGCAAACATCAATGAGGGCTCGAGCAGTTGCTAAGAAAGGTTGACATAGGATAAAAGGAACATTCTTATCCTCATCCATGTCAAGGATCAAAAAAATCAATGGAAATACGAATTTCTCAATTTTAACTAAGAGATTTTTAACGATGCCCCTCGGATATTTGACAGAACGGTAAGCTGACTGGATGCTCATATGGTAGGTCTAGGTTCACCTAAGTTTAACTTTTCAAAAACCGCATAAGGCATAAGGTTAATGCTAGAACGTAATTCATCTAACACATTGCTAAAAGAAGATTTCCTATTAGGCAAGGTATGATGAAGCTTCCTTGACCAGTCATCTTTTGACGTAGTTTGTTTTAAAGAACTACATAGCATTTCTCATTTAAAACTACGTGTGATAGCTTTTTCAGTTTCTTTTTTTTTACAACACACCCTTTAATAACTTAGCATAATTTGGCATTTGGGCTAAGGCTTCCACTAAGGACAGGTTGATGTGGAGTTGCTTGAACAACCCCAGGAATTTTCCATATTGTGCGTCCATCCGTTGTTGTGTCAAATGACCTGGATATGGAGGTGGTGAAACATAAGGTGGTGGTGATACGTATTTCTAGGCTGGTTCTTCAACAGCAATAGGTTGCTTTTGCTTTTCACTTGCATTACTTGTAGTTTCTAGTTTCTATTTCATCAAGGATGGGTTGTAATGCAAGTGCATCACCTTGTGTGGTTTTGCCACTCCTTGTGGTGATGGCTTTGACTTGAGCATTAGGGTTTGTTAAAGTGTTATTATACAAAACACCTTGGGGTCTTTCAGATAGTTATTATGCTATCTGACCTACTTGGTGTTCAATTGTTTGTAATGATGCTTTGTTGCTTTTGATGTCAGCCTTGTTTCTTTGGAACCTCTCCTCATTTCTTCAATCAGATTTCCAGATGTACTCATCTATGGCTGTGGTTATCAATAATTACTATAATAAGTTTTCCATTGATGATGCTCCACCGTCTTGGTTACTACTACTTTGACCTTGGTATTGTGGTTTCTGTTGTTCGTAAGGTGGCCTTCGATTGAATCCAGATGATGATTGGTTGTTACCAGCTTCTCTATAATTCTAGTTGCTCCTCTGATTTGAGTTGTTGTTATATGAGTTGTTTGGGCCTCCTACGTAGTCAACATCTTCAACCATAATAATGCTTTGTGGACATTCATTGGTCTTGTGTGAATTTCTGCATATGTTGCATTGTATCATAGTCTTCTTCAGCTCGGCTTGTAATTGTTTGAATCGTTCGGTTAGAGCTTCTAATTAGGCTGCAATCAGTGTCTTAGAGTCTACTTAATAAATGCCCTTAGAACTGGGTTTGTTTCTTAAGGGATTATAAGCAAAGCTCTTCGCTGCTCTTTCTAGGGCTGGTATGCCTTTTTTGGCGTGACACTTCGGAAATCTCATCCTGCACTTTGGTCGACAGCTTGTTTGTGTGCTCCGCTGATTGCATCGTAAAAGGTTTGACACTGCAGCCACAGTTCAAGTCCGTGATATGGGCATCTCCGAAGGAGACCTTTGTATCTCTCCCATGATGCGTGTAATGATTCATCATCGTCTTGGCGAAAACTTGTGATGTTGCTTCTTAGTTTGGCAGTACGATCGGGTGGAAAGTATTTCAAAAAGAATTGTTCAGCCATTTCCGCCCATATGGTGATGGAACCAGGCAGAAGCAAATCAAGCCAGCCAATGGCTCGGCCTTTACGTGAAAATGGAAAAAGTCTTAGTCTAATGGCATTGTCTGAATAGTTATTGATTTTGAAAGTCGCACAAATATGAAGGAATCGTGAGATGTGAGCGTTAGGATCTTCGTCTTGCAATCCATAGAACTGAACATAGTTTTCTATGAGATGGACAATTCTAGACATAATCTCGAAATTTTTGGCCGCTATTGCTGGTTGGACAACAGTGGACTCATAACCATTGATTGACGGCGTGGCATAGAGAATCATCTTCATTTCCTCGTCTTGATTAGCCATGTCTTCTTCGGATGGTGTACCTTCCAAAACGTCTTCTTCGATGATTGTTGTTGTTTGTCGTGGTCTTTGGCCTAACCTTTGACGGAAAAGTCGTTCGGGTTGTGAAAGAGGCGAATCAAGTTCAGGACTAGACGAGTCGGACATACACTAACTTAAGGAAGTATAAAAAACTAAGGATCGGAATGAATCAGGAAAATGTAACTAAACTAACTAACTAAGGTAAACTATCTAACAAAAATGAAACAAATTAGAACAAAAATATATTAATAGGATATACACAAGATAGTCAAAATTTATATTGTCTTTCAAAACTATCGTGTGTTCCCGACAATGGCGCCAAAAACTTGATGTGTGTGAAATGTATATATATTTTGATAAAGTTTTATTGCACAGATTCAGTTTAAATTGTTTATTACTAATACTAAACAACACACACAAAAGGCAAGTGTACCTATCGTGTGGTAATATAGTGATGGTAAGAATCGATTATCAATCCGTGGACACACCTAGCCTACTCAACAACCTTAATGTTTGACTACCGACTTGGTTTTTGTATGAGAAAATGATAAGTTGCATTGATGTAATTAAGATTTTTTAGGGTTTAAAAATATTAATTAAAATAAAGTAAAATAAGATTGAAGCTTTTGGAGTTAAAACCAGGGAATAAAAGCTATCATCCTAAATGTATTACACATATGTAACTATGATGAACTGATGGTGTGATTAAAGATATTAATTCAGGTAATTATGTTAATGTTTATAAAGGTGAGCTGGCGCAATTTCTCGTCAATCCGCTCCGTAGTGACTAGTATCACAGCAGGTTGAGTTTTACTGCTTAAATCAAAGCCTCTAGTAATGCTGGTAAATCTCTTGTGACCTTTTGACATACGATTTCTGAAAACATCCATTAATTTTAGAAAATCATAATAATTACTGTAGATTTCTCAGACTAAGAAAATGGAACCCGCAAATGATCAAAAAGTTAAGGTGATATGATTTTTGAAAACCATTTCTAGTACATGAGCCATGGATTTATTATGAAGACCGGTTTCACAAATGAAAGTTAGTCATACGTTTTTCAACGCATGACATTCACAATAATAAATCATAAGGTTATAACTTCCCATTTAAATGTAGATGCTACCCATCAAATTTTTTCCCAAGACACCATAACATTAACATAATATAAATCACACCATTAGTCCATCACAAATTACATAAGTTTCATCCAATTAGGATGATAATGAGAGTTTAGCTCATAATAAGGTTGAACATAACAAAAAGTAACATAGAAGATAGATATGAAATCATCGATGAAATGGAACAATCAAATCGGTGATCCACAATGGATGATGTTTAGACAATCCCGAGCTTCTTCCAAGTGTTGTATGCACCTCCCAAGCCTCCAAATGATCTTTAAGTCTTCATTCCTAAGAGAATTCAACAGAGTAACTCTCCCATCAAAGCTTGCCAAAATGGTGAACTAAGGCCTTTATTTATAGGCTTTTGGAGTGCTTAAGCATGGCCCCGTGCTAGTACAATGCTTACGGAAGTTGGTAGGCTCGTACGTGAAGGGTATGTCAGGCACGAGCCCGTGCTAAATGGGACACGACCCGTGTTTGAGGGGGGGCATGGCCCCATGCCTCATGGGGCATGGCCCCGTGCTTACTTTTGGGGGATAGTACTTTTTGTCCTGTTAGATGTCCAAACACAGGGGTGTGCTAATTTGAGCATGGGGGTGTGTTTCAGGCAAGACATGGGGGTGTGGTTGATGAGGCACGACCCAATGCTTGGACTCCAAAGCTCGGATTTCTTCATATTCTTGACAAATAAGCTTCTTTTGTCCATCTTGACTGGGTGTGAGAATGATATTCTCAGTTGATGTGAATCAACTAGGATCGAATATGCTGATTGAGATAGTGATTATATTGCAGAATCATATAAACACAGATCATTGAATACTAAAAATACTCATAAATGCTTTTGTATTAATGGTTGTGTAAAGTTACAATGAATGCTAGGGTTTTAGCATGAAACAGTAATAAGACACCTCTGAAACATATGACTATCAAAGATTCTAATATTCTATTTTTCAAAAGATAAATTACCCAAAAGTAGGGTTTTCTATTCTATTTATAGGCTGAAAAAGTGTCTTTACAAAATGACTAAACTAACCCTGTACTATACATCAGGAAACTAGTCTAAGTCTGAAAGTCTTCATCAACATTTCTTCTATTCATCCGCATTAACTAATGTGGATGGGTTAATCTTCATCAGCATTTCTTTTTCTTCTTCAGCATTGGTGCTTGGTCATCAGCATTGAGAAATACGGATGAACAAACACTTATGCACATTTGTTTCTGAACATCCGCTTCAGTAAACGCGGATGTACAAATACATGGAAGTATTTGTTCGGTTGTCCGCATTTGTTAATACGGAAGAACAAACACTTGTCAACATTTGTTCCATGGCCATCCGCATGAACAAATGCGGATAGCCGACACTTGTCTTCTTCTTTGTTGCAGATTCTTCATCCGCATTGCTTCTTGGACTTAAGGAGAAATCCAACAAAACAACCATCAACCACCACTTGAATTGACATGTATGATCCTTTCAGGGTCCAACAATACCAACCCTAAGGATTATACATCCAATGTACTTCAAGGGTTTGATGGTGGATGAGGTTGTGAAGATTCTGTTGGGTCTTTAGCAGCAGGATGAGGAATCACAGGTTTTGCCAAAGAAGGATACAGTACAGCCTTGATCATGTTGACAAAATCATTGGCTTCAGACATCTTGTCTCTGTTCAGCACATAGATCTTCATCTGGTTCATTGTGAAGATGGCTTTGTAGGACCGGTGAAGGGTATGCACTTACAAAACAACAACACAATGAGGAGAGTTGTTTAGAACACTAAACAGATCAGATAGGGAACTGGTTAACTTGTTAATGAAAGATGCTAAGAACACAAGTAAAAGTGAGACAGAACAAGATTGCAAAACAACACAAGTATTTGGTTTTCAAGAATGTTGTATATTGCTTCTCAAGTTTTATTACATGTTACAAAGCATCGATAGAAAGTTACAAGTACTTGAGATACTTTATACTACATCATACAGCCGGCCATACATTGAAAGCCAGCTGGATACAATTGACTAGACAACTACAAAATCAAATGTAGAGTCAAAAGGCATATCTGCCTTTTGACTTGTGACTATGACATGCCATAGCTCACATCCTAATATATTACAAAAAGGATAAAAGTACATAAAGTAGAAAGCATGGACTCAAGACCTCAATGTACAGTTACCAAAAGCATGGACCTTTCACCAACTCATCTAAGTTGGTGACTTTACAGAGTAGCAGCGAAAAGATGGTCCAGCTTTATGGTAAAGTACATCAGATAAAGGCATATCTCTAAAAGTCTTCGTAAGAAATTTGTCTTCACTCTTTGGCTTCAGAAGACTTTGTCTTTGAAGCTTCGGAAGACTTCACTTTTGGCTTCGGAAGATGTTGGTCTTGGCTTCGGAAGATTTTACACTTAGAATATTTCTAGTGTTGTAACACCCGGAAATTTCCTTTGAAGCCGACGAAAGAAGAAAAAGAAATAAAGTCCGAAGCCGAGGGACCAAACCCGCCAACGAGAGAAACTTCGATGCACGGGAGTATTAAAGGGGGAAAACACCCCCATTCTTCCCATTTTCAGCCAAGAGAGGAGGGGAGAAGAGAAGGAAAAAAAGAGGAGAAAAGTTGGTTCGGGTGGATTCGAGCGTGGAAATCGACGTGGAGCGAGTCAAATCGAAGCTCTACTCGACGGGATCGCTAAGGTGAGTTCTAGGACCCCTTTTTTACACGTTTTCAATACATTTGAAAACCTATTTTCGAGTTTTTGGGTGAAGACCCGTTTTTATGCATGTATGTATGTGTATGATGCGTTTGAGGCTTGATTTCTTGCTTGGTTATGCTTGAATGAGGTCGTGGTATGTTTCCCCAAGGTTTAGAATGGTTGATTTGAGCTTAAAAGACGTTTGGAAGAGGTTGGAGGCCGAAAACCCGCGGCTGCAGTCGAGTGAACAGCATTCTGCATTAGCTAGGGCTAGGCGACCGACTGGAGGGCGACTGAAGGCCATTCGGTCGATTAGAGTGCGACTGAGGTCCATGCGCACGTTCGCCATGCGACTGAGGTCCATACGCATGATGGTCATTCGACTAAAGTTCATGTGCTTGGGAGTCATGCGATTGAGAGATTGTGCGACTGAGGTTCATTCGCACGAAGGATATGCGACTGAAGTCCATGCACCTGGAGGCCATGCGACTGAGGTTCATTCGTATGAAGAGTATGCGACTGAAGCCCATGCGCCTGAAGTCATGCGACTAAAGACCATACGCATGAAAGGTATGCGACTGAGAGTCCATTCGCATAGATGTCCATTCGCCCATAGTCCATTCGCATAGGGTCCATTCGCATAGATGCCCATTCGCCTAAGTGTTCAGTCGCCCTGAAGGCCATGCGACTGGGGGGTGTCCATACGCCTGAATAGGGTTTATGCGCACAGGAGTTTTGAGGGACTTTAAGAGATGATGGTCGAGATGGATTTCCTTGATGATGTTGATGATAATGATATGTATGACGTTGTGTGTGATGTGATTTATGATTGATGCGTATGATGATGATGTTGTATGTTTATGTTTATGTTATGTTCCTTATTATGTATGTTTATCTTTCTACAGCTTTGCGTTGAACGTTAATGAATGAAATGAAAGTATTATGTAACGTAAAGTGGAAGATAATGAAAAGAGGAACGTAATGAATGAATGCATGCATAGATGAATGAATGAAATCGCGAGAGGCTGCAAGTGAAGCGTAGTGAAGTGCACGGCTCTAAATGCCTTAAGCTCAACCGCGTGAGGTTCAGCTATCCTATAGTGTGCACGCAAGGGTTCCAGTCTTTGTGGCTGACCTTAGATGTAGTACCCTTGTTGATGGGGGTGATGTACCAATTTCGATGGGGGTGTAGTACCCATGTTGATGGGGGTGATGTACCCATTTCGATGGGGGTGTAGTACCCATGTTGATGGGGGTGATGTACCCATTTCGATTGGGGTGATGTACCCATTTCGATGGGGGTGTAGTACCCATGTTGATGGGGGTGATGTACCCATTTCGATGGGGGTGATGTACCCATTTCGATGGGGGTGTAGTACCCACGTTGATGGGGTTGAAATATGTGATGGTTACCCGAGTTACGCATAACTTCGGGGGAGTAGCATAAAGCCAAGCATATGCATGAAGTGAGCAACCTTGTTGTTGCAACAGACTCGTATAGCGTGCAATCGTTGAGATTGCCTATGAGGTGAGCGACTCTGTGTCGCAACAGACTCGATAGAGGTCCTTGTCGCATATCCCGGCACAGTACCAGTCTTTGGAATGAGCCGGGAGTATGGCGTGAGTTAATGAATGAGAAGGTAATGATGAAAAGAACGAATGTATGGAATGAACGTTAACGAAATATCCTAATAATGTATGAAATGGGATCCTTGTCACTCGACCTCAGTAATCGTGGCTGAGTGCCACGAAGAGGGTAAAGGCTGACAGGATCTAGAAAGAAGTGAAAGATAATAATGTACGATGAATGATGAATGTACGAACGTAATGATGAAGATAATAATGAAATTATCTGTATGTACGTATGATGTGTGATCGCATGTATGTAACGAACGTTTTTATAAAGAAAGCATAGAACGGTTTTACGAAAGAAAAGTAAGTTTTATTATAAAACTAGAACTCACTCAACAACGCTGACTTTGATGTGTTTCCAGTTGGCAGGTATGTTGCTGAGGATGGCACGGGGCGGCTACTCAGCGTATTTTGGATGACATCTTTATGTTTAATGCTTTTGTAATAAATGTAACATAATATTGTTAAAGGAACGATTGTATTATTGTTCAAAAGTATTTTGATGGAATGAAATCGTGTTTTTAATGTTTCCGCTGCAACTATTTATGGGAAGAAAATGTAATTATATGTTTTGAGTGCGATGGATGACCAACTGTAGGTGTCCCGGGAACGGGGCCTTACAAGTTGGTATCAGAGCCAAAGTTTAAGTGAATTGGGTAAATATTTTCAAAAAACCTAATCTGAAACTGAAATTGGGACGGAAAGGGAATGGGATGCCAATCTGAGTAGCTGCGTGCCATCAGGTATTTTTGTAAAGTTAACCGGTATTACGTGCGCATGTTATATGGTTTATGTGTTGCTGGTAGATTTAGATACTGATGTAGTCAGGACAGGTAATGCTTGGGGTATGAAGAGTAAAGTAAGTGGCTAATCACAACTGGCCAATGTAATTAGGGACTTACTATACTTGACATAAACTGAGCTGTTCCTTGAATGACCGTGTTAGTGTTTGAATCTTTCAGTGTGTTTAGAGAATGGATGGTGGAAGATCTTCGAAAGCTTCTCGTGGAGGAGGTGGTGGTGGACGTGGTGCTGAACCACGGGTCACAAGAGGAAGGTCTAGGGCTGAAAAAGTAGTTCATGAAGAACCCGAGACCCCTCATCCTGAGGGCAGTGATGAGAATGCTAATCAGAGGGCCTCGATGAGAGAGGCGGTCGTGGAGGAAGTGCATCAGGTCTTGCAGACGATCCTACCGTCTGTGGTGACCGAAGTGATAAAGACTGTTAGAGATGAAGAGAGTACAGAAAGGGGTAGACCTTCAGGCGAAAGGAGACGACCCGAGACTGAAACGGTTCTCTCCGATGACGAAGAGGAAGAAGAAGAGGAAGAGCCTGCGCCGGATTTTGCACGAGGCTGTAACTATGGGGAGTTTCAGCGATGCAAGCCCCCTACTTTTCATGGTAATGGCACTGCTCTGCTGCTCACCGGTGGGTGAGGGAGATGGAAGCTGTCTTAAATATCAGCGAGTGCCGAGAGGATCAGAAAGTAAAGTTTGCTACCCACTCTTTTGTGGACTCAGCTTTGTGCTGGTGGGACAACATAGTCCAAGTTGAGGGTAGTCGGGCTATCGGGAGGATGAGATGGTCAGAATTGAAAAGGCTGGTGATGGAGGAGTTCTGTCCTCACCGTGAGATGGATAAAGTTGAAAGAGAGTTCCTGCAGCTGGAGGCGGGAACAATGACGCATCAGCAATACACCACCAAGTTTAACGAAATGGCACGGCTGGTGCCGGATCAGGTGACACCCCTCTCACGAAAGATCAAGAGGTATATTCATGGCTTGCCAGCGGACATTCGTAGGCACATGATTGCTGCCCGACCGAGCACGTTTAGGTCGGCGGTTGATTTAGCGGGAAGATTATACGATGAAAGATTGATGGTGGTGACAGAAAGTAGCAAGAAAGGAGATGGTGATCGGGATTGGAACGGGAAGCGATTGGGACGCGGCAGAGCAACTCCAAGTAACAAAGGTGCAAGGGTGGATGACCACATAAATGATGTGGGTTCGGAAATGTGTGACAAGTGTGGACACAGGCACCCCGGGGAATGTAGATTGGGGACTAATGCCTGCTTTCGTTGTGGAAGGACCGGGCATGTAGCGAAGAACTGCGGTATGGGGAAGTGTTATTCTTGTGGTGAGGAAGGTCATAAGAGCAGGGACTGTAAGAAGCAAAGGGCTGAAGGTTCGGGAGTGAAGAAGATCGGAGGAAGCTAGGACGGACTTCGATGTTGTGTCAGGTATGTTCCTATTAAATAGATCCTTAGCTTGTGTTATTTAATGTTGGCGTTAGTAAAAGTTTTATTCCTGCTGCTTTCTGTGCTAAATTGCCTGTTAGTGGTAAGAATATAGATACGCCATTCGATATAGCCCTAAGAGTGGATTGTTTGGCGGACTACGGAGCGAACACTATGTGTTGCAAAAAGATGATACGGTTAACAGCGCCTGAGGGGATCACGGTGATGGCTTAAGGTGATTGAGTCACGACGATTCCGAATGTGATTTTGATGACAGTCGCGGGAAGGTGCATGAAGCGCGATATGGTGGAGTACGAGATTAAATACCTTACTTGTTTACAAGTGAAGGCCGAGCACCAAATGCCGTATAGAAAGTAATGAGGTGATCGAGGCCACGATTGAGAAGCTCGAAAGGATTAAAGTATTGACGAAGCTAGCCAAAGATAGATAAGAAGCCATATGTTGATAAACGACGTAGAGCGATGGAATTCCAAGTGAGAGACTGGAAAAGAGATGAGACAATATTGCCGTAATGGTTCAAGGAACAACAGGTTTCGGGGATGAAACCTATTTAAGGGGGGTGGACTTGTAACACCCGGAAATTTCCTTTGAAGCCGACGAAAGAAGAAAAAGAAATAAAGTCCGAAGCCGAGGGACCAAACCCGCCAACGAGAGAAACTTTGATGCATGGAGTATAAAAGGGGGAAAACACCCCATTCTTCCCATTTTCAGCCAAGAGAGGAGGGGAGAAGAGAAGGAGAAAAAGAGGAGAAAAGTTGGTTCGGGTGGATTCGAGCGTGGAAATCGACGTGGAGCGAGTCAAATCGAAGCTCTACTCGACGGGATCGCTAAGGTGACTTCTAGGACCCCTCTTTTACACGTTTTCAACTGATTTTGGGGCTGGAACACATTTGAAAACCTATTTTCGAGTTTTTGGGCGAAGACCCGTTTTTATGCATGTATGTATGTGTATGATGCGTTTGAGGCTTGATTTCTTGCTTGGTTATGCTTGAATGAGGTCATGGTATGTTTCCCTAAGGTTTAGAATGGTTGATTTGAGCTTAAAAGAGGTTTTGAAAAGGTTGGAGGCCGAAAACCCGCGGCTGCAGTCGAGTGAACTGCATTCTGCATCAGCTAGGGCAAGGCGACCGACTGGAGGGCGACTGAAGGCCATTCGGCCGATTGGAGTGCGACTGAGGTCCATGCGCACGTTTGCCATGCGACTGAGGTCCATACGCATGATGGTCATGCGACTGAAGTTCATGTGCTTGGGAGTCATGCGATTGAGAGATTGTGCGACTGAGGTTCATTCGCACAAAGGATATGCGACTGAAGTCCATGCGCCTGGAGGCCATGCGACTGAGGTTCATTCACATGAAGAGTATGCGACTGAAGCCCATGCGCCTTAAGTCATGCGACTGAAGGCCATACGCATGAGAGTTATGCGACTGAGAGTCCATTCGCATAGATGTCCATTCGCCCATAGTCCATTCGCATAGGGTCCATTCGCATAGATGCCCATTCGCCTAAGTGTTCAGCCGCCCTGACGGCCATGCGACTGGAGGGTGTCCATACGCGCGAATAGGGTTTATGCGCACAGGAGTTTTGAGGGACTTTGAGAGATGATGGTCGAGATGGATTTCCTTGATGATGTTGATGATAATGATATGTATGACGTTGTGTGTGATGTGATTTATGATTGATGCGTATGATGATGATGTTGTATGTTTATGTTTATGTTATGTTCCTTATTATGTATGTTTATCTTTCTATGGCTTTGCGTTGAACGTTAATGAATGAAATGAAAGTATTATGTAACGTAAAGTGGAAGATAATGAAAGAGGAACGTAATGAATGAATGCATGCATAGATGAATGAATGAAATCGCGAGAGGCTGCAAGTGAAGCGTAGTGAAGTGCACGGCTCTAAATGCCTTAAGCTCAACCGCGTGAGGTTCAGCTATCCTATAGTGTGCACGCAAGGGTTCCAGTCTTTGTGGCTGACCTTCGATGTAGTACCCATGTTGATGGGGGTGATGTACCCATTTCGATGGGGGTGTAGTACCCATGTTGATGGGGGTGATGTACCCATTTTGATGGGGGTGTAGTACCCATGTTGATGGGGGTGATGTACCCATTTCGATGGGGGTGATGTACCCATTTCGATGGGGGTGTAGTACCCATGTTGATGGGGGTGATGTACCCATTTCGATGGGGGTGATGTACCCATTTCGATGGGGGTGTAGTACCCATGTTGATGGGGGTGAAATATGTGATGGTTACCCGAGTTACGCATAACTTCAGGGGTGTAGCATAAAGCCAAGCATATGCATGAGGTGAGCAACCTTGTTGTTGCAACAGACTCGTATAGCGTGCAATCGTTGAGATTGCCTATGAGGTGAGCGACTCTGTGTCGCAACAGACTCGATAGAGGTCCTTGTCGCATAACCCGGCACAGTACAAGTCTTTGGACATGAGCCGGGAGTATGGAGTGAGTTAATGAATGAGAAGGTAATGATGAAAAGAACGAATGTATGGAATGAACGTTAACGAAATATCCTAATAATGAATGAAATGGGATCCTTGTCACTCGACCTCAGTAATCGTGGCTGAGTGCCACGAAGAGGGTAAAGGCTGACAGGATCTAGAAAGAAGTGAAAAATAATAATGTACGATGAATGATGAATGTAACGAACGTAATGATGAAGATAATAATGAAATTATCTGTATGTACGTATGATGTGTGATCGCATGTATGTAACGAACGTTTTTATAAAGAAAGCATAGAACGGTTTTACGAAACAAAAGTAAGTTTTATTATAAAACTATAACTCACTCAGCAACGCTGACTTTGATGTGTTTCCAGTTGGCAGGTATGTTGCTGAGGATGGCACGGGGCGGCTACTCAGCGTATTTTGGATGGCATCTTTATGTTTAATGCTTTTGTAATAAATGTAACATAATATTGTTAAAGGAACGATTGTATTATTGTTCAAAAGTATTTTGATGTAATGAAATCGTGTTTTTAATGTTTCCGCTGCAACTATTTATGGGAAGAAAAATGTAATTATATGTTTTGAGTGCGATGGATGACCAACTGTAGGCGTCCCAGGAACGGGGCCTTACAAGTGTTTGCACTAAAACTTCCAAAGAATTTCAACTTCCGTTCTTTAGTGCATGCTTGCAAAGAGACTTTGGATGTTTTGGCTGCATCAGACTTATAGGAATCCTTACAAACTCCCCCTAGGCTGATGCTACCAAAACACTTAGAAGATCTTCAGATGTTTGTAGTCTTCAGCATAATGATGATCATACCCTTCTTCATCAGATGGTCAGGATCATTTAGACTCTCATAATATCTTCTCATCTCAAAGAGATCATGCAGAGGTAAGTGGCTTATGTCTTGCCATGTATAGACATTCTCAACACCTTGATCTCTGATCACATTCCATCTCTCTAGATTAGTAATGAAGGTCCAGGATAAGATGAGTGTCTCAGCTGCAAGAGGAGCCACTTGAATTGGAGTTGATTGGGCTGCCTCTTCATGCACTTCCTCAGGTTGATTTGACTCAGCCTGAGGTGTGGAGGTAGATGATTCAGGCTTCTTCTTCTTAGACTTTAGTTTGGAAGCCATCCTCTTTTTCCTCTTAGAAGAATTTAACTGAGAGGACTAGTCTACAGCACCTTGTTGATTATCCTTGTCTTTCTCAGTTGGGTGTTCCTCCCTCACAGATTCAGAAGAAGAGGGAGTTTGACCCTGCTGTGGATCAGAAGATGAAGCGTGTTGAGGCTCAGCAGGAGGTCCAGGTTGTTTTGTCTCAGGTTGTTTAACCTTAACCTCCACTTCAGGTGGGATTTGACTTGGAGGAGAGTATAAGTCAATCATCTCTCCACTCTTGATCTTTTGTTGATTACCCAGATATGCTCATCCATTGTGGATAGAGACATAGGGCCAAGTCTCCTTCCGGAGAATCCATACAGCTTCAAGAAGCTCATCATCCTTTGTCTGTCAGCAGACTTCTTCATACTCTTTTGGATGATAGCTCTTGACTTTGCAGCATCTTCCCTCATCTTTCTTTTTGTTGCTTTTTGTTCTTTGAGCACTTGAAGTTCAAGCTATTTGAGACACTCAAACTCAATGTACTCAAAGGACAAGGGAAGAAGTGCAGATGCCTAGTAGAGACCTGTGTTGATCATGTTTTGCCTATCTGTTTCCTTGACTACCTGAGGTTCTTGTGTAGCAGCCACATCCTCTTGCACAGGACTTAGCTGAACTGGGGAGAGAGTTGGAGCATGCTTGAATAATCTTTTCTGTCTCTTCTCCTCTTTGAATTAGAGAAGTAATCTTGCATCCTCTACTTTCTTCATCTCTCTTGACACTTCCATGTCAGCTCGTTCATTTAATTGCTCTAAAGGGAGAGATATAATCTCATATATGTCATAGTTCAAGGTTTGCATGTAAGTAATCCCGACTGTCCTCAACTCAACTCCCTGAGTGTTTGGTCTGGGGGCAGCCCTGATTGCAGCTTGCATAAAGCCTGAAGACCCAGAGGAACTTTCTCCCCTTAGCTTCCTCTTCCTCTCTCTCTCCTCCTCCTCAATCTCCTCAGGACTCAAAATCCTTTACCCTTTGTCATCCACCGACCTTTGTGACTCAGGGTGGAGAGAGGTTTGGCCTTCATTGCTTGGTGTAGCATCCAAGCTCTGGCAAGAGAGAGGTTGTGAGACACCTTCACCAGCAGGTGTTTCACTGAGGGAATGAATTTTTGAAGCAGATGTTTGTGTGACAGGGTTCTCAGGCTCTATCATTGGGCCTTCAGCCAAGGTTTTTCCTTTGAAGCTAATCTCAGGGTCTGCCTCAGCATCCAGTTGACCAATGACATTACCTGATTGCCTTTGTCTCCTTCTAAGGCTAAACTCTTTAGTAATTTTGTCTTCAATCCTTAGTGCTAATCTGTCAGCTTGTCTTGATTTGCTTGGGTTGACAAGTGACATGTTGATCAGGTCAAGACCTTCATAGTTGTCCAAAGTCTGAAAATTGAACACTTCTTGTTGCCCTTGAACTCTGTGAAGAATGAGGGCTCTTCTTTCAGCATCATACCTCCACCCAATAATATAGTTCGAAGTTCCTTGAGGTGGAGATGACACAGCCCTTGGAATGCCTTTCTCAAAGAGACTCCAAATGACAGAGTCTATAATGTCTACATTAATGTGAACTTGAGGAAGTTGTTGAGTATGCACAGTTGCAAGTGAAGTGGTGAATCCTCAATGTCCATACTCCCTGACGAACTCCCAGGTTCTGTGACTGTAATGACTTTCTCCCCCTTTTTGGTAGCATCACCCTCTTGCATAGGTGAGCTAGAGGTTAGGTCAATCACATTCACAGGTTCTTGTGTTCATGGTTGAGCTCTTCTTAGATGTCTCCCAGCTAGTTTTTCCCTGAGATAAGATATCTCAAATTGCTAATCATTGGCCCTATTATGCAGGGTAGTCACCTGAGATTCAAGGTGATTAACCTTAGAGACTAAATAGGAGCATGTTTTTGACAGTTTTTGCATCTTTAGTCTCAGATTCTCCCCTCTTCTTCATCAAAAGAATCATTGGGGATGAGATGATTGGACCAAAGTCCTCTCTCTCACCACCAGCCTCAGGTTCTTGGCTGCTGGATTTCCTCTGCACATTGACATCCTCAGTTGAGGTGTCAATGGGCTAAGTTGTCATGGTTAAGGTCTTAATGATGTAATCACTTGCAGAAGTGAGAGCCTCTTCCATATGGATATCCTGAACAGGTTCAGAAGTATCCACCTCAGTTATGGGTGACTGATGTGGGCTAGACAAAGGAGACTCAGGAATACTCATCTCTCTTTGAGTAGGGGAAGAGTAGAGAGACTCATGGTACCCACTGAAACCTAAGTCTTCATCAGTATAGAATGAGAGGTGGGAAGGGAATGGGTTGATTTAAGTCTAATGGCTGGGGATGGTAACTGTCCCCTGAAGGTTGTTCACTTGAGTGTTGAGACTTAGAGTGAAGGCTTAAGGCAGTTGGCCTTGTGAGCTCATCAGGGTGAGCATGAGGAACCTCAGCCCTGATTGTTGAGGAGATGGGAGTGGTTTGCGCCTCAGGGGAAGTGGGAGCTCCAGTGTCCACTTCCTTCTGTATGGGTGAGTATATGGGGGCCTGCACAGACTCAATAGCTTGACCAGGGGTTTGTTTGGATTTTTATTGGTAGGTGTGGGTGACTTGGGGCCTTTTTGGTGGTTGAGAGGTAGAAGGTGTGGGTTCAACACTAGCTTGTGTTGCTAGATTGTCACCTTGAGCAATGAGCTCTAACATTTTTGGGACAAGGGCTGTTTCTACCCCTGAAAAGCCTACAGTTGGCTTCTTCATAATTTGAAAGATGTCGGGCTTTATCTGTCCTAATTTAAGAATATTATTTGTTTCCCTCAACTGTGAGCCCAGTTCACAGTTGCGAATGTGTTGAACATATCTAGGAAACATATAATACTCTAAGGAGTCCAAGTTAGCAAGCAAATTTGTATAAACAAATTGAGAGTACCTGAACTTGACCCATTGAACCATTCCATGTTCTATGAAGGAGAGATCCTCAGGAATCTGGTCCCACCCTCCATGCTTGTTTGACAAGCTGTGGATAACCACATGAAGCAGGTATTTCCACTGGGATGAGACCTTCTCTTTCCTAAAGGTCTTTACAGAGAAATCTCCCTCATAGCCCATCTGCTCAAAGGAATGATTTACAGCTTCCTTTGGAAGGACAACTCACCTTCTTCATCATCCAGCTGCAAGTGAGTGTTTACGATGGCCGGAGTGATGAAGATTGTCCTCCCTTGCACTGTGGCAGACAGTGCCTTCTCCCCATCCATAATGACCTCTTGGCAGGTCTTCCAAAATTCAAGCAGATGATCCTCATAGAGAGTAGGATCAATGGTTAGGGAGGTGGAGTAGTTTGATAGAGCTAAGAAACGGTAAATTTCTGAGAAACTTTTATCTTTCTCAGAGCTTAACAGAACAACTTGGTTATGTTGCTTGTGAAGTTGCATGGAGAAATCTGGGTTGTTTTTGAGGTTTAGGTTCGCCATTTTAGAAGTTTAAGGATGAAGAAAGATGAAGAAAAAAAGGCGGTTTGGGAGAATTTAGGTTTAAGGAATAGTGTAATTGAGGAAGATAGTGAAAGAGGGGGGAACCGTTGGGCATTTATGTGAAAAGAATTTGAGACAAAGTTAATGAAAGAGGATAAACTTTGAAATCCAGATGTTGGTCCCACCTCTGAAAAGTGGTTTACTTTTGCCCAATAAGTAGTTTTCTTGGAAGTCAAGACATCTTCCGAAGGTTATTTGCTTCGGAAGTTCTAAAGAAAAAGCTTCCGAAGTCAAATTGGCTTCGGAAGAGATTTCAAAGGTTTTTGAGAATTTTACTTCGGAAGAGAATTTTACACTCAGAGATTTTTATTCTAAGAAGAATAAATACTTCCGAAGGTAAGTTGCTTTCGGAAGAAACTTGTTCTTTGAAAACATACAAAGTACTTAAGTTGATTTTAAGCTTCGGAAGATATTTCAGAAATTTCTTCCGAAGGTAAAATCACTGAAGCAATTATTTGTTTACTAAGACATAAACTTCTTCCGAAGGTAATTTTGAATCTTCCGAAGATATCAAGATTTTCAAAAATCTAAGAAAAGTCTTTTGAAAAGATTTTCTTCCAAAGGAAACAAGGGCTTATGAAGGTGATATAATAGACAACTTAGAACACACAGGTGTTAGAAATAAATATGATTAAGTTTTAAGAAAAGCTATTCAAAGTTAATCATCCCAATAGCTGATACAAGATATTTAAATCTCTGCTCATCAAAGGCTTTGGTGAACAGATCAGCATATTGTTCATTTGTGTTAACTTTGACTAGTTTGATTAATCCCTTTTTAAAGTTATCTCTAATCAAATGATACTTGATATTAATATGCTTTGTCCTTGAGTGCTGCACAGGATTCTCTGTGATGGAGATAGCACTATTGTTGTCTATGTGGATGGGAGTCTCTTTAAAGTTAAATCCATAGTCCAGCATCTGATTTTGAATCCAAAGCACTTGAGCACAGCAACTTGCAGCAGCAATGTATTCAGCCTCAGCAGTTGATGCAGACACATAGGATTGTTTCTTGCATTGCCAGGGGACTACTCTTCCACCAAGAAATTGACATCCCCCTGATGTGGACTTTGCAGTCATGTTTCAACCACCATAGTCACTGTCAGTATAAGCATACATATTAAAGTTAGAATTCTTTGGATACCAAAGGCCAAGTGATGGAGCACCTTTGAGATATCTTAAAATTCTTTTAACAGTGACCAGGTGTGACATCTTAGGGTTGGCTTGATATCTTGCACAAATGCATGTAGCAAACATGATATCTGGCCTGCTAGCTGTAAGGTACATAAGAGACCCAATCATTGCCCTATAGAGATGTTCATCAACACACTCCCCCTCAAGATCAGCTCCAAGGGAGTGATTTCTGGCTATGGGTGTCTTAGCAACCTTACAATAAGTTATGTTAAACCTTTTAAGTATGTCTTGTACATACTTTGACTGACTTATGAAGATGCCATTGTTAACTTGCTTCACTTGAATTCCTAGAAAGAAATTGAGTTCCCCCATGTCACTCATTTCAAACCTGTCCTTCATCAGCTTCTCAAAGTCTTTGCAGAGCTTTGGATTAGTTGACCTAAAGATAATGTCATCTACATATACTTGAACTAGCATTATGTCATTTCCTGTTCCTTTGATGAAGAAAGTTCCATCTATAGTACCTCTTTTGTAGCCATGTTGACAGAGATACTGAGATAGAGTCTCATACCACTTTCTTGGTGCTCTGTGCTACCCATAAAGAGCTTTATCAAGCCTGCAGACATAATCAGGATGATCAGGATCTGCAAACCCAAGTGGTTGTCTGATATACACCTCTTCATCAATCACCCCATAAAGAAAAGCACACTTGACATCAAGTTGGTAGACCTTGAAATTCTTGGATGCAGCAAAAGCTAGGAATATTCTAACAGCTTCAAGTCTTGCCACATGAGCAAAAACATCTGTGTAGTCAATTCCTTCTTCTTGAGTATATCCTTGAACAACTAGTCTTGCCTTTTGATGACAAGTCCTCTATCATCCTTCTTGTTTCTAAAAACCCATTTGGTTCCTATGGTATTCTTCCCTTGAGGAAGTGGACATAGGTTCCAAACCTTTTGCCTTTTGAATTGAAGCAGCTACTCTTGCATAGCTTCAACCCAACTTCCATCCTTTAGAGCCTCATCAATTTTCTTTGGCTCTATCTGGGACAAGAAACAAGAGTGACGACAAACATTTGCTTCATGGGTTTGTCCTCTTGTTCTCACCCTTGAATCAACCTCTCCAATGATGTTTGTGGTAGGATGAGACTTGTGGATCCTTAGTTGAGGGATCACAGCAAGTTGCTTAGACAGATCTAGATTTGAAAATTTTTGATCTGGCAAAGAAGATTCACCCTCCACATCACCACACTTATCAAGATTGACTTGATCCAATGAGTGTGTGGCATCATTGATATTGTCTTTAATGCAGTGGTTATCAGTAGCAAGAAATTCTTGATCACTTTCACCACCACCATTTTCTCCAACATTTGAAGCTCCTTCTTCTGAGTTTTGTGCCTCTAAGCTGGAATTTGAAGGCACCCCAGAAGCATTAGCAGGATTTGTCATTGATGTGCTGGTAGAAGCTTCATTTGCAGGAATAGTTACCACTGGAGCTGAAGATGTGTAACTTGAAGGTCTTTTGAGCTCAAATCTTGGGTCAGGATCACCTATTGGTAATATATCTGTAGATCCTGAAACATTCTCACAAGATTTGTTAAAACAGTTGGTAACTAAATCAATATCAAATAGCCAATCCGGACCAGAACCTTTCATACTGGGAGTGTGCTCATTGAAAGTCACATTGGCTGACTCCTCAACTACTATAGTTCTGAGATTGTATATTCTATAAGCTTTAGCTTAAGAAGAGTATCCAATAAAGTCTCTATCATCTGATTTCTCAGCAAACTTGGCAATTTGATCCTTGGTATTCAAGATGGTGCAAAGACATCCAAATGACCTGAGAAAACCAATGAAAGGTTTTCTCTTGTGCCAAATTTCATAAGGAGTCTTACCATGTGTCTTAACCACTAGAACTCTATTTTGCACATAGCAGGCAGTGTTCACTGCCTCTACCCAGAAGGTGATGGGCAGTTTAGAGTCAGACAACATAGTTCTTGCAGCTTCAATTAGTGTCCTGTTTCTCCTCTGAGCAATACCATTTTGCTGAGGAGTCCTGGGAGCACTATATTGTCATGTAATACCTTTTTCATCACAAAATGTATAGAGGATTTGATTCTTGAATTCAGTTCCTTGATCACATCTAATGGTTTTGACCTTGTGATCACATTGATTCTCAATCTTTAAGATGAAATTCTTCAGAATCTCAGGAGTCTCATCCTTAGTTCTAAGAAAGAAGACCCAAGTGAATATGTAAAATCATCTGTGATCACCAAACAATAAGAGGTCCTTTGTAGACTCATTACACTGGTGGGGCCATTGAGATCCATATGTAATAAGTATAGGGGATTAATTGTTAGGATCTGGTATTTGAACGAAACACCAACTGATTAACGTGTAAACCAAACCAAATAGTGCGGAATCCTATTTTATTGGCGATCCAATCAGTGAGAACGCACGTAGAATCAATAAAGTATTGAATCAAACGTTAAGAATCGATTAGGAATCGATCTACAGCGTTCTATGAACTTGGAGTATGAACTTGGAGGCTTTTGGACGGCTAGGGTACGTCTAGAGTCGAAATAGAATGAATGCTTATGTTTTCCACGAATTGGGTGGTATTTATAGGTTAGGGTTGTTCATTCGGGCGACTGAACCATTAGTATGGTTCAGTCGTGCGATTGAACCATGCGGTTGATCCATCCGCACGACTGAGTGTTCAGTCGTGCGACTGAGCCAATCTCATATTACAATCAATTGACTGATCCAGTCTCCTGGTTCAGTCGTGCGACTGAGCCATTCGCCTGAATTTATTCATGCGTATGGTCCATTCGCATGGGCCATTCGCATGAGAACTTCATTTTGTTAAGTTTGAATGTTTTCATTTATATAACATTATGTGTATCAATTCGAAACAATCAAAACCTTTTAACCAATTCATATCCAACTCATTAATGAAATTTACCATTATAAATCACAAACAACCATTCTCATTTCATTAATAGTCCAAACATTACATCAGTGTAAGACAATTACATTTATATCAGATCTAGGTACACATGTATCAACAAACTCCCCCTTGGACCTAGATCTATCTAATGTCTTGTTTTCCTGCATCACCTCCTCATACTTCTTGTACTTTTCCTCTCTTGTGACTCCTGATGAATCTCAAACGCAACAGAGTCTTATGACGTTCAGAATTGGAGGGCTTGTACGATATCTTGCGTGTCATAGAACAGTGGCCACTTGTATAATGTGTAGACATCATTAGCAGACAAGTTAGTGAGCCACATTGGGTCAAACACCCTGGTGGTATCCATTTGTCCCTCTTTATTTAGAACTATGACCACCTCTCTGGTTCTCCAATCATAGTACCACCACTTAAAGTGTGGAGTGAAGTCCTGTGCCATTTCCCTGAGAGGGATTCTTGACATAGTTCTTGGAGGACTCCACTTCAGCACAATCTTAGGCTTACCAGTGATGGGATCAACTTCTAAACGTCTGATATACCTCGTAGGTTGTTGAGGTTTGAAGTTGACCCACCTGGTGTGGTACTCTTTCCTCAGGGCAGCCTCAAACCAGCCTGACATCTTCCTTGGGTCAGCATATAGAGCTTCAATTTCGCCAGCAGCTGGTTGAGCTCAAAACCAGGTAGAGTCTTTAGATCATGTGGAAATCTAAAGTACTCTATGCCCTTCACCCTCTTAATGGCATAAACGTTTAGATCCTCAAAATGTGCCCACGCTATAATCCTGCCCGACACCTTATGATGTTTCTTCACTCTGTAGAGTTTGGTGTAGACGTTCTATTTAGGAGCGGCGCGTTGGGCTCGGATTTCTTCAAAACAAGCAGCCCATTCAGCCTTTCAGATATCAACATCGTCATTTGAGGCTTGGGCCTTTCCTTCTGTCTTCTCAGACTCCTGCTCCATCTGATCTAATACCTCAAATGTATCACTGACTAGGGATTCACCCAGATTGGGGACCACATTTCCCTCGTTGTCAGCATACTGAGGATAGTGCTCTGTTGTGACGTCTTCTATCTCTATCTCATCAATGTCATTTAGCTCTTCGTCACTGGTAGAGTCACACGTTGGAGCATCCTTAACGATCTCATCGGGATTTAGCTTGAACATCTCAGCTAGTTGCTCATTTGAAAGATCATGAATTATTTCCCCTTCTTCAGGGGTATAACACACAGATCTCCTGACGATCCCTTGCAGATCAAGAATCATAGTTAATTGAGTCTTGACCTGCGGAAGGGGAGCAACATAAAATTCATCCCTTTGATAGTTTGGATATGTTTGATTTAAACATGTAACACATCAACCATTAGTTAATAATCAAGACAGAAATGCATTAATCTTAATATAAACATCAAATACATAAGTTTAAATACATGATTCAAATACAAAAGTTATCAAATACATAGACATCTAATCATTACTTTTATCTTGAATTGCTGGATCATCACTCGGTGAGGCAGAGGAGGAAGCTCGTTGGTCTTGATTTCTCTTTGATCTCCTTTCTTGACCCTGAGCTGAGGAAGATGCAGCTGCATCTCCTCCTTCATCATCATCATCCTCATGCCTGTCCTATGTCCTTTCTTCCTAAATCCCTTCATCATCATCACTCTCTTCATCATCGTCCTCATCCTCATCCTCATCATCATCATCACCATCATCACCATCTCCTTCCTTAATCTTCAGAGGCTCATCTTTAGATCCCTTAAGCTTGAGCATGATGGTCTTTTTAGCATCCTCCAACTCCTCAATCTTCTTAGCTGATGTGACTCTATGCTCTTAGAGTTGGGCTATCTCGTGGCTCTGAGCAGCCATTTGCTGGGCTTGCTGCTCGATCAGCTGAGCCTGCTGAGATATCTGCTGTGACTGCGCAGCTGTGAGTTCTGCCAGCTGTCGAATCTGCGCAGTCTTCTCTTCATCAGCGGCTAACAGACGCATCACCATACGGTTCAACGCTGAAATCTGTTCCTCTACCCCAATTGGAGGTAGAGGTGATCCGTATAGATGTGAAGGATGTGATGATGGCCCGGCTTGGTGGCTAGTGGTGGTGGTGGTGGCAGTGGTGAAGATGGGGTTAGGTCTAGATGATAGTGGAGGTGATGTAGGTGTGAATGATATGGTGGTGGATGGCATATATGTAGTAGTGGGAGGTGTGGTGACAGTAGTAGGGGGTGTGGTAGTGGTTGTGGCTGTGGTGGTGGATAGTGTGGCTGTAGAGGTGGTAGTGGTGGTGGCTGTGGTGGTGGCTGTGGTGGTGATGTAGGTGAGTCTTCGTTTCTTCTTCTTCATGCCGTGGGGCTGAGCCATCCTTTTCTTCCTCGATCCTGTCGAGGAGGATGCTCCCCCTAGAACACGGCTCGACGTCTCTGGAGCATAGTTCGGGTCAGCAGCAGTCTCTCCCGATACACTGGGGCGTTCACCAACCGCCCGAAGTCCATGTTCTGTGGGAACAACTTTGCTTCCCACAGTCCTAGTCAGTGGCTCCTCATCTGACTCTTCTTCTTCCTCACCAGGTATAAAGTCCTGGTGGAACCCAGCCGACTCAGCTATATCTCCAGTGGGGGCCGATACTGGAGGTGTGCTATCAGTAGTTGTGCCCCTCGGTGGAATGGGCATGTCATCTCCAGCATCCCCACTGTCATCATCATCAGAATCATCGGTGGGTAGAGCAATCTGTTCAACATCAGAATCGCTGTCGTCGTGGCGCCACTTCCTCCTAGCTGGCACCACATAGTCCTCACAGGCCAGATGCCCAAACAATCTCCTGACAGGGGGTTTCACCTGCTTCCCCCTGTATACCTTCATCCGGACCAAGGTGGTATCATCCATCACCTCAAGCACTACTGCATCATCCTTCTCCTTTGGCAGGGAAGGGAGCTTCTGGTCTATAATCATCTGCATAAATCTGGGGTACATGCAGAAGCCCTCCTTCCCTTTCCCCTCAATGTTCTCCACCAAGTAGGTGAAGATCATCCTGGAGAAGCTGAACGGATGGTTCAGCACCAATGCAACTTAGGCGTTCTAGATCTGGTCAGACAACTCATCAAAGCCTCCCTTCCTGGAAGCTATGCACTTTAGCTGCACGTGAGCAAGGTACTTGAACTGGGGACACAGGTTGCTCTTGTTGAGCACCCCAGCATTGATGTCCCCAGAGTACTTGGCTCAAAGAAAGCATCCTCTCACAGTAAGGGGGTGTAGTCTAGTAGGACAGTCAGCATCGTCCCTCAACTGTAACACGATCCTAAGATCCTCCTCTGTGATAGCTATAGCCTCTCCAAAGATAGTACATCTGATGCAGTGAGGCTCAGAGGATCGATCAACTACCTCACCTTCCCAGAAGGCCTGCTGAATAGAACGATAAGGAGTACATGGAGCAGATATAGCGTGTGCAATCCTCGATCTCCTTAGGAAGGTGATAATGCCAGAGAAGTCTGAAGCATTTCTGGATGTCAGATCCAGATGAGCACAAATATTGTGCTTCGTACTCATGGTCCATCAACTCGCCATCTGTTACACAAGGAAAGTAAACATTAGTACCCATTGGCTAAGAATGTCATGAAACACTTGGACTTGAAAAAATTCTTTTCTGTCATGTGAATGAGGTTGTGTGACTGAGATCAAGTCGTGCGAATGAGCAGTGCGACTGGACTCATGCGTATGTAACCTCATGCGGTTACACCAGTCGTGCGACTGAACTCATACGCATGGTTCAGTCGTGCGGTTAGGCTATTCGCACCCTTCAGTCGTGCGACTGAAGTTCATCAACCTGTCCATTCGCATGTCGTTCTGTCTGTTCAATTCAAATTCAATTTTTCACCAATTTTGAGTTTTAGACTTCGTGTTCTGGTTCATTAGACTCGCAATCCATTCGTTTAACACCTAACACCTTTAATTTCATTTGTTTACGTCGTTTAGTTAGGTTATTTTGCCACATAAGTCACGGTTTTTTCTAGCGAGTCCAATTGTCCAGATTTAGTGTCAAATTGAGTGTTATTGTAGTGTTTCTGCACCGCAAATTACCTGTAGAGTCAATGCAAATGGTCAGTATGTGAGAATCGAGGGTTTATAGTGATCAAACGAAATTTGGGCAGAGTAACTTTAGTCGTGCGATTTAGGGTAAATTTGAGAGTGGTGAGTCTCTACGACCGACTCTCCCTCTATTTATACTAACCCTACATTCAATCGTACGACTGGGCACATACGCACATTTCATTCGGGCGAATGGGCCTCAGTCGTGCGATTTCATTCGCCCCCCTTCAGTCGTCCGATTGGAGTTCAGTCGTGCGACTTACTCATTCGTTCGCTTTTAAACATCCGACTGGGTCATTCGTATGGGCCATTCGGTTGAATGGTCCATACTCATGGTCCATTCGTACGAATGGCTCCCATTCGTATGATAAGTCCATACTTATGGTCCATTCGTGCGAATGGGTCATACTTATGAAATTTTCTGTATTTCTTACCATTTTACATTTAAACCCTTTTCAATCTATAGAATCAACATTATATATATTTGATCATCTCGATGATCCTTTTAACTTGAAAAACTTTTGATCACCTCAGATGTGATCATTTTAAACAATTTGTCACCTCAGACGTGACTCATTTATCCTTTGAAAACACATGTGGTAATCTCAGACATGACCCTTTTTGATAAATTAATTCCTTACTGAATTTCATGATGTAGTCCGACAAACAAACAAACTGAAATGACTAAATAACTAGAAAATTTAAACTAAAGTACAAAAATTAAACTTGTTTTTAACTTTTTGTGAGAGGTAAATCCTAAGATATAAATCTTCTGGATTCGGTTCCGGAATAGGCAGCTTCTATTTAGTTTGACCATACCTGGACCAATTCAATTTTGGAATCATACATGCAAGTCAAATCATTTGGGACTTGTTATCAAAACCTTTTGATGCTCACTTCTTGGGTTTCATCCAGAGTCGTTAGCAAATTTAGGAAATCATACTGGTACTATTAGATTCCCACATTGATTTGAACTTTCAAGAATTGCAGCCACGATGATTGTCAGTATATTTTTCCTCTTAAATCCATACACAGACTTTTGACACAGATTGGTGATAGTTTAAGGTTTAATTATTTCAACCAACATTTGTGGATCCCATACTTATATGGTAATCAACATTCCTCAGGAGCTTTTGAGCGGTCTACGGGTATTTTGATAAGAAGAGACTATTCTTAGAGCTTTCAAAGAGAAGCCAATCCTCAGGTCAGTGCCATCACATAGCAGAGAGGCAGCAAACAACAATGAATTCTAGAATATCTAGGTTATGCTTATCCTCAGGTCAGTGCCATCGCACAGCAGAGAGGCACACAACCTATCTTCTTGTTAGAGCATCTTAATTTTCTTTTGCACAGAATGCACCAACAACATAAGTTATTAGCTTGATAGCATTTGCCTTTCAACTTTTCGTGCTTTGCTCTATTTATGGTCATCCGCACACTTTTGTGGCGTTTACATGCTCATTACCCCTTATTGGAATATTGTTGATTGTGTTAACCAGTGACAAGATGGGAGCCCACAGTCAGTTGAACAAGTTAGTTTGATCTTGAGATCACCAGTCAGGTCTAATCATCTATTGTGTTGAATCTACCGACATATCATCTGTGGTCTAGCAACCTCTAGGTCTACTTTCGTTGTGTTACCTTCGTAGTTACCAGTTTTTCTATCATCTTTCCTTTTATATTGCTCAGACTACACAGACTTATACTTTGAATTTTGCATCTTTTCTAAATTAAATTTTAAAGTCCCTTTTGATTTGTTCCTGTGTACTATCATTTTCCAAAGGGTTTGAATCGGTATCACAGGTACTGTCTACCTTATATCAGCTAGCCTCTCCTTCTCCCTTGTTTTTTTAATGTTACTGGCTGACCTATTCTCCCCCTAAAATTCTAAAATCATAACGGATTTAATTATTTTAGGGTTTTAATAGACAGCTAAATAACATGAATTTAAGTTAAACAGAAAATAAAATAAATAAAGAAAATGAAAAAGAAAAAATTAACTACACAGCATCGGACTACACATGATCATCATCGGGAATAACATCACTTTTCTTTTTAACGTCGTTGACCTCTAACAGATATAGAAAACGTGGTTTGTCAAAAGCTTTTGTATAGAGGTCAGCGCGTTGAAAATCAGTATTAATCTTTACCACATCAATTAAGTTCTCTACAAACAGTCCCTTATAAAATGGTATTTAATACCAATGTGTTTGGTCTTTGGATGTTGTACTGGATTTTTAGTTACTGCAATTCCAGCAGAGTTATCAACAAAAATAGGAGTAGAAGAGAAATTTAAACCGTAGTCCCGCATTTGCTGTTGAATCCAAATGATTTGTGAACAGCAACTTGCAGCAGCAACGTATTCGGCTTCACAGGTTGACAATGCTACCGAGGTCTGCTTCTTACACTGCCAGGTCACTAATCTCCTCCCAAAGAATTGACACCCTGCTGATGTAGACTTGTAGTTCATCTTGCAGCCCCTGTAATCCGAGTCACTATACGCCGTGAGCTCAAAGTCATCATCATGAGGATACCACAACCCAAGTGTGGGTGTACCCTTCAGATAACGAAATATCCTCTTGACCCCGATCAGATGGTTAACCTTAGGCTTAGCCTGATATCTAGAACATAGACATGTAGCATACATGATATCAGGTCTTGAGGCAGTGAGGTACATGAGGGATCCAATCATTCCTCGGTACATTGTGGCATCTACCAGATCTCCATTTTCATCAGGTGCTATATCATGGTTTGTAGCAAGTGGAGTCCCAGCTGCAGAAGCATTTTCCATGTCAAACCGACTGAGAATGTCTCCCAAATACTTGGTCTGATGTAGAAAGATCCCTTTTGGTGTCTGATCCACCTGTAACCCGAGGAAGAATTTCATCTCCCCCATAGCACTCATCTCAAACTCAGCCTTCATTACTGCTTCAAATTCTTTGCATAATTCTTCGTTCTTTGAACCGAAGATTATGTCATCGACATAGATCTATACTAGCAGTAAGTCTCCATCTTTTTCTTTGATAAACAGTGTGCAGTCAATGACTCCCCTGCGAAAGTCGTGTTTCACAAGATGAGTCGAGAGTTTCTCATACCAGGCCCTTGGAGCTTGATGAAGCCCGTATAAGGCCTTGTCGAGTTTGTAAACTCTGTCCCGATGATAAGGATCTTCAAATCCCTCGGGTTGACTGACATAAACTGTCTCTCGAATTTCCCCATGAAGGAATGCACTCATCACATCTAATTGATAGACTTTAGATGCATAGGCAAGGAAGATACGAATGGCTTCCATCCTTGCCACGGGTGCAAACACTTCATTGTAATCAATCCCCTCGACTTGGCGAAATCCCTGAACCACCAGTCGAGCCTTGTTCCTGATAATGACCCCTTGGTCATCCTTCTTGCATTTCAAGACCCATTTGGTGCCAATGACCTTAGCACCTTTAGGTCTATCTACCAGAGTCCATACACCTAACTTCTTGAACTGAAGAAGTTCTTCTTGCATGGCACTCACCCAAGCCTCATCGTTTAGTGCTTCACTGACGTATTTTGGCTCAAACTGCGAGACAAAACACCGATAAGCACCATCATGAATGTATCCTTTTTCAATAACCGAGGCATAATCAGCTGAGTACAGCTAATTTCTGGTTTGCACTCCTGATCTGACATCCCCAATGACATTGTCTAGGGGATGATAGACATTTAGACGTGATCCTGGAGTGGTGGGAACAGCTACCTTAGAGCCAAGATTATGAACATTTGGTTCTGCATCTGAGGTAGATGGAGTTTGAGGTTCCGAAGTCGAAGGAGCATCACTGTTAGATGCTTGTGGACTTTCAGGAATCGGAACCTGTCCCTCCTGACTGTTTTGGTCATCTTCTTCAGCTTCATCTTCTGAGGAGGAGTCACTGTCGTCGACTACTCCCCCTGAGTGATGAGATGAATCTCCCTGTGAGCTCGATGATGTTGAATCAGGAGATGGTGTATTCAAGATATCATACATCATCCGTGTAGCTAACTCGTCATCAGAAGGAGAAATAGGGATGTTGAAGGACTTGAAGAATCCATCATAGTCGAAAAAGTAAGCGGGTCCTTTTCCAGTAGGTGGTGTGGTATATCTCTGAACATCAACATTACACCACACTTCTACTAAACCCGTTGAGTTGTTGTAAACTCTCTTGTTCGGTATGTTGTATCCTAGGAAAATCCCTTCATCAGCCTTCTCGCTGAATTTACCTTCTTGAGTCTTCTTCAGAAGTGTGCACGGCGCGCCAAATGGTTCTAGATACTCCAGATTAGGTTTACGTCGTTGTAGTAACTCGTAACATGTCTTGCCATGGCGCTTGACTACCAGAACTCGATTCAATGTATAACATGCATTTGCCACTGCCTCATTCCAGAATTGGATAGGCAGTTTCGAGTCTGCCAGCATTTTCCGTGCTGTCTCTATCAAGCTTCTATTCTTTCTCTCCGCGACACCTTTCATCTGAGGCGTGTAGGCAGAAGTGAATTGGTGCACAATTCCCTTTTCCTTGCAGTAAGCCTACATCCACTGATTCTTGAATTCAGTCTCGTTGTCTGAGCGTACCTGTCTCTCCTTCTGCTTGTAGAGAGATTCCAGTGTGGTTACTAACTCCTTGAATGACTCAAATGTTTCTGATTTGGACTTCAGAAACATTACCTAAGAGAATCTTGAGTAGTCATCAGTAACCACAAAACAGTACAAGTCACCTGCAATGCTCTTTGTACTGACTGGACCAAACAGATCCATGTGAAGAAGTTCAAGAGGAAGTTCGATAGAATGAACTTTCTTTTCCTTATGAGACTTCTTCGTCTGTTTGCCTTTCTTGCATGCTACACAGAAATCCGAAAGTTGGAAATTTTTGACGTTTACTCCTCTCACGAGATCCTTCGGGATCAAGTGATTCATCTTCCGTTGATTAATGTGTCCCATTCTCCTATGCCAGGGGATGGAGTCCTTCTCAGTAGCTTTTGATAGAAAGCACTGAACTTCCTGATCCGTTGTTGAAGCCGTTGAGAGATCCAAAACATAAAGGTCTTTATATCTTGAAGCTGTCATCAAAACTTGGTCCTCCAGAATCACGTAGTCTTTCTTTAGGACGTAACACTTCTTGTTGTCGAATATAACTTTAAATCCTTTGTCACATATTTGTGAAACAGAAAGTAAGTTGTTTTGAAGTTGTTGAACGTAGTTCACTTTATCAAACTTAACTTTCTGATTTCCAACCTCTCCCTGAGCTGTGATATAGCCTCCTTTGTTACCAGCAAACGAAACATGCCCTCCTTTTATTTGTTTGACATTTGATAAAAGAGCCCTGTATCCTGCCATGTGCCTGGATGCTCCGCTGTCTACAATCCACGTGTTGGTTTCAGCACTGTAGCGAACACCCTGCACATACAATGTAAAACATTAGTTTAGGTTAGGAACCCAAGCCTTAACTGGCTTGGGTTTCCCAGAGGCATCACACATCATGAATTCAACCCATTGACCCTTAGAAGGTGAGGGTAGCTCAGGTGCCTTCTTGTCCTCATTATCAAACACGCAGGATGACTTTTCTTTCCATAGGCCAGATTTGTGTAAGGCCTGTTTGTGATAAACAGTCGACTGGCTAATGGGTTGAACTTTGAGTTCACTAGTTCTTCTAGGTGGAGTTAAGGAACTCCTCTTAGAAGACCGAGGTTTTGAATCCTGAAGTTTAATTTTCTTCCTAGGTGTCTGATAGTAAGGACAAAAGGAAGCAATGTGTCCACACTCTCCACAGTTGTAGCATGACCTGCTATCAACTTTATGATTAAACTTTCGTTGTGGAGATGTGTGTGACACCCTAGTGACATCACTTAGTTTGGGTTTTGACTCTGTTTCTTTTGATGTTTTCTCTTGTTTAACAAAATTAATTGTTTTAACACTTTTAACATCTTTTCCTTTTTGGTTAACTGGATTTTGACATGGGACTTATGAAAGATTAACATTAACAGTCTTTTTAGGTTCAGATATGACTTTATTTGACCCTGACTTTATATTAACCTTTAAAATTCTTTTTCCAGTTTAACACAAGGCAATTTACCCTTTGCCTTTGAAGTGGCCTCCTTTTGTTTTGTTCCAGAGTCAATTGAAGAACATGAGGAATCTGGATCACTAACAAGAGGAGTAGACACCACATGATCCTTGATGGGATTGTTATTTATTGGTCTACTCTTAGTGTTCATCAAGGTCTCAGGTGGTGGTGGAACCACTTTATAACCCAAACCATCCCCGTTGTTACGTTCTCTCACTAAGTGTTGGACAATATGTGATGAACTTGTCCAACTGTGCAGTTTTTGCTTTAAAGAGTTGACTTCTACTTCTAAAACTGCCTTTTGCTTCTTAGTGTCTTCTAGGGAGTTAAGATAGTACCTAATGTCATTAGCTTGGTTAAATGCTACTACTTCAGTTTCCCTAAGCTGTTTATTCAAAAGGTCTATCTTTTCTTTGTAACTATGCTCATTTTGTTTTAAAACTCTATTAGCCTCAGTGCACAGTTGCAAATCCTATACTAAGTTATCATTATGATCTAATAACCTAGCAAATTTCTGATCTATGCTTTCTCTAAATGTATTACAATCAGAACAAGCATGATTTTGAAACATTTGGTCAGTGGTACTTACCTGAGGAGATTCTGATGAATTAGCCATCAACGCAGCATCAGATGTCTCTGGTTCTGGTGATTCTGTCTTTGTTGTAGACGTCCCTTCTTCAGGCATGTAGCTGACCTCAGTTGCAGTTGTCTCTTCACTATTTGACATCGCTATCTCAACTGCAATATCTCCTTCACTCGCGGAATCATCATCTAAGTCTTCCACGCTTGCAATATTGGATTCCCCCGGAGAGACAAACCGAAAGCTCCAGTCCTGTCCTTCATCATCATGGGCAGTCATGGCTTTTGGATCCTTGCTTGATGAAGTAGAGCTGCTAGCTTGCTTGTCTTGACGAGTGAAGGACGAGAATGGATTCCCGTTCCCTGTCTTCTTTGGCTTCACACACTCTCTTTTGAAGTGCCCCTTTTCTCCATAGTTGAAGCAGCTCACCTTGCTCTTGTCAAAGCCAAATGTAGTGTCCTTAGTAGCAACCAAGTTTTGTCCGTTCTTCTTCATAAACTTCTTCGCCCTCCGGACAGCACTTGCTAAGGCCCACATAATATCCATCCTCTCTAGCTCAGTCTCGTCTACCTGCTCGTAGTCCTCATCTGCCAGATGACAGTTTCCAATTTTCCCAGCAACAAGTCCATCATAAGAATGGACCACTGTTGCCAAGAGATCCATGTGCTCTCGAGCTACTTCTACTGTCACATTTCTGAGGTTCTCGGTCTTCAGTCTAGTAGCATTTGCTTCAGATCCAATGTAATAGGTACTAGAAGACCCTGGCATTTCTGATCCTGAAGGAGAAGCTTGTGAGGGACCAGATGAGCTAGACACAAAGGCGGTCTGAAGAGGTGCTCTAGACGTCTTAACTTGAGGAGTGGCATTGTACAAAGCTGGATTATGAGTGTATGAGGACTTCTGAGCTCGGTACTTCATCCTAAGTGCTTCTTCTCGCAGCTTTAGAATGAAGTCATTGATGTCCAACTTTGCTAACATTTCATTCTGTCTTAGATTTGACACAAAAGAAGCACATTTTTCTGGCAATCCATCTGCAAAATTTGACACTTTATCTTCCATGATAGTAGTAACACCATGTGTATGCAGTTCGCTCATCAAGTGGTAGAATCTATCAATGACATCGTCTAAACTCTCATTTCCCATCGATGAGAAGTTGTCAAATTCTTTCTTTAAATCCTTAGCTTTAATGGCCTTCAGCGAAGCATTCCCGTCATATCTCTTGTCCAGCTCATCCCACAATTTCTTGGCTTGCTTATTCTCCGAGTACTGGTGGAAAATATCCTTAGGAATAGACTTTGTTAGCAATGCATAGGCTCTCTTTTGTGCATTATACTTAACTTTCTGAGCGTCAGTCATTCCTCCTAAAGTAAAATTCACCCCATCAGCTCCCACCGGCATACTGTATCCCGTCTCAATAGCTTCCCACATATTTGGATCCACTCCATTGAGGTAGATCTCAAAACGTTGTTTCCAGTGGGGAAACTCATCTAACGTTAAAAGCTTTGGGGGTTTATTATGATTCCCCACCTCACTCTCAAGTAACAATAAGTTCTGGATCCGTGAATCCTTCCCGGCTGTAAACGCTGACATCTGATCTTCCATCTCGATTAACTTTAAGTCTCCTAAACAATCAGTTAACTGGTGCGACTGGAGTGATGCGAATGGGCTATCCGTGCGACTGAACTATGTGACTGGTTCAATCGTGCGGCTGAACTGAGCGATTGGTCCAGTCGTGCGAATGAAACTGATGTGTATGAACACTGCGAACAGTAGGCTTAGTCGTACGAATGAAGATGCGACTCAGTCCAATCGTGCGCCTGGAGGATGCGAATGAAGTCCAGTCGTGCGATTGGGTCAATCGTGCGACTGAAGCTGCTGTTTTGCGAAAATTTCTAGGTTAAACGTGTTTTGGCGGTAAAATTCCGAATTTTCACCAACCCTAATCGCCTAATGCCGTAGAAACCAAAACTTGATAAGCAGGGGACGTCCAAGACAACTTTTGACACAAAAAGATTGCGTTTTTAGTGAAAAAACATAAACTTTGTATCAAAATTGATTGAATCACACGTAATCAAGAGCCAAAGCTCTTTTACCAATTGTTAGGATCTAGTATTTGAACAAAACACCAACTGATTAACGTGTAAACCAAACCAAATAGTGCGGAATCCTATTTGATTGGTGATTCAATCAGTGAGAACGCACGTAGAATCAATAAAGTATTGAATCAAACGTTAAGAATCGATTAGGAATCGATCTACAGCGTTCTATGAACTCGGAGTATGAACTTGGAGGCTTCTGGACGGCTAGGGTACGTCTGGAGTCGAAATAGAATGAATGCTTATGTTTTTCCACGAATTGGGTGGTATTTATAGGTTAGGGTTGTTCATTCGGGCGACTGAACCATTAGTATGGTTCAATTGTGCGATTGAACCATGCGGTTGATCCATCCGCACGACTGAGTGTTCAGTCGTGCGACTGAGCCAATCTCATGTTACAATCATACGACTGATCCAGTCTCCTGGTTCAGTCATGCGACTGAGTCATTCGCCTGAAGTTATTCATGCGTATGGTCCATTCGCATGGGCCATTCACATGAGAACTTCATTTTGTTAAGTTTGAATGTATTCATTTATATAACATTATGTGTATCAATTCAAACAATCACAAACCTATTTAACCAATTCAATATCAACTCATTAATGAAATATTAAACATTATAAATCACAAATAACCATTCTCATTTCATTAATATTCCAAACATTACATCAGTGTAAGACATATTACATTTATATCAGGATCTAGGTACACATGTATCAACATTAATGATGGAGTTTCTTTCCTTTGGCTTGCGAGATACCTTGTGTTGCTTCCCTTTTAGGCATGCAACACAGTGGTCATCACTTGTAAACTCTTTCTTTGGTATTCCAGTTACCAAATCATTCTTAATTAATTTATTCATGTTTTTAAAGTTTACATGGCACATTCTTTTATGCCAGAGGAAAGAGTCATCATTATTTGCTTTAGATAGAAAGCATGAAACTTCTCCTGAGGGAGATGTTTCTTGCAAGTCCATCTTGTACATGTTCCCTTTCCCGGGGGCTCTGAGCAAGATGTGCTCATGAGGAATGACCACCCTGGGCTTGAGAACAATGCACTCATGCTCAATAAAGAGCATGTTAAGACTCTGATCACAAAATTGGGATACACTCAGAAGATTGTACCCAAGCTCCTTGATAAAGTTTACCTTCTCAATGCTGAGCTTACCATTTGTGACCTTGCCCCTTCAAGTAACGTAACCTCCTACATCTCCTCCAAAAGCAACTGGTCCTCCATCAATTCTTTCAAACTTTTGGAGTAGTGACCTATTGCATGTCATGTGTCTGGAACAGCCACTATCAATGATCTATACATTTCTGTTTGTCTTGAGCTTTCCCTGCACAAAAGAGATGATTAGTTACATTTGGAAACCCAATCCTCATTGGTCTTGGGCTCATCAAAAGAAGTTGAAGACAATGCAATAGTAATTGATCCTATAGTCATGCTAGAAGGATCATTTGCTGATGTTGATAAAGAACTTTCAGCCACTTGGTCTTTCTTTGACTTTCATACCACCTTTAGAAGCTTAGACTTGACCCTTAATACATCGGAAGTTTTGATGACTTCGGAAGTTTTGATGATTGGCCCTTCGAAAGATCTTGCTTTCACTGCAGCTGGCTTCAGTGCTTCGGAAGTATTCCTTTCTTCTAAGACCAAATTTTCTTTCGAAGGCAAGTTTCCACTTGTCTTCTTATTCATTTTGGAGCTTCCGAAGGAAACATATTTTCCTTCCGAAGCTTGCTTCTTCTTCTCCAAACTGTTAGAAGTTTCTTTCTTGGTCATGTGGAGAGTACTCCTTGGATTGTAGACAAACTTTAGCAAGATGAGAAGTACTCCCACACATAACAAAGTTCATTTTCTTCCTTCTGAGAGTTCTTCTTTGTGCACAAGGCTGAACTTGATCACTTTCCTTCTCCATCTTCATCTTTGCAGATGCTGTGGCAATTCTTGTGGGGTTAGAACTACCTTTGGAGCTGGATGGTTCAGGTTGTACAGCAGTAATGCACAACTGATCAGCCTTCTTCTTGATGATGGGATGATTTGGACATGAACTAGAACTCTTGTCGATGGAGTTCAAGTTTTTGTCTTCAGCCTTTACCACTTCAAATCCTGCAAAGATGAAGACTTGTTTCTATGCAGAATTGAAGGTGGCCTTGATCTCTTGAGCCTTTTTGGACTTTCTTTTGGCCTTCCTGATCAAGTTCTTTCTTCTTGACTTGGTCATCCCAACAGCTTTGCTCTCCTCAGAGGGATGGTGACCCTTCTTGGAATGCTCTTCTTCACTCTTCTCAAAGCTATTCTCTACCATCTCCTCTTCATCCTCTTCAGTCACAGGATCTATGAGGGGAAGCTCATCTTCACAAGTTTCACACCTTGGAGATCTTACAGACAAGATTGTGTGTGGAGGAGCTATATCACAAGATCCTAGTCCCTACTTATTTTGATAACAAACTTTTGCATGCAAGGATGAGGATATTATGTTCTTGAAGGTCTCTTCTTCAAGAATACATTTTTCTGCCTTGGCTTTACTGATCACAAGCTTAGCCTGGCATTCCATTAATTTAGTAATGAGATCTTTGATCTGAGTCCTGTAGTTTGTATGCTCATGTTTAAGAGTTGAAATGATTTTCTCTAAGTCCTCTATCTTTAGTTTATAATCATTTTCAGCTCTTTTAAAGTCAGCTTTTAAAATATTTAAGGACTCAAGGTCAGATCTCATTTCTAAATTATAGGACCTGTATCTATTAACTTTAGCAATGCATTCAGGAGTACAAAGATGTTCCAAATACCTTGGCTTCATCATGGTCTGCCATGAGTGCTTGGTTTGGAGATGCATCTTCTACTTGAAAGCTCCAGTCAAAGCCTCCTTCTTCAACAGCAACTGCAGCTTGCTGCTTTGGTTTCTCATTCTGGGGGGCTTTCTCAGTGTAGTTTGGTCTGGTTTGTGCTTGGCCACCATTTGTCCTTGGTGCCTTACACTCTCTTGCAAAGTGTCCCATCTGGTTACAGTTGTAACACTTTGCTTTTGTCCAGCCCAAACTTTCCACTGGCTGCATTGCTTAGAAAATTTATCCCTGTCTTCTTGTAGAACTTCTTGGCTCTGTGAGTGAGAAGAGCCATCTGCTGGACTATTTCCATGTACTCCAGATCATCTGGATGGATACAGTCCAAATCTTCAAGAGTGAAGAGATAATTGCCTGAAGTTTCATCAGCAGAGACAAAGGCATGAGAGGAACTTGTCTCTTGGAAAGGACTTCCTTGAGTGTAGCTTTACCTTGGAGTCTCTGGGAAGGTGATGAAAGGGCCCTTTTGTGAGTTGTCAGGGAATCATATAAGATGATGTTGTGGTTCAATGCTTTCCCTTTTAATCACATGGAGGGCTGAACTCAGTTGATTGCTTGAGTTACCAGATGAGCTTTGCATGTTCATCTCCATTTGGTAGCCACTAAGAATACCATACAACTCTGTGAGAGTAAGAGTTTTAAGGTTCTCAGTCCTCTTGATAACAACACAATAATGTGTCCATTGTCTAGGAAGAGAGAACATAAACTTCCTTACAATGTCTTTGTTCTCAAGAGTTACTCCAACATCCATTAGAGTATCCACAATCTCAACATACCTGAAGTATTGTTGAGTCATGGTTTCACCTACCTTGAAGGTGAAGTTTTCAAACTGCTGCTTCAGGAATTCTTCTTGTTCTCCTTTGCTTCAGTAGACCCCTCGTACATCAGTTTCAATGCTTCCCACAGTTGCTTGGACGTTTTGCACTTCTTGAAGCCTCTGTAGATGGAGTTTGGAAGAAGAGTTTGAAGGGCTGTCATGGCTTTCTGATCAATCTCTATTCTCTTTCTATCTACTTCAGAGTAATCAGCCACAGCCTTAGGAATCATACCACCACCAGTAGCAGAAGTGGTGCTTGGTATGTAAGGTCCTTCAACAACAGAGTCACACATCCTGGAGTCTTGAGACTTGATGAAGCCTTCCATTCTTTGACACCAAGTATCAAAGTCTTCAGGAGTGATCAGTGGAGACTTTATCATGGTTCCAGTTTCCATATCAGCTTTGGTTATAGCTGCCATTTGAGTTGTTAAGTATTTTGTATGTGTGAGGGATCTTAAGATGGTGAGATCTTATATCAAGAGCCTGAAAAGCTCTGATACCAAATGCAGGACTAGTGAAGGGTATGCACTTACAACACAACAACACAATGAGGAGAGTTGCTTAGAACACTTAACAGATCAAATAGGGAACTGGTTAACTTGTTAATGAAAGATGCTAAGAACACAAGTAAAAGTGAGACAGAACAAGATTGCAAAACAACACAAGTATTTGGTTTTCAAGAACCACGCGGCGATCATCCACCCGTGCCTTCTTGTTACCCGTCGAGGCATTACCCCGACCAAACCTCTTCCCCTGCCAGCCTCGTTCACCACCGTTTTTCCTGCCACCATCAGTCACCACCACCGTCCTCTCATCATACAATCTTCCCGCCAAATCCACCGCCGACCTAAACGTGCTCGGCCGGGCGGCGATCATGTGCCTGCGAATATCCGCCGGCAATCCCTGTATATACCTCTTGATCTTTCGGGACAGAGGCGTCACTTGATCTGGCACCAGACGTGCCATCTCATTGAACTTCGTGGTGTACTGTTGGTGGGTCATGGTTCCCGCCTCCAGTTGCAGAAACTCCCTCTCAACCTTATCCATTTCCCGATGAGGGCAAAACTCCTCGATCACCATCTTCTTCAGTTCGGGCCACCTCATTCGCCCGATCGCCCGATTACCCTCTGCTTGGACAATGTTGTCCCACCAGCATAGTGCCGAGTCCACGAAGGAGTGGGTGGCAAACTTGACTTTCTGATCTTCTCGGCACTCGCTGATGTCGAGGACAGCCTCCATTTCTCTCACCCATCGGTGAGCAGTAGCAGCATTGCCATTTCCATCGAAAGTAGGGGGCTTGCATCTCATAAACACCCCGTAATTACAGCCTCGTGCCACCTCCCGCACAGGCTCCTCTTCCTCTTCCTCCTCATTATCGGAGAAAATCGTTTCAGGCTCCGGTTGCTCCCCCGAGGCCCGATTTCTCTCCTTCCTTTCCCCTTCCTTCACAGCCTTAATGACTTCGGTCACTACAGACGGTAAGATTGTCTGCATGACCTGGTGTACTTCCTCCACGACAGCCTCTTTTACTGAGGCCCTCAAGTTCGCACTCTCATCCCCAGCTTCTGGATGAGGAGTCTCAGGTTCTGCAGGAACCTCTTTCTCAGCTCTAGGCCTTCCTCTCTTAGGGCGTGGTTCAGCAACAGGGCCATCACGGCCTCCACCCCTAGAAGCTCTAGAAGATCTACCACCAGCCATTCTCTAACACACTGAAAGATTCAAACACCAACACGGTCATTCAAGGAAACAACTCAGTTTATGTCAAGTATAGTAAGTCCCTAATTACAGTGGCCAGTTGTGATTAGCCACTTACTGTACTCTTCATACCCCAAGTATTACCTGTCCTGACTACATCAGTATTCAAATCTACATACAACACATAACATATACCATGCGCACATAAACCGGTTAACTTTAAGAAAATACCTGATGGCACGCAGCTACTCAGTTTGGCATCCCATTCCCTTTCCGTCCCATTCTCAGTTTAAGTTAAGGTTTATTTTGAAAATTTACCCATTTCACTTAAACTTTGGCTCTGATACCAACTTGTAAGGCCCCGTTTCCGGGACGCTTACAGTTGGCCATTCATCGCACATAAAACATACAATTACATTTCATTAAGAAAACATCGCAGCGGAAACATTCAAAATGACATCACGTTTCATTATAATTACTTTTGCCAAATAATACATCATTATCCGGTTACAAAATTCATGTTTGCATTACATCACAAAAGCTATATAATTGGATGCCATCCCAAAAGAGCCGAGTAGCCTCGCCGTGCCATCCTCAGCAACATTACCTGCCAACTGGAAAATGCAATAAAAGTCAGCGTTGCTGAGTGAGTTCTAGCTTTATAAAATAAATATACTTTACTTTCATTAGAAACCATTCCTTTTATCATGCGATCATGCAACATACGTATACACAGATAATTTCGTTATTATCTTTCATCTCATTCATTATCTTCCATTCTTTTCGTTCATTCTGTCTTCCGAGTCTTTTGCGACAACATGGTCGCTCACCTCAATGGCAATCTCAATGATTGCTCGCTATCCGAGTCTTTTGCACCCCTAAGGTTGCTCACCCCAATTGCCCATCACGATAGCAAGCTATCCGAGTCTTTTGCAACAACAAGGTTGCTCACCCCAAGGCAACATCACGATAGCTCTTACTCGAGTCTTTTGCAACGGCGAGGTTGCTCACCTCATAGGCAATTTAAATGATTGCACTTCATCCGAGTCTTTTGCAACACAAAGTCGCTCACCCCAATAAATATGCTTGCAAGCCTTTCTTTCGTTCCTTCATCATTCATTAATGCATGCATTCTTACTTCATGTTCCTCTTTCTTTATCTTTCGCTTTACATTATATAATACTTCATTCATTCATTCATTCATTAGCATGACATGTAAAGCCACAAGAAAGACAAGCGTACATCATAATAAGGAACATAACTTACACATTCATCATCATCATACAGGGCAACATCATACATTCATAATATGCATAAACATGTAACATCATCATCATGCCCTACATGCTCTCTAGGCCATAGCCATCATCTTACATGCTCTTACGGTTTACTTTACGTCAAAACTTACATCTGCACCTTTCCCCGAAGGCCAGAAGTCAAACTACACCTTCCTTCGAGTGCAACAGCCTTGTTCGGGCGTATGGACACTCTTCAATCGCATGGCCTCCATGCGACTGAACATCATGCGACTGGACTCATGCGGATGAACATCTATGCGAATGAGCATCCTGTTGGATTCTTTATGCCCAAGACACATAGAACATTGATGTGGTTAGTACGTTATGATCCAAGTCGGGTCATACCCAATAACAAGCTTAGCAAACACCAATTAATATTTAATTGATGATATGATCATGCAATTAAATAAATACACCAATTTAGAAAATGGGTTTTCTAAATAAATTGTATGTGAGAAGGAACAAATTATGAGGATATTTTGTTCATGGATATTATTTGTTATGTTGTTTAAATTAGTTAAGCAACTTCAAATAATAAAAGTGTGTGTACATATTATATATAATTAAAAGGTTAATTATGTATAATATTTAAAAACTTTTGTAAAAAATTTAAAAGGGAGATTTGAGATGAAACCCTAAGGTGATTAGGGGTTTCGGCCGCCCAACATGGCAGCCTCTCTCTCTCTCTTTTTCTTTTGTGTTCTTGGAACAAAGATCTTCTTGAACACACACATACTTCATCTAGCCCTTTCTCACATGCAAAAATGGACACAAGAATTCGAGTTTCTCATATGGAAGAGAAGTCTCACGGTTGGAACAAGGCTCCAGCAGCCTCTTGATGTCTCACGGCTGAAAGATAGTTCCAGCAAGTTTCTTGATTCGTTTTTGGTGTTCAAATCCTAGCAAAATGGTGTTTCTTGAAGGCTTGTGGGTATGAGCACTTGAGGACACCTATCCTTGGTGTTTTGGCCATCCAAGGACAGCCACTTCTTCAACAAAAATGTGATTTCCAGCAGCTCTAAAATCGGTTCTTCAACAGCCTATAAAGGTAGATTGTTGATGTTGTTTTGGTTGTTTTTGCTTCTTGATAACTAGTTTATTCACATACATATGATCCTATGTCTTTGGGTTTGTTAAAATAATATTATGAACTTTAATTTTCAGATTATTGAATAGGATATTAAGTTCATATTCCGCTGCGTTTTCTTGTTTAAAATGGTTAAACGACATTGTTTTGGTACAACAAACCCAACATTGGTATCAGAGCCGGTTATGTGGATGATTAGTTTCATGTGTTCTTGTATAATTGGTTATATAAGGTTTAACAACCAATTTTAGGGCTGTTTTGTATTGATTTGATGATACCCCAATCTTTCAAGGTTATATCAAACATGCTAGTGATTAAACCTTGAAAGGAAAGATATCAATTTGGTTGATTGTGTTTTGTTTGGACAAAAGACCCTAGATTTTTGGTTTATGTTGGCTGAAAATTTAGGGTCAATGGGGTTCATTTTGGTTCTTGAAATGATGTATATGGATACATGTTTTAGTGCATAACATAGCCTTGACCATGTGTGTTTTGGATTTGGTTGATTGTAATCTTGTCATGTTGGTTGTATTCATTCTTTATGGGTTGTAATAATTTCTTTTGTGTTTCTATTTGGGTTGTAATTTGTTTATTCATTTGGCAATGTAATAAATAGATTAGGAGTATTTTTTCTTTTACTAGAAAATATGTATTAGGATATATATTTTGTAAAAGAAGATGCTCGGGATGGAAGCACAAAAGGAAGACACAAAGGATGGACTTGAAGCATTTGGATGCAAGTTCAAGTGGGGGTCTTTGGAGATCTCATCATTTGTGTTGAAGTTGTACCCTTAGGAAAGACCTTATGACAACACTTGTGATGGCAAACAAGTGTAGTCAACTTAGTGGCTATGCTTATGCACATATGTTTGTATGATTATGCTTGTTTGGTTGTTTGTTGTATGATTGTTGTTTGATATTTGGATGTGCAAAACAAACTCATTAGCAACTTAACAAGCTAAAAATTTATGGTTTCTAATCATTAAGTGGTTAATAAAAGGTTATTAAAAGGATTAATGATTTAAAAAGAGGTTTTATTAAAAGAGAATCATAGGGTACCATGTATTTGAAAGCATGCAATTACAAGGTACATAGTGTTTTCAAAGTCTAAAATTAATGGAAACTTAAAACCCTTTGGTAACAAGTCTAACACCATCCTTTTACACGACACTCGAATCACTTGGGAACTACTTGTGGGATAAAGGTCACCTAACCACTTGTAGGGAACTTGTGTCCTTGAGGTGAGTCCAACATACTTGTGGGATAAAGGTCACCTAACCGCTTATATGTAAAAACTCACACGTGTGTGTAAGTAGGACGACTTGAATTGGAAACCATGTGCTTAGGGTCACCGAAGCATGGCGTACAATGGTGTTGATGGGATTAAACATGCCGACTAAACATATGATGTTTAACCGATCCCATAAGACTAGAAGTTGCAATAGGTTGCAATTGTCAACTGTTGACTACCTTGTTAATTTAAATAATGGGATAAAGGTCACCTAACCATCATTTAAATGTAACGTTGGATTCTAGATTTTAATTGTTAATTGTCTATGAGACATTTAAGGGTATTAACGATTAAAATAAATTTATGAGAAATACTAATATGAACTTTGTCAATTTTATAATAATGACCTCTAACTATAATGCTACCACCCCGATCGTCCCTTCCCTATCACTGAGACCTATTCTCGAGAGGGATAGTCCTAACCATAATTATCTTATGGACTCATTTTGAAACTTGAGAATCGTTCTCAAGAATGAGTAAAGGTCTATGTCCTTGACGATCCCATACCTCACCAACCCACGCTGTTGATGTTATGGCCTTTTGACGATTGAGTTAAGCACACTTAGGATTCTGTGCAAGCATCCGATCTCATGTTGGGAATATGATTCCCAGACTCCAAAAGGGTTTGGAGCCTCATGGGGCACATGACATGTTAATCTAAAAGGGAAATGTTCCTTCCACAAACTTTAGTAAGATTGCTTTGAAACGGTTCAAGCACTTTATACATGTCACATGAAAAGACCCAATCAATATCATCTTATATATCCTTAAGATAAAAGTCATATTGATAGCCTCAAGATGCTTTGCTGTCCTGTCTCAAAGTAGTTGGCCAAGGATTTAATCCTTGATTGCCTAACTAAAGGTTTGAGACATTCATAATAAACTGTAATATGAACGGATGGGACAAGAGCATCGGTGAACCTCATGCAATGCTCAAAGCAACCGAGGCGGGAATAAGTAGAGAGGTTCTACCTATTCTCTCAATCAATAACGGAGGCTATAAGAAGTGGCCAATCCCGATCCTAAAGCAATTATTGCTAAAGGAAAGGAATACGTCAAAGCAAAGGTTATAGCGAAACCTTAAAACCTAAGCTTATGAAGCCTAAGGTAACGGAGAACGATCCATGCTTTGAGTATGGAGAGATAGGACTATAAAAAGGGTATTGTCCCTTCTATCTCAAGGAGTTGAAACACAAGAAGGGTTTTGGGCAAACCTCAAATACAATTCCATGATTCATACGCTGTTTTAAAAGCCATTTCTTCAATCACATGGGTATTGGATACCGGATGTGAGACTCATACTTGTAATTGTTGCAAAAGGGTTCAAAAGAAATGTCCGCTTCAAGAAGGGAAACTCTATTTTGAGACCTTCAAATTGTTTGGAAGTTGTTCTCAAAACATTTTGTATGCACCTAGTTTGACTAGGAACATGATTAATGTTTCCTTTTAAAACAATATGATCATGATTCAAAATTTGTAAATAATGGTATTGAGTTTTGAATGATGTATATCATTTTAAGGATATGCCTTTTAATGACATCCATGAATTGGTTCATGGTAGATCATCCTATTATAACTCATTGATACACATTTAGCATAAAGAAACTTAAAATGGGTTTAAGTTATTACTATCTTTGACATTGTCGCCTTGGTCATACTAACCAGAATTAGATTCAAACACTTCAAAAGAATGGTTTTTTGGAAACAAATGAAAATGTTTCATTTGATAAGTATGAACCAAAGACTAATTAGGAATGATGCATTTGGATGCATATGATCCTTTTAAGACAATGTCTAAGACTGGTGAAAGATACTTCATTAATGTTACCGACAATTGCAGTCGCTATTATTGTGTGCACTTGATGACACATAAGTATGAAGCTTTTGAAATGTTCAAAATCTTCAATAATGAAGTAGAAAATCAACTCCTCATAATTATCTATGCTCTTCATTCTGATAAAGGAGAAACTGAACCCTATTTGGATATGGTTCAATTTATTATGGCTATGAGCTTACCACCTTTATCATTTTGGGTTTTCGCATCGCTCTCTTTAAGTCTCATATTTTGAATATGACTAGGACCAAGAAAGTGTAGATTAGTTGAGAATCCACAGAGACTGTATGAAATACTGTTTCTTTGACTCAACAGAGCAAAAGTATTTATTGCTCGAAAGGCTAAGTTCTTGGAAACCGAGTTCTTTATGGAAGGAATGACGTATAGAACTGTGGAACTTGATAAGGATCAAAATCCACAAGCCGGTACACTTTTGGTTGACACTAGCTACCAACAAGAGGTTGTTGATGATAGTCAAGAGGTTGATAAATATACACAAAACGTTCACAAATCTGGTAAAGTTAGTATTCCATCTAAGTGATATGAATATTCAAAGAATGGATACTATGTGGTTGACCCCTGTAGGCTAACCATATACCAAGATTTTGTGTCCAATTTGGATTGGAACAAATGGCTAGACGCCATGAACGTAAGGATGCAATTCATGTATAACAACCAAGTTTGGGAATTGGTTGAACCTCCACTTAAACTCCAAATCGGTTGGATACAAGTGGGTTTTCTGGATGAAAACAAATATACATGGAGACTTGAATACTTATAAGTCAAGACTTATAGCATAAGGTTTTCATCAAACTCAATTGGTTGATTATGATGAAAGTCTTACGCCCGTGGCAATGCTAAGGTCGATTAGGATGTTAAGTGCCATAACTGCATATTTTGAATATGAGTTTTGGCTAATGGATGTCAAAACCGCTTTCCTTAATGGACATCTCGTAGAGACTGTCCACATAGTTCAGCATGAAGGTTTTGTCGATCCGCGACATCCCAATAAAGTATACAAGTTAAAGTGATAGATCTATGGATTGAAACAAGCATCAAAAGGGTGTGTATATATGAAAGCTAGTGGGAGCAGAATTATACTCTCAGTGTTGTATGCTGATGACACACTGCTATTTGAAAAATATATTCCAACCTTGGAAGGTGTTAAAACCTTGCTTGGAAGATGTTTTTCATAAAAGGATCTCTTTGAAATCACCCATATTTTGGAATAAGGATCTATAAGGATAGATCGAGGTGATTGATAGGGTCAAACCAAAGTGCATATATAAAATCTTGAAAAGGTTCAAGATGGAAATCTCTTAGAAAGGTATGATACCCTTTCAAAGAGAGACCATGTTGACTACGTCTCAATGTCCAAGCTCATAGGATGAGCACAATCAGATGAAGGATATCCCATACGCATCTGCTATAGGATCCGTCATTTGTCTCATGATATGCACTAAACCGGACGTGTCATGCTTATCAGGTATGACAAAGTAGATACCAATAGAAATAACCATTGAATGGTTGTTAAAAGTATGTTGATGCACCTTAGTAAGACTAAGGATATGTTTCTAATATACGGATCTGTTGAAGTGAAAATCTGTGTAAAGGGTTGCACAGATGTGGACTTCCAAAACAGATCGATACAACTCTCGATCATAATCAGGTATACTTCCATTATGAATGGAGGTGTGGTATCCTTGAAGTGTTCAAAGCAGGACACGGTAGCATTATTCAGTCTAAAATCCGACTACATAGCCGCTTCATTGGCAGCTTTGGAAGCTGCATGGATAAGCTTGTCCATTGCTTATCTAGGGGTGGTCTCTACCATTCAAGACTCCCTAGAGATCTTTGGTAAATACGTGGGTGGGATTGCTCAAATCAAGGAACCCCGTACTCATCAAAGACTAAGCACCTTGAGCGGAGATTCAACATCATAAGGGATGAAGTTGAAAAGGGTAAAGATATGTATTCGTAAAGTTCATTAAGATCAAAACGTTACGAATCCACTCACGAAGCTCCTTGCGAAGGCAAAGTATGAGGGTCATACTTGTGCCTTAGGACTTCGATATTCTAGTGATTGGAATTGATCTGTTTAGTATTTAATGTATGGAACAGTTGTAATTTTGACCTTTTGAGTCGTGTTCCCTTTTAGCATGTTTACATCCATGAATATGTTTATTATTCTAAATGTCCGTAGTCGGTCATATTTGTGGGAACAAATATGAATGTAAGACTATTATGAACATGGATTGGTAGATATTCATAAGGTATGAATATAGAGCAATTGGTTGCTACCAAGGTTCATAGATATTTGTGGGATGCAAATATTGGACTGACCCGCATCTCAATTTTACTACATGGAATCTTCTAGATTGATCATAAGTAAATTTGAGTAAAGGCGAATATCATTTGGTATCCTCTGACCTGAGATACATATTGGGTTTTGATATTCACCAAGTGTTATACCTTGAGCTAGTTCTTCGCTGCTCTGAAATAATGGTCAGTACATAAGGCTATGTTTAGGTACAACATAAGGTGATTGTGAGAAACGTATGTAGTCAAGATGGAATTTGTTCCTCTTATTCGTTGAGAGCATGATGTCTAAGGCCTGATTAAGTTAAATCAACAAGGAATGATCATTCTATGTCCTTGGATTTAACATGACATCTGTAACAAAAGGATAAATGATTGATTCACCTAAATCATTTCAAGTTTGGAACTTGAAGGGGATGATGTTATTGAATGGCTTATAGTCATGCGTATTAAGGGTAGTAAACCGTTGTTAGGCGGTATTTACTGCTTGCATCAATCTTCTATGTATCTTGTGCAAGTGGGAGATTGTTGGATTCTTTATGCCCAAGACACATAGAATATTGATGTGGTTAGTACGTTATGATCCAAGTCGGGTCATACCCAATAACAAGCTTAGCAAACACCAATTAATATTTAATTGATGATATGATCATGCAATTAAATAAATACACTAATTTAGAAAATGGGTTTTCTAAATAAATTGTATGTGAGAAGGAACAAATTATGAGGATATTTTGTTCATGGATATTATTTGTTATGTTGTTTAAATTAGTTAAGCAACTTCAAATAATAAAAGTGTGTGTACATATTATATATAATTAAAAGGTTAATTATGTATAATATTTAAGAACTTTTGTAAAAAAATTAAAAGGGAGATTTGAGATGAAACCCTAAGGTGATTAGGGGTTTCGGCCGCCCAACATGGCAGCCTCTCTCTCTCTTTTTCTTTTGTGTTCTTGGAACAAAGATCTTCTTGAACACACACATACTTCATCTAGCCCTTTCTCACATGCAAAAATGGACACAAGAATTCGAGTTTCTCATATGGAAGAGAAGTCTCACGGTTGGAACAAGGCTCCAGCAGCCTCTTGATGTCTCACGGCTGAAAGATAGTTCCAGCAAGTTTCTTGATTCGTTTTTGGTGTTCAAATCCTAGCAAAATGGTGTTTCTTGAAGGCTTGTGGGTATGAGCACTTGAGGACACCTATCCTTGGTGTTTTGGCCATCCAAGGACAGCCACTTCTTTAACAAAATGTGATTTCCAGCAGCTCTAAAATCGGTTCTTCAACAGCCTATAAAGGTAGATTGTTGATGTTGTTTTGGTTTTTTTGCGTCTTGATAACTAGTTTATTCACATACATATGATCCTATGTCTTTGGGTTTGTTAAAATAATATTATGAACTTTAATTTTCAGATTATTGAATAGGATATTAAGTTCATATTCCGCTGCTTTTTCTTGTTTAAAATGGTTAAACGACATTGTTTTGGTACAACAAACCCAACACATCCAATCGTACGTATGGACCTCGTGCGAATGGGATTACTGCGAGTGGGCACCTATGCGACTAACCTCATGCGAATGGACTCATGCGACTAAGCATCTATGCGACTGAACCCTCAGTCGTACAACCCTCATGCGACTGGACTCCCAGTCGTGCGACTGAATCCCAATCGTGCGAATGACCTTCAATCGCCCTCATTCGGCCGTATGGCCTTCATTCGGTCGCCTAGCCCTAGCTGATGCAGAATGGAGTTCATCCCGAACCCAATCTGCCATTTTCGGCCTCCAAGCTCATCCAAACCCATTCTAAGCCTAAATCAACCCTCCTGGACCTTAGGAATGCATACCTTAACACCATACAAGCACACCCAAGCCCGAAATCATACTCTAAACACATCATACACATCACACCCAAATGGGTCAACACACACACACACATAAAAACGGGTTTTTGACATCTTCCAGCCCCAAAATCAGTTGAAAACAAGTAAAAGTGGGGTCCTAGAACTCGCACAATCGAGCACAAAGACAAGAGCTTCGATTTGGCTTGCTACTCGACGGATTTGGACACCCGAATCACCGAAATACCACTTTTCTCCCTTTTTCTCTTCTTTCTCTCTTCTCCTCCTCTCAAATCTGAAATATGTGAAGTGTGGGGAGAGTGGGCTGCCCTCTCCCTACACATATCACCACATTACCCGACTTTTCTTCGTTGGCGAGTTTGGTCCCTCGGCTTTGGACTTTATTTCTTTTCTTTCTCTGTCGGCTTCAAAATAATAAATTTCCGGGTGTTACAAGTCCACCCCCCTTAAATAGGTTTCGTCCCCGAAACCTGTCATTACTCGAACAAACGTGGATAATGTTGTCTCATTTCTTCCTCAGTCTCCCACGTTGACTCGGATCCCTTCCTGTGCTTCCACTGTACACGCACTAGAGGAACCACTTTATTCCTTAGCCTTTTCTCCTTGCGATCGATGATTGCCACTGGTTGCTCCACATAATTGAGCCGTTCATCTACTTCGATATCCTCCAATGGAACAATCATATCTTCATCTGCTAAGCACTTCCTTAGATGAGATACATGGAATGTCGGGTGAATTCCACTTAACTCATCCGGTAACTCCAGTCTATAGGCCACCTCTCCTACTCGAGCAATAATTCGGAAAGGGCCTATATATCTTGGGCTCAACTTGCCCCGCTTTCGGAAGCGAATGATACCCTTCCAAGGTGAGACCTTCAACATAACCCGGTCACCCACCTGGAACTCAATCGGCCTGCGCCTTTTGTCAGCATACGACTTCTGCCTGTCTTTGGCTGCCTTCATGAAGGCTTTAATCTTCTCAAGCTTCCCAGTCGTAGCCTCGATTACCTCGACGCTTCCCAATTCCTTCTGACCAATATCACCCCAACAAACGGGCGTTCTACATCTCCTACCGTATAGCATCTCATATGGAGGCATACCAATGCTGGCATGATAACTGTTGTTGTATGAGAATTCGGCTAACGGTAAGTGGTCATCCCAACTTCCACCAAAATCAATCACACATGCCCGAAGCATGTCTTCCAGTGTCTGAATGGTCCTTTCTGACTGACCATCAGTCTGGGGATGATAAGCCGTGCTGATATGTAACCTCGTCCCCATAGCGTCGTGGAACTTCTTCCAGGATTTAGATGTAAACCGGGTGTCGCGATCCGACACAATAGACACCGGTACACCATGACGAGTCACAATCTCCTTAATGAACAGATCAACCAACCTCTCAGATGAATATGTCTCGCGGATCGGTAGGAAGTGAGCACTCTTTGTCAAACGATCAACTATCACCCATATGGCATCGTACCCTTTCGGAGTACGCGGTAGCTTTGTAATGAAATCCATGGTGATGTGCTCCCACTTCCATTCCGGTATATCCAAAGGTTGTATCTTCCCGTACGGCTTTTGGTGCTCGGCCTTCACCTGTAAACAAGTAAGGCACTTACTCACGTACTCCACCACGTCGTGCTTCATACCCGGCCACCAATAATCTTTCTTCATATCATGGTACATCTTCGTGGCACCAGGATGAATGGAGTACCGAGTCTTGTGAGCTTCATCCATTATCATCACCCGTAGATCCCCAAAACGAGGAATCCACACACGATCGAATCGGGTCCTAACACCGAGTGTGTTTTCACCCAATTCCCCAACCAGACCTCTCATTCTTTCAGAGTTAATATGATCTTCTTTCAATGCCTCATCTTGAAACTCTTTAACCTGTTTCATCACATCGGAGGTCATGATCAACTGATAGGCTTTCACTCGAATCGGCTCGGGCCTCTCCTTCCGGCTAAGGGCATCAGCCACCACGTTGGCCTTGCCCGGATGGTAGTGGATCTCACAATCATAATCCTTTATAAGTTCCAACCATCGTCTCTGCCTCATGTTCAAATCCTTCTGCTCAAAGAAGTACTTTAGACTCTTGTGATCAGTGAATATGGTGCACTTCGTCCCGTAGAGGTAGTGCCTCCAAATCTTTAGTGCAAAGACCACGGCTGCCAGCTCCAAGTCATGAGTAGGATAATTGACCTCATGAACCTTCAACTGTCGGGATGCATAGGCTATAACCTTTCCTCTCTGCATTAACACACACCCCAACCCCGAGTAAGAAGCATCGGAATAAACCACTAGATCTTCACTTCCATCGGGTAACGACAGAACAGGAGCTTGAGTCAATCTCACCTTCAATTCTTCAAACGCCTTCGCTTGAGCTTGACCCCATACGAACTTCACATCTTTTCGGGTCAACTTGGTTAGTGGAGAAGCAATCTTGGAGAAGTCTTGGATGAACCTTCTATAGTAGCCCGCCAAACCCAAGAAGCTACGAATCTCGGATGGCGTCTTTGGTGACTTCCATTGCATAACCGCTTCCACCTTCGCCGGGTCCACCATTATCCCGTCGGGATTCACCACGTGACCCAAGAACTGAACTTCGCGCAACCAGAACGCGCACTTGGAGAATTTTGCATACAACTTCTCTCTCCTCAACGTCTCTAGAACCTCCCGAATGTGTCCGGCATGCTCTGCTTCGCTCCTCGAGTAAATCAGGATATCATCAATAAACACAATCACTGATTTATCCAACATAAGCCGACACACACGGTTCATCAAATCCATAAAAGCAGCTGGCGCGTTGGTCAAGCCAAAGGACATGACAAGAAACTCGTAGTGACCATAGCGCGTACGGAAAGCTGTTTTAGGAATATCCTGCTCCTTCACCTTCAACTGATGGTAACCAGATCGAAGATCTATCCTTGAAAACCAACTGGCACCCTGGAGCTGATCGAACAAATCATCAATCCTCGGTAAGGGGTATCGGTTCTTCACTGTCAACTTGTTCAGCTCGCGGTAGTCGATGCACATCCTCATACTACCGTCCTTCTTCTTTACAAACAGGACCGGAGCACCCCAAGGAGAGATACTCGGTCTAATGAACCCCTTATCAAGCAACTCTTGCAACTGCTCCATCAACTCTTTCATCTCGGTCGGAGCCAACCGATACGGTGCCTTGGCAACAGGTTGGGCACCCGGTATCAAATCAATCTGAAACTCAATCTCTCTGTCAGGTGGCACTCCTGATAAGTCTTCCGGAAACACATCTGGAAAGTCACACACAACCGGTACATCGGCTAGTTGTGGTGTTGGCGTATCCACATCCTTTACATAGGCCAAGTAGGCACTACATCCACGTCTCATACACTTTCCCGCCACTGCCATCGAGATCACCTTCGGAATCGTAGTAACCCGATCACCATATACTGTCACTGAACTACCGTCGGGCGCCGATAACCGAATCATCTTCTTGCGACACACAATGTTCGCCTCGAAGTCCGCTAACCAATCCATCCCAAGAACCAAATCAAAACCACCTAAGGTCATCACAAACGGTCTAACAGGAAACTTATGACCCTCGAGCTCCACATCACAATTCTCTATCATCTCAGAAATCCTGGTAGACTTACCTATGGCAGTTTCTACATCGAAGGGCGCGTCAACACATCTACTACTAACAGGCAGCTTAGCACAAAAAGCAGCAGAAATAAAACTTTTACTTGCACCAGAATCAAATAACACAGAAGCTAAAGTTTGGTTCACCAGAAACGTACCGGACACGACGTCAGGGTCCGTTCTAGCTTCCTCCTGTGTCATGGTGAATGCCCTGGCGCTTGCCCTCGGTCCATCACCTCCCGTCCTCTTTGCCCCTGAACTCTCAGCCCTCGGCTTCTTACAATCTTTGAGCATGTGACCCTCTTCACCGCAGTTAAAGCATCGGACCGCACGACAGTCCTTTGCCATGTGCCCCGCCTTTCCACACCTGAAGCACAAGTTCGATCCAAACCTGCACTCCCCGCTGTGCTCCCGTCCACATTTGCCACACCTTCTCGACCCCGCACCTGACGTAACCACGCGGCGATCATCCACCCGTGCCTTCTTGTTACCCGTCGAGGCATTACCCCGACCAAACCTCTTCCCCTGCCAGCCTCGTTCACCACCGTTTTTCCTGCCACCATCAGTCACCACCACCGTCCTCTCATCATAAAATCTTCCCGCCAAATCCACCGCCGACCTAAACGTGCTCGGCCGGGCGGCGATCATGTGCCTGCGAATATCCGCCGGCAATCCCTGTATATACCTCTTGATCTTTCGGGACAGAGGCGTCACTTGATCTAGCACCAGACGTGCCATCTCATTGAACTTCGTGGTGTACTGTTGGTGGTCATGGTTCCCGCCTCCAGTTGCAGAAACTCCCTCTCAACCTTATCCATTTCCCGATGAGGGCAAAACTCCTCGATCACCATCTTCTTCAGTTCGGGCCACCTCATTCGCCCGATCGCCCGATTACCCTCTGCTTGGACAATTTTGTCCCACCAGCATAGTGCCGAGTCCACGAAGGAGTGGGTGGCAAACTTGACTTTCTGATCTTCTCGGCACTCGCTGATGTCGAGGACAGCCTCCATTTATCTCACCCATCGGTGAGCAGCAGCAGCATTGCCATTTCCATCGAAAGTAGGGGGCTTGCATCTCATAAAACACCCTGTAATTACAGCCTCGTGCCACCTCCCGCACAGGCTCCTCTTCCTCTTCCTCCTCATTATCGGAGAAAATCGTTTCAGGCTCCGGTTGCTCCCCCGAGGCCCGATTTCTCTCCTTCCTTTCCCCTTCCTTCACAGCCTTAATGACTTCGGTCACTACAGACGGTAAGATTGTCTGCATGACCTGGTGTACTTCCTCCACGACAGCCTCTTTTACTGAGGCCCTCAAGTTCGCACTCTCATCCCCAGCTTCTGGATGAGGAGTCTCAGGTTCTGCAGGAACCTCTTTCTCAGCTCTAGGCCTTCCTCTCTTAGGGCGTGGTTCAGCAACAGGGCCATCACGGCCTCCACCCCTAGAAGCTCTAGAAGATCTACCACCAGCCATTCTCTAACACACTGAAAGATTCAAACACCAACACGGTCATTCAAGGAAACAACTCAGTTTATGTCAAGTATAGTAAGTCCCTAATTACAATGGCCAGTTGTGATTAGCCACTTACTGTACTCTTCATACCCCAAGTATTACCTGTCCTGACTACATCAGTATTCAAATCTACATACAACACATAACATATACCATGCGCACATAAACCGGTTAACTTTAAGAAAATACCTGATGGCACGCAGCTACTCAGTTTGGCATCCCATTCCCTTTCCGTCCCATTCTCAGTTTAAGTTAAGGTTTATTTTGAAAATTTACCCATTTCACTTAAACTTTGGCTCTGATACCAACTTGTAAGGCCCCGTTCCGGGACGCTTACAGTTGGCCATTCATCGCACATAAAACATACAATTACATTTCATTAAGAAAACATCGCAGCGGAAACATTCAAAATGACATCACGTTTCATTATAATTACTTTTGCCAAATAATACATCATTATCCGGTTACAAAATTCATGTTTGCATTACATCACAAAAGCTATATAATTGGATGCCATCCCAAAAGAGCCGAGTAGCCTCGCCGTGCCATCCTCAGCAACATTACCTGCCAACTGGAAAATGCAATAAAAGTCAGCGTTGCTGAATGAGTTCTAGCTTTATAAAATAAATATACTTTACTTTCATTAGAAACCATTCCTTTTATCATGCGATCATGCAACATACGTATACACAGATAATTTCATTATTATCTTTCATCTCATTCATTATCTTCCATTCTTTTCGTTCATTCTGTCTTCCGAGTCTTTTGCGACAACATGGTCGCTCACCTCAATGGCAATCTCAATGATTGCTCGCTATCCGAGTCTTTTGCACCCCTAAGGTTGCTCACCCCAATTGCCCATCACGATAGCAAGCTATCCGAGTCTTTTGCAACAACAAGGTTGCTCACCCCAAGGCAACATCATGATAGCTCTTACTCGAGTCTTTTGCAACGGCGAGGTTGCTCACCTCATAGGCAATCTAAATGATTGCACTTCATCCGAGTCTTTTGCAACACAAAGTCGCTCACCCCAATAAATATGCTTGCAAGCCTTTCTTTCGTTCCTTCATCATTCATTAATGCATGCATTCTTACTTCATGTTCCTCTTTCTTTATCTTTCGCTTTACATTATATAATACTTCATTCATTCATTCATTCATTAGCATGACATGTAAAGCCACAAGAAAGACAAGCATACATCATAATAAGGAACATAACTTACACATTCATCATCATCATACAGGGCAACATCATACATTCATAATATGCATAAACATGTAACATCATCATCATGCCCTACATGCTCTCTAGGCCATAGCCATCATCTTACATGCTCTTACGGTTTACTTTACGTCAAAACTTACATCTGCACCTTTCCCCGAAGGCCAGAAGTCAAACTACACCTTCCTTCGAGTGCAACAGCCTTGTTCGGGCGTATGGACACTCTTCAATCGCATGGCCTCCATGCGACTGAACATCATGCGACTGGACTCATGCGGATGAACATCTATGCGAATGAGCATCCAATCGTACGTATGGACCTCGTGCGAATGGGATTACTGCGAGTGGGCACCTATGCGACTAACCTCATGCGAATGGACTCATGCGACTAAGCATCTATGCGACTGAACCCTCAGTCGTACAACCCTCATGCGACTGGACTCCCAGTCGTGCGACTGAATCCCAATCGTGTGAATGACCTTCAATCGCCCTCATTCGGCCGTATGGCCTTCATTCGGTCGCCTAGCCCTAGCTGATGCACAATGGAGTTCATCCCGAACCCAATCTGCCATTTTCGGCCTCCAAGCTCATCCAAACCCATTCTAAGCCTAAATCAACCCTCCTGGACCTTAGGAATGCATACCTTAACACCATACAAGCACACCCAAGCCCGAATCATACTCTAAACACATCATACACATCACACCCAAATGGGTCAACACACACACACATAAAAAACGGGTTTTTGACATCTTCCAGCCCCAAAATCAGTTGAAAACAAGTAAAAGTGGGGTCCTAGAACTCACACAATCGAGCACAAAGACAAGAGCTTCGATTTGGCTTGCTACTCGACGGATTTGGACACCCGAATCACCCGAAATACCACTTTTTCCCTTTTTCTCTTCTTTCTCTCTTCTCCTCCTCTCAAATCTGAATATGTGAAGTGTGGGGAGAGTGGGCTGCCCTCTCCCTACACATATCACCACATTACCCGACTTTTCTTCGTTGGCGAGTTTGGTCCCTCGCTTTGGACTTTATTTCTTTTCTTTCTCTGTCGCTTCATATAATAAATTTCCGGGTGTTAGGGTGTTACAATATACGTATAATATACGTATATATATATATATATATACGTATATTATATATATA